>CM042676.1:46237993-46887583 GCA_023638005.1 Forsythia suspensa
CAGAAAGGCCGTCTCTCTTCTCGTTTCCCTCAACATATGCATGCTTAGAAGGAGAAAATCATATGTTCCCATTCTCTACACTTGTTGATGACAATCACTTCGGCCCCTATTCTCAATTCATATCAGAATCAAATTACTTACCCTACCAGAGGAACAGCTTTGAGGGCGCTCATAATTTTCAATACTCAGAATCTGATATTGCTGCGATAATATCAGCCAACGCTTCGACAACCAATTCTCCAATTGGAAGCATGGAGTTCCCAGTTGATCCTCTAGATTTGGATCCAAATTTTCAATTCAACACCTCAAGAATTTGTATATAATCCTAAATTTGACGTCTCAGAAGTGGACAATAAATAGAAGATGACACAATTATGCACCACAGTATTTGATCCTTGTCGCATTTAAAAAAAAAAAAAAATACAAAACAGTCATTCTTTTAAAATATCATCTACAGTCTCAAAATGCTTGCCGAAAAAGTTAGCAAGTAAAATTATATTTATAATAAATTCTGCAGCCTAATTTTCATATACAGTTGTTCAGTTGAGTTTCTTGATAATTAACTAATAAAATTTAGCATAACCTAGTGTGGAAGGTTAGCAATTCAAATTAGGGGCTAATATAGATGAAAAAACCTGAGCAGCTTCACAACTAATTCACAAGAACAGAGCAATAGAATTTAACTGTTCATATGGAATGAAGAATCTTTACAATCAAGGTTAGAGCAAGTTTGGCTAATCTCATAAAGTTTACCCATAAAAAACTATAAGTTCAATTAAGTAAGTTACTTATTTTGACGGGAAAGAGTTACTTTTATAAAAGCAATTTTTTGTCTTAATTAAGAAAACGAAAGTAGACCTAACATGTTTGGAAAAAACTTTAACTTATATTTAAGCTTAGCCAAACATACTCTCACAATTTTTTGCATTTCATAAGTACAACAAACCATTCAAAAAATTTAAACAGATGGTGCAAGAAAGAGTGCTATAAACAGGAAGCCTAGAAATATATAGACACAGAGATCTCCTGCAAATGTACAAAATCAATCTGGCACAATCTATAAAGCCTTAAATATTTATGATGTAATGCATCACAATAAACTCAGTACAACTAATCTTGGCTCAACTCAGAATACGGCATCGGGAGATCGATTGTAGCATCTAGAGAGAGAGAGATTGAGAGAGCATGGACTTTATAAAACTAATAACAATTGATCCAATACCAAAATAACAAAATAACTGGAAATTGTAATTTAATTCTATATAAGAAAATTATAGTACTAATAACTGAATAACAAAATTGACTTTGTAAGAGTAACCAAGAAAGAGATTCTTTAATCATAAAGTATTAGGTTCAGATGTAGAATTAGTCCAAAAGTTTTAAAAACTCAATCATAGTCGACGAAATCATAGCATTGTATAGGCAATCACTATACCTCATAATCTCCACAATTTTATAGTATAAAGTAAATTATCCAAATCTCACAAAGTTTTAATTTGTATTTGAATTCTATATAAGAAAACTATAAAACTTATAAGAGACTAACTGAATAACAAAATGTACTTTGTACAATTAATCAAGAAATCCTACTAAGTATAAACTCCCCACGATAACCATGGAGCAAAAACTAGTCAGTTCCGCCAAATTCAGCCTCCTGATCCTCGCCGTTATTTATAATCTCCTCCGCTTGCGCCACCACCTTGTTCTTTATTTCCTGAATTGCCGCCGCGAGTTCATCAAGCTCAAAAAGCCCTAAATTCCGAACCCCAACATCCCACGCCACCCTCCCCTTCCCCATCAACTCCACAATCTTCTTCTCCACCTCCGGTATTGGCGCCACCACAACCTCATCTTCGTTTCCCTCTATTTCACTGTTCGTGCTCTGATCGGCGAAATACCTTTTCACCACAGACTCCACAGAAGGGTGGCCGAAGAAAAAGGCATTCCCCGCCTTGGAAAAAGTGAGAACCGCCGCCTCTGCCTCGCACATTGTGCACAAAACTTTGGTTTTCTTGAAGAGTCCTTGACGTCTTTTTGTGAAAGTTGTGTACATCTTTGCTTTCTCCTCGATTTTCTTGATTTCAACCCTTCTGCGCACCATGATTTTTACCCCAATCTTCTGAATGAGAAAATTGAAAGAATTCCACTACAAAGAAAAAAAAAACTTGACTGATAGAATTCTAATGAATGTCAATTGCTAATTTCCTAAATTCTCTGAATTGTTTTTCGTAGTGTTCATCCCAATTATATACCGGGGGAATTAACCCTATGGGCCTGCCGAGACTGACGACCCAGTAGTTGACCTAAGATGTGGGCTTGTATATACAAAATTAAGCTAATAAACATTGTTGATCACCAATTTTTATTTTTAAATTCAAATTAGTAAAGCACTGGTTATTTATTAATTTTTCTATTTTTCCATTACATTAAAAAATGCATCTCCATAACGAGTCAAGCATTTGTCCAGCTGGGCGATTAACAGCAATTTATATAAGACAATTTTATTTTATTTTTTAATATTACCCTCTTTTGTGCATAGACTATTGAAGTATAAATACTTTAATCGATTAGCACGTGTGCACATGACCATATGACCATCTATTTGATTTAGGGTTACTTACACTAATGATCTTCATTCTTTTAAATTTGTAACGATTTCATTCACATTCAATTTTTTTAGCAAATATCATTTTCATTCTTTCATTTATTCTCACGGATGATCCCTAAATAACTATTTTGACATTTCTTTGATGATTTTACCTCTTACTTAAATAAATTCAAATGATATAAAAAAGAAAATACAATAGAAAAATTGTAATTGAACCCCTAACCTTTTCAAAAGTACAAATAAATCCTAAACCTTTTATATTATTCAAAATAATTAAAAATAAATAAAAAAACCAAATCCCACTTCATCTTCCCCGCCCCGCCCCCAGTCAGAAAAAATACAGTTGCACGAACTCCTTAGCCTAGAAGCAATTATTTTGCAAATAGAATTAACCCATAAATATTTATTATTTTTCCTTTTTTTATTCTTCTTTCCGTCCACAATTTTCAGCTCAACCAACCCTCCAAAAGTTGATGAAAACCCTAAGAAATCAATGAATACCTTTGAAAAAGTAGTGGAGATGGCTGGGAAAATGCAGCTTTTGCTCGATTCAAGCCCTCCTAACTACGTCGGAGGGGTGCGAAACATGCACGCCATGTGAGTTGGTTCTTGTGGGACTAGGAGTGTGGCAAAAAAAAACAAGTTCAGTTTGAGGCTCTAAAATCAGAGACTACTACCCGCAAAATTGGAGGTGTGGATGCGATGGCAACATATACGAACCCTAGTTCTGTTCATAAGAATTTTATGGGAAACAAAGAAAAATGTCTGATCGCTTGGAGTTGGAGTTGGAGTTAGAAAGAAAAAGATTGGAGTGGGAGTGGGAGTGGGAAAGATGAAGTGGGGTTTGGTTTTTTTATTTTTTTAATTATTTTGAATAATATAAAAAGTTTATGATTTATTTGTAATTTTGAAAAGATTAGGGGTCCAATTACATTTTTTCTATTGTAGTTTCTTTTTCTATCATCTAAATTTATTTATGTTATGGGTAAAATTGTCAAAAAATTGACTATTTGTACTAATAAAAAATAATTATTTAAATGGAGATAAAATTATACAAACTTGAAAATGAAGACCATTAGTGTAATAAATGATTTGATATGTTGATATCTCGCAAATAAAAAAATTAAATATGGGATGAAAACCATGCAAAACAAAACTTGAAAAAAATAAAGATCATTAGTGTAATTAACCCATTGGATTTATTAACTACGTTCTCACAAATGCGAACAATTAGTTATGGTGAATGAAACCACCATGCAAAACAAAACATTTTGAATGAGATCGAATGGACAACCGCCTTCAGCTAATTCTAGTCTTCAATAAAGTCAATAAATCTAATTTATAAAAAATGTGGGAATAACGTGTAACAATATTTCTAATAGATTCTATGGACTGCTATTGAGATGACACAAAGATTGAAAGATTTTTAATTTGTGTGACATTGATGTCTAATTAATATATATTCATATTCAAAGTTTAGTTTCCAATGCATTATATAGTTATATGGATTGATATCTAATTGTATTTTATTTAAGTGCTTGTTTCTTATAGTTTAAAAATAGTTTTTAGAAAATTTTGAAAAAAATTAGTGAAATGTGTAATTAAAAAGTTGATTAAAGTTGTGGCTGAAAATAAGTTTAGAAAAAAAAAACATGCTATTTATATCTGCATAAATTATTTAACTTTTGATAAACCAACATGTCTAATGGAGCTTTTAAATTTAGATGGAGCTCTAGATAATTATTTTTTTTTCCTTTGTCACATCACTAGATAGAGTCCCTATCAACTAAGGATGGCAAAAAAAAATCCACGCCTTAGGCTTATTTGGGTAATAGGGGCGGATCTCAGGCGATTTTATTGCCTCTCTGAGTTCGCAGGGGCGGGCAACCCCGCCCGCCTAACCAATAATTTTTTCTTAAAGTAAAATTATAAAATAGAATACAAATTAAAACTTTACTAGAAATTGACTAAAGAAGAATCGAACCCGGATTGAAATTATAAACTATAAATCTCAACCATTACACTACAATTCACCATTAAACCATTTTTACATCCCATTCTTGATTTATTATTGTTTTGTTTGCTACAAATATTTAAAAAAAAATTTTTTTTTCGGTTTATAAAAAAAAAAAAAATTTTTTTCGTGTGGAGCGGTTGGCGGGTCAAAAGATTGACCTGCCTCGCCCAGGCCCCGCCCGCCCAAATAATTTTTGGGTATGAAGCGGGAGGCGGGTAAAGAATTTCGGGGTGGGATGGGGTGGGGGGCGGTGCGTGGTGGGGTGGGCCCGACCCGTTCCATTGCCATCCCTAGTATCAACTTGTATTGAAATAGAATTTTACAATTTTTATTTTTTAAAAAAAAATCCACAATTGCATTGAATATGCGCTAATCTATGATTAAATTCTACTTAATTTGTTACTCTCATCACATTAAACTTAGCTCTTAGATAGGGATGGCAATCGAGTAAATCGGCCTTATCCCGCCCTGCGACTTGCAAATTCGTAGGGCGAAACGGAACGAGACTTTGACCTACCAACCGCCATGATAATTTTTATTTTTTTAAGCTGAAAAAAAGATATAAAAAAAAAAGAAATATGAATTTGTTATATATTTGTAGCAAATAAAACAAAAAAAATACTAAGTTGTAATTGTAGTATAGTGGTTAAGATTTATTATTTCATAATAATTTCAACTCCAATTCGTTTCTTATTCAACTTATTTTTAGAGAAAATTGTGATTTGTAATTTTACCTTATGATTTTTTTTAAAAATAAAATTATGGGGCGGGTTGCGGGGTAGATTTTCTGCACCGGACCTACCCCTATTACCCAAATAAACGGGCGCGGGTCTGAGTCGATAGATTTTTTTGTCATCTCCACTATTGGAACGTACTAACAATTTAATCTTGGAGTATTATATATGCGTGTTTGAGTGTATCAGTGTGGGGGAATTGGTTCCATCTTTTAATAAAATTGCAAACAAATTTAGCTAACATATTCAAATTTACACTATTTCTCAGGCTTTCAATATTTAGAACTTTGTTTGGTTTTATAAACCGGTTTAATAAAATAGTTTATCTACAATTTTGGTCCAAAAATGTTTTACAAGACAAAAATTTTGGTCAAATAAATCATTTTTTAAAATAAACTATTTGATCAAATAAACTAGTTTATAAAAAAATCGCTTTTAATAAAATATACTTTTAAAATTTTAATTTATTTTGTTGAAAAAATCGAACTTTTAAACACGACCGAATGTACAGCAGTCATTGGGTACTGATGTTGTATCTGCCAATTAATTGGTCGCACTTCAACTTACATGACGTGGCACGAAATTAACCAATGGTTGAGCGAGTATATCAGCTCGCGCAACGGCAACGTGCTTATCCAATTGGATTTTCCTATATGACGTGGAGGATTAACCGCCACATTGATAATAAGGGTCAAATGTAAAATTTGGTCACATTGTTGTACATTCTTAGAAGGAAAATGCTATATGAACCAGAAAGCTCAGGCCAAAAGTTTTTGATAAAATAAAATTTCGAAAATGCATAATTCAAATTTTCAAATGCTGTCTTTTCAAAGACACTATGTATATTTTACCCATTGTTGTCCAACTTTACATCATGCATGGTTCATGTAGATTACTCTTCTTAGAATATCTCCAATACAAATGTGATCTCACTAAAAAATGTGTTATATCACCATAAATTACTTATATATAAGACAAAAAAGAGAGAGTAGAGAATATCTAGCATACTATTTACATTTGAACGATGTGCTAAACATTCTCTATTTATTTAATATCTATCGAAATATGTGTTAATAATTTTTTAATTAATTTTTTTTATTTATTTATCAATATCTCTTATACATGTGGACCACAATTTTTCTAATCCACATCTCCATTGGAGATGTTATTCTATCCGTCTTCATTTTATTTACCACATATACAACAATCCACATTATTGAATCCACATTGTTGAATTGGAGATGCTCTTTGATTACTAAACTAATTCTAATTCTACTAAACTACTATTTTTGATCTCCGGCAAATAATAACTACTTTTTTTTTTTAGCAAAAATAAAAAATAACTAAAGAAAGAAAGGTTATTTTCAAATAATCAAGTTCTCTTAAAATTAACTAATTTTTCATATTTTCAAATTCGATAAAAATCTACTCAAGTTTTACTCAATAAAATCACATCTTTTACAAAATTGGTCCCTACAATAAATAAGTCGAACAAATGAACAAAACTAAGAACATCTCCAATGTAATATATGAATTGCTATTTATATGACATGCAAGTTAAAAGACTTTCGATCTATCGTAGCATTAATATCTAATAAACAGACACTCAAATTTAAAATTATCTACAATGAATTCTATCTACAAATTAATAATACTTTTTAAGTGTGTTTTATTTTGTTAAAATGAAAACAGAATCACATCTAAATCTGCATACCAAATATAAATTTAACCGAGTTTTTAAATTTAGACAATGCCTATTTTTTTTTTTATCATGTTAGTTTTATAGAATCACTGATAGCTTGCATTAAAAATAATTTTTTAAAAATATTATTCATTTTATTACAGTGGATCCCAACTCAATTACCAATAAAAGTTTACATTTTAGTAATTAATCATACCGATTTTTTAAAACTTTAGTTGTCATATCCTATAACTCCCCAAAAATGAATATTGAAAAATTAGTCCCTAGTTTTATTTGTAGTGGGTTGGTCAAAATTTGCAAAATATATGTATTAAAATATGGAAAAATTGTAGATCGTGTTAGATGTTTAGATAAAAATGATGTTTAACAACTTATAAGTACTTGTGACCATGAACAAACATAATATTAATAGTGACTAATGACACTGACAACCTTAACACAATCAAACGATCAAGAACAACGCAAAGTGAATTCTCTCTCCTCTCTCTCATAGTGTGCGTGAGAAGATATTTTTTGCCATTTTCAGTTAAGTTCCATAAATCTCCCCCTCGTTTTATCTCTATTAGTAAACCCCATCTGCTAGTCTTACAATTAGGGCTCTTCTGTTCCATGGCTCACAAATTTTCTCCCTTTTTATTCCCTTTTCATTTTCTCTCTTGCTCTGTACTGGTCATTCCTTCATTCAATCGCATTATTCACAGCCCATTTAGGTATTTTTCTAATAATCTGTCTTTGACTTAAAACATTTCATGATTTTGCTTGATTAAGAATGTTAATATTCTTGTTCAGTTGATGTTCGTGTTAAATAACTTAAATCTTTTCATTTGCTGGGTTTTCCTTCTCAGGGATTTCAGTTTAGTTAGCTCAGGGGAAAAAACTTTACCAAATATGGAATATAGAACTTCCATTTTATTTTTCCGATCCATTTTCTCATTTGTTGGGTACCAATGGATTATATTGTATAATAATAATAATATGTATACATAGCACTCGCTATTCAAATGCAGTAGACTAATGGGAATGTCGTAATATTTTTGCTGAGCTTTTTAATGAATAATCAGATGAAGTTTTAGGTTTTCGGATGCTTGTTTTACCGATTGGTATATATGAGATTGTATCTGTTATTGTGTTTGAAGCTTTAGGGTCAGATGTGAAGTCTTGTTGACTGAACATCTATATTTTCGTTTTTTTTTTCCTAAAGCTCCATTTAATTTTTCCTCGCCTGTTCATATTTGTATTCTTTCTGAATTATCTACATTAATTCGTGAAGTTAACCGCTGTTTCCGGTATCTTGGATTTACCAGTGCTTTGTTAGAACCTCAAAATGTTTTTAGAAACACGAATGGTTATTGTTATATATGATATGCGATTGCTTAATAACTTCAAAGCTCTATGGTATATCCCTGGGTGGATTTTGTTTTCTTTTTTAAGTATAAGAAATAGATTATTGAAATACTGTCCCAAATTTCTGCTTCTCTACTGGCATTATCGGGACAGAATTTTATTGGGAAACACTTATTCGAGTGTGTCATTTTGAACAAGACGTGAGTTTGCTGGTGATCTCTAGCAATGCTATACATTGTTTCACTTCTTGGGCAGTGTTTTTTATAGGATTGCTGTGCAAGAGTTAAATTATAGCTGGAGGTTTGCATAGATTTACATGTATCAGATTCTTAAGCTTGATTTACATTAAATCAAGTTAAGAATGTGGCAATTTACTGGTATAGCAATGGCCATGACGTTGAGGATTTTAGTCTAGTAATGATTAGGGATCCATGATGTTCTTGTGACGTGACGGGGATGTTAAATGGTGGTTGGTTTTAATCTAGTGAAGTGTGCAATCCATTGGTAGTGATAAGCAGTGTTAAGGTTATATTGTTTCCTTAGCTGAACCGAGTGATCAACTCATCGAAGGATGTCAAAATTAGAGAAAGGGAGGGTGAAAGAGATGATGCTTTTGTGGATTCGCAGGGTAGGGGCTCCAATCCTCCGTGTTCTCCTGCTGTCTTTTTGTTCTTCTGAAAGTAATCTTCGTGTATTTTTGAGTTATTTGAAAATGATTGTAGTGGACATTTTTAGGTATCTATTCTCACACATAACACCTTAATGATTATTGTGGTTTCTTCTTTGAAATAGATGTAAAGGCATTCAGTTTGATTTTTTATTTCGGGATAATGTAGATACAGAAAAAATTTTATGAAAGTTATTCTCATGTCAGGTCAAGTAACAATTAAATTGTTGAATGAGATCATTCTGAGTTTAGCTATAATGATTGTTGTTACACTTTAATGATTACTGTGTTTTCTTCACTGAAATAGATGTAAATGCATTCAGTTTGATTGGTTATTTCTAGGATAATGTATATAAGGACAAAAATTGATGAAAGTTATTCTCATGTCAAGTCAAGTAACAATGAATTTATTGAATGAGATCATTCTGTGTTTAGCTATAAATCTCTAGAATTTCATTATTGTTTATCCTGAGTTGAACTTTGAGTCGACTCTGGAGTAAAAATCTAGATTGATATAATCTGCTTTGAACTTCTTAAGCAGTGAAGTATAAATGTACTTTACGCGGTGTTGTGATGGTGTGAGTTTATGTCGCAGTGCAAATCAATCATTTGATTGAATGAGAATATCTTGAACGGAATGGAGGAAGCAGTGGGTGATGAGGTGGCTGAAGTGGGTGCTGTAGATGGCCTACACCTCCGAAGTAAAGAGAGTGAGTTTACGTTGAAGCCAGGCAGCTCCAGTGTGTTGCAGTCCCATGAAATGGTAACTCCTGGTGAGGATGATTATAATGAAAACACAAACAATTTTTTTCCAGACAGAATTGGTTCTTCTGAACATGCAAGTGCCAGGCCTCGATTCATCGATGATGCTGGGGTCATGGTTGAGGAGTTGACTGTGGAAAATTATGATGGAGGAAAGTTGGGTAGAATGCAACCAAAGCAAATGAAAAAACAATGGGAGCATTTGTACCAGTTAGCAGGCGGATCAGGAATTAGCAGCTTCAATGAACACGCTGGGAACAAAGAAAAGGGTCGAGCTAAACCAAGTGATTGGGAGGACGGAGGCAACACCTTCTTCTCTGAGTTTCTAGATCAGAAGCAGCAACCAACAGACCATGGCCATAATGTAGCCATGGATCACGTACTTGGTAATGATGATAAAGGTACTTTGAGCGATGCGGCTGGAGGCATCCGGACAAAGATTTTGTCAAAATCTGGGTTCTCTGAGTACTTCATAAAAAGTTCACTGAGAGGCAAGGGAATGATACATAAAGGCCCATCTCATAGAGGACCTGGTAATGAGTCGGGAGGCCAAGCTCGTCCAAAATCTTCCACTGTTGGTTCAGTGGACTCTGTTGCCCCATTAGGTTTAACTGCAGATATTGTTACACCTCCTTCAGGTGCTGTTTCTGAACCACGGACTAATCTTAGTTCCAATTCTTGTGGTGATGGAATCAGTTTGAGAGAATGGCTGGAAGCAGGTCAAAATAATGCAAAGAAAGTTGAGAGTTTACATATATTTAGACAGGTTTTGGATATTGTGGATTCTGCTCACTCCCAAGGAGTTGCCCTACAAGACTTGAGGCCATCCCACTTCAATATATTGGGATCATACCAAGTCGTACACCTTGGATCTTCTGTACATGCCGGTGTCAAAGAAAATGTCACATCTCAAGATATTCATCAATCAGGTCATAATAGAAATGAAAAGAGGCCAATGCATCCAAGCATGCTTCAGTCGGCCAGCATGAAGAAGCAGAAATTGAGTGAGAATGTGAACTTCAACCGAAGGTGGCCTCAATTTCCAACCAGGTCTGGCACTAGATCTGCATCTGAAAATGTTTCCAAAGAATATATTGTTGGGCAACAAGATCCTGGGGATGATGAAGACCCTAATTCTAAAATCAAATCCAAGAATTGGAGCAAATTCTTCAGCCGTGACGTGTCTAATTCATCACAGCCATTGCAGGTTTCTCTAAGGGGTATGCCAGAGGAGAAGTGGTATAGCAGTCCTGAGCTGTTCAGTGAGAGGGGCTGCACTTTTGCATCAAATATCTATTGTCTTGGTGTTCTTCTATTCGAGGTTTGAGAAGGACTTTTATTAAAGGGATTTCCTTACTATCTTACATTAATCAATTTATGCTAGATGGAAAACAAGTATTGGGTGTGAGTCATAACAACATAAATCTTAATGCAATTTCATGATGTCGACATGACATTGATGCTTTGCCGTCTATGTATTGTTTAAAAAAGTCAAGAATAATTCAATGCATTGAATTTATCTCTGTGAGGGTTCTAGTCCAGTTCAAATGACTTTTACCATGTAGAAGTTCATGTCTTGACAGAAACTTTGTAAAAGAAGTTTCAGCAGGCTTTTTACTATTTTTGGGAATGTCACCCCAATTTATTGACCATTCAATTTTTTCCCCTTGAATAATAGTGATGTTACTTTTTAGACATTTTGATTTTGTGTAGTTAAAAACAAATAATAAATTGAGGGTTTTGAAGGACAATGAGGTCAGTTCATTGTTTAGGAATTAGGATGAATTACACCTGTTATGAAATTTTTTATAGTGCTAGTTTGGAGTAAAAGAAAGCAGGAGACATTGATATGTGGCAGATAATGTGGTTTAGGAATAAATGCTAGGCAGATTCTCTTTTGAGATTTAGAATCGTAATGCTTTTTTCCAAATATGGTTCTTAAACATTTGAAGTTTTCTTGTTTGAATTTTTTGTTGTCCTTGAAGATTTATCTGTTATGTGTCTGATACTAATGTGGGTGGTCTCTCTCAGTTACTCGGTTCATTTGATTCGGGAACGTCTCGCGCTTCTGCAATGCTTGATTTACACCATAGGATTCTTCCTCCCGCCTTCCTCTCGGAATATCCTAAGGAAGCTGGATTCTGTCTCTGGCTACTTCATCCTGAAGCTTCATCACGCCCAACAACCAGGTACTTGGGATTTCTGACTTTACTATCAAATTTTTTTTCTCCCCTTCACTACAAAAGAAAAAAAAAATAAAAAATAAAAAATAAATAAATAAATAAAAAACGGAATAGAAAAGAAAAGAAAGAAAGAAAGAAGGAAAAAAGTAACTTCCCTTCAGTCTTGTTGATTGTTTGCTTGATGGTGGAAACCTTGCTGGTGGAACCGAAAACACCATGAACATGAAAGAAGTGAATACAACTTGCACGCAAACTCTCTTTACAAAGTTAATTAACATCTATTATAAAATTAATATAATTCCTAGAGAGTCTCAGTTATCACGTTGCTGACCAATATTTAAAAATGATGGTTACACAAAGTAAGTTTGTGATACATGTAAGTTTCAACAAGTGATTTATGTGATCACCATTACAAAACAGGGAAATTCTACAATCTGAGTTTATAAAGGGAATTCCAGACTTATCTGGAGGCGAGTTATCACCATCAATTGACGAAGAAGACGGAGAATCAGAGTTGTTATTGTATTTTCTCCTGTTAGTTAAAGAGCAAAAGCAGAAGGATGCATCCAAGTTAGTGGAACAAATCCAGTGCATAGAAGGAGACATCAAAGAGGTAAAGAAAAGGCAACCTAAGAAATCGCTTATTCAATCTTCCTTGTCTCTGGAGCCTTCAACTATAAGTGGCAACAGCATTACTCGCAGAGGAGATTTAAGTTCAGACTCTCTTTCAAAGATGATCCCGGGACGTGACGACGAGATAAGATTGATGAGCAATATCAGGCAACTTGAAAACCCTTACTTTTCCATGAGATCCAGCGTTCAGCTTTCAGATAGTGATGTAGTGACTCGTAGGGACGGAGAACTGTTGAAAAGTCGAGAGAACTGGAGCATTGCGGGTAATGATGATAACAAGTACAAGACCTCAGATCGTTTGGGGGGTTTCTTTGATGGTTTGTGCAAATATGCTCGCTACAGTAAATTCAGAGTGCGGGGGATATTAAGGAATGGAGATTTTAATAATAGTTCTGCAAATGTAATATCCTCTTTGAGTTTTGACCGGGATGAAGACTATCTGGCTTCGGGAGGGGTGTCAAAGAAGATAAAGATATTTGAATTTCAAGCTCTGTTTAATGATTCTGTTGACATTCATTATCCTGTTATCGAGATGACAAACAAGTCAAAGCTCACCGGCATTTGCTGGAATACCTATGTCAGGAACTACCTTGCTTCTACTGATTACGATGGTATAGTTAAGGTTAGTATTCTTTGTGCATTGCTCTTCTATAATTACGGAATAATAATCAAGGAGTCCTGGCTAATTAATTGACCCATAGCATGTGTGGCTAAGCTTACAAAAAAGTTTTTACTTTTGTTTCCAAACATGTTTTGGTAACTTATTATTTTCTTACTTTTAAGTAAAAGAAGTTATTTTTTTTTAAAGTAGCTTACTTTATTATCAAAATAAGTAAGTTATTTCCAAATTTGGCCGATAAAAAGAGTTATTTTCTTTTAAAGTTACTTATTTACTTCAGTGAACTTTTTAAGCTTAGCCAAACTTGCTCCTAGAATTCACAATTTAGCAGTTCCTGATGACCCCTACTAACACCAGAAGTCAGTGTGTCCTCTTTTTGTTACCTAATTCATATAATGTGAGTAAGCAAGACATCAACTTATTCACTCACTCAACAAGTCAGAATGTAGAGAAACATCAGTCGTGTACTTAGAAGTAAGTTTCCAGGGCAAAATTCAGATGCTTGAGAGCTAGAAATCTTGTAGATTTGTATTATGTTGAATATCTCTTTTTACATGACATCATTAATGTAACAAAAATTAAAGAGCAATGTTGCCCTAATTGACTTATAGACAACAGATTAATGAATTGCTTGCTTGGTACATCATTTTTGAAAATCTTGCTAAACAGAAGACTTACAAATAAAAGAACGGGACTGTGAAGGACTTCCTGATGTTCTTTAGTATATATGTTGAGTGGTTTGATGAAGTCCACTTGAAGTTGAAGGAAGTTGGCTCTAGGGTTAGCTTTCAATATATTATCCTTGTGTTTTTCTACGTATGATGTCTATATTTGTTCTTTTAAGTTGAGAAGAACTTATGAAAAGGACTTCGAGCATGTTTTGGCTAGGGTTTTAAAAAACTTTTAATACTAAGTAACTTTTTGCATCCAAACTCACTTTTTTCTTTACTAGCAAGTAAAAAAAAATACTTATTTTGAAAGTAACTCTTTCCTTACTTTCAATTGACTTATTTCCAACCTTGACCAATAAATTGTTTTTTTTCCATAAAAAAAAAAAAATAAACTACCTATTTACTTATAAGCAAACTTTTTAAGCCTAGCCAAATGCGCTCTTAGCCTTCCACATAGTTTTTGACATCATAACTATGCAAGTGGAGGTCATTGTCCTTGAGGAGCAGTAAGCCTCATGTCTGTCTGATTGTTGGTTAGAGAGCCTTAGGACATGACTCTCAAGAACTTTTGCAAGTGTCAGGACTGAATTTTTTTAAGATTTTTTTTTTTTCTTCTTATATCTATACTTCCCAAGCTGAATTTTGTAAACATTTATGAGGTTATTCAAGTTATTATTAGGTCCATGAAGATAAAAAGGTGATATATTTGAGCTCTCACACATTAGCGAGGGTGTCATTTCACCCCAAAAGCACCACCACCTTCAGTCATCAGATGTGTACCATACGCCACCAGATATGAACAAATAAATTCCACATCGGTTATATATCATTATATTATTGGGCTACTCTTAATAAGGTTGACTTTTTAATATTGAACCCCAACTTTTAATATACTATTAGAGTCCATTAAGTTCAAAAGAATAATTCGGTTCGTTTAAAGCTCAAACGAGCATTCGGATTCCAAAATTAGTGTACTTAAATGAGTCACCATCTTGCGGGGACATGTTATACATCGGTTATATATCGAAATATTAACTAGTATATAAAGGCTTGGGTTACTTCTCTTAATAAGGTAGACCTTTTAACATACAACCCCAACTCTTGATAGAACCACCAGCAACAAAATAAAAAGGCAGTTTTCAAGTGGTATTTCTTTTGAGTATTCACCGTTGCCGTCATCTCCATCACCGCTGGAAATTGAAGGGGGGTTTCGGGGGATGGAGAAGAGGAGTGTGATGTTTCTTTAGAGTTTCCACAGTCACCGTTGGGGTGGGGATCAAAAGTGGTAGTTTGTTGGCGGTGGTAGTTCGACTATTGATTTGGGTAGAGGGAATTGGTGTTGGGTTGGCGGTGGTGCATGGAAGATGAAAATGATGGGGTGAGGGTGGGGTGTTGGTAGGTGGGTGGGTTATTTTCAAGAATTTTGAATTTCATGGTCAACCAAGTATTTCTAGAATAAAATTAAAGAATAGTAAATTTGAAAATAAAAGAAAAAATGGTCGTATGTGGCGAAATGATCACTATAAACTGCCATCCACTCCAATTTGGACATATCCAGTTCCCATCTTGGTTCTTGAAGCCCAAACAGGAGCACGAGCCCATCAGTTTCAGAGTTGTCACTTTCAGATTTCCCCCCAATGCTAGTATATATGTACGTTAATTGTGTATCTTTAGCAACAAACACGTGCATGTTCAAATGGTTGTGCAAATTTAGGTTGACTACTATATGATTCTTAAAAATTATACATCCTTGTACATGTCTACCTATTTCGGTTTCTTCTCTTGATGTTACTCTGACTTGTGAACGTTCATATTGATATGCAGTACTTGCTTTACGCATGATCTTTTAACAGAACTTACTTGAATACTTGTAGCTATGGGATGCGTCAACTGGTCAAAGCTTTTCTCATTTCACGGAGCACAGTGAAAGGGCTTGGTCTGTTGATTTCTCTTGTGCGGATCCCATGAAATTAGTCAGTGGAAGCGATGATCGTATGGTGAAACTTTGGAGCATCAATGAGGCATGCTGTTGTCTTTTCTCTTTTATATTTATGTATCTTGTTCTTCAAATGTTACTGAGTGCTGTTCTACTCTTTCCAAGATTCCTGTCTTTTGGATCTCAAGTCCCTTTTCTTCGATTTGAATGGTTCTCATGTTTGACTCTATACCTATTTGCCAAACGCATGTTTTACTAGCAAAACTTACTTTTCTAACAAAATAACGTTTAAGCCCAATCAAACATACATGCTTCAAGTGCTTTAGCATTCTTTACGTACAATTTAAACAGAGCCATTCAACTGATTTTTCTCCTTTGGTGCAGAAAAACAGTTTATGCACAATTAGGAACAATGCAAATGTCTGCTGTGTTCAGTTCTCAGCTGACTCCAGTCATATGTTGGCTTTTAGCTCGTCCGATTATAAGACCTATTGCTATGATCTTCGCAATATTTCTACTCCTTGGTGCATATTGGCTGGCCATGGGAGAGCTGTTAGTTATGCAAAATTCTTGGATGCTGGAACTCTTGTTACTGCATCCACTGACAACACTTTGAAGGTCTGGGATCTCAATAAAACGAGTTCCCATTGTTTATCAAGAGATGCTTGTATCTTAACACTTAGAGGGCACACAAACGAGAAGGTTTGTAACTCGGTCTCTCACCTTGAATTATCATTTTTTTTGGAAGAATTGCACCGTTGGTCCTCAATCTATTGCCCCAATAACAAGTTGGTCCTCAACATCTTATTATAGTTGCACAATCAGTCCCAGTGACTATAAACCGCCAAATCTTTGTTAAATTTGTCACATGGCCCTAATGGAAACATGCCTCACATCAAATTTTTAGGCACCAACCTAAGTTGGGAAACAAAATCTAGATTCATAAGGTTAGACAAGTGAGAACCATGATATGATTTAACACATATATGGACCGTTTCAGTCGTTGGAGACTGAATGTGTAACTATAGTGAATGATTGAGGACCGACTTGCTCCTTTTTTAAGGTTGGGAACCAACATGCCACTTGGGCAATAGATTGTGGACTGAATGGTGAAATCTTCCCTTAATTTTATTTTTTATTTTTTATGTATTACTCTGTCTTGTTTAACTTTGAGCTCTTGCTCCTGCAGAATTTTGTGGGTTTATCAGTTGCTGATGGATACATTGCATGTGGGTCGGAGACAAATGAGGTTGCCTTCACTTCTAGCTTCTACTTATCATAATTATGACATGAAAACCAACTTGATTATGACTCAGTGCTTTTTTAATAGATGATCATAAAATTGCGCCAAGTAATGGATCACTATGTAATGGATCCATTACATAGTGCCTTTTTTAAGGATCACTATGTAGTGGATCCTTCAAATGCACACATGCACAACAGAGAAGCAGTGCATATTTAGGTCAATGTTGTGGGCTAAGTGATGTTTATTTTAATTAACCAAGGTTTTGGCTTTACTCGAGCACCTTTTTCTTCTTAGAGTGTTTGGGTAAGCTCAAAGTGTATTCTTACAATGTTCTATCCCAATGTTGTTCATATTCTATACTTGTCTGCAGGTGTTTGCCTATTACAAGTCCCTGCCGATGCCAATTACTTCTCACAAGTTTGGTTCCATCGATCCCATTTCTGGTAAAGAGACTGAAGACGACAATGGACAGTTTGTTTCGAATGTTTGCTGGAGACGGAAATCAAATATGGTGGTTGCCGCCAATTCCACTGGTTGTATAAAACTTCTGCAGTTGGTTTAGAAGTAAATACAACCCTTACTCAGCTGTGACATTTATGGCATGTTTGGGAAGGTGAATTGGACAACACCGGACTCTATTAAAAAAGAAAAAACAAGTCGGAAATCCGAAATCGTGTCTATTGTACTATTTAGTCATGTCCCCAAACATGCCTTTTAAGTATTTGTGGTGGTTGGAGCATCTTACTATGGCTCATTTATCATTGCCTGATTGCTGTCGGACAAGCCATTAGACTACTCAGTTTCAGCTCGTGAATGAGATGAGCTCCGGTTCTGCCATCCGTCTCTCTCGATTATCCCTTTTGACCCGGAGTAGTAGGCCTTTTTGCCTGGAACATGCAGTATTTATAATCTGTTACTTTTCGTTGGACAGTTGGAATTCTGAACAGTCACTCAAAATACCCGGTTGTCTGAATGTTGGCTGAAAATTCTTTGACATATGTTAGCCTCTGATATTGAGACGACGGTAAAGATTCAGAGGAATGGTAACCTGAAACTTCTAGATGTTGGTGAGTTGTGTATTAGTTTTTGCACAAGTTGTTCAAAACTAATAGGTAGAGTTCTTCGTACCCTCCAACTTAAAACTGAGTGTTCGATTGTAACGATTGGAGTGTTCATATATTAGGATTGTAGTCGAGTTCTGTTCTGCAGTATTTATTGTATATTCCCATGTATGAAAAAGTGTACAAACTCAGTTTGTAGCATACACATGTACCGCTACTTTTTATACATGAAAAATAGAAAGAAAACTTCAGATTACTTATATAGTCTGATTCTTTTGTACTTTGTTCTTCTCTTTAAATTTATTTTGTTGCATTCTTGATTCATCAAATGCCTGTTTTATTTTACTGATTTTTCTGGTTATTTCATGGTTAAGTTGAATTATAATTGAGTTTTATTGAATCATGTGTCTGTCACATAAATATATATATATAAACTGCCTTTTTATCGAAGTGATGTATCATCAACTAGATTATGAGCATTTATTATTAAATTCATAGATGGCTAGTTTTGTTTGATTCACTGAATGTCAATTATTTTTTAGGCTTACGTGCCATGAACTGTTTCTAATACATCGCTGTCTTCTTCATCCTTTCTGTTCATGACATTATTGCAAATCCTCTACTTCTCTATTTTCTATTTTATTTTTTATTTAAATTCCTAGAATGCTCTAGCACTTTTCCATTTTTAACAAAATAAAGGAATAAATGTTCAGTTTAACAAAAAATTTCAATTTGTTTTGACTCGAACTCCAAATTAGGCCATGCAGACCCACAAAAAATTTACATCTAAGGCGGTGCTGGGTCTAATGGACATCCTGTAATGCTCAAATCAGTCGAGTTGTTTATAAATTATCATAATATAGTTAAATACGCATCTATAAATTGACCTCCCAAATTTGGTCTTCCGCAAGGTTTATATACTTGCAGAGCTATGAATTTCAAAAAAAAAAAAAAAAAAAAAACTTGGAATCACTCGAGCGTAAATGACCATGCTCGTTTAACATATCTTCCAATTTCCAAAGTAATTGGGCATCAATGATACAAATTTTTAACTTGGAAGACTTTAGGAATAGAAAATTGCACTTCAGCGACGGAAATTTCTGGAGGTGTAAAAATAGCCAATTCCAATTAAGCTTTCATTATAATAGATACATCGTTTTCTCTTTAGTTAATACTAGAGTCAAAATCCAATTACATCAAGAACACACGTCTTGGTACAAAAATAAACCGCCATCTAACATATACTCATATTTTCTCTAATCAATACTAGAAGTACAACCAACCTCAATAAAACAAGTCTTGTCATGCTAACAATGTCTCATCATTGCAAAAATGAAATCTCACAAAGTCTCTCCAGTCAATATTAGAGGCACAACCAATACAAAAAACACACAAATTCTTCTCACACAACAAAAAACACAACAATTCTTCTCACACAAACAGTCCTCATTTATGAATGATGAATCCCTCAAAGTAACAATTACAATTTACTCAAACACAACTATCTAAAAAAAAAAAAATTATTTTAGTATTCAAAAAACCAGAGACAACAAAATTTTACTATTCAGATAGAAATTCATTATGAATTAACTGTTGGATTTTGATCTTAAACGTTGAATTTGAAGAACAATGAATTATGAACATTCTGTCCAAATTTCATGACGATCGGACCAGGTTTGATCACGCCTGCACAGTTACGTAAGCTACCCAACTTGCATGAATTTGTCCATGTTGCTCTTGATTTTTAGCTCACTTTTCAGCTGAATTGAATTCTCTCATTCATGCACCTAGTCATTATTTTAGTATTCTACATTTCTATTACTCAATACCTCAATTTATAATGCCAATTAAGACATCTTATTAAAATCCTTCTCTAATTTCCATCTCATGCAAGAATATACCATATTCTAATAACAAATGCCATTCTTATTCTAAATTAATTACTATTAGACCTCTTTAAATTGACTAATTTGTTGAGTTTGGACAAATTCACCACAAGAGATGAGATGATCCAACAACTTCCGCTTGAACTCAACTTGATCAAAAGTCTATTTGGCATGACTATTGTGAGTAAAACTTTTCTAAGTAAAGCTTTTTTCAGAACAGTTTTTACTAAAAAATTATTGACTATTTTGTTGTCATTTCTAAAAGTACTGTTAAATTAAATGATTATTCGATAGTATAACTATAATTTATTTTTTGTACAAACTACATATTTTTTTTACTAAATATTATTCCTCCATCCCATAAAGAAAGACTTACTCCTATTTTCACACAAATTAAGAAAAATTAGTTATTATAATTACGTTTTTTCCAATATATCCTACAATTAATATAATGTTAGTTCATATTTGTTGATAATAAGACACATTTAATAATGAATATTAAAAAACTAAGAGATTAACTATACTATCAACAAAGAAAGTAGACTATAATTTGGGACAAACGAATGAAGAAAGTAAGTCTATCTTTATGGGACATAAGAAGTAATTATTTCTTGTATATTTCAAAGTTTTCCTTTCACAAATAGTATTTATTTTAATATACTATTGAACTTATAAAAATTAATATTTTAATTAAATTATCAAGGTGCGATTATTTTAATATATATCATATTATGCATAATTTATTTGTTTAAACTATACACATATTGTGTGATTATATATATATATATATATATATATATATATATATATATATATACATATATATATATATATATCATACCAATATATATATATTTGTTAAATAAAGTAACACTAATAATAAAATAAAATGATAAATAATGACAAAATCTATGATTAAAATATGTCATAAACCTTTTCAAAAATAATTGATAATATTAGGATTTAGAAAACAAAAAAAAAATTCTTGAAAATTTGAATATATTTGGAAATTTAAATGATGTATTAAAGGGTAATTAGCACAAAATGTCTCTATTGTGCAAAACGTTCATACCTTCTATTTTTTGGCATTTTCACTACATTTCATGCGCAAAAGGTCATTCCGTCCAAAAATTCGCCGTTAACTAACTATACCAGCACAAAATGTAATGCATTTTAAGGATAAAATAGTCCAGACACATTTTTTCAGAGAGAGAGAGAGAGAGATAGATCATTATGTACAAATATGGGGAGAAAGTTGAAGAAGAAGAAGAAGAAGAAAGTGAAATCATTTTGAACAAGTGTGGGGAGAAAATTACGCATCTCTTGTAGAATGAAAAGAAAAAATTACGCACATCTTGCAGTGATGTGGGTACATAGAAGTGGATTGATGTATTGTTGTGCATCGTTTATTTTGATGTGTAATTGACATTGCAGAAAACGTCTATACCTTTTGGATTAACTTGTATAAATCGTCCATATTTTTCATTTCTTAACGTGCATAATGGCCCTACCTATTTTAAAATTTATGATGAACACCCTCACCTAATTGTCTTTGCTCACTACAACAAACCAAAAAATTAAAAAATATTACTATTCCTTTTTTCTTTATTTTTGTCAAAACCATTGAAGAAATCTCCTCCGCCGCAAAAATATTGAAGTTCTTGATCATCCCAAAACAGATCTTGTTCCATTATCAACACCGGAAAAGAAGAAAAAGATTTGGCATTAAAATGATTATTTTTGTTTAAAATGATTTCACCTTCTTCTTCTTCAACTTCTCTCCATTTTTCTTCTTTTTCACAATAAAGAACATCAAAAAAAGAAGAATTTGAATCTAAATTTTGCTCTATATCCATCTTCATGTGCATAATTTTCTCTTTTCATTCTACCAAAGAGAAAAAAAATACAAACCTCATTTTCAACCCCCCCCCCCCCTCTCTCTCTCTCTCTCTCTCTACAAAAGTGAAAAAACATGACTCGACTATTTTACTCCTAAAATACATTACATTTCGTACTGGTATGGTTAGTTAATGCGGATTTTTGGACAAAAGGACCTTTTGCGCACGAAATGCAGTAAGTGAGGGTGAGAATGCCAAAAATAGAAGGTATGGATGTTTTGCACAATTACTCCAATATGTAGGGATGTTTTGTGCTAATTACCCTGTATTAAATGTAGATTTAACTTCTCGTAAAAGTTAAAGTGCATGTTTGGTGAAGTTTAAAAGTAGTTTTTTAGAGTATTTTATTAAAAATGATAAAATGTGTTGTTGAAAAATTGATAAAAGTTGTGGTTTCCCGTAAAATATGTGATTGAAAATAAGTGTAAGAAAAAAATAGAGTTTATTTTAAACTCTATCAAACATGTGCTACATTTAAAGTTTTTGAAGAAAAGCTCCAAATTTAAGTTTATTTAAAACAGCTTAAAAAGTTATTTTTTATTTTTTATGGTAAATAAGCATTTATTGACTTTAACTATAAAAAATACTTTTGCTTTTAAAAACATGCTTTTGAGCTTTAAAAAACTCGTCAAACACGTACTAAATTGTTTTAAGCATAAATTCTAGCTTTTACGTTCTCGATTTTTCTTTGTTTTTACCTTTTTATTTTTAATGTATTTAGTCGATTCTAAGGACACGTGATTTTTGAGATATTTCTTGAGATATATTCGAGTTGCTGCTACGAATTTTTGTTAGCAACCTTGTAAATATTCTAGAAAAAAACCGAATAGAATAATACATTTTATAATCCATTAATTCTCCAATTATTGTCCTATAAAAGGCCAAAGCAGCCCCTTCAGTTTTGTTCAAGAAAAATAATGGGTGGAAATACTTTCTCTAGTGCTCTTCCATGCACCGCCATGCACGGCGGCGGGTTAAAGCCAAACGGCCATCATGACCACCACCACCAGCAGGTGACCAAAAAGCAAAATTTATGTTCTTTCCAGATGCCACTCCACTATCCAAGGTACAAGAAATCCGACTACGCTACGATGCCGGAATGGCAACTGGACTGCCTGCTGAAACAGTACGGACTGCCTGTAACCGGAGATGTTGATCAGAAGAGGAAGTTTGCCATGGGAGCATTCCTTTGGCCTGATCAGTATTGAATAGAACAACTCTAACACGTACTCTTTCTATATTACTGTTAATGATATGGAAATTATTTATCTAATAATTTGATTTTATAATTAATGTCTTACTATTTCTCTTTGTAATTTATATAAACATAAAATTAATATAAATATGTTTAGTATTCCTTTTTTTTGTCTCAATTATATTTAATTCATAGCATTAATATATATTTTGGCATAGAATTAATTAAGCTTAATTCTCATTGAATGGTCACATTGTGATTATTCTTGGAAATTGTGATTCTCTTGAATTACCTATAAACTCTGCAGTTTCATGTTTGATTGGGAGCATCATCACCATGCTAGACACTTTTTAAAAAATATATGCGGTAAGAAACAAAAAAAAAAAATTAGGAGAGAAAGCGTGGAAGAATGAAAGAGAATGGAAAAATAGATGAGAGTGACAAACACAATAAAAAAATAGGTGGAATACTGTCTAACAGGATGTTTAAAACTAGACGGTCTATTGGACAACTTTCTACAATAAATGTTGTTACGTGAGTTTTGTCATCTTTATCTCATCGCCATATCAACTGGACATTCAAATTATAACGCAGCATTAGAGATGTTCTTATAATTAATAAAAAGAGTTACAAATAGAGGTCTCCAACCTATAATTCTTGAAAAATAGCACAATTGTTCCTAGTGGATGGAACTATTAAAATGTTTACACGCATGACATGTTAAACATTTGTTTTGAGTCATAAAATGAATAGGTATAAATAATTTCAATAGAAAATAAATAAAATAGAAGGAAAAGAAAAGGCAGAAAGACCAAAAAAAAAAAAAAAAAGTTATTATCCCCTCGCTAACCCCGCACCACGAAATCCCCAAGTCGTTCCTTACAACCCAATGCCACCATGTACCCTATGGTTTTTGGCCACTCCCAACCCCTACAAGCGGAGTCAGATGGGGAGTTGATACGTTGGGCATCCAGCCATCCCCCTATCCCAACCCTAGTTTCGCTTTCCTACCCTACCCTAGTCCCTGCTGGCAGTTGGGGAGCCGGTGAAGGTGGGGAGTTTTGCAGCGTTAGGGGGGGATTTTTTTCTTTTCTTTTTTTTTTTTTTTTTCTCTCTCTACTTAATTTAATTTATTTTATTTTTTGATTAAAAATATAGTATAATCGTCTTTTAACATAAATTTTATTTTTTAACAATTAATTAGACGCAAACCATCTATCAAAGACCAACATGATACAAAAGCTACGGATATAAATGACATATTAAGAATTAAAAGAAGAGGATCAACTTACTACAAGTCTACAACCATCATGGGTCGGAGACGTTGCAACGTTTCCTAGTTAATATAAGGGATTTTGTCGTAAATAGTCTATAATGTATGTTTCTATTACGTTTTTGGTCTTCAACTTTTCATTTTTGACTAGAAAGTCTTTAACGATGTCATTAAGTGCGAAAGTGGTCCGAGTGGATGGATTCCATCCAAAATCTCCGTTAGATGGATGCGTGGTGTATGCTTTCTTTTAATAACAATAGACATTTTGTCAATTAAAAAAATAACAAAAAAACAAAAAATAATCACCCTCTTCAACACACTCCAACCCACCCGGAAGATTTCTCTTACCCTTCTGTCATTAATGACTGTTTTAAGAAGTTCTCTCCTAAAATCTGCCTAATAGCGGTGGCGATGGTTTGAAAAAGGAGATCATTTTCATTTCTTTTTTTTTCTTGTTTTTTCTAGTTTTTTTTATTATTTATTTGAGAATTGACAAATTTGTCCTTATTATTAAAAGAGAGTGTGCACCACGTGTCCAATTAACATAGATTTTGGACGGAATCTGTCCATATTGATCAATTTCGCACCTAAAAGCATAAGTTATGAACTTTCTAGATAGGGACTAAAAACATATTAGAAACATACGTTTGGACTATTTGCACCAAAATCCCTTAATATAAAGATTAGGTCACCTTGTTTGCCTTAAAGGATAACTTTAGTGGCTTTGTCTGCTTGATTGATTTAGCATGGATAAGATAAAGTTATGACAAGTCTAACAAAGTAATTCCATTCATTTCTTTCGAGAAAAAGACAATTCAATAAGGATACTAACAGATATTCAATGACTATTACATTTAGTTTGGCTGCTAAAACTTCATATTCAACATTTATTGTCACATTTATTTTTGCCTTGCTATTGAGGCAATCTTCTGGGATCAGAAATTATCTTGTACTTGACAATTGGGGGGGCCTTCAATTAATGTTACGTACAATATTTGAAAAAAATGATAACCATTTCCTTCTTGTTTTCAAAGTTTTATGTAACGTTGGTGTTCGAAACACGTATACGAGAAGCATGCATTTAATAGTACTCGAAAAAATATAAATTAGCATTCGTGTTCAATATGTATATGAGATGCATGTATCTAATAATACTCGAAAAAATATAAATTAGCATTCGTGTTCGACATGTATACGAGATGCATGTATCTAATAGTACTCGAAAAAATATAAATTAGCATATGAAAGCTCCTTTTGCTGCACCAGTTAACATGTATTTTATTTAAGAGTACAAATACAAAAGTATGTGTGACAAACTATTACTTAGAACCATTGGCAAATCTGTATTTCATTATCTTGTTAGTCGAGCATAGGCGCATGAGTATGAATATTCTTGAACTTTCATGAGCTATATATGGTTAGGTTCAATGCTGCAAAAATTATGCATTGAGATCAAAATAGAGATTTGTAGGGTAGGATTGAGTTCATGGACATGATTTGGACAAGAATGTTGACTTTAGTGTGGAAAAACCATAGCTGAGATAGCAAATTATCTTCATCCCGATTCCTGCCCCGTCTCGTATGCAGGGGCAGAGCCATGATATCACAAAAGAGTAGATATCCTTTCACGGGGTTTGGTGAAAGCACTATCGATTTTTTTTTTCTCAAACCACAATTACTGGGCCAATTTTTATAAGAATCTAATATTTTTTTTTAAAAGTCATAATATTTAAGCTTACAAGAAATCATTGCACAAAAATATTCAAAATCTAAAACTAGCTAAAGAAAGTTGTGCCCGATGATGTTTTACAGCTGCAAATTCTTCTATAATAGAATTTATATCTATTTTATTAACAAGGTCTGTCTCAACAAAAAAATGTTATGTAGTCGATGTACAAAAATTGTTCTATAATAGAATCTATATCTATTTTATCTAAAACTAAACTATATAGTCGATGCACAAAATATTTAAATCCTTTCAATAGTATTATATACAATTATATTGTAATCTTATACTTAATGAAACAATATACAAGTAAGTCATACACAACAAAATAATATTACAACCAAGCTAGAAAATAAAATAATATTTCAACACCAAATACTAGAAGGTGCAATAAATTAAAAAATTTAAGTCCACTTTGATAACTGCAGCGCTTTTAACACAATTAGGCAGTTTAACACATGACTGGACTGTGGTTTAAAATAGACTGGGTCATAACATAAACTTTTTTTATAATTGTTTCTTCTTGTCCATGACGGGGCTGGGCCGTGGCCTAGTAAGGCTCAGTTCTGTTTTTGCCCCTGCTCGTACATCTCTGAGCGAGGATGAGAACATGATCCATGTCTCGAATTCTCCAAATTCGTCCCAAATCTTTTTATTTTATATTTTTAATTAAATTGTATTTAAATTTTCACCTCGCCTCTCGAAAACCAGACGCAGTGAAGATGGGAAAGGCCGTCCCATAAATTAAAAAATTTAAGTCCACTTTGATAACTGCAGCGCTTTTAACACAATTAGGCAGTTTAACACATGACTGGGCTGTGGTTTAAAATAGACTGGGTCATAACATAAACTTTTTTTATAATTGTTTCTTCTTGTCCATGACGGGGCTGGGCCGTGGCCTAGTAAGGCTCAGTTCTGTTTTTGCCCCTGCTCGTACATGTCTGAGCGAGGATGAGAACATGATCCATGTCTCGAATTCTCCAAATTCGTCCCAAATCTTTTTATTTTATATTTTTAATTAAATTGTATTTAAATTTTCACCTCGCCTCTCGAAAACCAGACGCAGTGAAGATGGGAAAGGCCGTCCCACCCCACCCCCATTTAATCCCTACTAAAACATTTGAAGGATTTTCACACAAATAAGCTACAAATTGAAAAGAATTACAGAAAAACATATATGTATCATATATCACAAAAATATTTGTGCTCATTTTGTTTATAATTAGTAAGGATATTTTTTAATTACATTTAATACAATAACGATAGTCATTGTAATTCAAGAATGAGGGATTTTTAATTATGGGATAACTCTTTCAATCATACAAATATAACTTTGATATATCTGTTTGGCAAAAAAAATCTCTCTCGTCACAAAAATAAATTCACACGGATATTAGTAGATTTTATTGAAAGACTGCTTCGAATCACAACAAGAACACGTTTGCAACGATTCATGAGACATATAGTAAATCTTATGATTATAACAATTGTAGCACTTCATGTTACATAATATTTGTAACAAAATGTCAATAAGCCTACACAATGTTGACAAAAAATGACAAGAATTAGAACTCACACATGAACACATTTGTTATAATTTGTGATACATATGATACTATCAATCGTAACAGATAAAACCATAATTGTGACACTTTATGTTACAGAACTGTTACATAAATAACATTTGTGACTCACCATGAAACATTAACGTAGACAATTCTACACTAACACCATCACACATTTGGCAA
Organism: Forsythia suspensa; assembly: GCA_023638005.1. Classification (NCBI taxonomy): domain Eukaryota; kingdom Viridiplantae; phylum Streptophyta; class Magnoliopsida; order Lamiales; family Oleaceae; genus Forsythia; species Forsythia suspensa. The sequence continues at coordinate 46,265,903 of CM042676.1, forward strand.
CTCCATAACTATCACTTGAAGACCGTTCGTAACAGTAGCCGTTACAGATGGCATATGAGCAGATACGAAAGTCAAGATAACTGCAATTAAATTCACATATACATGTAATATGAATAGTTCAAGGTACCTATGGTTCAAATTTATGTCATTCTTGAATCTTCTTTGATTTCTTCATTTGTTCGACATTGTCTGATTTTTATTCTCCAGATTATGAGCTTCAAACTCTTGAAGAAAATGATAATGGATTTTGAGATGTTTTGGGGTTTTGACAATTAAAAAATAGAGAAATCTGGGTAAATTACTTCAAAATTGAAGAAAACTGTAGTTTGGAGATTTTATTTAAAATATAAAATGGCTGCAATTTGAAATTTTATCTTGAATTTTGGGTGTGACAATTTAGGAATGTGATAAAACTGTTTTCCATATTTTTCAATCTATTTTAATTTAATATATTAAAAATAAAAAATGTACAACATTTCTATACTATACCAAAAGTATGAATGAGATATTCATTATTTACCATATCGTCCAACACGCCGCAATTTTAGATTTTTTTCCCCTCCAGTTGTGTCGGCACAATTGGAAACCAAATTTTGGTTTTCAATTGTGTCGAAATTCTCCACATAATTGGGAACCAAAATTTGGTTCCCATTTTACAAGTTTTTTTTTTCCACCCATGCGAATAGATTATAGCTCATTCATTCATTTTTTTCACTAATATTTTTTCTTTTTGTATCTGAGGTAGGTCCCGCATGCAATTTTTTTCCTCAAATTGCTTGTTTAAAATACCAATTCATTCCCACCTGTTAAAGATCCACAAATATATTTTCATACGTTAAAGATCCACTAATCTATTTCTAAATAAGCTTAACATCAAACTTCCAAACCTTAGATCTGGTTACTAAACTTTCACCATCATTCTCAAATGGTCGGTGAACATTCAGGCGACCTACCTTCATATTCTTCATTTCACTATTTAAATTAGGTAAAATTGACTGATTTTTGTAAATGATTTTTCCCTTTTCTTTTCAATTTATATTTGTGTCATTTTCAAATGTCGACAATGTTGTAAAATGTAATTGTCGACATTGTCGACAAATAATGGGAACCAAATTTCGTTAACGACAATAAATGAGTACCAATTGGTTCTCATTTACTGTGTCGTTATTAACGACACAATATATGTGTATATGTGAACCAATTTGTTGTAATTTTCCATTATATATATATTTGGTTCTTCTTTTTGAAGAATTTAACTGTCGTGATTGACATTATTTGGTTGATGTCAATCAAATATTGTCGTTTTCAACAAACTTTATATATCCTTGTATGAGGTATTTACTATTCACTATATCGTTCAACACGCCGCCGTTTTGAACTTTGTTTTTTTTTGGTTCCTTCTTCCTCCAGTTGTGTCGAGAATCTCGACACAATTGGGAGCCAAAATTTGGTTCCCTTTTCTCATGTTAGTTAATGGGCTTTTGGCCCATTTGCCTATTTTGCAAGATTTTTTTTTCCTCCAATGCAAACATATTACAGTTCTTTCATTTAATTTTTTCACCATTTTTTTTTTGTTGTATTTGATTTGTAACAAGGAAATTCTCTACACAATTCGTTAATACTTTACTTTATTGATTGGGTTATTTCTTCATTAAAAAGTTAGAACCCTGAGCTCGAATTCTTGAGAGTTTGGTCCAATTCAATAAAATAGATTGTTTAAGTGTTATACATCACTTTGCCGACAAATCAATTTTGTAATTTTTTACAAAATGGGATAAATGAGAATTTTTCCCATTTGAAGGCCCATTTTACTTGACAAAATGGGATGAATTCCCATTTGAAGGTTGACAAATAGGCCAAAATTTGGCCCATTTTACTTGACAAAATGGGACAAATTCTCATTTGTCGATTACATTGACAAAATATGGACAAAATGGGAATACATCCCAATCGACAAAATGATAATTTATTCCGTTTTGTCGATGTACATCAACAAATTCCCATTTTGTCGATCCCATTTTGTAGATGTATGTCAATAATTGGTTCTCATTTTAACCTATTTTTTGTGCTTATTTTTTCGATATTTTTTTTGTTGTCAATAATTGGCCTAATAACTTCTCTTAGAAACTATTATATGACTATCCACTACCATTAAATCTTACCCACACAACAAATTAGTCATTTTTACAAAATGGCATATTTAAAATTTTACATCTAAAAAATGACATATTTACAAATGTTATCAAAATTGTTATATTTCAATCCACTTTTTAATTTTGGGTACGTTTCAAAATCCTCTCATCTTATATTGCCCACATAAATTTATTAAATTTCAACCAATACTTTATTTATTTTAAAAATCTGTTTCCTAAACTTTGTAACGCTGCTAAAAATCCAGATGTAATTACAAAACGTGCGTTGCACATGCTTCAACTAGTTTAACAATAAATGACAATGTTTACAATACTCAAATTATTTATGAAAATACAAGTAGTGAGTATAATTTCAATAACATTTGATATAGTGTCCAATCTAGTTCAAACAAGAGGCTCTCAAAGTTTGACATGACCTTCTATTCGCCCTAAAAAATGATATAAAATGTAACTAGTTTTATAATTTTAAAAAACATGACAAAACAACAACCGAATCCTCATAAATTAAAGCTATATTTTCCCCCTATATTTAATTATTATTATCCTTCTAATTTGTTTAGACATAATAACTAATCTTTTTAATAAAATTTACACTTTACTAAGAAATTGTTGTTTGTTGTCACCACAATTACTTGCAACTTCAACGAGACTATATGAGAAAACTTTGTAAGAAAATTATGCATTTCACATTTGAAATTAAGCGATGCATTTGCATAATTCAACGAAAATAAAAGAATTTAAAGAAACTCTTAGACAGTCCCTTAGTTTCATTGAAGCCTCAAAATCATACAAGGGGAAAATGCAATCAGAATTCTATTGAATACATGAATACATGTGTGACCAAGTTGTGTTAGTCCAACTCATAAATAGCTGAATATAAATGGAGAGAAAAGGTCGAGTTTATCGTCATACAGATGCCTAAGAGCAATGGAAAGTTAACTTTGCTTCTTGCTCGTTGAATCTGCTTTCTCTTCGCTCTGTTCTGCCAACGAGAATTTCTTCACTTTCTGAAAAGAAATACTAAATTGCTCAGAACCGACTCAAGCTATAATTGATTACAAGAAACTCAATTCGACCATAGGTCCATAATGCACAAGATTAAGAAAAAAAATAGAGGCTATATACAAAGATATTTGGAATGGTAGTGATACGACATTTATTCTTCGTATTAACTTTGGTCTTTTATATAAGCCCATCTATGTTTTTTCATTGCTAATTTGGCAACTGGATAAAACAGAGAGTTATGGTAGATTGAAATGCAGCTTCATGTCAAATCTATGAATCGTTCAGATTCTTCAGAACATTTCTTTGGGGTCACGATAAGCAACCATGAGGGTCGGACTTTAAGTTTGTTAGACTGAGTCGAACTTTAAAAATTGGGTCCTCAAATTTGTATTGTGTATTGAAAAATTTTCTTTATAAGAGTTTTTCAAAATTAAATCATATACTCAAAACACAATAATAAAACGACAAAAAAAAAAAAATTAATACACAAAATATTTTGCTACCCGCCTTACAAGTTTGGAAGAAAAAGTATCAATTAAGTTTGCAATCAAGTTGTTCAATAACATAGCCAATCCGTTCCAATATTTCTTGTGACATAGTTGATCGGAGATAATTCTTGATCAACTTCAACTTGGAGAAACCAAAAGTTAAAAATGCCAAGAACAACTGCTTATATCAATTAAGACTCAAAACTTTGAAAATAAAGAAAGCAATAAAAGATTATAATAGAGTGAATGAATCAATACAAAAGACTAAGCAGTGCATTACTGATTTATCATGGTTCCGTAGATTACCCCTACTTCAAGATGAGAATTTTTTATTGTATATTTTTTATCATTCTATGGAGTTCCTTCTTGCCGTCAATTGTCTTTTCAAAGTTTGCTCGTTGCAGGAGGTTTTGGTGTTGAATTTTAATTGAGTAATTGAGTGAATTTTTTAATTGGGTAGTTTTTAAAATTGGATGTGGGTTTGGACTGTTTAAGCCAATATTTTTAAATAAAAAAAAAAAAAAAATCATAACATAATTTTTTAGTTATGGGCCCCTAAAACTTCTGGCGTGAGGCAATCGCCTCTTAGGCCTTATATAAAGTCCGGCCCTAGCAACCCGTTACCTTGGACACTGAACATAGTGAGAAGTGGACGGTTTATGGTTGTATCTCATAGTGAGGTGGCGTATCGGCATCTCAAATTTGTCTAGAAGTAAGCAAGGGCTCACATAGTTTAACAGATAGAGGTGAGTAGTGAAACTAATCCAGGAAAATAGAATTACGCAAGGAAGGGACACTAATAGGATCAATAGGAGATTCGCTGGAGTCAACTTATATTGCCCATACAATGTGAAGTGGGTAGGAGAGACGGTCAAAGAGTTATAGAATATGGGATATATGAACTTTGGTATATAACAAAAAGAGCAGAATTTAAGTAAAATTAATCATTGAACTGAGTTTCAAACATGATATAGTATAAATTAAACCAGCAAGTGATAGGATTATCGTAGCTAAACTTATTTCAAGAAAAGAGCATTACATATAGCATGGACGAATTATTTCAACAAAATTATTCAATCAAATGTTTATTGTGATTCTTAGATATTCATTTAACTCTTTCAAAGATAGAAATGTACATTACTTGAATATAGCAGAAAATAAAGATGTTAAGATTGATGTGCGGTCATATTAGAATCGATAAAATAAAAATGGTGTCATAAGCAGAAACACCAATTGAGAATTAATTAATGGCACGACAACTTAGTTGGAATACATATTGTCTAGACCTTAAAAAAATCTTCTATTCACAATTGCATTGTGATCCCAATACAACATGTTAGAAGAGGAAAAGGGAGACATAAACCAAAATTAACATGTCTAATGTGTTTGCAAAATCCAAAAGGTTTCATTTCATTCAATATTTCTCTAGATATAAAGGATTTACTTAACTGATCTCAAGTTTTATTGTGCCAAAAAATTAACTTGTCGGTGTTATTTTGGGGTCTCAATTTCATAGAAAGAAATGATAAATGATTGACATGCTATCAATTTCCTCATGTATATCCTCCCAATTAAATTGGATAACTAATTGAATTAACATGTTAAAATCCCACATTTCTTAAATATGAAAAACCATAATGAACACATAAGGGATTTGGACTACTTCTGTTTACAAGATTGAGCTTTAAAATGGAACCCCTGCTATCAAAACTGAAAATGCTCAAACAACATCTTCAATCCATCTAAAGCTCAAACAAACAGTTGAATTTTAAGAATTGAAACTCTCTAACAAGGCACTATCTTGCCAAAATTCCGCTATCACTTAAATGTGAAAAGCAATAATCAACGGGCTTCAACTAAAACTCTTGACAAGGTGGACTTATGAGATGGAACTCAATATACCATAAGTACTAATTGCACCAGCTACTGCAAAAGCTAAATCAAATTCTAAAAGATAGTGCTGTTCAACATTTTCTTACAAAAGGAATACAAAACCAGAATTGTCGAGCAATAAACCATAAAACACATTCCGTTGCTATTAAAAACCCCATTAAATCCACAAAACTAATAGCACAGTATTGCATCCCCATTAAGAAAAAATAAAACCTCTGTGCGTACATAGATCAAACACTATGTGTGCGGTTTTGTATGTAAAGTTTGACATACACACCTTACTGAGGACGCATTGACGCAATGATTGAAGAAGGGCAATGCATTTTTCTTGATCGTAAGCGGATTGTGTCACGCAATTGAGCAGATCCAGTGCCTCTTGCGCACAAACGGGCTGCTGGGGATTTTGAGACGCGTCCATTTTTTTCTGTTTCTTCTTCAGGGTTTAATGGTATTAATGATTTGAAATTTGGGGTTTTAGAATTGTTTGAATTAGAATTCACTGTTCTGTGTTCTGGAAGAGACGAGTAGGGAAAAAAATGTAGAAAGAATTTTTAAGATTTAATAAAGATTTAAATTATAAGGAGTGGATTTTACTTTGGCGTGTGGATAAAAATGGATAAAAGTTATGGATCCTATAAAATGTATGGATAAAAATAATTTTTAACCAACTTATAAGTACTTGCCAAGATATATATTTTGCGATGGGATCGATCGTATATCTTTCTATTATAATGATAGATTGAGCGGTGAATAAATGTTGATGATGATCGATTGAGGGAGATTGATTGATGATGTGAGTATATTTTAGAGATGATCGTTTTAGGAAGATGATCGAATCAGTGAGATGGATTGAAGCAGTTAGTAAATTTTGGAGAATATGATTTTATGGGATGAGAAATTGAAGACGTAGTGACACACGGACATTTAAATATTTTTTTCTTTCCGTAGCGGAGAAAATTCCATACAGGTCGTGATAGACAATAACAAAGCATACTCTATAAATTAAAATAAATCTCAAATGCCATGTTTAGTTAAGCTTAAATTATAATTTAAATTAGTCTAACAGAACATGTCTGATGGGTCTTTCTACTATTATAATAGGGGTGATTATTTTCAAATGCGTTAATTTGTCAGTGAAATATATTTTTTGTTTATATTTTTATCTTATAAGTACTTAAAAAATAATTTCAATATTGTCAAATATACTATTAGTATTGCCGTGAATAGAGTTGATTGGACAATACGTTAATATTAAAGAACAGATTAAATATTTGTTAATTATAATATTTAATTTTTTCCAATATATCTATCAACAAAAGTCATTGAAAAACTAGAGGGATGGGTTAAATATATCAACAAAACTCATCATAGAGAAGTAGCGCTAGGGGAGAATCGACAGCCGTTCAATTCTTCATGTTGAATGTGTAGAGCTTAATATACTGAATATTTTTTTTCCTCGATCATCAAATAAGAAAAAGAAAAGAGCGTCAGAAGTCCCCAAACTTTGAGACATTTGCACTTAGGTTCCCAACTTTTAAGTCCGCAACTTTTCATTTGTATAGCAGTTAGATCTCAATTGATTTTAGGGTGTGTTTGATTGGTTTACATGGAAAAGGGTGGAAAATGAAAATATTTTCTATGTAAGGTGGAAAAAAAAATCCACCAAATAGGTGAGAAAATATTTTCCAAGAAAATAATTTAAATGTGTCTTTAGGTGATTCAGACTGAAAATCATTTTCATTTTCCAGTGCTCAATCAAACAACAAAATGTGAAAAAATATTTCCATTGATATAACAACATTTTCCATGGATGTAACATTTTTCATGGAAAATGCACAATCAAACACACCCTAAAATTTTTGCCCATAACTAGACCGCTCTTTCACAGCAATAGGATAAGTTGCCCAAGAACCAAAACTAATCACAAGATTTTGACCCAAAAAAAAAAATAAAAATAGCCCAATAAGTTAAAGTTGAATAAGTGGCCCAATAACTAAAACAAACCAGGAGATTAGCTCAATAAAATGGCCCAATTCATTACAAATAGGAGAGGGGAGATACTAAAAGCCCACTGTTCAAGGGTTTCATTAATTTTAGCCCAATAACGGACTTTTAAGTGGAAAAATCATTTTCCTTCGAATAAAGATGATAAAAATATTTGATCTGCTCCAAATTCGATAGATATCAAATCTGAGTAGAGCGAAAAATTCTCAATCTACGTATCAAGGCGGGATCGGGGCAAAAAAATTCTCAATTTGTAGATCGGATCATGTGTGCTCCGATCCTATCGATCCATTTAAAAAATAAATAGAAAAAAGAAGGGAAAAAAGAAGAAAACACACAGCGTGCTGGGTGGTTAATTATTTGAATTACTGGTCGTTACAAAAAAAAAATTTCACGGACTAGTCTGATTTGCTTTGACCTGGATCCACTCTATCCCTATCCACCACGAGAAATGGCGGATCAATTCGCAAATTTGGATATTTTATAATTACTGCGGGGCGGATATGGATATAGGGATGGGAAAAAAAAAACCCATCACCCCGCCCCCGGCGACCCGCCCCCTCAATTTATTTATTTTCTTATTATTATTTTTAAAAATCATAAAATAGAGTAGAAATTATAATTATAACTAAAAATTGATTAATAAAGAATCGAACTAGGATTAAAACTTATAAACTATCCAATCTTTATTTATACATCATAATTGTTTGTCAAGCACAAGCATACATATCCCACACCCATAAGGCTTCCTCACTAATTATCCTTGTAGCTAATGGATTATAGCCCCGTCCAAAGTTGTGATACATATATGTAAATGACCCTAAAATCCCAACATGTTTGTACGAAGTCCTACAAGAGCACCATGTGAGACGTGAACACATTCATTAACCCCCACACCACCCACCCCCAACATCACGAAATATATCAAGCCTATACATATAGGCATGCATATTGATATGAATTGAATATAGACAACTATGGCGAATAGCCCAAAGCCAAAGGATCTTTACCACGCCACCCCAACCACCCCACTCCACTTCACGAAATATATCAAGCCTATACATATAGAGGCACGTTATGTATAGACTATAGAGACAAAGTAAGCAAAATAGCCCACACTGAGATTTGAATGGATCTTTACATTCTTCCCCCATCACTCTCATGTCGGTAGGTGAGAGGGACAGTTTGGGCCCTACATTTCCAGGCCCTTCATCCCCATTGCATGTATAGACACACTCTGATGGGCTCTGATAATTCTGCCATACAACCTGCTGCATTAACCCCTCCTCTCCCCCCCCTCTTGCCACGTGGAATATCACAGTTTAAAAAAATATCAAAAAATCAACTGTCAAAAAGTCGTTTAAATTCTAGCCGGTTCATCTGACCGCCCATTTTTTATGTACTTTTAAGGTTAAAATTAATGAGTGGCCATGAAATTTAGTTTCTCTTTAATTATATAATTTTAAAAAGTATTTCAATACTTAATTAATTTTCAACTAAGTTTCTTATTCTTTTACAATACTTTATTTTGTTTTACTATTAATTTTCTTTAAAAGTTAAAGTCAAAAGTCAACAATTAATTTTAATACATACGTTTAAATGGTCTCCACAACTTTTCAATATTTCAACAACTTTTATCAACTTTTACCAAAAAATCTAATTTTAATCAAAATCAAATACACCCTTAATAGAATATTCTACGTTCTTTTAAAGTGATGTAGCAATAGTGTTAAATCTCTCATAAACAGCAAAAGCGCACTACCCAAACATACCATTCTTCAAAGAAATTGAAAACGTTTTCAGTTTTCTTCAATTAAATTCATGCTAATTAGACGTGTTTGAGTAGTGTGCTTTTGTTAATTGGGAGATATTTAACACCGTTACTACACCACGTCGAAAGATCGTTTGCCACGTAGAATATTTCGTCATTTATTGTAAGTGAATGAGTAAAGATTGATAAACAGAAAACTTAATTGAAAGTTAAGTGAATGTTGAGATACTTTTTAAGGTTTAATGATTAAGTAGAAACTTGATTAAAATTCGATAATATTTGGTTGATTTTACCCATAGTTTTAATGAACTTGGATTAGTTCTCGATCTTTTCAATTGAAATGACTAATTAAAATATTTTTAATGACATTGCTTATTGGTCTTGCCAATGTCGTAACGTTTCAAGATTTTGTAGAAATGCAATTTAGGGAATAAGTTTAGAATTTTAACGTTGTTATGTAAAATGCTAGTTTTTGTCTAAATAAATTAATGCTCATTAATTTTCTTTATATACTAGTCGAAAATTCAAATTTTTTATTAATCTATATAAATTATTTAATGTCTCTTTAAAGTCAATAATAATTTGATTTCAACGTACAAATCTAAACTAATTAAAACAAGCCACCGTAATTGCTCGCTTATTCACAATGAATGGTACATATTTTCTTGCAACGTACAAAGAATTTTTGAAGGAATAAATAAAATGGAAAAGATGAATAATGGGACCATTTTTATGCTACTTGAAGTTTGCCATTACAAATAAGAGAGGCGAGGCAGGGGGGCGGGAGGAGATGTACCCCGTACGCACACACCCACCCCTCTTAAAAGTACGCGCCCAATTTAACAACTTTTGTACGCACAAGGTTGAAGTTAGGTTGCCGCAGCCCTGCACTTTATAGTGTGCGCAGTGTAGGTGAGCTGGCCCAACCGGGTTTGTCGACGTGGGACCGTTGGCCCATCACATGATAACCCATTAAGCCCAAAGAACACGATTTGGATCCAACTTATGGCTGTACAAGCCAAGAAATGTTGGAAATATTGATCAAAATATATTAAATAATACAAAAATAGATTGTGGGACGCCAATTAAAAAAAGAAAAAATTATTTTTGTCGAACCGCAGTCCACCGCAGCAAACAAGGGCTTTTTGCTCATGTTCTCTTGGCCACGGTCCAACCGCTGCCAACATAAATATTCAATTAAGGCACTAAAAGGTGTTTATTCGGTCTCTAAAAGTTAAGTCTCTCAGTTTTGTGTTTGTTTACACTATAAATTCAAGATGAATTTGATGTAAATGAGTACAATAAATTATCCTCAAACAATATCAAAGTGTTATAACATCTAATTTATATCTACCAATTTTTCCAAACATTCATAATTTATTTTTCCTAATTTCATTAGTGCTAGTGCAATCCGGTTTGAGGCTTGAAATTCACTAAAACTATTTGAGCGAATAATTTATAGCATCTCATTCTTTAAGAAATTAATCAAATATCGATTGTAGGACAGCGTTCTACGCTATTAAAATTTTGTTGTTATTAATTATATTTTATTCTTCAAGTTAAAGTTGAAGAAGAATTTTCGATTTGTGTTGCATTCTACTCTTTTCAAATAAATTTTTCAACAACAAGATCACCATTATTGTGACATGTGCCTTGATTGCGATCTTTAGGATTATTTGCACGAAAAATGGGTAATGGGTAATGGGTAAAGATTAAATAAAATAATTTACATTTTTCTTGTGTAATTTATTAGAATTTATAACTAGTAAGTAGTTTGAAAGTATAAATTAAGTTAAAAGTAAAAGGTTTGATTGATTTTAATTAAAATTTTGCTAAAAATTGAAGTGATCAAAGTTAATAATTAATTTTAACTACGTATTTTATAGGACCCACAATTTTTTACAATTTCTCAACTATACATTTCATCAAATTAAAAAATGATCTTAATCAAAATCAAACACATCTTAAATTTAAGGTAAATTAGGCACGACATATAGTTATGTGTCGTGGGGCACAACGTTTGGAGAGGCACGCCAGACCTTTGTCCAAGCATTCCATCTCATTTTGCACTTCTAAATTTGTCGTACTAATTATGCTACAAGATTTAGACAAATTCGCATTTAGTACTTTATCATATGTTGTAGTACTTTTCTATAAATGTATTATTTTGATAAATAAATTTTCATAATAAAGGCGAGTCGAGAATATAAAGAACAAAAAAGAATTGAGTTTTGGTCAACGTTTGATAGAATTGAGTTTTGGTCAACGTTTGATAGAATAATAATTCTAGCTATTTATAATAGCGCATGTGATTCAAAACGTTGTAAAAATCTCTTGATTGAAATGTCTAGTTTAAAAAAGAAATCAACTCAAATAAAATAAACTATTATTTTTTTAATTGGTAAAAAAAAAACTAGATTCATTCTCACGCGTTCGATAAACTAAATAGTACAAAGATTAATTAATGTTACAACAAAATTATGAAACAAACAAATTTATCGAATTTCTCGTACAGTACTATGTAACAAGCGTGTCAACCATACTAAAAAGCATAGTATCAACTTGACAATATGAGTTGGTGGGGTTGATAAGGTTGGAAAATATAGTAAGGACCCCATAAGAGGATACCAGAAATTGCAAGAAAAAGACATAAACATGTCTTTATGCGGCAAATTGGGTTTGAAAAAAAAAAATCAGAAGATCCTAGTCTTTATAAGGCTCTTGTGAATAACCTTTGTTCTTTAATCCTTAGGATGCATCAACATCTTCCACTTAATCATTTTCTGTCTTACTATAAAAGCCTGCACATAATGTCTTTTGTCCATTTTTTAGGCCATTCAAGAATACACATAATCATTCATGGAATTATTGACAAAATGTAGGAAGCAAATGGACAAAAAAAATCACAGCAAGATGAAAAGGAAATTTTGGGCTATTGTGTTTTATTGGGAAATGAAAAGATTTGAGTTGAATTATTGAATAATTTTGTCTAAAAATTTTTAAGTAGGGTATAAAATGAGTAAATCATTCTATCTCTGGACGACTTAGCTTATCAATTGTTGGAGTTGAGTCAGTCAAAAATCAAAAAATGTTATATTGCCAAATACAAATACTTTCTTTGTTAGCTCATCCGGGCCTATTCTATATGTGAAAAATATAATATTATGTGGAAGGCGCTTGGAGATTCGTCCCAAAAGATTAATTCAATATTAGGTGGAGTAATCAAATTCATTTATAAATTCAAGATCATTCCATTGTCTATGAGATGTGGAATTTTTGTTCACATATCTCCAACTACTACTATGAATCCACAAATAGTCATCACACCCCCCTTCAAACGAATGCTTCTTGCGTCAATCTCCTTTCATCGAAGATCATACACTATCGACGTATACATAAAAAATGTGAAGTCGTGATCACGTGGGCATGCTTGAAACTAAAGTTCTAAAAGATGTGAGGCATGACAAGACTACAAAGTCAAGCATCAAACTTTACGAGCCTATGCGTAATAAAATATTTCTCTATTTTTAATATTATTTTAATTATTTAATTAATTAAAGACCATTAATAATAATTTATTTAATTAATTAGTGTATATTTGGTAGAGTTTATAAGTAAATGTGTAGTTGAAAATTTGATAAAAATTATGGATCCCATGAAATATATGGTTGAAAATAAGTTTAACAAAAAAAAATAGTTTATTTTAAAGCCAACAAACATGCACTTTATTTGACTTAAAATAAAATATAAAAAGGCGCACGCCCTTTTAAGCCTTCCCATATTAACTGCGTCTTTTGGCGGTTTGGCCTGTGTTAGGTGGTAAAAATAAGTTTAATCGTCTTTTTTCACGCCCGTTTGATATGCACCTTTTCTAACGCTTCATGCTAAAGTCTACTCAAACTTCACCTTTTCCCGTCTTCTAGAATACTATCTAAACCATGGAAAAAATTGAAGGAAAGCATTCCGAAATAGGGATGAAATAAAATAAAAACGAAGTAGCATAGTAGCTAGGTTGGTGATGTAAGGAGCGTTAAATTTCAGTGAGAAAAAAATGCCAAAAGTAATTAATAAATTTTTGGCTCATGTAATCGATACAAAGGTCATATAATTTGGCATTTCTATTTCTCTGAGGTGTATGTACAGTATATATATAGTATAAGTTAAGATTTTCTGATGGTGTAGATTTGTCCGAATCTATGTCATCTCAGAATTACCAGCTCATCATAGGACCACAATTACTACAATCATGATTTTGATCAAACAACTGGTAACTGTCATAAAAATTCTTGTAATTTGAGCCTTCATGCAGACAGTAAAAACCCTCGTTGAAGCAATATCTTGTTAGAGAGAGTTAATTTTATGAATATGGGAATAGGACAAAAATAGTAAAAAAAGTGTTGCAATTGAAAATTACACCCACAAACACGTGGGAGTGTGTGTTTTGAGCTCTAGAGTTGAGTTCATTAATTTGATTGAAAACTTTAAGAAGCTAATTATACAAAATTAACGAGTAGCAATGAGTACTTATTTGGTCTAGATTAATATTTGTCAAAAAGTTGTGGTAAAAAATTAATAATTAATTTTAACTACGTATTTCATAAGATCTACAAATTTTATTAATTTTTCACAACACATTTCGTCAAACTTTTTTATCAAAAATTATGAAAAAAAAACTCTCTCAAACAAGTTTTGAATAAGATTTACAATAAAATGGGTGTTATTTCAACCTTTTTTTTTTTTTTTTAATTTAATATTACGAGTGTAAAAAAGATACGTGTAGTGGGTGAAAGAAATCGGAGTAGGGCATATTACCTCTAGGAGCTAAGTCTAAAATCTCGTCGCATCATGGAAAAGTAAAGCAAAACTGCATGGAAACGAGAGTAGTGATTGTGAGCATCTAATTGAACAAATAGATTCTCATGTCGAATTTAACCTTAAATATTAATTCAAATTCACGACAAATTTAGGTGGAGACAATCTGTATTGCTTTGTATTTTGTAATTGAAATCAAGATTAACATGGTGTGTTGTTGTTGCATGCGAAGCATTTAGTTACATTGAATTTTCTAGTGCAAAATAGCTACCGAATAGAACATAGAAAAAAAAGATTCATGTTGCTAATTTCAAATTCAGTGAAATCGTATATTTAGTAAATTAGCATCAAAGAAATTAATAATAATTTTAACGTGAATACCTCGTAAAACAACAACAAAAAATTAAGACTTTTCAAGACATATTTATGGCCTATTATATGAATATTTTTCATCGTTCTATCTCGTTCAACACCATGTGCATAGAAAGATTCAATACAATTAGATAATAGATTGATGAGTAATGATATTCATAGTCGCTTATGTACCGGTAGTCATCCTACGTGGTATTACTCAATTGAATAAATTATTCATAATTAATAATTATAAATACATTCTTTCAATTGGAATAAATAATTTATCAAATCGACTAATGTCACATGTAGAATAACTAAAGTGATCGATTATGAATAGCATTATTTTAGATTGATGGTTTTCTACTAAAATCAGCATACGGTTACATATTGAAACTAATTTTGGGAGAAACGTTGGGGGTTTGTTTGTCCTAAAACCTAAATCCTAATATCATGACTTTTGATTTACTAAATTTGGCCAGCAGACAAACACACGAGTAAGGGTCCCAAAGAACATCACCTGAGGAAATAAAACTGCAGGCGTCTCCATACATTGATGATTTCTGATTTTGTGTCCCCCAAAGAAAAATGTCGTCAAAGACTAACACATTTGCCATCCTTTCCGAATGATGATATCATTTTCTATTCTCAAATTATTTATCAAATATATTAACATTTATTTTTCAAGCATTTTGAATATTATTTAAGCCCACTAATTTTTATTTATTTTTACGAGCTAGGGTTAGATTTGATCTTCTAAGAGATTCGTCTCTGTAAGCAATTATTACTCGTCCTTGAGTCCTGATTTTTTTTTTTTTTTTTTTTTTTTATGATTGTTGCTCAAACTTTATATCGACTAATTCTTGAAGAATGCAGATTCCTGGAATCGCCACCCAGGTAAATCATTGAGTCTTGTTTCTTGATTATGACACTAGTTTGCTAAGCTTAAAATGATTTCTTATAATTAAGTGAATAAGTAATTTGTATTGATTAATTTTAAAAATGAGTTAGTTATTTATTTTGAAGCAAAATAGTAAGGAATACTAAGAAAGGCGCTTACATTTTTCACCATGTATAATTATTTTGTTAATCGAGGTTGCAAAATAATAAAAGCACACAAAATTACAAAATATTCAAAATTCACATGAAAGTAGTTGTACTTTAAAGTAAAATTGGATTCAAATGCATATTAGTCCAACTTTGCGGACTTACCAAAAGTAAGAGAAAAAAGAATAATAAAAATAATATCATCACCGGCCTAATTTATTTTTTTAATTGAAATAGCTTTAAATTGCCTTTGGAAATTCTATTTTTATAGCTTATAATAATGCAACCATTTTGGTACGTTTGGGAGTCATTCCATTTTATTCTTTCACCTAATTCATACTTTGCAAGTCACGTGTCTCCTCTTGAGAAATAACCCGTAATTAAAATAGCAACAATAATTATAATAATTGCATTTACTACTCATAAATTAACAAATTCACATCAACACCAAACAAAACAAATAAAAAAAATAAAAAAAAATAAAATAACCACAAAACATCCGATAATTACTTATTTGTTGCTAATTCTTAACTGTCGAAAAAAATCAGCAAATACAGCCATTGTGCATTATCTTCACTGAAACGACAGCGTTCTTAATCTCTTCAGAACTCAAAGTACAACTAGAGGATCCGACCCGAATATATCGCCAAAATCTTGAGAATACTCATCCGCTAGCCCAAACCTGGTATCATTACTTGACCCGACAAGCATGTCGTTACAACAATCCAAATCCAACCCGAATATGCTATCTGAGAAACCCGTTTGATCAAAGAAATCGGGTACGGGAAGCGGGTCATCGAATCCGCGAAACATATCTTCACCCGACGGAAATATCGGGAAGTCCGTGAAATTCTCCCACAAGGAAATATCCTCATTCTCCTTCAAAGAAACGGCATCGTTTGGCGGAGAAAAGATCGACGATGACTCGGCTTCAGCTTCGGCTTCGGCTTCGGTTTGTGAGTCAGCTGCCGAGACGAAACGGAGAACGGACTTGGGTGATTTCACAATGTTGTGGGACTCCTCGCCGGAGTTGTACCCTGAGATTGTTTTGTTGTCCGTCAGTGGAGGGGCTGAGAAGTTTGTGAGGGCATCGGGGCCACGCAGCTGGATTGCCGCGTGATCGTACATCATAGCAGCCTCCTCCGCCGTGTCGAAGGTGCCTAGCCACAGCCGTACACGCCTCAAGGGATCTCGAATCTCCGCAGCCCATTTGCCCCACGGCCGCTGCCTTACTCCGCGGAACTTCCTAACATTTCCAACTCTTGCCACCTTGTGACTGTCATTTCCGCCGCTCAGTTTCTGTCTTCCACTACTTTTCTTCCGTTTTACCGCCGTGGACGGCTGCCGGCTACTTCCCAGCACGGCGGGTGCAGCAGTAGTTTCATTAACATTGACACTCCCGTTATCTCTACAGCAGGTTTGGATTTTGACCTCGTTTATAAATTTCTTGACTCTCTGGCGTTTGATAAAGAAGCCATCCTCTTCATCACTGGAGGAGTCAGTGGCGTAAGCGTCGGTGACAGAAAACCTGACTATTCTGGTGCCGGCGGCATGGTGCAACTCCATCTGTGAAGGTTTTCTCCTGCCAGAAATGGTATTTCCGGCTGGTTTGCTGACGACTGTTGTTTGTTTCAAGTGTTCACTGTACTTGACTCTTCTACTAGACAACATGATTTCTTCTTGTTGTTGTGCATTCAAGAATCGATAGATTTTTTCAGAAAGCGAAAGAGAGTGAGTGTGTGAACGAAAGAGAAAAAGAGATTCTTTGAGAATAAAGAGAACGAGCAAAGTTAAAGAGAGAAACCGTGAACCAGAGAAAGAAAAAATCTAGGATTATTACCATAAAGGAAGAGAAAGTTCGAGGAAAGTAATAATACTCAAAAGAAGAGACTCCATTTGCATTAAAGAGAAAGCTTCGTATACCCTTTTTCTCTATGGATAGACTATCAAGACTCTAAGAAGAAGACTGCGTGTATTCTTTAGAGTGAAAAAAGTGAAAAATATTTGAAGGAAAGTTGAACAAGGAAAAGGGGAGGGAATATATGTTGAAGGGAATCACGGAAAGTTGGTGGTGGATGCTATGAAATACTGAAATTTTTTCCTTTACTTGTCTATTCTGAGTAAAACCCAGATGGAAACTTGGATTCCTCTGCCTTTCTTCTTCAGGATTTCTTCGGAGAGTGTGTGTATGTTTTAGAAAGAGAAGAGATAATACTTCAGAGAGAGAGAGAGAGAGAGCTTCGGGAGAGAGGAGAGGAAAAGTTGTTTAAGAAGAATTCAGCTGGGCGAAAATACTGCAAAATCCACTATTTTATAGCATCCGATAGCCCAAAATATAAAATAGTAAATTATTTTTTCAAATTTTTAACTTTTTTTTTCTCCAAAAAATTAGTAATTAAGATTTAAATGCAATTAATCGTTACTTTATCAATGACTTAATGATAATTTAAAGAAGAGATTTTGGGGAAAAATTTAACCAGCCGTCGCATCTAGTAGAGGTTATCCGTTTGACACGTGTCTTGTGGGCCCGAGTATCATGGGTGATATAACAAACTCAAGTGGGTAGAAATGGAATTTAGGTTTGCCAGCAAGGTATTTTTTATAAATTGCAGCATGAATCCTCAATATATTGCCTAAGTAGCAAATGGATCTTTATAATTAAATTTAACTCGCACAATTAGTTTTTAACAAATATTTTATAGGCTTATCAATGACCGAAATAGAGATATTGGTTAAAATTCAGTTGATGAGATAAAAAGAATCTAGCAAGAACTTATAGAATGATATATGGAGGATTAGCAAGAACTTAACATCACTTTTTTTTTTGTTCAAGATATAAAGAATCAGCTAAATAAAAACTATAATCTAGCGGACGAACAATAGAATTGGTTCATGTTTATGTTAAATTAAAAAGTCACGCATCCATAATGGAAACATGTCTTACCTCAATTTTGTAAGCGTCAACCAAAGTTGGAAACAAAATCTAGTTCAATGGAGTTGAATAATGATGGGAATATGAGGATTTAGGGCTTGATTGATATAGATTATAAATTAAATTTTCAATCAAAAAATGTTTATTTGACTAAGAATGGTCAATAATGTCATGTTGTGAAGATAATTTTTTTAATCAAATACATTATTTTTAGTCAAATAAATCAGTTTATAAACTACACCAAATTAATGAAGAATTGAATAGTTTTGAACAGTGATTTTGCAGCTATAAAGAAAGGTTGAGATTAACTTTCCACTCAAATAGAAGGTTGGGGACAAATTGTGCAATTAATATTCCCATTTTCTCCTATTTAATTTTATTGGAATTTGTGATTCAGGTCACGTGACAGCGGAGGGGACGGTTCCGTTACTATAGTCAGTCAAAATGACTGAGTAATGCGTCAGTCTATCTTTGACTAAAAGATTTTTAACCCCTTACCTTTAACGGCATTGTTAATTATGATTCTTAATTAATTTCCTAATCGCTAATTATGAAACTAATGAAGGGTCTTTTTGTCATTTCTGAAAATGATTACCGCCTAAACCTCGAGACCGTTATATTTGTTGACTCTTTTGTTTATTAGATTTCCTTTTAATTTTTAATAGGAAAAAAATTAATGGAAATCGTTTATTTTGTGGATCTTAAAGAATTTATAGATAAAAATAATATAAACCTTTTAATTTGAAAAAACTTAGCGAAACAAATACTAAGTACATGTTTGCTACTGTTTAAATTATAATTTTAGTTGGTCAAACTGATCAAACATCTTTTTATCCACACATTTCATGAGACTCACAACTTACAATTCGCTTTTTATTAACACATTCACCAACAACTTATAATATAATTACTTAAAATATAATTTCAGCAATACAAAACGTATGCTAAGAAACCTCAAAAAAGTTTTAAAGATTATAGCAAACTCAAAACTATACAAAATATAAATTAATATGATATGATATAATTGGAAACAATTAGATTAGTCGTTTTCAATGAATATATGATTAAGACCTCTACAATCAATAGGGTAGTATTGAATCTAATAGCTCGACAAACATATATTTTTGCCATTAATTTAAATTTTGTATTATCGTTATATTTAAAAGAAAGTAAATAAATACTCTGACAAATATATACTGTATGGTGGCACGGTAAGTATAAACGTGGGAGGCAACCTAGGTTTCGATGCAATTAATATTGTTGGTGGTGTGCTGTCCCACTTTCCTGTTTTTCCACTAATTTATGACCTCCCAATTTTGGGGTTCACTTATATTAGCATAAATTTTGAATAAATGTTTGGCCTACTATATTAAATAGTAATTTACATTACAAGATATATAATTTTGACTTTTTTTACCCTTTAATTCTATCTAATATGCTCTAACCTAAACAAGCCAAACATCTTAAAAATATGTCGAATGTATTGATGGTATTTTTCATTTGTTTGTAGTGTCACAACTAAAAAAGATTAAAAAGTATGTCGAATTTATTGCTCGTAATATTGATTATATAACATAAAATTTAAATATTCTTCTAAAACCCCATTCCTCTAATTATTATGTGACATATTTGCTTTAGGTGTTCTCCATCAATATTCACTGTCACCTTCATTAAAAATGTACCAATATTATTCAATAATAATTAATTGATGTAATAAATTTTCTGTGAAAAATTATTTACAAAATTCAGACTCCATCTATATCCCCCCCACCCAAAAAGAAGAAATAAATATAGGGAAAACAAGTCAAGTGACAACCACTTACTAGCTACCGACGTATTTTCATTGCTGTTAATTTTTGACGATCGAATAATAATAAAAAGTACAAATATCAAAATAAATTAAAATCTTATTTATTATTGTGTTCAATCTTTATTATCATTGCATGTCAAGTGTATACTCGACTCATAAGTAAATTATAAAGTAAATAAATTTTTTATTTATTAAAGTAAGAAATTAATTTGTTAATTATTTTTACATAATATTAAATTATTCAAAACAGACGAAGAGTTACTTAAAATAGCTTACAAGTAGGAGTATTTTTTAATTCTTTTGAAGCTTAACAATGCAGATCACGAGTTGCATTTAAATCAACAATTCCATAATATCGTGTACGATATTTAGAATTTCTCGAGGTAAATACGAACATGAATGACAAGGGAAGAACAGTAACTTTGACTTAGTGGTCAAAGAGGGCATGGGCCGGCCCAAGGTTATTGGGTCTCTTGAGTTACAAGTGATCCAAACATTCCTCACCAGTGCATCAGACAAACAAGCCGTCTGTTGAAGCCGTCTGTTGACGTGCTTTTACATTGTTCTCCTCAATATTTTATTTTCTTTAAAAGTTTGGGATTCTTAAATTCTATTTATTTTCTCCATTTGTTTTCTCTTATATTAGGATTCTTTGATGCTTTTTGTCAATCGCTTACTATTAAGTTCGATTGAGTCAATTTAAATAAGTTTTACGCGTTTAGTATGTTAAAGAAAACAAGTAAAATATTTAGTGATTGTCTAATCTATTATCACAGTATATAGTACATGTAATTTCATGCTCGAGTCTTGTTGTTGTTAGAATTTATAATTCACTTGGCAATTCTTAGTCAATCTTATGTTTAGAAAATTTAATTTTGTTAGTGAAAAATATAACTTCAAAAAGAAATAATTTAAAAATAAATTCATTTTTAAGCACAATCAAACACGATGTCTAGCTAAACAACTTGTTTTCTCTCTCTCTCTCTCTTTTTTTTTTTTTTCAATTCTCAATATCAAGTTTTAACTTTTATATGTTAATTAAGCAATTTTATTAACACTACTACGAGAGTTAATTAAAATTATTCACATAAAAAATTAGGGCGTGTTTGGTATATAATACCAAACCAAATTTGAGAGGACGATAAATATAATTTTAACTTTATTTTTATATATAGAGATCATTCTACCTATAAATATATTTGACAAATAATCACGGCACTTAATTTTAACTAATCTAACGGTCCAAATATATTAAAATTTTTATTTGTCAAATTCATTAGTAGAAACAATAGTCATCTTTATATATTGTCTATCATTATACAATCGACTATCAAAGTTTCTCCAATGCATAATATACCAAATGCAACAGTATGTGTCGTCACGTGTGTCTTTTTGTGGTCAATTAAGTTCATTTCCACTTGATTAGGGCCGTACAAAACAAAACAAATCCAATTATCCAAATTAAGTAATAATTACTTTTAATCAAAATTATTTGTCTTTATATAGATTAAAACACAGTTAACAGAATTAAGGTGGCCGTTTAAGTCCCTTTCTTCTAATTTTAACATTCTCTTTCTCTCTCCAAATTACATACATACACATATGTAGAGAGAGACAGAGACTTTGTTAGGTATCGTGTGGTGTACCTGTGCTAAAGGATTCAATAAGCGTTATTAGGTGTCATGAAATGATTAGTTGTTAAGCTCTCTTAATCAGATATTAAAAGCGGGTTTTGTCTTATTAATAGAAACAGCAAATATCAGAGAAATTCCTAATTATTAGCCGATTTGTAATTTAATTCATTTGGACTATACTTCATCACTTTGTGTTTAAACATTTTTATGTGGTTTTTATAATACTTTTATAGACGAATTTTGTCATGATTGTATTTGCTAGATCATTGGGCATCAAAGAATGTGAGGTTCCTCTTTAGTACGTGTACGTCGCCTTCTGAGCAACGATAATTTTTAAGCTATGCTCGGTATTCTGAGCAACGATAATATTTAGGATATGTTCGATACAATATATTTGTGCGTCTATGGTCTATTTATGTCTTGATCACATTCAATATTCTCATCAATTTTAGTATATTTTGGACATTGATGCTCAACCTCTTTTTCGATCATGTCTATGCGCATCAAATTCAATATATCTCGCAGTTGAACGTGTCTATTCTTACCCAATTCAATATATCTCTTGCATCTTTTTTAATCTATATTTTGATCATGTCCATTTTTATCTAGTCCAAGGTATATCATTTCTATCACAATTCCATTCCATGCAGCTCGATCAACCTTACACGTTTGAAAATAAGGTAAATATGATTTTATAAGTATTTTGAAAATTAGTTAAATACACTAAAAGGTAGGGATGGCAATCGGAGCGGGTCCGGGCGGGTTGGCCCGCGCATGAAAATTTTTTACCGCCCGCCCGCCCGCCCGCCCGCGACCCATGGTGCTGGGCGGGCGGGCGCTGGGCGGGTGGTCGGCCTTCTGACCCGCCAACCGCGCCAGTAATTTTCTTTTTTTTTTTTTTTTTAAAGCGAAAACATAATAAAAAATAAATAATTTTTTATATATATATATTTACGCATACGGTTTAAACTTATTCATGTTTATGGCCCGCCAAGCGATGGTGAAACCGATAACAATTTTGTGTTCTGAAGTATTGATGGTGATGCCATGCATCTGTGGAGTGATTTCAAGTATAGCAGTGCAAAATTTTAGGAGGAAAACCGAAGTAAAAATTCTATTTTTAACAGGAAATTCTAAATTCAAAGATGAGGCTAATAAAGTGTTTAATCAATAATCAGCCTTGTTTCCAGTTTACCCCAACCAACCAATTAGTCTGTCATTTAATGATGATGTTTTGATCATGAAATTGTTGACTTGTCTTTCAGGAGCACTATGTGTGGCCTATGCATTCAGTGATATGCCTATATTAGCTAATTTTGGTTTGAACATATCACTAAAATATATTGTAGTTTACAAGTTTCAATAGGGTTCGATTCTTCTTTAGTCTATTTGTAGTGAAAATTATAATTTCTATTATATATTTATATTTTATGATTTTCAAAAAAAAAAAAAAAAAAAATCTAGGGGCGGGTCGGTGGGCGGGTCCGGGGCGGCCGCCCGGACCCGCTGGTGGGCAGATTTTTTCTGCCAAACCCGCCCTATTGTCCGACGGGCGGGCGGGCGGGCGGTGCTTGGCGGGGGCGGGGGAGGCGCGTCGCGGGTCGTGGGTTTTTTGCCATCCCTACTAAAAGGTTTAAATAATAGAAGACCGACAGCAGAAGGAGAAAGTATCCACCTTTGACAACTATGTTGTAAACCTAGGAGTTTAGGGACCTTCAAATTGTCATATACGTTGCTTGAAGTATGTCTTAAACAATGTACAACAATGGAACTATAAGGGCACATAGCTAGAAAAGATTGCAGTAGTGAACCTTGTGTAAATTGATTTTTGTTTTACAACTGAATCCATGTTTAATTATGTTTAAATTATAATTTATGTTTGTCAAACATACTTTTATTTATACATTTTATAGGACTCACAATTTATGAACATTTAAAAAATAATTTCAACATCGTCAAACATGGACTGAGTCAAATATGCACAAACACGCTTAGATGATAAATTGAGAAAGATTAATATGTTATAACATATTGAGACGTGTTTTACATTTTAAAATTAGATACAAGTAAAGAAGAGAGATGTGTGATAATATTTGTCACTATTATATCTAATATATAACATATTAAGATTATCAATAAAATATTAAAATTAAACTTATGACTTATCTAAAATTTAATTGATTGTAACGTACAATGTTGGAGGAAAATTTTCGTTTAATAAATTACTCGGGTTTGGTTTCCTATGCGCTTTTAAAAGAATCACTTTTAGCACGTTGTAGAAATAATTAGCTCATAGGAAGTATGAGATAAGTATTTAGTAAACTTTTTTTTCAGAATTATTGTATGTTTCAAAATCAACAGTTGAACGTTTGATAAATAAAAGTGAATTATTGATGTGACATTAAGCAATTACTAAACTTTGTAATAATGTTATTTTATCATCATTAGTAGTATTATAAAATTCATTTTACTTTTACAACATTATGTAATATTATTAAATAATATTCAAAAAAAATATATTTACTATAATTGTTATAATATTATAAAAAGTAATATTTATTAATTACTTTAATTAATTAGAGAATGGAAGATAGAATTATGTTTTACGATGAAATAGAAGATGCTTTATTATTATAATACCAATAAAAACTTAGGAAATAAAAATAATTGATATTTTAATGATATATAATTAGAAAGGTTAAAATAGAATATGAAAAGTTTTATTATTTTGTTGTTTTTCAAAATTAACTATCGGATTATACAAATTCAATAATCACTTTCTTTAAGTTTATCAAATGCTTGAATAATCGTGAATTGTGAAGTTCAAATGCTTGAATATATATATATATATACACACACACGTATTGGGCATAGTATATCGTGTCTAGATATATATATATTTCTTTGGGTCTTTCTTTACATTTGACATGCCCTTTTTCCAATATATATGTTTCAACGTGAAGAAAATCTAGACACGATATACTATGCCCAATACGTAAAAAATTAAGAAAACAACATATTGGGAAAAGGGCATGTCAAATGTAAAGAAAGACCCAAAGAAAGAATTGTTAGTGTAAATAAGATCCAAAGCGTCAAATAAATTAGGAGCTTAAGACAAGATAAAAAAGCTGTGGATTATCGAGTCTGCCAAACAAACAACTTGCATGAAAACATAGACTTAAGGACACTAAACAAAATTACATCAGATTGGACAAATGCTTAAGAGGTTTTGGTTGGATTCACAATTACAAATTACAAAATTTCTATATTTTTTAATTATTTATAAGTAGTGGGATTTAAAATTCAACGTGGACTAAATAGAATTAAAATATTAAAAAAATAAAAATAAAAATTTTATTTATTGTACTACTAAATCTTAAATACCATATTAAATATGTCCAAAATGCGAGTTTAATATTTATAAAAGTCAATATGCATCACTCCCAAGAAGGCAAGGTGGCTACTTTGAGCCACAAAAATAAATTAAGAAACCATAAAATGCTTTTCTATGGCTTCCATTGAGGACATCAAATTCTAGACGTGAAGTGTGTTTTTTTTTTTTGGGAAGAATTTTAAGATTACTAATGTCAAATACAACGTTTGGTCCACGCATGTCTGTTATATTTTAAAAAAAATTCCAGGTCAGCTTAATAAATCACTTTTCGTCACTTTATTTTGTTTATTTACTAGAAATACACTAATATGCAAATATAATTTTAATTACTAGAGAAATTAAACATAATGTATTATGTTTGATTGGATTTGATCTCCTACCCACTTATAATGCCAACGTTGAAGTGGTAACAATCATGTGATATCACCTTAACGTAGACATTATAAATGAATAGGAGATCAACCCTCTATATTTGATTGATATGTCACTAACAAATGCACGTTTACACAAGTGTGTATGCGAGCATATATATAATACGCCTAATTACTAGACGGTATATATATTTTTTTGTGTATATGACATGTTTTCATATTGTGATAAACTTTTTGTCATTTAGAAATTAGTATTTTATCAAGTAACGATATAAAAATATGTAGGAGCGTAGTTTGGTAGTCGTGTCACTTAAAACGTACATAGATACCTTCAACCGTCAAGACTAACTTATCTTGTGCTACAAGATGCGATGTAACGGAGAAGTAAGTAGCTAAGTATGTATGAAATTTAAAATCACTTTTTTCGATCTAATAGAAACAAAATATATTATATATTTTAATCAGAAAGCAGGATAAAATTAAATGCAAGAAAAAGTAATTCCATTTTTTCTTTCTTGTTTAGAGAAAAAATTTCACATATATTAAATTTGCAAGAATTAGTCTTGTATTAGGTTTCATTAAATTACAATTTTCTTAATTATTTTCTAATATCTCTACAGTACAGCCCGCCAGACTTGGGTAATTTGGACTGGGTTGGTGAAGTCACATGCTTTTCCTCGATTATGAGAAAAATTCAATTAATTTCTCTGAATTTAATTAGCCTTTTTTTGTGTTAGCAACATTTTGTGCATTTCTATGTGTCTCAAAATATGAGCTTTATTTAAATTTTTTTAAATTAAAAGTATTTATTTATATAGTAACAGTGAAATTGCTTTTTTATTAACTGTGTTGGTGAGAAATGAAAATCAATAAATATGAATTAGAAAGGATTTTTGTGATTGGCTACAATATTTATTTCTTTTTACTATATAATTTAACTTTACTTGTAAAAAGTAATTTTAAATGTTATTGACTTTTAAGTTCTCCAAACACGCTCTTAACAACTTTTGTTGAATTAAAATGAATTAAGTCATCTACCTTACTTAATACTAGTATATCACTTGTGTGACGTACGTCACTTATTTTTTATGATAGTGATTTTAAAATATTTTAAGAGTATATTATTTATTTATTACATTCAAATAAAAAAAGTATTATATAAATAACATTTGGTTACTCATTGATATTGGAAAAAAACAAAATAACTAATCCTAGATTTTGAAACACTTCTTTGAAAACCACGTTTGTAGTCGAATTTGGTGGCACTTCATCCCTATCATAAATCAACATCTTTAATCCCATACAATTTGTAACTCTAGACAATGCAACATAAAGTTGTCCATGACTAAAAACTGAGTTTTTTCAGATATAATCTCATGTGGGAAAGAGATTGACCATGACTCTTATTGATAGTCATAGTATATGAGACAATTAACGGATACTGTCTTCGTTGAAATTTAAAAGGCAGTCTTGGATCCGACGGAGTTAAAGTCATTCTTGTAATGAAAACTTTGTTCCCCGCATTATGACCTGAGATAACTTTTGCCTCTAAAACATGATTTCCAAGCTTTGTAATGACCAATCTAATCTCATTACACATCCCAACAAAATGATCGATATTTCTTAATAACATAACGGGAATACTAACCTTCAACTTTAGCTAATGATTAGACACCCGAAACATCTAATACCATTCAAAAATTATGGAGCATGAATATCTGATAATAAATCAATGTTGGAATTTGATCTGCAAGTTGCATCAGAACTTAAGTATGTCTTTCCCTTAGTTTGATCAAGAGAGATCATGTATTCATTGACTGATTCAACAACATCAAGAGTTGGAGCAAGAATGGCATTTCCTTGTAGATATAATGGGTCATTCACATTATCTAAAAAAAGAAGGATATGTGCTATTTACGATTGCCGCAACTAGATCTCCTGACTTCTTTATTAAAAGATCATCAGGTATTTCAATGGTTGCATGACCATCATTTGGACCGCCACTTGTTTCATCTCCAATGCTAGATATCCAATTTGAAGAAGCTTTTAATTCAGTGGAATGAATGTTCGATCCAATACCCTAAAGCCTCATATTTTTTGTCAACTTCAAAATTTGTTGTCTATACCTTTTCTTAAGTATTATTAGCACATTTCGCATTTATCGTTTGTTCTCATTGTGCAAAGCTTTCCTATTGTTTAGATTTTGACATTTGGGCCCCCTAAATAAACGTTTCTTTGTAGAAAATGTCCATACCGTACATATTCATTAATAGCTGTCGTTAAAATCATCAAAATAGTTAATTAGCACAAATAAATCTAAATGATATGAATGATTTGCACAAAAAACAGTAAATGATAGAGACGTTTTGCGCACACAAACATTTAAAGCCATATTTTTGGTCTTCTTTCTTCAATAATTATAAAATTCCACATAAATCGATAAAATCACATACATTGTAATATTATACTTAAACTTAGTAAAAAAAACTCGTAGACATTATAAGAACTTGACACATCCAAACATATGTATGTCGCCGTATACGCATTCTTGCATAGTATATTTAGCAAACGATAGGGACAAAGTGTATCACAGTGGAGATAATATCTGATTTGCTTTGATCCAGGAATGCATATGAATAACAATTATTGAATTTGCAAAAATGGAAGAAGTTGTTCAATTTTAGAACGTGGTGCTTAGTTTTTGTGTGCGAGTTTGTTGTAATATAACTTATTGAAGTATTTAGAATGTATCTGTCGGTATACATTTGTTTGAATATGTCTTGTTCTTGTAATGTATACGAGTTTCTTTCAATATGTTTAAGTGTAATATTACAACATATGCGATTTTCTATGTTTGTGTGGAATTCTATAGATGTTGGAAGAAGAACAGCCAAAATCTGGTTTTAAACGTTTGTGTGTGCAAAATGTCCCTTATCGTTTACTTTTTTTTGCACAAATCGTCATTATCATTTATATTTATTTGCGCTAATTAACTATTTTAATAATTTTAACGCAAATCAAATGTTAACGGATATAGACGACATAAACTTTTTTTCCATGAAAGAAACGTTTATTTAAGGGCTCAGATACCAAAATCGAAACGATATAGACGCTTTTCACAATGAAGGCAAACGTTAGGAACGAAATGTGTTAATTATCCCTTTTCTTAGTGCGTGTTTCGTGATGTTAAAATTATTTTTTAAATATTTATAAATTGTGAGTTATATAGAATGTGTGAATAATAAATTATTGAACCTATAAATATATGGATAAAAAATATATTTGACCAATTAAATTAAATTATAATTTAAGTATAGACAAACAAATGCTTCAATTATTTATCAAAAAATTTAAACTCCTAAAATAGAAATTTTATTTTGATCTAAGGGTGCGTTTGTTGCAACCTATTTTCCATAGAAATTTTTTTTCTACTTATTTTCCAACTGATACGTTTGATATTATATTTTTTTATGAAAAAGTCTTTTCCCACTTATTTCTCAACTACAAGTTTGATTGATATTTATTTTTTCAAGAAAAGCGTTTTTTCATTTTTACATAAATAGCTACATTTTTCTTAAAAATAAAGAAAACATTTTCTTAAGAGGGAGAATGTTTTATTTTCAATGAAAAATTTGTCTTCAAAATTAATATTTTTAATCAACAATTTGTTGACTACTCAATTTCATGAAATTCATTTTCTTTTCAACTAAATTTCTCGCGTGAAATCAAACTCACCCTAAAATAAATACTTGATGATACATTGATGGTGCGGGGCGGATCACGCAAGTTACAAGCGGACCGTACGGGCCATGTCTCGAAAGTAGGGGACAAAAGAAGTGGGCCGCTTTTTTTGCGACTGGGCCCACCAGGTCCTTTAAATAGTCTGCCATTCGGCGCCCTTCATGCTTACACGGTCAAGCTTCTGACACGTGTACAACCACGTGATGTCAACGTGGCCCTAATGTGTTTGGACTTGGAATTTGGGAGATCAGATATTGTAGGGAACTATTGAGGACTAAGAAAATACATATATAAATTTCTGCACCATAAGAATGGTGTCCTATTATATTTATCATTTAATTTTTAGAAAATTAAGGATGAACTCGACCACTTTTCACGTGGTGTTGTTATGAATTTACAACTTTTAAAAGTAAAGTTATGAGTTTTCAACCTATTTATCTTAAATCTAAGTATTTACGTGTAAATAATCGTCAATTTAGACAATAAATCGTCAATTTTTTGATTTTGTGATAACAGACTTTTTGTAAATTATAAGTAATTAGCTCTACAAAAGTGTAAATAAAAATTATATTTAATCAACTTATAAATATTTATAAGTATTTTCAAACCTTTCGTCGCCTTCAAATTGAAGGTTTTGGTTGAGAACACATAGACACTGAAAAAAGGCATTTGGAATGTTTGATATTATTAGTTTAATTAATTTAAAAGTATAATTGCCCTTCTTATTTTTATGTAGCTTGTAATCTACTTTTTCTCCTTCCTATTTCATTTTGTGTTTCATTTGTTTATAATTACTAGTGAAGTCACGTGCAAATGCACGTGTTTTATTTTAATTAAGTAGTTAATAGTATGGTCATTGTTTGTAAGTGTTTTAATTATTTTCTCGCTTATGAAAGACTAAGTAAAATATGTATTAAAACTTGTTGAAAAAAATACATATTATTTAAAGTTGAACGATGTAGTTTCGATTGATCTTTAACACGAACTTTCTTCATTTTTAGATGATCTGATGAATATTGTGTAATTTCTTGTGAATTGATTATTGCAATTCTTGAATTGGATACTTCAAATATTATCGAAAAGATTATTCTATTGCTTTAAAATTTAAACTTGTTCCATACCTCTCTTCAATATGACTTGACTTTTTAAAAATTCACTATTTCATTTTAATTTTGTTCATTATAATCAAACATTCAAAAAATTTTAAGACTACTTGTGAATTTGCGATAATAAATAGTAAAAATACTTATTATAGATTAGCATAAGTTGTTAATTAATGATTTCTTTCATTAGGTAGATTTTTGAAGTAATTAATAAGCAAGAATTTGGGGGAAAGTGTTGCCAACTTGAAATGGGAAGGTTTTTTAAAGTACTGATTTTGGGTATTTATGAGTGGAGTGGAATGGTTTTGGATGGTTTTTAATAGCGATTTTAAATGATGTAATCCATGCTTGGGAGTTTATTACTGAGTGGTTCTAAAAGTTTTTAAGAGAATCAAATTACATATATGTCCATATATAAAAAAAATTAAATTAAATTTTAAATTTTTTATATATCAACTTATAATTGAAAATATAAAATTATATTTTATGTTCTTGCATGTGTTTTATTCTTTTGTATATGTTCTTTTATTTTTACAAATATTAAGTATATGATAATTTTGAAAATAATTGTTTGAAATTGAAAGAAATTTTGAAGAACGGTAAAAAATTATCGATTTGGAGGATTGAGAGATACGCTTCAAATTACACTACATCGATTTTGGACGGTTCTCTTTCACAAATGGTAACCACCCAAAAAAAAAAAAAAACTCCCAAGCATGCCCTTATTGTTATTTATTTTCTCAATTTAAAAATTAGAAATCAACAAAATTATATACACGTATAATTATAATGATTTAAAAATAACTTCACGATACTAAATTACATAAAAAAAAAAAAAAAAATCCTCCATAGCTTAAATCAACAAAAATAATTCAAAAAGTAAATAAGTGTTCATTCTAGCATCTAAATAATTTCATGCTTATGATTTCTCGACACATAACGATTAGCAATGGAACATGCATTTGTCATTCTTAACAGTGTGCATGTTCTGAAGTGCAAATTTCAATATCCAATTAGTCGTGTTCACCATATTCTTTTGTCGTAGCCAATAAGAAATCAGGAAAATTATTTTTATCATAATCAATAATCGGGGTAAAATATAAATAAAAATAAATTAGTGTAAAAGAGCACACATTTAAAAACGATATTTTGTATCCTCACCAGTGTGAAATTTATTATTGCTCTTTGTTTTCTCAACAAAAAAAAAAACTTACATTGCCAATTTTGTTGCACTTACAAATTAGAAAATTTTTCTAAGATGATACTTACACAGCTGATAAATACTGACTACGAATTTGACATTAGAACTATTTAAAAACTCAAAATGAAAATTAAAAATTAATACTCAAATAAGTACAAATGTTCAAACAAACATAAAAACTAACAACAAAATTTAATCAACTAAATTGGACGATTTTTCAAAAGACATAATTAAAATTAGAATGAAGACGAAAAATACGAACGAAAGAAGATAGGAGAAATGAAGCAATGTTGGAAAAAAAAAATAGTGTTGAAAAAGATCTACGATTGAAAAAAAAAAGTGAAACAAAAAAAAGGACATCAAGAAACGATTAAAAAAAAAAAAAAACTTAGAAATAACAAAATAGAAAAAATATGAAAAGTGGTGGGAGTGTTACACTAAATATCCATATTTTAATATATAAGGATATATAGATTAAATTGGGTGAATAAAACGGGCCACAAAAATATATAAAAGGAACTTATGAATAGTACTTGGCACACAATCCTATGAACAGTGGCATTACATTAGATTCTTTTATATAGTTAAGGATATAATACCAAATCCCACTTTAAAACAGTATCACTCACTATCAAGCTAATTAAACAACATTAAAAAGTACAACTAATTTGATTTAAAGAGTACAATTAAGCAAATAAATAGAAAAAGATTAGGCATAAAGTGAAAAAATGATTGCCACTATAATTACTTAATAATATGATGTGAAAATAGTCAAAACTCCCATCATTGTGGAGAAAGATTCAATGATGATTAAAGACTCTTAAAAAAAAAAATCGAAATGGATACAAAACATGTGATATTTGTTATGGTTTGTAAAATTGTAATTAAAAACTCCAAGACGCACTTTCAACGTCGAGAAAATTGGATAGTGTTGAATAATATTAAAAAAAAAAGTTAAAATTTATTTTTTATACCATTGAGTCATATACTTAAATATTAAAAATAACGTGAAAACTACTTATACTTGAGTTGGGTTCACGGGTGTGATTCCCTAGCTTCTGCTCAAAGGAGACATTATGAATAAATTATGATTTAGGAACTTAATTTACAGAAGCCAAGTCGTCAATCACTCGTGCACGGATGCCCTACTAAGTGCATAAGTGCATGTTTACTACTGTTGAATATTTTTTTTTATGAATATAAGTTATGGATTTTATAAAATGTGTAAATAATAAATTGTTAGTAAGTTATGAGTCCTACAGAATATATAAATAGAAAATATGTTTGTCTAATTTAAATTCAGACAAAGAAGATATTCAGATCAAAGTATACCTGCCAAAAATCGAAGTTTCATGCTCTTATGTAAACCCTGTTTTGTCATTCATATCATTTATTCACTTCTAAATATGTCGAAACATGCAAAATAGTTAATTCTTACAACCACAACATACATTGTCCGTAGGACCTTCATTTTAAGTAAGAAAAGTTATTTATTTACAAATTTATTTTTATCTGTACTATTAAATAAATAACTTTATTTTAAAATTTATTTATTGCTTATGAGTAAATATGCATGATGTAGAGCAGATTGTAAGTAAAGATTTCTTATCAACCAAAATGATATAGTTTTAGTAAAACATAAGGAGGATAAGTGTCTTTACACGTGGTGGTTACAAATTATCATATTATATTAATTTTTAGTTGACATAAAAGTTTTTTTTGGTTATGTTTCTTTGTTATCAACCAAGATAGTAACTAGTTGGCCAAAAATGATGAACAAATACTCAATATCTACTTAGTTCAAATCGAGAGAAACTGAAAGTAAAATGTTTTGGTAGGGAACTTCTTAAGTATAGCTTAATAACTTTGTTATCTTTTATTGAGAAAATTAGAACGAGACTTAAGAGCCCTTATATTTTAGTTTAGTTCGATTTTAGGTCTTGGAAGAAATTTCATGTTTTGTATGTTAAAATGCAACCACTTTAATATTTCTTTCAAATTTTGATGTTTAAAAGACTTCAACTTGAAGTTTGAATTGGCTGAAATGTTGATGACTTGCAAGTCCAAAAATAATAATTATGTCACAAGCAGGGGTGTATATAGGCTTGATTACAATCTATTCCCAATAAATGGGCCATAAAATTTAGAGCCCTGATGAAATAGACGACAAAAATCAACTTGGATAATTTTAGAATTATAAATACTTTGGTCGAAATTGAACAATAAATCAGAGTGGCGCAGCGGAAGCGTGGTGGGCCCATAACCCACAGGTCCCAGGATCGAAACCTGGCTCTGATAAAGAGTGGCTTCCCAATCGTCCTATTTTTTAACCCAAGCCACCATTTTTTATTTTATTTTATTTTATTGGGCCTTCTGTCTGGGTCTTATTGCGATTAATTGACTGTTCAGAACACATATATCATTTCCTAAAATTTAAATTTTCACTGTCACTAAAAGGCCTCATAATTTTTCAAAGAATAATTAAACTTAAGTTTGGTTTAAACTTCACATATCATAGCTAGAGTTTTCCTCTATATTTCAAACAATAAAATTCATAATCGAAATAATTTTGTTTGGGTATTTTTTGAGTTTTATGATAGTTTTGAAGTGATGTAATTTGTGCTTTTTTAATGGTGTTGGTCTAACACGACACATAAACATGGTTGGTGCTATGCTAGGCTTCGGTTGTCCTTAGTTGAGTAGACTATTGCGTAAAAAATATTTTTATATTTATTTAATTTAAATAAAAACAAAAAACACATGATTCATAAAAAAGAGCCATCACTACAACTTCAACTCTCGATGCACATGTTTGAAACTCTGCAATGAATGTCGACTCTCAATTCCCAATACCCTCTGCAGTTTGACACAATCAAATATGTTGTCTCTAAACTTTTTATTTTTCAAAATATATTTGCACAGACCAACGGGTCTCGCTCAACTGACTTTACATATATAATACCATATTATACTTTATTTGAACTTAACTTGTCACACATCAATCTAGTCATGGCAATGGATTGGGTCGGACCTTGCCAAGATGGGCCGGTTTGAACTCCTTATTTTTTGCCACTTGGTGACCCGTGGTTTTCACGTCTCGGCCCTTTTTTATTTTGGCGGCCCGGCCCTAGTCCAAGTCCAAGTCCATCTTTGGACAAGCCAAGGCCCATGACGGGCCGAACTTTCAAGGACCGGACCGACGGGTGGCCTAGTCTTTTTGCCATCCCTACATCAATCTATCTCGAATTCTTGATCTCAGTCCATTAATTTCACACTCGCCTACTCACGTAGGCCACACAATCGTTAAAAGCGCTATCACATGCTTAAAATAGGTGTCCTTATCAAAGTTGATGTAACTAATTTTGATACTTCATTAGAAATTCAATACACTCAAAATATAGGAGACCAAATTTTGTTTGGTGGAAGAATCAATAATCATTTTCCAATTCGTCGCTTTGAAATGTCTTTGTTCTTATAATGCACGGATGAGATATGAGTGGGCAGTAAACATAAACAACTTCAATAATAACAAAAGAAGTCAATAAAATGTAAATAAATATTTAATAAAGCAAAACCATTTAATCAAGTTACCCGTGCTAGCTAGTTGACTCCAATATTAATTGATTTTTTTTTTTTTTTTGGGATCAGATAAGATAATTACTTCATTTTATAAATGGAATATTTAAAATTTCCAATTGACTTTGGTTGGACGGTGTGATCGAAAAATATTTTATGAATTTAGTGTTACATATGATTCTTGAGTAAAATGTCAACCTCATTAGAATGATAAGCTCAACTTTTTATATGTAGATTATTGGTTTTATATTTGAGCGACGTTAGATTTTATTGTTATCGAGCTTTCACAAGATGATGACTTGTTTAGTCGTTTATGAATCCGAATATTCAAATTCGATAGCTCATTTGAGGTTTTAGACCGATTGAATTGTTTGTTTAAGTTTTTAGGGTGTTACAATTGTAGTTCAAGTCAATACTGTTGAAGTCGTGTTTTACTATTAGAATCGTGTTTGAAGAAATGCGCCTATTCAGTGGGACAAAGTTATCTGGGCCAAGGCCGAGAAGCATTATCATTCTACTTTCAAAGAGATTCTAGTTTAAGAAATCCATAGGTATACTCTCTATGTGATAGTGGTGGCTTTGTTTATGAGTTCAATTGTTGATTGAGTCTCGTGTTGTAAATGTTTTAATTATTTATAGCGTTTGTGTGCACTGCAAACATAGGTACGTTGTTTGTGGACATTTCTAATTTTTGACATTTCCACATTCAAAATTCATTTGGAAATAGTAAGAAATTAATCTAAGGCATAGACAATAATCAATCCAAATTAATTATATGATATGTGACTTTTTTTTTTATGTGTAACGTGTCGTCTGTTAGCAGCAATTGGTGGAAATTTCTTAACACAAACATGATTGATCAATTTGAAATAAAATCTTTGACTACATGAAACTTGACTTTTTGTGACGGTTAAACATATTAACTCAAATACTTTTACTGGTAGTTAAAATTCATTTATGTTTTTTCACATGGGTTAGAGACATATTAAGCTTTGATGAAGTTACGACCGGCATTAAATATTAAGACATAAAAATAACTTCAAAAAAATTCTAGTGAATGATCGATGATTGTCATTTAACGAATTATCATAAAAACTTATCACCGCCTTTAAATATTCAACTGTCACAATATATTTAAAAAATATCTTTAATCTTATCTATTAATCCCTTTTTTTAGTAATACTAGCGGGTACTTAGCACTAATATAGACGACTTAGATATTTTGTGCTGATATTTGTAATAAAATTTTGACTATTTCTTTTACAAGATTACATAAAAAACTTAAGAGACACGTACTTTGTTTTGAACTTACGTTGGAACCACGTACGGAAGAAATTTTCATCCATAAGTTACATTATGTCACAACTGGATAAGTCAACTCCACAACATGAAAAATAAAAATAAAAAAATACATTATTACTTCAATCTCAATTTCTATTAAAAATATTCAACTTTCAAGCCTCGAGGCCAAGATATAATTTGATGGATAACATGATTAAAGTTGACATGAAATTGGTTTCAATGAAGTCGAAAAACTTTGCATTTTAATCGAATACATTTTTATATGCTGATTGACGGTTTTTGAAAGAAAAAAAAAGTATCGCGAACAATAATTATTTATAATTACCGTTCCATGTTAATTTAAAGATATCATAAATAAATCAAAATAATAAATGAAAATTTTCAGATGTTCTCTAACTACAAATAAACATTAAAAAAAAAAAAAACATGACTAAATATTTAATTGATCGTCCATTTAATCAATAAAGCTATTAGAGTTCAAATTCATTCTTCTTGCAATTTAGGAATGGCTAAACAATACCAACCTTTACTCGGTGCATAGTTTCTTTTTAAATACAATATAGGATGATATAAGTCGATGATTGACCTATAAAATTAAAATATAATTAAATAATTAGTTCAATATTCTTAAAGATATTATAAAATTAATATGTTTGTCATCAAAAATAAAAAATAAAAAACCAAAAACATACCTTAGAGTGCTTGTCATTACACATGCTAGTTGACACGTCCTAATTGTGGATATACTTGGGAACGTGAATAACTCGTGCTCTTCTCGTCGCCCTAGTTTCTCTCACTCATGTTGTACCCATCCGATTGCCTCTATCACCGTTCAACCTCTCTTTCACACACTTACACACATGCGCGCGCGCAGCAGAGAGAGAGAGAGAGAGGGCGAGGGGGAGGGGAACGGGGGTTGTCAGTATGGTGCATCAACTTCAGGTTAGAACTGATTCTAGTTGCTAGAATCGGTCGATTTTTGGTACTAAGAACCAAAATCGTTCAAAAATTTAAGTAGATGGTTTGATTCGGTTGATTGTGATTCTCTTGTCCACTCCAAATTGTCGCTGATGGGAGAATTTTTTTTTTGGATTAATTTTCTTCACTCCCGATCTCCCTCGACACCAAGAGGGGTGGGCAAAGATCTCCTGCCCACTTGGGTGCAGGAGATCAGCCATCTAATTTTCTTGTTATGTATAATGTAACTTTTGTTTTTGTATTGAATGCAGAGTACAATCATCTTTCTCAAAAAAATTTGTTCACATGCATAAAACATGATTTTAATGTCTGATTTGAACTAAACGTCCATGTGTAAGTACCACAAAAATTTATAAAGAATATTCTTTTATTATGAAAAATTAAACAACAAATCAAACATTTCTTAAATAAATAAATAAAATGTATAGGTCATTCTAATTTCCTATATTCTAGTAGCCATCTTGCACGGCACCAGTTCACAGAACTGAATACTTTTTGGAATTGGATCGCTGTGGTGGGCCACCTTTTGCCAATGAAACGTGATTCATGATCGATCCTCGATTTAGATCTGCCATGTCAATAACCAATAAAACATGGGAAAAGCAAGTACTTGAGGAAGTTTACTGCACTAGTTGAAGCCTTTTCTTTTTTGTGGAATTTGACTTTCAATTCAAACATGTATGCATATCTATCTAACGCAACATAAAATAATATATATATTGTCTATTTTCAAACTAAGTAATATAAATAAACGTCAACATTGAATAGAATTATATAAAAATTAAGGTTCGTGTATGAAATAAGTTCAATTATTGTGTACGTAGGTAGAAAACCCAATTTAAATAAGTTTGAAGCAAAAAAGAAGAGTTTGATGTTTAATTGACGCTTAACCGAATGACACGGACATAAGTTAAAGCTATTAGAAAGCAACTATGGTGAATTCAAAAGTTTCAAAAGCAAGAATCAGATTTCAAAAAGTTTGGAGACTAATTTGCCCATTGTCAAATATTTGGATGACCACATTGGAAGACTTTGGAAGGGCGAGAGCCAATTAGAATGCGATTGGAAGTTTTTGGATTGAATTGAGAAGATTTAAAGAAGAAATGACCAAAATCGGACATAAAAAGTCAAATTGGGGACTAAATTGTAAGTTTCAGAAAAAAGTCATACCTAGGTAGCACAATGCATTGTGCGACCTATGTGCGGTAGTGCAAAACTTTCTAGATGTCACACTTAAGTAGCAGAATCTATTGTGCGACATATGTGCAATATACGCTAAAAGAATGTCATAAGTGTGATTTCTAAAATTAAGTGGGATTATGGCTCTTTTAAGACACGACTTTCGAGTCAACTCAAGGACTATAAAGAGGCATCTTTCTAAGGTTTGGTTTTGATATTGCTGTGCTTTTAAGAGAATCAGCTTTTGCTGTGCTAAAGAAAGAGTCAGTTGTGAAAAAAATCAGATAAATATTTGATACTCTTGTTTCATAATTGCTGTATGTTTCAAAATTAGTATTGTTGTGATTGAATAAAATTACTAAAATGGATATTAATTATAATAATTTAATTTTTGTATTATTATTATTATCATGAATAGTGTTGTAAAATTTATTTTTATTTATATAACAATATGTAATATTAACAAATATTTTTTTAAGACGATGCATTTACCATAATTATTTTAAAATACAAATAATATACATCTATTAAATCTCAAAATCTATAAAAATAAAAATAAAAAACAAAAGCATAATAATATTGTACAAAAATTAATTAAATTTAAATTTAAATTTAAATTATTTGTGAAGATCCATTATTATTAGAATACCAATGAATATGTGACATATACTAAATTACTTCAATTAATTAATTTCAAAATTGGTATTTTAATAATAGATTGATAGAAAAGTTAAAAGCAAAATCTAAAAACTTACAATTTTGCTGCTTCTCAAAATCTGCTGCTAGATGATACAAATTCTTTTATAATTACTTTTTAAAAAATTACCAAACGCCTAAAACAACTTTTGATTGTAAAGTTGGCTTCAAAATCAATCTCGAACGGACTCTAAGTCTTTTGAAGGATTATGCAATTGAAGAAAAATAGAGATCAAGAGCAAGGAAATGAAGAATTTTTGGACAACATTCATTACGGTGAAATCGGAGATTTTGGATTAATTCAAAATTAAGAGTTGTATCTATTCTTTTTTTTTCCCCTTCCGGATCATAAATTCTTTCACCAATATTGCTATATTCATAAGAATCATGTCCGGTTAGACTTTATATATAGGATAAACGATGAAACCTCATATTTTTAATTAATTATAAGTTATTCGTTCTCGTAAATTTATTGATTCTGAGTTGATAATTTATTATTTATTATTTCCGTTTTGATGTTTCACCATTAAAACGTTTTTGTGGTTTAGATTGCTTTCGAGAGATTTAATTAAGATGAGCACGTGGTACTAAATAACATAGGGACCAATAATAGATAGAGATTATTATTATACTTTATAAAATCTTTTCGTATAATCGTTGTGATTAAATGCATGCCTCTGAGTTTGAAAATATTAAGATCATCGATTTTTGACCTGGGGCAATAATTTGCGAAAATGAGTAATTGATAATTAATTGTTGAAATGTGATGGTGGATTTGTGAATCATATTGTCCGTAAAACTTGAATTTGATAAATATTATATTTTTATTTATTTAATAATTTAGACTTAGTCGAATTAAAATATAATAATTTTAAAATTGAAATCATAAATAAATCGTGTATTAATTTTGTTAAAGCGAAATTATAAATGGTTAGTCCACCAGTCATTTTCTTGCTCTATATAAAGTTTTCATACTTCCTCACATGTTGTCATTTTTTAAAAAATAATTTCACTGGAGTTATTGGCCTATTTAACTAGAAATACACGTAGGCCAACTGACTATATATTAAATAAAATTTGGAGGGAATCAAGTAGAATACATAGAAAGTTATTAATGTTTTGTATATATTAACCACGTATTTTGTATACTGAATTATGAATAATAATAAATTTGAACTTGTCATATATATATATATATATATATATATATTGTCTATTAGGCCTTGTTTGACATGGTTTAAAATTTTATTTTAATTTTTTGAGTCCTCATTTTTTACTTTTCAACCTATTTTTAACATGAAAAGTCAACAATTTCAACTTAAATAAATCAATATTGGTCAAATAAACCAATATTAGTTTCTAAACTAGTTTATAATCTATGTCAAACGGGCCTTAAGTCTAGTATACTAAATATATAAAGTAATTAATTAAGGGAAAATTGCCTATAAGTCACTTGTACATGACTTGTTTCAAATTAGGTCAAGACATTTTTCAAAATTGTAATTAAGTCATATTTTAAGCAATATTTTAAATTAATTCCAAAATTACCCTACAAAAACATTGACGTCTTCTTCTACATCTACAAACCTCCATCAATCATTTGGGCATGAGCAAGTTGATCGGTGATTGTCCAGGTGGTGGTTGCGCGTTCGGTGGAAGAGGTCACGACGGCGATTTAGATGTCGAACCTAGGTAAGTGCGATTTAGGTCTTTTTGTTTTTTTGGCGTGGGGGCTGAATTTGATGGCGTGAAATTTGGGTATGAGTGCGACGAAGGTGATCGAAGGTGATTCGCCCATGGTGAAGTTCGGGTCTACCATAAAAAACTTGGTTCTGGTTTCTGGTTTCTGGTTTCTGGCATTCTGGTGTTTCCTGTATTCTGGTTTTCGGTGTTTCATGCATTCTGGTTTTCTGGTGTTTCTTACGTGAATCAATTAGTTGGAATACTTTGTTCTGGTTGAATTCCAATTTTTAATTGCAAACAAGGAAATAGAAGTTCAAAATTACATTCATTCAATATTTAATTCTGGTCTCGCCGGCGGTGGTGGATATTGAAAGAGGGGCAACAATGGATTGTACACATTCACTTGCTTCACATACACAAGTGGTTTGGTTAGTAATTGGATTTTGAAAAGAATTGAATTGTATGTGAAAAAGAATGAAGATATAGAACAAAGATAGGTGATAATGCTCCACCATTTGATTGAATTGGGAAAAATAAAGAGAAGTGAAATATGTTGATTCAATACCATAATCAGAGTGTAGCTTGATACTGTATTATATAAAAAGATCATCGTAAAAACAAGATCACAATAGAAATGAATATAGAATTCGCACACGTGCTCAGAATTTTTATTATAATATGTTTTCGGAATGGTCTCGACGAGCCGGTCAAGACCAGTAGCTTCGCCACTGCATAAGATGGATTTTAGCCATTTGAAGTCGTCTCTTTAACTTAAAATGTCAATCTTTATTTTTCTTATCAAAACAAGATCATACATACCAAAACAAGATCACAAAATATTATCATAATAGAAATGGCATAGAATTCGTGATACGCATTCGAAATTTTTATTATAATATGTTTTCGAAATTGTCTCGACGAAACGGTCAAGACCAGTTCATTTGCCACTACGCATCGATAGATTTTACCCGTTTGAAGTCATCTCTTTAGCTTAAAATGACAATCTTTAATTTTATTGTCAAAACAAGATTATCACATCCTCTAAAACAAAGATACATGAAAATATGTTGTTCAAGTCCATTGATCATTGTTTGAAGTAATTAAACCGTTCTTAAAATACTCCATTAGTATTATAAGACCATTGATACTACTTGCACTCAATAACATTATCATATATTAAAACGAAGATCACAAATAAAAATATGATATAAGTATACCAATTCACATTATCTAAATAAAACAAGATATCACGCCTAAAATAGTATCATAAAACTAAGCACAAGATATTTTAATAGTTGAAGTAATGATCTTTGTTTTAATACAAGATCATAGGTTGAAACATTATCATAATAAAACAAGATCACGAGATAAAAACATGATATAAGTATACCAATTCACAAGATCATAGATAAAAGCAAGTATCTTTTGATATTGTTTTAATCCATGATACTGCTTTTAATCCTGTATGATATTGTTTGAATGTCTTACTTTTAATCCATGATAATGTTTTGTTTAGGTAATGTGCATTAATATAAATTGAATGTCCGAGAAAACCGTAACCAAGTTTTGTTTAGGTAATGTGCATTAATTTAAATAGGAGCTTGAATGTTCCATCATCTAATATTTGAATTTCTTAGTTTTAATCCATGATACTGTTTTAATGCCTTAGTTTTAATCTATGATACTGTTTAATTATAGCAATGTTTAATAGATTGAAACTTTGTCATAATATTTCACTATCATTTGAAACATGTTTTAATCCATGATACTGTTTTAATTCTGTGATACTGTTTGAATATATATATATGTGATCTTTGATAATTTGTTTAATTATGACAATGTTTGAACTCGTGATATTGTTTGAATGTCTTAGTTTTAATCTATGATCTTGTTTTTAATCCATGATCTCGCTTTTGTTTGGTAATTAGTATATTTTGATATTGTTTTAATCCATGATAGTGTTTTAATCATGTGATCTTGTTTGATTATGGCAATGTTTGAACCTCGTGATATTGTTTGAATGTCTTAGTTTTAATCTATGATATTGTTTTAATCCATGATAATCTTTGTTTTGTTTAGGTAATTAGTATATTTTGATATTGTTTTAATCCATGATAATCTTGTTTTATCATGTGATATTTCTATGTGATCTTTGATATTGTTTAATTATGGCAAGGTTTGAATAAGTGATACTGTTTGAGTGATACTGTTTGAATGTCTTAGTTTTAATCCATGATAATGTTTTGTTTAGGTAATATGCATTCATATAAATTGATATTTGTTTTAATCCATGTTTTAATCTATGATATCTTGTTTTACATAATAAAGTATCAAACAAAACATATGACTAATTAAACAAAGATCAAAGATAAAAGTATGATATCATAGTCATGTGTGTTGTTTGATATCTTTGTATTATGTAAAAACAAGATCACAAAAAACAAAGATCACAATAGAAATGATCATAGAATTTGCACACGTGTTTCGTAATTTTTATTATAATATGTTTTCGGAATGGTCTCGACGAGACGGTCAAGACCGCCGCTTCGCCACCGCCTATGATGGATTTAACCCGTTTGAAATCGTCTCTTTAGCTT
This sequence comes from Forsythia suspensa, assembly GCA_023638005.1. Classification (NCBI taxonomy): domain Eukaryota; kingdom Viridiplantae; phylum Streptophyta; class Magnoliopsida; order Lamiales; family Oleaceae; genus Forsythia; species Forsythia suspensa. Next base: position 46,309,624 of record CM042676.1, read on the forward strand.
AAAATGTCAATCTTTAATTTTTTTTCAAAACAAGATCACAAATCCTCTAAAACAAGATCACGGATAAATATATCTTTATTGAAGCCACCATTCATCTTTCTTTTGTTGAACATCCTTTGAACTTGATCCTTTTCATTAACACTCCCAGTTCTTGATTGATCGGATCCTAGTTCTTTATTATCACTACAAGAATCATAAAAGTTCACTACAAGAATCATAGGTTTAACAATCTTTAATTTTTTTTCAAAACAAAGATCACAAATCCTCTAAAACAAAGATCACGGATTAATGCTACAAATTAAAGCTCTTCCAAGATATCTCGAGTCCCTTAAAACAAGCAAACACATACTTCAGAGAGCAATGCCAAGATGAAGAAAGAATAAGCGCTCACTATCATTAAAAAAAGAGAGAAAAAATCAAGAAATTTCACTATCATTAAACAAGATTCATATATTGAAACACATCTATGAAACAAGATCAAGCATTTTACATGATCTAACATAAAACCCTAACTCACAACAACTACATTATCAAAACTAGTTGAATCGGTTCATCCAAACTCCATTCATTAATCGCATTGCACATGTTTCAATTTGAACAATATCTCAATATTTGAATGATTATTTTTAATCGAAAATTTATTAATAAATAAAAAATACAACTCAATCTATAACAAATTACACGAAAATAACTTGTTTAGACATGAAAATTAAACAAATTAACGAACTTATCCACACATATATATATATATATATATATAAAAGTGAATTATTGGATATCCTCGTAGGCTCGTACGTTAGACTACTAGTTAAGACTGGTCTCCTATCCTAATTCAAAGTAATTCGAGTTGTAATTCAAAGGTAATTAGGACATATCACCTGCTTTCCCCTTTCTATAAATACTGGGCAAACTCTCTACTCTCTCAGCACAAACAACCTGCCAACTTCTCTCTCTATAATCAGTTCTTGAAAATCAGCTTTAAACAGTTGATTTTAGAGAGAGAAATCTACAAAATATTACGGATAATACCCTGTAAAAACTTCAGGTCTCTCTCTCTTTCTCTCTCTCTCTCCGTCTTTTAGTCTTTACATGCATTATACAATAAAATCATAATCATATATATGTAATTCGTAAAAGATGCTTTTGTTCTTGAAAGAAATCGTTTTTTTTTTTGTTGAGTTTCTAACTTTCTTTAAGGACTCACCCAGAAGAAAGTATTAGCTGAAGGACTTACTAGGAAAACCCGTATTTTCATGACCACGTGGTTTTTTGTGAATTTAACAAAAATTCAAGGGCATGCCGTTAATTTCTATAGGATATCATTTATCTTGAAATTCAGAACCCAAAATTTGACATTAATGAAGTCTTGTCATTTTTTCACAAAAGAACAACGGTTTGTCAAATATAGTAAGCTACGAAGACAACATGTTTCTTGTATTTGATGTCAGAAATGATTTCTTTGTAGTGTGTTTCTTCAATATATAACATGGTTTCTAATATTGCATTGAATAAGAAACATATTTCTTAAATGTTATGAACTTATAATCTGATAAGTACTTATTGATCAAACTGAGCAGGCCAGGCATTAAAGTGATAATAAGCTGTTTCTGGCTAATTTTGGGCTTATTGTCCACGACATGGATTCTAATACAACAATCAAATGTCCCTCACCCATGAAGGCTGCATCAAATGGGGTATTCCAAGGAGACAATCCTCTCGATTATGCACTTCCTCTCTTGATTTTACAGATATGTTTAGTGGTTGTACTCACACGGTTGCTCGCATATATTCTTAGGCCATTGAGACAGCCACGCGTTATTGCTGAGATTATCGTAAGTCTCTACTATCTCATATCAAAATCACTTTGTTTTTATTGTTTCTTTCACCTTTTCGAATATTTAGTTATTGATTTAGGTGGTTGATGTTAATTTTACATGAGAATTTTAATATTTCTATGGTGACCTTTTTTAGTTTATAGAAAGTTATATTCGAGGTTTAGGCATATAATTGTGTCTGATTTAATCAAAAACATGATTTCATTGATAAGTGTGAGTTTTACATTTATTTGGACCATCAAAAGTAGATGATTGTAAGTACCTTTAAGTGATTTTCTATTTAATTGTATGTTGATTTAATTGTTTTAGGTCAAAACACGAGTTCGAATGGAATTGGAGAAAAATAAAACAAAATAAGCAAAAAAAAAAAAAAAAAAGACTGAAGTCGTAGACTTGGATATGAGGATCAATTTGTAAATATCCAAAAGTTGAAGGACTTGGATTGAAAATAAAAGAGGACTAAATTGAAATGAAAGAAGAAATCAGATGACTAAAGAAGACAAAATTCAAAGTTTAAGGACTTGGGATGCAAATAAGATGACTAAAGAGGAGAAAAAAGACAAATTATGAACAAGGGATCAAATAAAATATATGTCAAACCTTGGAGGATGAAGTGTGCAAATATATGGACCAATTTGTTCATGATGATGAACAAATTGGCGTTCTGTTGGGATAAGTAGAAAAAAAGCTAAAATGTTGTAAATTATGCTATCTAGTTGTGTCGTACTCAATTTGTTCTTTTGAGTGTAAGAACTGATTAATCTTTGACGAAATTATCATAAGAGTTTGGTTGGTTTTACTATTTTGGCAGGGAGGAGTTCTACTCGGTCCATCTGCTTTAGGCCGGAACCATAAATTTCTTGATGCTGTTTTTCCGCCAAGGAGCCTACCAGTTCTGGATACCATCGCGAACCTTGGTCTGCTCTTCTTTCTGTTCCTCGTTGGCCTCGAGCTTGATCCAAGATCCCTTAAACGGACAGGGAAAAAAGCATTAAGCATTGCCTTTGCAGGAATCAGTCTTCCGTTTGCTCTAGGAATTGGGACATCATTTGTACTCCGGGGAACTATATCTCAGGGCGTAAGTCAGGCCCCATTTTTAGTCTTCATGGGAGTGGCACTTTCTATTACTGCATTTCCTGTCTTGGCTCGAATTCTGGCCGAACTCAAGCTTTTAACGACTGATGTTGGTCAAATGGCCATGTCCGCTGCTGCAGTCAACGACGTGGCTGCTTGGATTCTTCTTGCTCTGGCTATTGCTTTATCAGGCACGGGCCGTTCGCCACTTGTTTCATTGTGGGTCTTTCTGTGTGGTTCTGGTTTCGTAATTGTATGCATACTCATTGCACCTCCGATTTTCAAATGGATGTCACGACGTTGCCCTGAGGGCGAGCCAGTCGACGAAATATATATATGTGCCACATTGGTTTCTGTTTTGGCTGCTGGATTTGTAACTGATTCTATTGGAATTCATGCACTGTTTGGGGCTTTTGTGCTTGGAGTACTTGTTCCAAAGGAGGGACCATTTGCCGGTGCCCTTGTTGAAAAAGTTGAAGATCTTGTGTCCGGCCTTTTTCTTCCTTTGTATTTCGTCTCGAGTGGATTGAAGACGAATGTAGCCACCATTCAAGGGGCGCAGTCGTGGGGTCTTCTTGGGTTGGTCATATTTACAGCGTGTTTTGGGAAGATTGTTGGCACTATTGTTGTCTCACTCTGGTGCAAGGTGCCTTTTAAAGAAGCAGTGACTCTCGGTTTGCTTATGAACACTAAAGGTTTAGTCGAGCTCATTGTCCTCAACATTGGGAAGGACCGCGGAGTAAGTTGATGTTTTATGGCATGTTTAGTTCTGCACACTACTGAAGAGTCCAATTCCACCTATTTTCATTTGGACTTGTTCGTTTCTCATTTAATAATTTTCCTTATCGACTATGCAGGTTCTGAATGATCAAACATTTGCAATCATGGTTTTAATGGCTTTAGTCACGACGTTTATAACGACACCTACTGTGATAGCCGTATACAAGCCAGCTCAAATGGCTAAATCAGACTACAAGCACAGAACCATCCGAAGGAAGGAGTCTAGTTCTCAACTGAGATTATTGACCTGTTTCCACAGTACAAGAAACATTCCAACTTTGATAAATCTCATGGAGGTTTCACGCGGTACTGGAAAGAAGGAAGGACTTCGTGTCTATGCAATGCATCTAATGGAGCTTTCTGAAAGGTCATCTGCAATATTGATGGTCCACAAGGCAAGAAAAAACGGGATGCCATTTTGGAACAAGGCGCGAGATGCTGATCCGAATCAAATCATTGTTGCTTTTGATGCTTTTGAGCATCTTAGTCGAGTATCCATTCGACCAACAACTGCTATCTCACCGATGTCTAGCATGCATGAGGACATTTGCTCGAGTGCAGGAAGGAAGAGGGTAGCAATGATAATCCTCCCTTTCCATAAGCACATGAGGCTCGATGGACATTTGGAGACAACACGAGCCGATTTGAGGTACGTGAACCGGAGGGTTCTTGAGCATGCACCGTGTTCGGTTGGAATTTTGGTCGACCGGGGCCTTGGTGGAACATCTCATGTATCAGCAAGCAATGTTAACTATACTGTCACCGTATTTTTTTTCGGTGGCCATGATGATAGGGAAGCTCTATCATACGGTGCACTTATGGTCGAGCATCCGGGCATCAGTTTGAACGTTGTTCGTTTCATGGTTGACCCTAAAGTAGTCGGGGAGTTTGCCCGAGTAGATATAAACGATAGTTATAGTCCTGAAGCCAGATCAGAGGAGGAAGAATTTCTTGCTGAATTCAAGGAGAATATATCAAACAACGGTTCAATCAAATACGAAGAGCTAATGGTGAACAACGCTACCGAAACAGTCGATATGATTCGTGCACATAATCGTTGCAATCTGTTTCTTGTTGGAAGAATGCCCGAGGGACAATTGGTTGCAGCTCTTAACAAGAACAGTGAATGCCCGGAATTGGGGCCAGTCGGGAACTTATTGATTTCTCCTGATTTCTCGACCACGGCATCCGTTCTGGTGGTGCAGCAGTATCAGAGCCAGCTATCCAGGGATTCGCTAAATTCTCTCAAGGAAGAAGAGTCGACAGAAGGCGAGTATGATTCACATTGATTGGATTTTCGTTTACTCGATTCAAATAAGATGTATACTTGTAGCATATGTTTGGGACAAAGAGATTTTCTCCTGTTTCTAATACTGTATAGTCGAGTCGTGTGCAACAATAGGTTCCAATCCATTGTCATTACTGCTCTTCCTGCTGTGTGTGTAATTGTAAATATGGAAGTCAGTGAAGTAACACAATGTGAATAAGTTGAAGATCAAGAATACGAAGAAAGAGAAAATATATCTAAGGTTTCCACAGAGAGAGAAAGAAGAGAACTGTATATTCACATAAATGAATAAATCAGATGAAAAAAATGTTCCAATCTGTACAGTATGATAACAATACAAAAACAATACAAAAACGTGATACTAGACTAACACTTTTATATTTTGTATACTAGACTAACACTTTTACATTATATTATATTTCAAAATCCCCCCGCAAGCGTGACTGGGGTGAAGTTCTAGTAAGCTTGTCTCGAAACTGAGTGAATATGAAAGAGGCTAGAACTTTGGTCAATATATTAGCAACCTGTTCTTATGTGTTGATGTATTGAACTACCAGCTGCTTTGCTAACACCTTTTCTCTCACGAAATAGACATCCAACTCAATGTGCTTGGTGCGTTGATGAAACACGGATTAGAAGCCAAAGATCCTGCACTAATATTATCACACCACAAAACAGGACAAGAAGAAACTCTTAAACCTAACTCATCAAAAAGACTTTGTAACCAAAGAATGTCAGTGGCTGCATTAGCTAGAGCCCGATATTCAGACTCGGTACTAGATCGAGCAACCACTTTTTGCTTTCTAGAGACCTACTAAATCAAGTTACCCCCAAGAAAAATACAATACCCCGTAGTGGACCTTCTATTATCTATATTACCAGCCTAGTCAGCATCCAAAAAGGCCTCCAAGGTAAGTGAAGTAGCATGTTTAAAATGTAGCCCAATATTTGGAGTGTTCTTGAGATACCTGAGAATTCTTTTACAAGCCTGCCAATGTAACACTGTTGGAGCATGAAGGATGTTGAAATATAATATAATGTAAAAGTGTTAGTCTAGTATACAAAATGTAAAAGTGTTAGTCTAGTATCACGTTTTTGTATTGTTTTTGTATTGTTATCATACTGTACAGATTGGAACATTTAATTCTTCTCTCAAACTGTCTTTCTACAAAGGTTTGGAATTGTTGGAAAATAGCTGGCAAATCAGATTTTGCTCTTAATGGAAAGATCCAAGTAAATCTGGTGTGTTCATCAATGAAATGGACATAGTACCTATACCCCTCAGTGGATAGGACAGGTGAGGGCCTCCAAACATATGTATGTATGATATCTAGGGGATTTTTAGCACAATTATGAGAGAGGGGAAAAGAATTTTGAGACAATTTTCCATAGGCACAAGCTTGACAAAAATCCACAGTCTTATGTACATTGATAGATTAATTCAAAGAATGTAAAGCATTTTGCAATACATGTTTATTAGGATGTCCTAACCTTTGATGCCACAGCTTGGCATCAACATTATTTAGATAGGTACTCACAAAAACAGAGATAGAATTCAAATGATCTTGTAATAAAACAGAATTGGCATGAGAGGAAGAAGAGAGCATAGGCTTTGACACATCGAGTTGGTAAAGACTATGCTTAAGTTTTCCAGCAGAGAGCTACCTTCAAAATTTGTCCTTGAACACACAAGAGTTTTCATCAAATTCAGCTAAAAGATGATTATCATGTAAAAATTTGGACAAACTAACTAAGTTCTTTTTGATAAAAGGTACTCGAAGGATGTTTTTCAAAAATAGAGGTGTATTTATTTTTGAGCGAGAGGAAGAAGAGCCAACATGAGTTATAGGAAGACCATTACCATCTCCAACGATGAGTTTACCTTTCCTTGCATAATCAGCATGCATTTGTAGATTGGCCAGATCAGAGGTAACATGTTCTGAAGCCCCACTATCCACATACTAGGTATCATCCTTTACAGTTGCTGGAGACGCAACATAGGCTTGTGAGAAAGACTGCTCCTTTCTCCCGGTATCATCTTTACCAGAGAGGTTTCTACAATTCAATTCTCCACGAAAGTAGACATCAAAGTGCTTGTAGCACATTAAGGCTCTATGTCCAGTTTTTTCACATATCTGACAGATAAGGTTAGACTTACCTCCTCTGTCCCTTCCTCTACCAGAATTCAGCTGACTTCCCGAATTGGCAAAGGAAGAGTGTCGGCCAGAATAACCTCGTCCTAATGTACCTCCTCGGCCAGAGTTTCTCCTAGTTCCAACAAAATTGGCACAAGCATTCAGATCAAGTGTAGACGTAGCACACACTTGTTCTATCCTCATTTCGTGAGTTTGCAGAAGGTACTGTGCTTCTTGCAAACTCACATAATCACTTCTTGTAGTCAAATTCACCACCACAAAGATCATACTCGTAACCAAGTCCATTCAAAATGTACATTAACATATCTTAAATCGAAATTGGGTGACGATGAGGCGAAATAGTGTCAAGAACCTCCTTTATTTTCGTGAAATACTCACAAATTGAAGAGTTTCCTTCTTAGTGGTCTAAAGTGTGGCACGAAGATGAAGTAACTGAGATATGGAATTAGGAACAAACAATTGTTCAAACTTTTCCATACTTGACTCGTGCAGAGGTGCAACCAACAACATGCCCAAACATTGGCTCCGATATAGATCCCAACAACCAACTCATGATGAGTTGATCTGTCTTCAGCCACATAAGAAATCAGGATTGGTTTGCTTTATGATGTTACCAGAGTTGTCAATTTCAGCCTCAATATACTTTGGAGGGCAGATTTGACGTCTAGTCACGAAACCTTCCAAATCGAATGCTTGGATTGTGGGTAACACTTGAAGGTTCCAAAAATTGTAATTATTTCTTCCAAGTTTCATAGAAATAGGCAATAGTGTTGGAAGAACACTGTGAGAGACAGTCGGAGGAACAACTGTGGTAACACGAACCGTCGATGCGACCGAAGGCTACCACCGTTCGCTCCATCTGACGTAGCCTCATTACCATTCCCAGAAATCATAGCGATTAAGCTTATAAGCTCTGATACCAAGTTGAAGATCAAGAATACGAAAAAGAGAAAATAAATCTTGGGTTTCCACAGAGAGAGAAAGAAGAGAACTGTATATTCACATAAATGAATAAATCAGATGAAAATATGTTTCAATCTGTACAGTATAATAACAATACAAAAACGTGATACTAGACTAACACTTTTACATTTTGTATACTAGACTAACACTTTTACATTATATTATAATTCAACAGAATACTTCATAGTCTGCATTCTGAGACGTGTTAGAGTTTTCTTAATTAATTGCAAAATTTATCAATTTATGCTTATTATTGAAAATTTTAATAACTTCTTATGTTGACACTAATTATGATATACAAATTTAATATTTGATTTGACTTGGTACAATAATTCCAAGAAAATGCTTTATTAGTTCGGGATTATAATGATGGGTTAATTTCACAAACGTTCACTCAAGTTTGAGCGAAATTCTAAAAAGGTCGCTAAAATTCAAAATTTACAGCAATGATTACTAAAGTTTGTAGCGCTTACTATATTGATCACATATTTAACGATATTCTCCTTTTTCGCTGACGTGGCACCGTTTAATACACACTTGATACTAACTCTATCAAATTTAACGTCACGCAGATACATAGGTGACCAATACAGTAAGTGCTGCAAACGTTAGTGACCATTATTGTAAATATTGAACTTTAGTGACATTTTTAAAGTTTCGCTCAAACTTAAGTGACCGTTTGTAAAATTAACCCTATTTTGAAGATTGTCATCAATTTTTTCCCCAATTTGTAACACATTCCTTTGAAGAACCCTAAACCTCAAATTGTAACCCATTTCCTAATTTATTATGTTAATATAAATAATAATCAATTTATTAACAGTTTAGAAGAGATACAATTTATATTTAATTTGATTATTATTTATATTAACATAATAAATTGTAACCCATTCCCTTAAAGAACCCTATTCCAGTCTTTCAATTTAATAGCAATCGCTCCCCAAACCACGTCTGGAAAATAATATTATTTATATTATATAAACAGTTAATAATTGATTATTTTTTATATTAACAATTTAGAAGGGATATAATTTATGTTTCTTTTAATTTGATTATTTTTTATATTAACATAATAATTTGTATTAATTTATCAGCAATCGGTCACTTAAGTTCGAACACTTAAGTTTGAATTAAATTAATTTATTATGTTAATATAAAAAATAATCAAATTAAAAGAAACATAAATTGTATCCCTTCTAAATTGTTAATATAAATAATAATCAATTTATTAATTGTTTATATTATATAAATAATATTATTTTTCACATGTGTTTGGGGAGCGATTACTGATAAATTGAAAGATAGGAATTAGGGTTCTTCAAGGAAATGAGTTACAATTTATTATGTTAATATAAATAATAATCAAATTAAAAGAAACATAAATTATAACCCTTCTAAACTCTTAATAAATTGATTATTATTTATATTAATATAATAAATTGGGGAATGGGTTACAATTTGGAGTTTAGGGTTCTTCAAGGAATGTGTTACAAATTTGGGAAAAAAATGATGACAATCTTCAAAATGGGCGTTCATTTCACAAACGGTCACTCAAGTTTGAGCGAAATTCCAAAAAGATCACTAAAGTTCAAAATTTATAGCAATGGTCACTAACATTTGCAGTCGCTTACTATATTGGTCACCCATTTATCCAGTGTGGCGTTAAATTTGACGGAGTTAGTGCCAAGTGTGCTTTAAATGATGCCAAGTCAGTGGAAAAGGTAAATATCGTTAAATAGATAACCAATACAGTAAGCATTGCAAAACGCTAGTGGTAATTGTTGTAAATTTTGAACTTTAGTGACTTTTTTAGAATTTCACTCAAACTTGAGTCACCGTTTGTGAAATTAACCCTTATAATGATACTTATTGATAATTAATAAAAATAAATGTTGACTTTAATATTTTAAATTATAAATGAGTTGATTAATATGGTATTAAATATTAAAAATAATGTGGCTCGCAAAATCCAAGCTTAAAAGTAAAAACTTTCAACAACAAAGAATATCCTAAGATATCTAATATATAAATCATTAAAATATACAATCAAATTTGTTTTACCGCGTTTTAATTGTATTTACGATCCTCAATCATTATTCATTATAACAATTATGTCCTTAATTTTTTTTTATCGAATTCTTATATTTAAACTTCCATTAATTAGCACATCTCATCATTGATAGTAGTTTCTGTCAAAATATTCTATTTGTATGTTTTTATTAAAGATAATTATATTCACACCACATTATTTGTTAACTACACTACATTTTAATTGTAATAAAAATCTTCAAATATTGTTCATTTTTGTATTTATGTCCTCAATTTTTTTTTATCATATTCTTATCACCATCTTATTAATTTGCACATCTTATTTATATCTTTGATGATGATTTATGTCGAAGAAATTAATTAGGAGGGCGTAAAAAATTTGTATGCCTCTCAAATTTTCAAATAAACAAAATAAATAACAAATACAAAAGTTTGACAAAATATTTTTTCCTTATTTTAATGTACATTAACAGAATATTTGGACAAAAATCGTCATCATAGACGAGATGTGAAAATTAATTGAAAGTTAATGAAAAAATTACAAAAAAAAAAAGTTAAAGACATAAATTGCATAATTTTAAAGGTTGGAGGATCTTCATTGTAATTAAAACGTGGTGTGGATAATATAAACTGTAGTGTGAATATAATTACCCATTCATTAACCCTTGTAAACTCGCATAATGAGATATAGAAATTTGGGGTATTATTATGTGATAATTTTGTCACATACTTGATTTTGTACTATTCAATATTTTAAATTCCAAATATAAGTAAAAATATTATTTTTAAAATAAAAAAAGTGTAATAATATATTTTTATTTTTTATAGTATATAGTAAAACTACACCTATTAATATTGCACAATCTTTCTTGGTCCATGCAAACTTGAGATTGTGGACCATATTTTGCATTGCGCAGCAATTCCAGTCTTTGGCACGTTGTACACTATTTTGGTAAAAAGCCTACTTAAGTTTTGCTTAGACAAGTTCTGTCTAGACTTGAAGCTCGACCTCCATACTTACCTCACGCCTCACGCTTCGTTTTCGCTTTTTTCTCTTGCTTAAATTCGAAAAGTTTGAAATTGACTTTCATATTTTACACTTTTTAGAACATTGTTGTATATTATTGACGAGCAAAAATGTCACTCTCTGATTTTTGTATATGATCAATGAATGTAATACAAAAACCAAGTCATGTGCTTTGGTGGATGTTGAGGGCTCTCTATTTGGGCCCAGTTGGATTGTTTGACATAGGCTTGATGGATATGGAAAGTAATTGCATAATACCAGGCGTCACATGTAAAAATTCAATCACCAACTATGATGGTTGTGAGGTTCCGCTACTCAGTCAGCTTAAACTCGTACAAACTCACACGGTTTGCACTATACGATTGCCAGCAGAAACCCATATAAATTTTACTGATTATTGATAAGTGTAGTTTTACACTTATCTGGACTATCAAAAGTGAACGATAATAAGTATTCTTAAGTGATTTTCTACTTAATTGTGTGTTGATTTAATTATTTTAGGTCAAAATCCGAGATCGGATGGAAATGGAGAAAAACAAAGTAAAATATGCAAAAAAGGACTGAAGGTGTACAAAGACTTGGATATGGGGATCAACTTGCACATATTCAAAAGTTGAAGGACTTGGTTTGTAGACTAAATTGAAATGAAAGAAAAATTCAGAGAATTAAAGAAGACAAAATTCAAAGTTGTAGGACTTGGGTTACAAATAAGAGGACTAAAGAAGTCAAAAGGACAAATTATGAAAAAACATGAAGTGGAGACCAAATAAAATACACATCAAAGCTTGGAGGACTAAATCTGCAATTTGGGGATTGGAACCAATTTTGGAATTTCTCACTATTGACCGCGGCAATGCGCTGTTTGTGTGTCTGGACTTTTTTAGCTTATTTTTAACTTTAGTCATGGTCTTTTTTTATCTTTTTACGTACATGAATTTCAAAATTTAAAAAAACACTATATAAAGATCTAATCTATGTCAAAAAAAGGTTGTTGAATTTTTGAGAACAAAAGAGAAAAGAGAAGAAAGAACAGCGAAGAACACAAAGAGCGATCAAGATCTTGAAGATTGGAACGTGAAGATAAAAAATTCTTGGTGCAAGATATTCAACGTTTTTTTCTTCTTTCATTCAAGATCCGGTTATGTATTTAAATCTCTTCATCTTTTCTTTCTCTAAAATTATGAGTAGCTAAATATAAAATTTGGATGAATTCTTTAATTTCGACTCTCAAATTTTGAATTATAAATTAATTAAGTATTTGATTTTACTTCTTCTCTTAATACTTGAAATAATTGACTATTATTTGTCATTGATTTGTGGATTGTAACAAACCGAGAGGTAATTTATTAATTTAGACCACGTAGTAAAATTCGACAATTGAATAAAAGGTAGAGATGCACTTTTACTATTGTCGCGATCTTGAATTGAATTCTTAAGAGAATTAATGCATCTCATTAAGGATCATTCTGACTTCATAAGTTGACTTAATTAGCTAGGACTAATTTGAACTCAAGAGAGGTAAATTATGTTAAATTCGTGAATTCGACCGAATATAACTTTATGAATAAATATTAAGAAGAGAAATTAGATATGACAACTATAGTGAACTCGTGAATCCAAACGCTTTAATAACTATATTTTCTAAAATTTTAAAATTTGATTTCACATAAGTTATTACATTGTTTTCTAAATTTCATAGTTATAATTTAAAATCTTCAAATCAATTTTATTTTAAAGTGTTTTAAACAGATTATCATTAAGATTAATATAACTATTATATAAATAAGATAGTATTCGTAGGAACGATAATCTGAATTTAATAAATCTATTTTATTATTTGTATGCGATATTGTTCACTTGCAATTACATATTGCTCCCAACAATTATTCACTAAATAAACAGAAATTGTAGAAACATAAAGGCAAAATATCGGACTACGGAAACTATTCCCAACCTTTATTGCTCAATAGTAAGGAAATTCAAGTACAAACTATGAATGGTCAACACACTCTATATGTTGCCTCTACACTTGGCCAATTTATACAAGAATAATGTAGTTAACAACCATAGCTTCTTGGGTCCGGTTGAAACCTAGTGATAGCAACGGAGCAGATCGGATCGGGCCTGGTCCGATCCACCCCGCAATAATTATAGGAGATCCAAACCCGTCCTCGATCTATCATTTTTCGGGACATATCAAAATCCTGATCTTATACTGATCTGTTTTTTTTTAATAATTTTTTTTAGCTAACTCTAGCCATCTCTAAATTGTAATTTAAGCACCAAATCTTTCATCTATTTATTATTTAATCATTTTTTTTAAACGGGGCGGATCGGATCGGACCAGGCCTGATTCGCCCTGCTGATAGGAGTGGGCGTGGGTCGGTTTTCGACCCAACCCGACCCAAACCGAATAAAATTCGATTGGCAAAAAAAGCCAAAAAAAAAAAAATAGCCCGAAACTGACTCGGGTCGGTTTGGGTTTTAGGTTTTGGGCCAAGAATAGATATAAAAAAAATAATTTTTTTTTTTTAAAACCAAGTCGGTTTCGGGTTGGGTTTTCCCAACTCGAAAATCGCCCAAACCGACCCAAACCAACCCGAGTCGGTTTGGGTTGGGTTGGTTGGCGGTTATTTTGCCTAACCCTACCTGCTGATATGCGGATCGGGATTTTTTCGCTCCATTCCAATCGAGTATCCATCAAGTTTGGAGCGGATTGGATATTTTTGCCATCCCTACTGAAACCTATCAACTAAGGCCAACTGGCCAAGTAATATTGCCCACAATTGCTGAGAAAATCAACCACCAAGGCTTAATCCCCCCATTACAAAGTCTCAACTACTTATAACTTCTGCTAGTGCCTATATTCTTCTGTGGGCCTTCAAGGTTGGGGTTTAATCTTTATATTCTTCCGTTGTCCTCAGGACATAGCTCAGTGGTTGAAAGGATGGGAGTGAGGTAGTCTAAACTTCGCTGGCAGCTACAGTGTGGGGGTTCGAGTCCTGCCTTTAGTATATGATTTGGCCTTTTGTAAGCACAGTTAAAAATAGATCTCAACTTTGCTCCACTGAGACACATCTTACGATTTACATCATCCACCAAAGCTCTAGGGTAAGGGTGGTGGAGACCCTCAAAGTTAGGGTTCAACCTTTATATTTTTCCATCTCAAAAAAACATGATAATTCCACGCATGCAATGCTCTGCCATCAAGGAAACTTGCATTGCACGTCTCAATTTCCAACCAAATGTGCGCACCCCTCATACATCTGTCACATGCCAAACACGCTACCTTGCTTCTATCCCATCGATTGAGCACATCTCACACACATCACTAACATATCCGACTAGAGGTGTCAAGACGGGCGGGCCGGTTGAACTCATCAGCCCACCCGCCTCAACCCGGAACCACAGGTCGGCCCGTGGACCGAGTGGGTTGTTCACGGGCCAAGAAGGTTGAACCACGGGTCGTTCACGGGCGAAAAGGAAGAGGCCCATGAACCTGGTGGGCTATTCACAACCCGACGGTTCGACAAAAAAAAATGGCAGGGAACCGTTTAAATTGATAGATGCATGGTGTTTTAGTCTTTAAATATATATAAAAAAATAGAAATTGGATTAAAAAATTAAAAAATGTGAATTTATCATTGTTATTTATTTTTTATTTAGTAATTTAACACATTTTTTGCTACTAGTTAAAAATACGTGCGTTGCACATGATTTTGTAATAATATTATAATTTTTTTATTTTAAAATTATCGATGAATATAACACTTAAATGAAACTCATTTTTAATCATAAGTTCATCAATGATTATGACCAACTAAGGAATTATATTCAAACTTCTTGGTAAAACATATGGTTTATTAAAAAATACATGGCCTACGTGAATATTAAGTTTGAAAGATTATTGATACTCTTTTAATTATATTTTAAAGCACATATCTAATGTCATATCAAAAAATGCAACTTTCTTTTATGAAAATTAGTATCAAATTCTAAAATACATGAAAATAGTAAATATAAATATAACACAATTTTTCATTGATTTTATGTATTTATATCATTATAAAAAGCACACGAAAACAAATATTTAGCCTTTTTAGGTAATTATTTCTCATAAAAAAGAATCTCAAAATTCTTTGACATAAGATAAAGAAGAATTTTCTATTACAATATCCATTCAGTTTTAATGCACCCATAAATTAAGAAGGGTTTTTTTTTTGTTCACTTTATGTATTCTTTCCGTAATTCCATCTGAAATAATCGAAATATTATTAAATTTCAAGAAAATTCAAAACAACCAAATATTTGGACAATGATTTTAACTCATCACATAAAACCACTTATTATGCGAGATTTACCTTCACCTTATACATAACATTACTCACTTTATCCAAGTTATGTCTTCCTCAGCCGCGTGTTTGAAAGAGTTAGATTAACACCAATTCTCCTTGTTCTAACTCGTTCTTCCACAATAAATATACGTTTAATTGCTTACAAAATGACATAAAACATCATTCGAGCTTAAATCCCTTTGTTATCAAGACTACCACAATAATTAACATTTTTACATCGAACAAATTTTCTAAATCAAGAAAAAAAGATATAGAAATCAAAATTTAAAATTAATATTACTATCATATATATTCTTAAAATTAGCGAATCATTCATGGAAAATTAACACATCCATTATTACCACATTACTATCAAACTAATTATAAAAAATTAAAAATCGTCATTGCGAGGAAAAAAAATATTCTTGGCATAAT
Organism: Forsythia suspensa; assembly: GCA_023638005.1. NCBI lineage: Eukaryota > Viridiplantae > Streptophyta > Magnoliopsida > Lamiales > Oleaceae > Forsythia > Forsythia suspensa. The sequence goes on from CM042676.1 coordinate 46,325,565, forward strand.
AAAAAACAAAGACGAATAACAAAGGAAGAAAGTATGAATCAATAATAAGAAAGTCGAAATGCAAAACCAAGTTCATTTTGTTTTGTTATATTGATGAAGGAATTTGCTTAAATTCTCGTGCATGATAAGATTAACTATTTGATTGTTTACAATTAAAGATAATAATTTCAATATATTAAAAAATTTATTAGTATATTTTTATTTATTTTCATTAATTACAATATATATAATGGAATTTAAAGAGACAAATCACTTTCAATGATCAAAATGCAATATTTATATAGTATTAAATAGTTTAAATTAAAGTCAAAATAAATTATATTAATTGAAAGATGATTTTAGGAATTATAAGTTATTTGAGGGGCAATATCGTCCATAAATGTTTCTCCCATATTTGGAACAGAGGAAGAAAGTATGAATCAATAATAAGAAAGTCGAAATGTAAAGTCAAATTCATCTTGTTTTGTTATGTTGATGAAAGAATTTGCTTAAATTCTCATGCATAATAAGATTGACTCTTTGATTGTTTACAATTAAAGATAATAATTTCAATATATTAAAAATTTTATTAGTATATTTTTATTTATTTTCATTAATTACAATATATAATGAAATTTAAAGAGACAAATCACTTTTAATAATCAAAATACAATATTTATATAGTATTAAATAATTTAAATTAAAGTCAAAATAAATTATATTAATTGAAAGATGATTTTAAGAATTATAAGTTATTTGAGGGACAATATCGTCCAAAAATATTTATCTCATTTAAGGAACTTTTAGAATTAGTATAGATATATGTAAAAATTCTTTTTTTGAATTACAATAAGTAACTAAATTTTTTTAGTAATTAAAAAAAAAAAAAATTTATTCATACGGCCCGAACCGAGTTGAACCATGGCCTACATGGGCTCGACCCGAATGGGCCGACGGGCCGGGCTCGTCATTAATTTTTGTGGGCTAAGTTGATTCGCCCAAGAACCCCGCCGAAAGCGAGCTTTTTTCTACGAGTCGTCGCTCGGGACTTTATCCTACCGACTCGAATTAATACCTCTATATCCGACCATGACATTGACATTGGGGCAAGACAAGGCATCGCCTGTGCCATAGCCATTTCAATTGAAATGGGGTTAATAAAAATGCCAGAAATTATTATAATATTGACTATGACACCTTTCATAATATTAATGTATTAATATTATTATCAAATTAAAAAAAAAACTAATTTTTTTCTTCATTTTAGTTTTAAACGAAATTAATTGTCATTGAAAACATAAAAAAAAAAAAAAAAAAAAAAATTACATAAAATCTATAAGATGGCAAGGGTGGAATTTTTATTTTGTTACCTGTGAATATATAGATGAGGTTGAATTTAAAACATTCATTAAAGTAGAAAAATACTTCTTATATTTTTGTAGGAGAGCTTCTTAAGAAAATCACCTACTCTAAAAAACACTTCCAATCAAAAAAAATATTTTAAAAAAATTATCTAACTATGCCAAAAAATATTTCTCCATCTCAATAAGTTGAGTCTATTCTCTTTGCGTCTCAGTTTTCAGTTTTGAATTTGAATTCATTTTCAGTTTTCTGCTTTGAGAGTCTATTTTAAAATTGTTGAAAACGCGTTTAGTTTATCATTCTCAAAAACTATTTCTAAAATAAAAATTGGAAAACATGTCTTGTTTGGAATTTTAAGAAATTGTTTTATATTATTTTGAATTTTTACATTTAAAAATTTTTATTTTTTATTTTTTTTATATTTTTGAATTTTTGTTTATATAAATTTTTATTAAAAAAATTTGTTTTAATTTTTTTAGAATTTTATATTTTTAGAATATTTTATATACTTTTTTATTTAAATAAATTTTGTTGTAATTTTTTAGAATTTTTACTTTTTCAGAATTTAACTTTTTATTTTTATTTTTTATTTTTATATAAATTTTAATTTTTAAGAATTTAGAATTTAATTTTTAGAATTTTATATTTTTGAGAATTTTTGTTTATATAAATGTTTATTTAAATAATATTTGTTTTATTTTTTTAGAATTTTAAATTTTTAAGAATTTAGAATTTAATTTTTTTTATAATTTTATGTTTGAAGAATTTTTGTTTATATAAATTTTTATTTAAATAAATTTTGTTCTTCTTATTTTAAATGTTTTCCATGTTTTGATTGAAAACACTGAAAACGACAAAAATTTGTTTTGAGTTTTGTGTTATAAATTTAATATTGTTTTCGAAAATAAATTTTCAAAACAACAATGTAAACAGTTTTTGAATGTTTTTTTAAACTACCACCTTTCACTTTCTAAAATGCCATGCCAATAAGGCCCTTCTACCAGTTGAGTGAATTCTTTTTGTAAAAGTTGAAAAATCTCTTTTTTTATTATAAATATTTTTTGGTTTGATTTAAAAATTTCATTTAATTAAAAAGCAATATATTATAATGTGGAATGATGATGTGGCGTTTATTTATTTATAGTAGTATATGTCTTTTATATAATATTCACTTTAGTCCTTATATTTTTAATTATATTTTAATTAAGTCATCCAAAAATTACATCTTAGGTCCTTAATCTTTTACATCTTTACACTTTAGTCCCCAAATTTTTAATTATCTTTCAGTTAAGTCCTCCAAAAATTGCATCTTAGGTCCTTCAACTTTTTATATCTTTACACTTTGGTCCCCAAAATTTTAATTATCTTTCGATTAAGTCCTCTAAAATTTGCATCTTAGGTCCTTCAACTTTATACATGTTCAAAGTTTGGTCTTCCAAATCCTTGATTTTAGGGCTAAAATAAGTGTAATTTTAGTGGTCGAAATAAGTCTTAAGACTTTCAATTAAATCTTCGACTTTTCTGTTTCGAATTTTCATCTAAAGCGAACAAAATAAATATTTATATACTATTTTAAATTATGGTACACATATGTTACTTTAATTTAAATCAAATTAACACGATGTTACCACCACCTACAATCATATTTGTATCATATTTGTATACTATTTTAAATATAATAATAACTATAATCATATTTTACAATTATTTTCTTTGATAATTGTTTAAAAACATGATTTTCATAAAATCAATATTTTTATTTTTAATTTGAAAAAAACAATTACGCGAGTAACATATGTGTTATTTTATTATTTTCATTGAATTAATACTTTATAATTTACTCATTTTATTATTTTTTAAAAAATATGTTATTTTAATTTAAAATTAATATTTTAATTTTTAATTGAAAAACAATATTTTTACATAGGTAATTTATATGTTACTATATATGTTACTTCTTCATATTTCATTAGAATCAATATTTTACCATTTCTCTAATTTTATTAATATTTTAAAAATATATTATTTTCATTTAAAATCAAATTTTCAATTTTTTTTAACAAAATATGTGTTACTTGCTCATTTGCAATAAAATCAATACTTTATAATTATTTAAAAAATTCTTCATATTTCTTTAAAATTAAAATTTCAATTTTTTTCAAAACAACATTTTTTACGGTAACATATATGTTACTTCCTCATTTTTCATTAAAATCAATATTTTACCATTTCTCTATTTTTATAAATTTTTAAAAATACATTATTTTTATTTAAAATCAATATTTCAAATTTTCATTTTAAAAAATATTTTTATACCAAGAATATATATATTACTATGTGTTACTTGCTCATTTGCAATAAAATCAATAGTTTATAATTATTTAAAAATACATTATTTTTCTTTAAAATTAATATTTCAATTTTTTTTGTTTTAAAACAAATTTTTTACACGGGTAACATATATGTTACTATATGTTACTTCTTTATTTTTATTAAAATCAATATTTTATCATTTCTCTATTTTTATAAATTTTTAAAAATACATTCTTTACATTTAAAATCAATATTTCAATTTTTATTTAAAAACAATATTTTTATATTAGTAACATATATGTTCTTCAACAATTCTCCTCCACACAGTGAAAAAAAATTATTTTGTCTCTCTGACATGACTAAGTGTTTGTTTTAATATCAAACACATTTTGTTCCTCCAAATATTCAAATTTAAATAAATCTCCCTATTGAGTGGAGAAAGATCAAATTGTTATGTCACTATGTGTTAGTTCTTTCGTTTCATTTGCAATAAAATCAATACTTTGTATTTATTTTAAAAACACTTTATAATTGCTATCTTATAATTTATCTCCTTTTAAATATTTTCAAAAACTACATTAGTTTGGTCTAAAATCAAATATTTCAAAATTTTATTTTTCAAAAATAATTCTTTTTTGCGGGTAATATATATGTTCTTGAATTTGTTATCCTATGTTACTTCCTCAATTTCATTAAAATCATTTTGACACGGGTAACACATACATTTACCACATGTGTTACCCTATATTACTTTCTCATTTTCACTACAATTGCTATTTTATAATTTATCTCTTTATAAATGTTTTTAAAAAATACATTAGTTTGGTCTAAAATCAAATATTTCCAATTTTTATTTTTAAAAACAATAATTTTACGTAGGTAACATATATGTTACTAGTATTTGTTAACATATGTTACTTCCTCAATTTCATTAAAATCAATTTGACACGGGTAATACATATGTTACCACATGTGTTACCCTATGTTACTTCTTCATTTTCAATACAATTGCTATTTTATGATTTATCTTCTTGTAAATGTTTTTAAAAACTACATTAGTTTGGTCTAAAATCAAATATCTCTAAATTTTAATTTTGAAAACAAAACTTTTACGTGGTAACATATATGTTACCGTATTTCTTAACATATGCTACTTCCTCAATTTCATTAAAATCAATTTGACAAGGGTAACACATGTGTTACCACATAGGTTACTTCCTCGTTTCAATACAATTCTTTATTTTATGATTTATCTCCTTATAAATATTTTTTAAAAACTACATTTATTTGGTTTAAAATCAAATATTTCTAAATTTTATTATTGAAAACCATACTTTTACGTGAGTAACATACATATTCTTGTATTTGTTAACATATGTTACTTCCTCAATTTCATTAAAATCGATTTGACACGGGTAACACTTGTGTTATCACATGTGTTACCCTATGTTACTTCCTTATTTTCAATACAATTGTAATTTTATGATTTATCTCCTTGTAAATATCTTTAAAAAATACATTAATTTGTCAAAAATAAAATATTTTCAAATTTTATTTTATAGAACAAGATTTTATGCGTGTAAATATATATGTTCTAGTATTTGATAACCTATATTACTTCCTCAATTTCATCAAAATTAATTTGACATGGATAACACATATGTTACCACATGTGTTATCCTATGTCACTTCCTCATTTTCAATACAAGTGTTATTTTATGATTTATCTCGTAAATATTTTTAAAAACTACATTAGCTTAGTCTAAAATCAAATATTTTGAAATTTTAATTTTGAAAACAATACTTTTACGTGGGTAACATATATGTTACAATATTTGTTAACCTATGTTACTTTCTCAATTTCATTAAAATCAATTTGACACGGGTAACATATATGTTACCACATGTGTTACCCAATGTTACTTCCTCATTTTCACTACAATTGCTATTTTATGATTTATTTCCTTGTAAATGTTTTTAAAAAATACATTAGTTTCAGTCAAAATCAAATATTTCCAATTTTTATTTTTAAAAACAATATTTTTACATGGGTAATATATATATGTTACCGTATTTGTTAACCTATGTTACTCCCTCAATTTCATTAAAATCAATTTAACACGGGTAACACATATGTTACCACATTTGTTACCCTATGTTACATCCTCATTTTCAATACAATTGCTATTTTATGATTTATCTCTTTGTAAATATTTTTAAAAAATACATTAGTTTTAGTCCAAAATCAAATATTTCAATTTTTATTTTTTAAAACAATACTTTTATGTGGGTAACATATATGTTACCATATTTGTTAACCTACATATTCTTTCCTCAATTTCATTAAAATCAATTTGACATGAGTACAACACATTACCCTATGTTACTTCCTCAATTTATATACAATTACTATTTTATCATTTATATTCTTGTAAATGTTTTTAAAAATACATTAATTTCATCTAAAATCAAATATTTCTAATTTTCATTTTGAAAACAATACTTTTTACGCTGGTAACATATATGTTACCGTATTTGTTAACTTATGTTATTTCCTCAATTTCATAAAAATCAATTTTAGCAAATTATATCCTTCTATAATTTTCGAAATATGAATTATTATAAATAAAAATAATATATTTAATTTATTTACTTTTAATATCAACAATTTGACATGGGTAACACATATGTTACCCTATGTTACTTCTTCATTTTCTATAAAATTACTATTGTATAATTTAGATTCTTGTAAATGTATTTAAAAATACATTAATTTAAATCTACAATCAAATATTTCCAATTTTTATTTTTGAAAACAATACTTTTACTGCGGGTAATATATATGTTACCATATTTGTTAACCTATGTTACTTACTCAATTTCATTAAAATCAATTTTAGCAAATTATATCCTTCTATAATTTTTTGAATTACTTAATTATGTTAAATAAAAATAATATATTTAATTTTTCATTTTTAATATCAACAATTTGACATGGGTAACACATATGTTACCCTATGTTACTTCCTCATTTTCAACACAATTACTATTGTATGATTTATCTCATTGTAAATGTTTTTAAAAAAATACATTAGTTTGGTCTAAAATCAAATTATATTCTATGTTACTTCCTCAATTTCATTAAAATTAATTTGACATGAGTAACACATGTGTTATCACATGTGTTACCTTATGTTACTTCCTCATTTTCAATACAAATGCTATTTTATGATTTATCTCATTGTAAAAAAATTTTAAAAAATACATTAGTTTGGTAAAATCAAATATTTCTAATTTTTATTTTAAAAACAATATTTTTCTGTGGGTAACATATATATGTTACCGTATTTGTTATTATATGTTACTTCCTCAATTTCATTAAAATCGATTTAACACGGGTAACACATATGTTACCAAATCTAAGATGCATTTTTGGAGGATTTAAGCGAAAGATAATTGAAAATTTGGGGATCAAAGTGTAAGGATGTAAAAGTTGAAAGACCTAAGATGCAATTTTGGAGGACTTAACTAAAAGATAATTAAAAATTTGAGGACCAAAGTGTAAAGATGTAAAAGATTAAGGACCTAATATACAATTTTTGAAGGACTTAATTGAAATATAATTAAAAATATAAGGACTAAAGTGAATATTATATAAAACATACATATTACTATGCAATAAATAAATATTTTTAAAAAGTTTATATAATAGAGAAGAAATGTATTTTTCATAAATATTATTTAGACGTGGGTAAGAATAAAAAATTGAAAATAATTGAAAATTTGGGGATCAAAGTGTAAGGATGTAAAAAATTGAAGGACCTAAGATGCAATTTTTGGAGGACTTAACTGAGAGATATTTGAAAATTTGGGGATCAAAGTGTAAAGATGTAAAAAGTTGAAGGACCTAAGATGCAATTTTTGGAAGACTGAACTGAAAGATAATTGAAAATTTAGGGACCAAAGTGTAAAGATGTAAAAGATGAAGGACCTAAGATGTAATTTTTGAAGGACTTAATTTTAATATAATTGAAAATATAAGGACTAAAATAAATATTATATAAAGTACATATACTACTATGCAATAAATAAATATTTTAAAAGAGTTTATATAATAGAGAAGAAATGTATTTTTCATAAATGTTATTTTGACGTGGGTAAGAATAAAAATTGAAAAAATTGAAAATTTTGGGGATCAAAGTGTAAAGATATAAAAATTGAAGGACCTAAGATGCAATTTTTGGAGGACTTAACTGAAAGATAATTGAAAATTTGAGGACTAAAGTGTAAATATTTAAAAGTTGAAGGACCTAAGATACAATTTTGGAGGACTTAATTGAAAGATAATTGAAAATCTGGGGACCAAAGTGTAAAGATATAAAAGATTAAGGACTTAAGATGCAATTTTGAAGGACTTAATTGAAATATAATTAAAAATAGAAGGATTAAAATGAATATTATATAAAGTATGTACACTACTATGCAATAAATAAATATTTTTAAAAGAAATTATATAATAGAGAAGAATGTATTTTCATAAATATTATTTAGATGTGGGTAAGAATAAAAATTAAAAAGAGGGTATATATCAACTTTTAAAAAAAAGGGTATATGAGCTAATTATCCCTATATTAAATAAGGGCTTGTCTTTTTTAAAATAAAAATTCGCATAGTTGGTTTGCTAAAAGTGTAAGGATAATTATATTTAACGGAGTTAAAATTGTACACTAATTAAAATATTTTGTGTACAATTTTTTTCTTTCAAAAAGATCTAAAAAAATTAATGGAAATTAATGTAATGTATTTAAAACTCGTAGTTTAATGCACCAAACATTCGTCAAGACTTTAAATGTTGAAAATCTTTAGCAATTGCACTATCAATCTTTTCTATAAATTTGATATTCTACATCTTGTTAGTCCTTCAAGCACATTAGATCTTCAAATATATCTTCTTTCAACTTGCATCTATCCAAAATAACCCTACTCCCTACACTAAACGCATCTTCTCTGATGCTGCTACAGTAGACACCGAAGGTGTTAATAGATCGCATGCCATCATTAATGATTTCAAATATTGGCTTCCATTAAATCCCCACGAGAAGATCAAATTTTTTTATTTTTGATTTGTTTAGCTAACTCCACATGAATTTCAAATTGCCTAATAGTATTACAACTGGAAGGAAAATGAAAAAGAAGATGAAGTACCTTTGACTGAACTTAAGTATCTTTAGTATCCTGTAAGTTAATATGAGGGTCCATCACTGCATCTAAGGAGAACAACATGGACAAGTTTTCCCAATATTTTCAAAATTTTGTCTCCATGGCAATAATTATGTCATATACTTCTTATAGGCTGCTAATTCTAGAAAAATTAATTTCCAATTGTCATGACAATGAACAACATACTCAAATCTATTGTATTATCAAGATTTATTGACACATAGTTGAATCAAGTATAGTCGTTTAATTCTTAGATGCTATTGCACATTAATATCATGTCTTAGCCGAATTCTTGAAACTTTATCAACATCTGGGCAGCGCCTTGGAGCTGTGCTGCCGGCGGAGTCGAGGCGATAGCAATCATTAAAGCAATCACCACTGGCTGGTAACATCCAACAATCAACCAATATGTACACTAAAAAAAATTCATTTTATTTTTTATTTTTTTATGTATTATTTATGCACGATTGTTTTTAAATGTGACACTATGATCATTACTTGTCCCAATCATTCGTCCAATTTATCAAGGACATGATGGGAGTATATTCATTCTCTATCATTGAATAAGATTGTTAAAACATTTGACATTTTCTTGTCTGAATGCATTAAGTTGTGGCAGGACAAGCTTTTAAGTTACTTTTAAGCTTAAAATATATTTTGTCGAGCTTGCAAATTACTTTCAAATATTTTTAATTTTTTTTATTCTTAGCCAAACATGCTCGTAATTTAGGATTTTTGGACGAAAGCAAAACATTGCTTTATTTATGAACGAAAAGCTATTAAAGTATGAATATTAAATTCCATAGTTCAATATGTCACCTTATTCGTCATCATCAATTTCTTGCATAGTGACAAGATGCTAGTTATTTATTTTTATATACATTTTCCATCGATAGGTAGGTGCAATTATCATGGATTAATTAAAATATTATGCAACTTGCCAAAGCCCTAAAACTACATTGGTTTGGCTTATCAAAGTTAGTCCATAAACTAGTTTAAATTAATTTTTTGCTTGCTTTTGCTTAAAGTTGGAGCTTATGCTACTATCTATATGTAGTAGCTTATGTAGCATCATAGTTGGCTCGTTTGGCATAGTGAAATCTACAGAAGTATTAAAAAAGTCAAAATCTTGTATATTATAATCTCTGATCTAGTTTAAAATTGTTTCTCAAACATAACTTATTAGCTTGTTTGGTAAAGTAGAATGTACAGTGTGGAACAATATTAAAAAGAAATAATTTCAATTTTACTTTTGAGTCAAGCTAATACTGTGTCCGAACATGCTTTGCTTGGAGTTGAGAACAAACTTTGTGAACCACTAAAACTAAGGTAGTTGTAGATTACTTAAATTGAACAATAAAAGGACATGGCTAATGGGAAAATTAGCGCAAAATGTTTGTAACATGTGTTCATCGTACACAAATGGTCTATACCTTTTAATTTTTAGTAGAAAGATTCTTAATTTATGTCTTTAAGTGCCCAAATAAATCTTTAGTACAGAATCTATCCAAAATATCCGTTAATTTTGCGGGTGATTTACACTCTCCTTTGATAGCAAGAATAAATTTATCAAATCTAAAATAAATAATTAAAAACAAAATTAAAAACAAAAACTGAAAAATGAAAAGCATCATCATCTTTAACCCACCCCACCATTAACATACCACCCACTCCCTAAATATGTAAAAATAGTTCATTCTTCTAATCATATGATTACCCCAACTTTTGTTCTGTTTATGTATAGTGGGGTGGCTGTTTACCCCTATAACAAGGGAGTTAGGTATTGGAATGGGGATTGTAGGTTGAGCTCCCAACAATTTGAGGTTGCAAGTGTGGACGTGTTTGTATGATTAGGGGAATAAATGTAAATATTGAGTTTATTGAATATTTTGGTTTGGATCGATCCAACTTGATATGTCTAATTGGATTCGATTTTTAGCACATGTAGACGCGCTTGTATGATTAGGTGAATAAATGTATATATTGAGCTTATTGAATATTTTGGTTTGGGTTGACACCCTACTTGATATGTCTATTTGAGTTCGATTTTAAGTTAAAGGTGAATTGTCAAATCAAATTAAAAAATTAGAAGCAATCGAAACTTAAAATCGAGTAGAGAATATTATTAGGCAAAACCATGTTAATTTCTATAGCTTATTTGTCTCTGAGTCCAAATATTTTGAGGCATTTGCTGCAAAGATTCCATTACCTTTTAGTAGAAAATTACTAACACGTTAGAATATTTTTGTTTAATTTATTTTGGTCAAACTCAATATTCTTCATCCTTTTCTTTTCTTTTTTTTTAAGTTAAAAAATGAAAGGAGAATGGTACAGATAGTTGAATAGTGGATTTAGGAGTATATATTTGTTGTGTTGTGTTATTTGAGTGTAGGTGAAAGTCTTGTATGATGATTTACTTGTATTTTTTGAAGGTCTCAAAACTAGAATTTTTTTTAAAATTAGATTTATCGAGAATGGTGATAAATCTTATCTCACTGCCTATGTTGATTGAGTTGATTTTCTTATTGAATTGGATATTAATGGTGTCTCTTACTTCAGAGTTGATGAGTGTTACTTCAATTTTTGAAAGTAGAGTAGTGACGAATGATTTTATAATTTTTTTTATTAAATTATTTACAATTGAATATTCGTGACTTGACACATCACCTTAGTTCTATTAAGTACAAACTTTTGTTGAACCTCTTGAAATTTACGAGAATTAGAATCTGTTTGATAAAGATTTTTGTAGATTATAAGTAGTGAGTCTTACAAAATATGTATATAAAAGTAGGTAAAAGTTGTAGATCATACGAAATATGTGGAAAAAATTTTTTTGATCAGTTTATAAGTACTTATGTTCATTGTCAAACATACTCTTAAAGTTGTTTGGTGCTTTGGTGGGTTAGTCGAACGAATCGCATGTTTTCTATAAAAAAGAACATGGCACCTCATGTATGAATGTAATTAGCTAAACTTTTGTTGCAACAATGTATGTAGATATTGTGGTCTGTCCAATTGCAAAGGATGGGGGGACCAAATTTCCACTTTCATTCCCTTTTCGTAATATGTTTAAATTAATTTCTTATAATAAAATTTAAGGAATGGAACCCAATTACCATTTAATAATTCCTTTTTACCCCATGATTGCCATCACATGGATCCAACCCAAAATGCTTTTATTATATTGGCACGATACAATTAAAATATATTAATGGAATAATAGTACGGAGCTTAAATAAATTAATTTGAATTGCTTTTTACTTTTAATTAAAAAATCATTTTGTTTTTGTTTTTTTGTTTTTATTGGGGACATCCCACGTCAGCTTCCTAAAAACCTAGGTGGGAATATAAAAGGGATAAAATGTTATGTCAACCCACTCGTGCATCTAGTGGCACGTCAAGTCAAGTGCTACCAAAATTTAGGAAAATCTGTATTGTAAGTCCTCAATCTATTGTTTCAATCTTAAAAATGAGCAAGTTAGACATGAACATTTCATTATTATTGTATAATTATTCTCCAATTACGAAAATCTTTTAAATGTTCATTAAGTTATCACATACACTAAAACATGTCTATCATTGAAAATTTAGGATGCTGTGACAAATTGTGAAGCAAATCTCAACTAATCACGCGACGACTTTAATGTAGATGTATACAATATTTGTCATTAAGGACTGATTGTATAATATATCGAAATGTTGATGATCAACTTGCTATTTAAAGATTGGGACTAATTTATTACAAGATCAATTAGTTGGAGGAACTGAAATGTTGATGATCAACTTCCTATTTAAAGATTGGGGACTAAATTATTACAAGATTAATAAGTTAGAGGACAGAAGTGCAATTTCTCCATAAATTTAAGATTGGAAACCTTAATACTTAAAAAAATTAGTGATCCAAATGCAGAAAGTGTTGGGATATTTTTTCAAAATTTGCAAAATGAAAAGATGCACAAATTGTTGAAAAGGAAGATTTTATATCGACTAAAATTACAAATTTTCTAATCTTAGACACTTTGGTAGTCGAAACTTGGAAGACATCTAGGTCAACTAAAATTGAACAAGTTTTCAAATCTTGGACTCTTTGATAATTTGAACTTCTAAGAAAATTAGGTCATTCATTAATTATAAATTGACATAGTTTATTCTCTTTTGTAGTGGTGACCTGGTGGTTTTCTGAGAGAAAAATTGTAAGCCTATCATCCTAGTTATTTTTCTTATTCTCTTTGTAGGTTGTACAAAGAGTAGAAATTGGTGGGTGTGGTAAAGCTTAGGATATTATTTTTCTTGAGATACTTGGAGATTTAGGTGGATGAAATCTATATGATTGTAACAATTTTTCATATAGTGAAAGCTTTAATCCGTAAATTTTCTCTATCTTTTATATATATATATATATATATTTGTTATATTTCTCTGAACAAGGATCTTGTGGACAATAAAGGAATTGGTCTCAATTCCCCATGAAGAGTATCGAGCATTAGGTGTTTGAGTGTTGGGCACACAGAGAAGAAAAGATATGTCTATCAAATATGATGTAGAGAAATTTGACGGAAGAATCGATTTTGGCCTGTGGCAAGTACAAGTCAATGATGTTTTGATTAAATATGGACTGCACAAGGCTTTGAAAAGGAACCCAACCCCTATTTATGACAAAAATATTAAAATGAAAATATCTTGTTGGAATTGTAGAAAACTTGGTCACGTGAAGAAAAATTGTCCAAAAGGTGCTCAACATTAGATATGGACAATATGTCTCTCTTTATAGGAGGCGATGATGTCGCTTGAGTAAATATTTACATCCTCGTGGCATGCATTAATTGCCATGATAGAGGATGTGTTACTACTAGCGGGACCACATTTGCACATGGACATTGACTTGATATTAATGTAAGGTGTGTGGTGGAATTGATGTCGATGGCTGATGAACTTCCAAGTAAGTCAAGCGAGCGGAGTTGCACCATAATATTTCAGAAATTTATTCGACATGAGCCGATGAAATTCTTAGAATTCGTTAATTCTAAGTGATTATACTTATATGGTGAAGTATGTTAATTATCTATTTTGAGAATTGGGATTGTTAAAGTGTACCTTTTTTTAAGTATCGAGATGAAGAGTTGCAGAAGAGATGATTGATTTTTGACTCGTTTTTCGTCAAGGTGGAGATTATTGGGATATTTTCTCAAAACTTGCCAAAATCAAAAGATGCACCAATTGTTGAAAAGGAAGACTTCTAGGTCGACTAAAATTACAAGTTTCCTAATCTTGGACACTTTGGTAGTCGAAACTTGGAAGGCATCTAGGTCAACTAAAATTGAACAAGTTTTCAAATCTTGGACTCCTTGGTAGTTTGAATTTCTAAGAAAATTAGGCCATTCGTTAATTATAAATTAACATAGTTTATCTCTCTTTGTAGTGGTGACGAGGTTTTTTGAAGGAAAAATTGTGTTCTCAAGATCCCAGTTGTTTTTTCTTGTTCTCTTTGTGGGTTGTACAAAAAGTAGAAATTGATGGGTGTGGTAAAGTTTAGGATATTATTTTTCTTGAAATACTTGGGATTTAGGTGGATGAAATCTATATGATTGTAACAATTTTTCATATAGTGAAAGCTTTGACAATCCGTAAATTTTTCTCTATCTTTTATATTTTTCTGAACAAGGATCTTGTGGACAATAAATGAATTGATCTCAATTCCCAACAAAAAATGCTAAAAGTTAGGGTTCATGACCACAATTTCTCTAAAAATCGGGGTGGCCTCCCCCTTCTCGCCTTGTAGGGATTTTGAAGAAATTAAAATATTTTTTCTATTTACTCCTATTTCCATACTTCCTTCTTTATCTTTAATATTTTATTTTTTAATTTTTAAATACGTAGAATTAAAAAAAAAAAAAAAACAAAGTAGGACGGGAACTATGTTCTACATTTCCTTCTCGATTCCCTCAAGTGGGACCACGACATTTTGTTATCTATTTGAAATTCTATAGAAACAAAAAAAAAAAAAAAAAAAAATGAGGAAAGTTGACTATTTTGAATTTTGGGGTCAAGGGGGAATGTACATTATGAATAAGATAAATTGTAGTTAGTGTCCCTAATTTTTGACTTTATTTACATTTGTATCTTCAGTAAAGGGTATTGACTGCTAATTATATAAAATGTTGAGTTGATGGATGTCAAGAATTAAATATTAAAGATATAAGTACAAATAAAATCAAAAGTTGAGAACACTAGCTGCAATTTACTCTTATGAATGCTAACCGGTGGACTTTGAGTCATTAATATAAATTTTAATTCTTAAAGTCAAATAATCCATCTTACCTTGAAGAAAGCTATTGCATGGAGAGTTGAGATTTAAGGTTCCATTTTGCTGTCCAATCCTCTATTAGTTTTTAGATACATTTGACATATAGAGTCCCGTTCTAAAATAATTTTTTTTTTCACACTTATTTTTAACGATATATTTCATGAGATTCACAACTTTTATCAACTTTTAAATTATATATTTCATTATTTTTTATTAAAATTTTCTAAAAAATTAGTTTTAAACTCTATCAAACAGATACTAAACTCAAAAAACTACTTTTAGTTTTTTTTTGGATTCTTTAGTACGTCCCATAAGCTACAATTATTTTATGATTAAATTGGCATCGGTAAAGTGATGCATAATAAATCTTGCTTTTTGCATAATTATGTAGAGGACACACACAGACATACACATTAGCTTAATACAGTTGGCTTGTGCTTACTCTTTGGTTTGTTCTCTATTTAAAGGCACAATTGTTTAAACGCATTATTTAGGACTTTAATCCACAAGATTAAGATGTTAATTTTTAGAATAGAACTTGATTATGTTCCTATTATTAATAAAATATATAATTCTGCTTATTAAATACAGACTTTCTTGGTTGATTGGGAGTTGGGACCTTACTAAAGTTGGGGGACCTTAAAGATAAAGTTGGGTTTGACTCTTAAAGATAAAATCTAATTAGAGAGAGGCATGTTAAAAGAAAATAAATTAAAAATAATAAATACTTATTGGAAGAAGTAAAATAAAGTGTTAAAGATGAAGAGATTGTTGGAAAGACTTAAAAAATTTTACTCTAAATTTATAGATACTTCTAAAATGTCAAATATACTCTTTATAAATAGAGAGTCTATTGGAGAGAATTTATTAATTTGTATGCTCTTTAATAACTTTAATTATTGGATGAAATCATTAATAAAGAACCACAAGAGACAAATTTTTGACATCAATTCTTTTAGAAAAATAAATCAGATTTGTACTTGAGAATAAACGTCTAGAAAACTATAAAAATATTTGTTTATTATCTAGCGATTGATTTATTTATACCAAATTCATTTAATATTGACCATGAATTGTATTTGAATGCCCGTTAATAATTTAATTTTTTAGATAAAATGATTAATATAAATTAAAAGATACAAAAAATATAAGATCAATTTTCGCTGTCACGTGTTTGTGAAAAGTATATATATATTAAGCTTTTGATAGAAATAATAAATTCTATTTTCACGTGAAAAAGTATGTATAAGTCAAAATAAATATATTTGTTTTCTAACAATTTAAATTATAATGTAGTCATTTAAAAAAATTATTATTGATAATACTCATTAAAATATAATGTACGCCCCACATATTGAGTAAAAGAAATAGAACTATGACATGTTCAATATTATTCTTGTAAAGATCAATGTCGTTAAATTAGATTCTGATCATTCTATGTGACTAAAATAAATTAAAAACCAATTCGCAATCAAACCCGGTTATTTAAGGTAAAAAAAAAAATCAGAAATTGATTACAAATTTAATCGCGATTCAACATTTTACCATTAAATTTTTTCCCTATTTTTCAAGTCAATGTCCTCTCAAATACGTTGTCAAAATTAACGGAAATAATCGAAAAAAACAAAAACACATAAATGTAGAAATGAGATAAAGCGAAATATGCTATAACAAATCTCCTTAAGATAGATTTTGTCTCATATAAAGATGCAAACAAGATCAAAGGACATATGTCTCTCAAGATACAACATTTCTTCCAAAGTCGGTATTGCACTTATACCAATCTTACCAGTTACTCTTCTTGAAAAAAATGAACTGCGATCTTTTGAAAAACTTTAGAAATTATTTAAGCAGAATTTTGGAGAGAAATAGAGAATTTAAAATAAATTAATTCAGAATTGATTTTTGTGAAAAAATTGAATTTAAGGGTCCTTTTTATAGGTTTTGAAATGTCATTTTGAATGGGTGTATACCTCTTCATGAATAGGTGTACAATTTGATCTAATTAATCTGAGCTCTTAAATCGCACAATTTCATATTTTTATATGATATGATTATTTTGATTAAATTTTGAATGAATGTGTCCATTAATTATACATATTTACCAATTATTACTGAATGTGTCTATTCATCATATCCATTAACCAATTACGTATTTTTTATTAGAGACTTTTTTAATTTATCCAAAATTAATTATAATTATACACATTATTAAAATATATTTAATAATTTATTTTGATAAAATTCAATTAATTTAACAAAATATTATTAAAAACTGAAATGAAGTAAACTACACGGAAGTTATTTTAACGTTACACAACGTAGGACCATCGATGATTTGTACTGGCTGAGGATCGCAAGTTCGCAACACTAATGTTAGACAAAGTTTCCACGTGTGAAGGTGGCGCACCACATAATTGGATGATGTTTTGGTAATTTAGGTAAAATGAGCAGGTCAAATACGAGATTTGTGAAAATTAATTTGCCGGCCGAGGAACAGACAACCAATTAGAAGCCGACAAGAAATATTGACGGCGACAACACACTCCCTTACATTCATTGTATTTGTCTTTATTTTACATTTACATTTACATTTATGTACCTCAAATTTATAATATATTTATGCTAATTGATACTTAGACTAATGATATAGCACCAATGTTAATAATTATAGTACCTATTTAATACGTAACATCATCAACACATTAGTTATTTTTAAAAATTTTAAAAATTATAAATAGCTTTTTTAAAAAAAATAACCAATATGGTGACGCGCATGTCAATAGTATGACTATAATTATTATCTACCATGAGTGTTATATCATCTTTTTGCTACCTATTAATTTCAAGTTTTTCTATATAAATTATGAACAACGAAAATGCTTCAATTGATCTTCAATTTTGTTGATATAATTTATAATTATGGTATTATCAACTTGCATAGTTATTACGAGACGACTAAAAAGTTGAATAACGACATCTAACAATTTTCAAACACATTTACATAGTTCTCACGTCAAATTTTTTTTTTTCCTTTCATTTTGTTGATTGAATTATTTAAAGTCAAAATCCACCAAACAAGACATTGAATAGTAAATTTTAACTTTATTTCTACAAAATTAACTTTTAAACATAATCATTATATATGACTGTGAGTTACGATAATCCAAATTTATTAGATACTTCAGAAAAGTCCAACCAAAATTACATATAAAAGTTTCTCTGTACGTAGTTTATCTATGATAACTTCTTTGAATTTGGATGAACTTGCAGATCGATCACCAAGTGGGAATTTGGATAAATCTCTCCTTCTAGTCTTGGTTATCATCAACCCTTCCCTGGATTTCAATTTTCCTTCAAAATTTCAAATCATTTCCAGTTGAACAGTAACCATAGTTTAGGTAGGTTGGCTGCTAACCCACGCACACATTCTGCACAGAAAAAGGAGACAGCCCAACCACGTGCTGTAAAAGCTATGCACACAGTATAGAAAGAGAAACTGGAGAGAGAGAGAGAGAGAGAGAGAGAGAGAGCGGGAGAGCACTAAATTAAGGGGTATATTAAGCTGTTTATTGTGGGAAGTTGGGTTTTCTGCAGTGCCCTTTCTCTCACTTTCCCCACTGATTTTTCGTATTCTGTAGAGAGAGAACAAAAAAACAAAAAAACTCACCATCTTCACATTTTTTGTGTATGTTTATTGGGCTTTTTAATTTCTACACATTTATTAGCATTATGAACAAGTAAATAAGTGTTTAATTAAGTGAATTTAGTTACAGTACACAAAGTTTATATACTGGATTTCATTGTGGATTTAAAGGTTTTAACAATGGCAAATAGAAGGTCATTTTCACAGCAGCAGCAAATGGGTTTATCTGCAGAAGGTGAAATCTAAAAGACATGTCTTTTCATTAATCTTTCTTTGGGAAATGATTTCTTTTTCCCTATGATTTACTTGTGAATTTTCAGGGTGTGGTGGAGAGGATGTTCTGTATACAGAGCTATGGAAGGCTTGTGCTGGTCCATTAGTGGATGTTCCAAAAATTGGGGAGAGAGTTTACTACTTTCCACAAGGTCACATGGAACAAGTAATTTTCTTTAAGTTTATTGAAAATTTGTTGTGGTTGCTTAAAGTTCAGATCTTTGTTTGGAAACTTATGCTTGAATTTAGATAGGTGCTGATGTTTTATTTCTTTTTTTGTGGGATTTCTTTTAGCTTTCTTGTGTAATTTCTTCTCTTATGTTTTTGTTTTTTGGGTTTGATTAGTTGGAGGCATCAACAAATGAGGAATTGAATCAAAGGATAACAATGTTCAGTCTGCCCTCAAAGATCCTTTGTAGTGTTTTTAACATTCAGCTACTGGTATGGTCCTTCTTTACCTTTTTCATTGTTATATTTTGATTTGTGAAATATGTTTGCTGTTTAATTGCTTGTTAAACTGTGTGGAGCTTAATCATACTATATATTGGGTAGTACATGTATTAGGTTACTAACATTTCTACCATATAAAGGATTTCAGAGCGAGGCCGGTATTTTTACGATAAGAGAGGCAGAGGCGTGAGATCGTTTGTACTACATATCTTCTTTAATATAGTAACTGAACATAGTTCTCACGTTGAATCTGTGTGTGAATTTTTGATGTTTTGTTTTACTTATAATTGCTCCCGTAAATGAGATTAGGCTTAATTCATAACATTTCTCTGATAAGGTGCTGGGAATTTGGGGACTTATGGCTTTTATCTTTGTTTGTTAGGGCAAACCTAGCAGTCATCTTGCTTGGATCATTATTCTCCACGAGAGGCATATGTTATTATTATTTATTTCCTAAACTAGCAACTAAATATAGTTCAATAGTCAATTAAGTTAGAGAATCTTTTGTCATTGATGAATTATTTGGCTCTGTAGGCTGAAAAAGACACTGATGAAGTTTATGCACAAATTACTTTGATGCCAGAAACAGATGTAAGTATTTTAGTCTTCCTTCTTTTTATTTGATAAAATTTTTACTTTTGCTTGCTCTTGTATTCTATCCGATATTTATTTTAGATTAAAGTTTTATTATTATATAAAACTAATTGTAGCAAACTGAGCCAAGAAGTCCCGATCGGTGTAATCCTGAGCCTCCTAGGCCTACAGTTCACTCATTCTGCAAGGTTTTGACAGCCTCCGATACGAGCACCCATGGTGGATTTTCTGTTCTTCGTAAACATGCTAACGAATGCCTTCCTCCCTTGGTAATAACTAATAACTCAATGTTTTCTCTTTTCTGGGCCACCTTTTGTAATCAATTGCAATCTATATGCCTGCCTGCCCATTGTTAGTTCTATTTATTTGCAGTTTGTTTGAACTAAAATTGATCTTTGATCAGGATATGAGCCAGCAGACACCAACCCAGGAATTGGTAGCCAAGGATCTGCTTCAGACTGAATGGCACTTTAAACATATATTTAGAGGTAATATTTCATTTCACATTTCTGACGCTCCTTTGGCTAGAAATCCATGTAGAACTGACAATTATTGAACAGGCCAACCCCGAAGGCATTTGCTGACAACAGGATGGAGTACATTTGTTACTTCTAAGAGATTAATTGCCGGGGATTCTTTTGTATTTCTGAGGTATTTGTTTCTTGTTGATAATATCTTGGGACAAGTTATGACCACTAATGTTTTTGAACAAATCTTATTTTCACTTATCTGATTTTTTACTTTGTAAACTTTGATTCTAGGGGAGAGAACGGAGAATTACGTGTTGGGGTTAGACACCATACTCATTATCAGAGCTCCATGCCATCTTCCGTGATTTCAAGTCAGAGCATGCACCTAGGAGTGCTTGCAACTGCATCTCATGCCGTTTCTACCACGACCCTGTTTGTTGTTTATTACAAGCCAAGGTCTTATACATGTGCTCTTTTTACTACAATACTTGTGTATAAGAAGTCTTTTTTGGACATGCATGTTCTTATATGTGTCTTCGTGGAAAAACTTCTTAGAACAAGTCAATTCATCATAGGCCTGAACAAATATCTAGACGCTGTAAATCATGGTTTTGAAGTTGGCTCGAGATTCAAGATGCGATTTGAGGGGGAGGACTCTCCTGAGAGAAGGTTGTTGAACATACACAAGTCTGATTATAAAGTGTGTAGTGTGAGTTTCTAAAAAAATTCTCTTCTTCCTCCCACGACACCTCAGGTTTTCAGGAACAATCATTGGGGTTGAAGATTTCTCTCCTCATTGGGAAGATTCTATATGGCGATCATTGAAGGTTAGTTTTATTTTGTTGATCTTTTCAATTCAATTTATTATTATGAAAAAACTGAAATTTAACTCTGCTTTTCTCATATTTCCAGGTTCAATGGGATGAACCTGCATCCATTCGAAGACCTGAAAGGGTTTCTCCATGGGAGATAGAACCATTTGTTGCATCAGTGCCCACGAGCCTGGTTCAATCGTTGGCAACGAAGAATAAAAGGTCTCGATCACATGTGGGAATCCCAGTTCCAGGTTAGATGAGCTTTTTATCACTTGAATGGTAAGGCAGATTGTACTACACTGGATAGTATGATGGAAGAAAAAGAAGCTTTAAATCATGTCCATCTGTGGTACTGTCTAGTCATGTCCACATAACGTGCTCTTAAACTCTTTTTCCTTTTTTCCTTGTGTGTTTGTCTACATTGTGACCTAGTTTATTTGTTTTTGTACTGTGTAGAAACTCCGACCTCAACAGCATCAGATGTCTGGAATCAGTCCCATGATTCACATGAAGTTAATCATGCTCTCGAAGAACAGAGGAGTGTACATATAAAAAACTGTGGCAATCGTAATGTAAACACTTCTCAAAATGTGTTTGCTGAAGAAACAGAAAAAAGTAAAAGCACCTCAGCTTGGTCGGCTTTTTCCAACAATTTAGCCACACATTCAGGAAAACAAAGTAATGGTCCTGTGCCTTACCTGAATGACAGGAGGGAATCACAAAATATTGCAACGTGCAGATTGTTTGGGGTCAATTTGATCAGTCCTTCGATAGGTGTCCTTGATGAGACTTCTACGATAAAACCAGTCAATATACCAAGTGATGCTTGCGATGGATATGTTTCAAGTAAACTGTCTTCGGGAGATTCAGAACAGAAATCTTGTCTTTCAAAGGATTCCAAAGTGTCAAAGCAGGAGCAGTTGCAAGTTCTAACAAAAGAGGTTCAAAGAAGTGAAAATCAGGCCACAAGAAGTTGCACCAAGGTATGTGTTGATTAGAAGATTGATGAGCATGTTTGGCAATGCTTAAAACTTAAAAGAAGTAAAAGTTACTTTTAAGTAAATTTTTATTTCCAAGCATGTTTGGATAAGTTAATTTTTTCTTACTTAAAGTAAAAAAAAGTTACTTATTTTGAAAGTAATTCTTCACTTACCATCAAAATAAGTAACTTGCTCATTTCCACCTTTGACCAAGAAAAAAATTATTTATTTTAGGACTTGTTTACTTGCAAGTAAATTTTTTAAGTTTTGCCAAACATGCTTTAAACAACCTTTCTTAACAATAATGTCTTAGTGATTGAGCACTAATTGCCTTGAATAAGTACTTGATCCGTAGTTTGTGTTTGCTTTTGTATTCCTTTGAGAAGGCTCACATGCAAGGGGTCCCATTATGTTTTGCGGTGGACTTGACTGCTTTGAAAGGATATGGTGAGCTCATAAGTGAACTGGAAGAGATGTTTGGAATCAAGGGGGAGCTGTGGCCACAAAAAAAATGGGAAATTACTTTTAAGGACGACGAAGGTGATGTGATGCTCATGGGAGACGATCCATGGCCGTAAGTATTCTGTCTATCTCAACCATGTCAAAATGATGCTGTTCAAATTGGACATGTCAAGGAACATTATGCATGTTTACTAAGGTGGATTAGATACCACCGGATAGTATTTAGAAAAACAAAAATAACTAAAACCCGCATATCAAACATACACTTATTTGTTTGTTCATATATTTGATATAATGCTATTTTCTTGTAGGGAATTCTGTAGTATGGCGCGGAGGATTTTCATTTGTTCTTGCCAAGATGTAAAGAAAATGCGAAGTGGAAGCAAGCTTCCTTTATGCTGTGCCCACAATTGATGGAGGCTAACTTAATCTTGGAATTGATTAGTCATTCTTTTTTCCTTTATTTATTTTCTTTTAGAAGATGAGTGGCCAGTTTACTGCTATTGAAGACGGACGTGGAGAAAGTTTCTCCAATTGTTGGATCGGCTTCTGGTATTATCATTGAGGATGCGAATCTTTCTGTCAACGTAACACATCTGATCCAATTCCTAGCATAGCAAGACTTGACTGTATTCGTGTGAACTGATTTGAGTAGAATTAGAATGTGTGTGTATAGTAGGGTTGTGTTTTCAGTGAATATGGATGAGAAGAAGTTTTCTATCCCTATACTAGTATACTTTGTAAATATATGTTTGGTATCAACCTTTTATTTGGTTCTGGCTATATTCAATGGTGGTGGTACCTTTCTTGATGCAACATTTTTCTGACTCACCTCGCAGCAGATTTTAAGAAGTAGTAAAATAGTTGTTTTTCAGATTCTGTTTTTAGCTTTTTTCATTTATATATTATTAAAATACTCATTTTATCATAATTAATTAAATTAATTTTTTAATATCCTAGGTTTATTTTTTTATACATTTCAATGATTTCAGTGATTTGATATTTTTAATTATATGAAAATAGAGAAATTGAGAACCTCGATTTCTGCAAGTCATTAATTAATGATAATTTAAAATTATTTGACATTTTTTCTATTACATGAAAATGGAGAAATTGAGAAACTGAATTGATGTAATTTTGATGCATAAAAAATAATTTAAATTTAATTATTTTTTGCTCTATATGACTTTATTTTTATTTTGTAGTTTTTATAAAATTTGAAATTTATTAAGTGTCTATTATTTTTATTTTAAAATAATAATAGGGAATGCATTGTTTTGTTAAAAAATATTTGACAATATTATATATTACTTTAAAAAAAAAAATTTACCACTCATGATGATAATAATAATACAAAATAACATTATTATAATCAATGTCATTTTTTGTAATTTAATACTATTACTGTAATAAATTATTTTTGTTTACTAAACACTCAAATGTTTTTTTTGAAACATATAATAATTTTAAAGCAAGAGTTTGCCAAATAATTATTTGATTCTTTTAACAGTTGATTTTTTTCTGCGACACGTGTTCGAATCTTTAAAAGACAATAATACCAAACAAAGCCTAAAAAAGTTCAAGTCAAAATTCTAACATCGTGCTCTTTGAAACCAACAATTCATACTACCGTAACTAACCAGCAACCAAGTCCACGACAAAAGATGCTCAAGTAGGATCACACAAATCATTAATTAACACAACTACTCGATTGTAAATGTTTATATTTTATTGGTGGGATTTCTCAATCATGCAATATTGAATCCCATGTCAATACGGATTTAAGGAGATCCAGGCAAGTTGCCGTTTGTGAAAATCAAGGCCTAGAGTCGAACCAATCACTCGTAGCATTGTAACTCTCTTAGATAATCCACTTTGTCACTTCAATTTCTTGGATTATTCAAAGAAAATTTTCCTTCTTGCCGTCTTAGAATTATTAATTAAAATAAAACATATGTAAGGTTACTCACCTTCAGTTTCTCTCTCGATCGAGGAAGAGACAAAAATTATTGAAACATAAAATAAAAACTATTTGGCACAAAGTGTAAGGTGTCAAAATCGCCTATACAATAATTAAAGTTGGTTGAACCATTTTTATTTATTTAAATTTTATTTTCAACACATTATTCTTTTATTTTAGAAATTAAAAAGATGCTATTTATTAAAATTTTGTTCTAAGCACACTCCCTCAAACCATGTTTGTCATAGCTCATAAGATGTTTTTTTTTGCATCTTATTTTAACAACAAAACAAGTAACAAGTTGTTGAACAAGTTTGAGCAAGTTGGGGGAGGCCCTCCTCGTCCCCACCTTATCTCGTCATGGATTTTCTTGCTCTGGCCTCGGCTCTACCTCGATTCCCGCTTAAAGTGAGGTAAGGCAAGGGCAGAACGGGGAGCGGGTAACCCCGTTGCCCTGTTTATTTTCTGTTTAAGTTTTTTTTTTTAAAAAAAAATTTAAAATATTAAATATTAGATATTTAAATTTATTTATATTAAATTATTTTAAAAGAAACACTTGAATTACTAAGTCTCTAAAAAAATAAAATAAAATTACATTTATAGATCTTCATTCTCTAATATCAAGTATATAGTTTTCGATATAAGACAAAATAAAATTCTTTAGTAAATTTTTATATTAAACAATAAATTCACGAAAGGGATCTCACATCAGATTCATTAGTACATTTTCTATATTTCAATTTTATAAATATAATTATAAAAAAATTTATTGTAACACCAATCGGGTGGGACCATGTTCCCCGCCCCCAACTGGAGAGAGGGAATCTGGCCTCGCTCTGTTCACGGCAGGTTCCCACAGGAATAGGACAATTGGGAATTATTGCCATTCCTAGTTGCTGTCCAAAATAAGATGCAAAAGCTTAGCCAAAACTGCCTTGATTGTATTATTAAAGATACAATTTTTTTATAAATAACTAATTACAAAACCTAATTTCAAATTTTTGTATAATTTTTAGACGGTTCTACAAAGTCTTATCATGGCATCATGAGGGACGGTGTTTGAGAGGCCTATAAATATAACTAAAACTATCTTCTATCCCGTGACTATAGAGGTAGCCAAGAAATGGCGTCTGGCACCACCAAACCCCGTCTACACTCGCTCAGACGTCAGCGACGCCGGCTTCTAAACCGCGTGTTCGCGGCGGCTTACACCTCTGTTATATTGGCCTTACTCTACCACCATGCACTGACACTCCTCCACTCCACCACCTTCACATCTTTCTGCATATCCTTCACTATTTTTCTTTCTGATATCGTTCTAGCTTACATGTGGTCGACAACCCAATCATTTCGCATGAATCCCGTGACCCGACAAGAATACCCGGAAAATCTGGAAAAATTCTTGGACAGAAAAGATTTTCCGGCCGTAGATATATTTATATGCACTGCAGATCCATATAAAGAGCCACCTATTAACGTTGTTAACACAGCTTTATCAGTTTTGGCTTATGATTTTCCGACAGAAAAGCTGTCAGTTTATGTGTCGGATGATGGAGGATCAGAGCTTACTCTCTTCGCTTTCATGGAGGCTGCTGAATTTGCAAGAATTTGGGTGCCTTTTTGTAGGGAAAATAATATTATAGAAAGATGTCCGGATGCTTATTTCAGTTCAAATTATGCTCAAAACCCTAAGACTCTGCAAATTAAGGTAAAACATTTTACTTCTCATAATTTCTAATTTTAGTCATGCATTATAACTATGAAACAATCTACTCATGGTTAGTCCGTCCATTTTTGGTTGTATTGACCCCGGCTTGCGGTTTTTCGTTATTGTTTTCATATTTAAGCGACGTGTGGTTTTACCCTATTAATATCATTCTCTGACAAGATTGTAGTTTGTTTGAGAATACTAATCTTAGAATCTTACTACTCTTTTGAGATTTAGACGAATTGCTGGTTTAAAAAATTTCGACTCTAATACCATATTAAATTTTGAAAGCCTTTCTTAAAAGGTTAATATGTTTTTAAGAGGAGAAGCATGGGTTATCTTAGAAAACAAGAACCACAAGTACATATTAGAATATTTTATTTATTCCAATCTAATATTATCTATCAAGCATGACTTGAACATGTCTTCATATTAATTTATGAAATTCCACATAATTGAGGTACAATAATGTCCAACCAATTCCTATGCCACACCTTATCGTGTGGAAATGACAACACTGTTTGTCATATTCTATTTTTCTGACGTACAATTTTTTCTCTCTATGAATAGTATGTTATGTGTCATATGGTCCATACAAATTTATATAGAATTTGAAATACTGACAAATATTTTTTGGATTTTTAATTAAAATTGATATATTATTTTTTGCCTAAATCAAGGTTTGGTATATTGTTCTTTCCATTGATTTCCTATAATGTTATTGTATTATCATGTCAATATCAATGTTTGGAAATGTTTGTCATAAAATCCATTTCACCAATTCATAATTATATAAAATCCAAAATACTTTTTATGAGCACGTGCTTGCGTAACGTTTATGTTCGATTCACGATTGTTTTATATTGACTTATTTGAATTCCCAACTCAAACGATAAGAGAGACGGTTAGGTAATTTGTTTATTAGAATTTTATGGACACACCGCATGCTTAATTCTAATATTTTAACTATGAACATAGCTAGTAGAGTACTTGACCCTTGAGAGATAGATTTTTTTTTTTTTACATTGTTTGTTAATAATAAATAAATATAGTACAAACTTTGGAAGGTTCAATCTCCAGTTAAAGGTACAAAAGATAACATCTTATCTCGTCTAATGTAAAAGTTCAAAAAATTGCACTTCATTTGACCTAGCCATATATATGCTCCTTGTAATCATACACTGAATATAGTGTCGTTCTGATTTCTAATCCTTTTCGTACTCATGAATAACCTAATTTTATAGTCGCAACAAGGTGCGGTCTTGTTCAATTGTTCAAAGCATCAAGGCCATTTAGATTCCCTCTCCCACAACCTTTGACTGGTTCATTTGGAGTCGAAAAACACAGTGTTGACTTATGTAGTCATGGCTGAGGATTCGAATCGATTCTAGATCTACTTTCTCAAATATATGTCTTTTTAATTGTCTATCCAATAAAAAATTTACACATTATCAAATAAATACAAGTCAATCTTAAATAAGTGAACACATCAAATAAATACAAATTATATTTATTTAATGATGTGTAAATTTTTATTGGTAGAACAATTCTTTTGGAAGTAAATCTGAAATCAAATCATAGAGAGTTTGATTTTGGTAGTGAGGATTCTTAACATGTGGACACGTGGCATGCAACTATTGTGTCTTCAATCAGACTTCAATCCAGCCTGTCCATTTGGTACCCTATTTGGACGCTTCTGAACCAATTTGGTCAAATTCACTCCATCATTAAAGTGCCAAATAAGGGAAATTGGCGTAAATGGTCCCTAACCTTTTTCATCAGTGCATAAATGGTCCCTAATATTTATTTTTAGCACAAAAATCCATAACTTATGTATTTTAGTCAAGGTTCTAAAATGCGTAATGCACGGTGAGGCGGTGAGGTCACGCATTGAGCCGTGGTAATGCACAGCCGATGCGCAAAAATGAGCGATGCGAGGGGTGAGGCGGCAAAGTCAGGCATCAAGCCTAGGCGCGACCAGGTGCACGCCTATGCGAGCATTTTAGAACACTGATTTTATTGTGCAATTGATCCTTATTTGATAAAAAAGATAAAATTATCCTTTGTTTTAATTAAAAAATTACAATTAAATTTCTAACATTTGTAAAATATGTAAATATGTGTGATATATTTATTAAATAATATTTAATTTAACTTATTAAATATATCACTATAGTCGTGTCAATTAAATTTTTCATAAGAAAAAAATATAAATTATTTCAATTTAGGCATATGTAATTACTATGTAATGTGAAAAAGTTGAATAAAATTAAGTTAAATAAATAACAAAACGGTGTATATAATTTTATGACATTGAACCAATCTTATTATATATTTTTTAACATAAAACAACTAATAAAAATTAATTTACACATTAAGTGTTCTTTATTTTTGAACGATAATAAAACGATAAATTAGAATATGAATAATACAATTTGAGCTCTAATATTTCTTAGGTAATAAACGAATAGCTCAATTAAATAAAAATACTTGAGTATCAAGTTTGTGACAAAGTTATTTTTCTTTTTATGTTATAACAATAAAATTAAAGTTTAAATTTTAAATAATATGATTACTTAATAATAATAAAATAATTTAATTAACATGTTTGTTAATAATTATGAGCTTAAATTTTAGTTATTTTATAATAGTTTGTAAAATATACAAAATAATTTAGTATATTATTAATTTGTTAATTTTTTATAAAAAATAAAAGTATCGAACACATTTGTACAGTTTCCAAATGTTAGAAATTCAATTGAAAATTTCTCTAATTAAAAATAAGGGCAAATTTGTCTTTTTCATCAAATAAGGACCAATTATGCACCAAAACACATGTTAGGGACTTTTGTGCCAAAAATAAAGATTAGAGACCATTTGCACACTAAAGACATATGTTAGGGACCATTTGCGCCAATTTCCCTACCAAATAATTAATTTACATAAGAGCATACTTGTTAGTACTTATAAGCTGATCAAACATCACATGATCTAAAATTTTATTTATTTTTTATCCACACATTTCGTAGGACCCATTGCTTATAATCTACAAAAATATTTACCATACATACTTTAAGTGTAAAAATATTAACACAACTTATTGAATCATTTATAAAGATATATGCACCATAAATACATTTTGTTGTTTTGAGTTTCACTCGAGCTAGCTACATGATAAAGGAAAGTGGATGTAATTTTCACTTTCAGGGTGAACAATTTTAGATCGTATCATTGTATGCACTTTAATTGCTTTTGATTTTTTATTTCGTTTTTTATTTAAACTTAGTTTTCACATACAAGTCACATTCATTTTTTGGTAAAATCCCCGATACACTATATTCACATAACCAAGCCATAATGAAACTTGAAAAAAAAAAAAATTTATTGCAGATGAAGTACGATGACATGAAGACAAGGGTAGAAAGCGTGGTTGAGAAAGGGAAGGTTAGTGATGCATACATCTCAAATGAAAAGCAGCTTCAAGTTTTGAGTCAATATTGGACTCAAGATTTCACTCGTCAAAATCATCCCTCTATCATTCAGGTCTGTCTCTAATTTCGATTATATTATTTATTAATTCAAATTCAAATGTATAATTTGACAACGCATCACTTTATCAACTAAGTTCGTAATTTATAATACTTTTAACAGGTTCTATTAGACACCAACAAAGATAGAGATATTACGGGTTATCCAATGTCAAATCTCGTATATGTCTCTAGAGAAAAAAGCAAGGCTACCCCACATAATTTCAAGGCCGGCGCCCTCAATGCCTTGGTAAGTAATACACCTTCGGCCGTATGCGATATTGCATACAACTTAATACTATTTAATCCTTATTACTAAACATACTATCAATTTATAAGTTTTATAACATTTATGATAAAAGAATACAGATAGTCGAAATGTCATATTCAAATGTCAATTTATTATTACTTTTCAGTATGCACAAATATAAAGCTATTTATCACTCATCAATATGACAACTGTGTTTGTGCTAATGTTAAAAATATTTTGTGTTGTGTTGTGTAGCTTCGTGTTTCAAGCACCATGACCAATGCACCAATTCTCTTAACTCTAGATTGCGATATGTATTCCAACGACCCTTTGACGATTCAAAGAGTTCTTTGCTACATTTCGGATGAGTCAATTAGGCCCAATTTAGCGTACATTCAAATCCCACAGCGTTATCATGGGCTTAACAAGGCTGATATCTACGCGTCTGAGCATAAACGTTTGTTTCAAATAAATCCAATCGGCTTGGATGGACTTGACGGCCCAAATTATGTTGGGACTGGATGCTTTTTTTGTCGACGCTCATTTTTTGGTGGCCCATCATCACCTGTTGAGCCAGAAATTCCAGAACTCGGGCCCAATTACATTGTGAACAAACCCATTATGGATCAAGAAATTTTAGATCAAGCCCACCGTGTTTCTCGATGCAATTATGAGAATTTAACCAATTGGGGATCCAAGGTATACAAATTTATTATGTTGAACAATCGACTAGAACTTTTTATGCATTTTGATTGATCTCGCTTTTTTTTCACACGTCTAGATAGGGTTCCGGTATGGCTCCTTGGTCGAGGATTATTACACGGGCTATCGGCTACAATGTGAAGGATGGAAGTCCATATTCTGTGACCCAAACAGGCCTGCATTTTTGGGTGATGTGCCAATATCTCTAGTTGATGTTTTGAACCAGAACAAGAGATGGGCTGTTGGGCTGTTAGAGGTGGCCTTCTCAAAGTATAGCCCATTAACTTTTGGCATCCAGGCCATGGGGATTTTGATGGGCCAGGGTTATGCACACTATGCATTCTGGCCCATTTGGGGTGTTCCCATCACAGTCTATGCTTTCCTCCCTTCATTGACTCTTCTCAATGGAATCCCCATCTTTCCTAAGGTACATTTACCTATATTCCTAATATTTCATATTCACACATTAATTAAATGCCCAAATTGAATAATCAATTGCTATAAAGATGCCTAGTAAAACTCTAAAGTTGTAGATTATATAAACTAACAAACAATTTATCACACGTCTCTTTTCTTTAATCTTGTTCAATCCAATACAATCTGATACAAAATATATCGCATGTCTCTCTCTCTTTAATATTGTCTAACCCAATAACTTTCATGCAAAATCAGAGCAACTTAAAAAACCCTTCATTATCTAAACAAGGGACATCATATTTTTCTTAGTTTTTTTTTTTTTTTTTTTTTTGTTTTGATAATTTGCATTTTGTTGCAGGTATCTGATCCTTGGTTTCTTGCATACACTTTCCTATTTCTTGGAGCCTATATACAAGATTGCTTAGATTTCATATTAGCCAAAGGAACATTCCTAAGGTGGTGGAATGATCAAAGAATTTGGCTCATAAGGGGACTCTCGTCTTTTCTGTTTGGATCAATAGAATACATAGCGAAACATTTAGGTATGGCCACACATGGATTCAATGTGACAAGCAAAGTAATGGACGATGAACAAAGTAAAAGATATGATCAAGGAATATTTGAATTTGGAGTAGAATCCCCTATGTTTTTGCCATTAGCAATGGCTGCAATTTTGAATTTAATGGCCTTCTTCTTTGGTGGGATAGTACAGATTTTCAAGGAGAGAAACTTGGATGGATTTTTTGTACAAGTGTTTATTGCAGGTTTTGGGGTATTGAATTGCTTGCCAATTTATGAAGCCATGGTTTTGAGAAGTGATAAAGGAAGGATGCCAACAAGAACTACCATCATTTCTACTCTTCTTGTCGGGGGCTTTATGCAGCAGCCTCTTATGTACTCAAGATGTGATATCTTTATGTGAAAAGATTTAGCTTATTTTAGGATATGTTTAGTAAACATAATTAAAAATAAAGTTTAGTTGTATTTAGTATTTTTAATATTGTTTATTGTTTTATAGTCGAACTTTCCAAACATGCATTTGATTTATTAGTCTTACTTGATAATAATAAATAAACAACAACAACATCATAGTACAAGATTGTTCATAATGAACAAACCAATTACAAAAACTACCCATACTCCTATCTCTGTATAGAATATTTGGTACAAATCATATTTTTACTAACAAACTATAGTCGAAATTGAGAACTTTAAAGGGGAGAGATAGATGGTCGTCTTTACAATTTAATCTATTTGAAAAATCTTTTCATTTTTCATTATTTCTTCGTATCCTGGGCAAGCTATTCTTATTATTCTAATCATTATACATAATCGAAACATTCATGATTTAATTTGCACAAATAATTCCCGACAACGTAATGTATTATTGTAACTAGTTAGAGTCGTTTGTAAAATTATACTATTTTCATTCAAAATCAAATAAATCTTTTATAAATTTGAATTATAAATATCCAAAACATTTTATAAAATTCAATTATAAATAACCAAAACAATTTGTAAAAGTATGCTAGTGTTGTATATTGAATTGAATTATAATGCTTAAACATATTTTATTAGAGTTAGATGCTAACAAAGACAAAGATATTACGAAATTATTCATCACGAAAACACACATACTGCATGCGAGCTCAAAAAATGGATAAATTGCTTTTCTTAAAACTATAGGGTATCTAATTCAATTCGTTCTCAAACTGCTTTTTCAATTTTTTTCGAGTTGTACTAAATCTTCTTTTTGTTATCTGAAACACAAAACTGTTGAGATGACGTCAACGTCGAATGAACGAGGGTTTGGCAAAATATGAGAATAATAAGAAGAAACCTTGTTGTACGTGTTAGACATTATTTTATGCTTTGTTTATCTTACTTACGATGTAGTTAAAAGTAACAATGTGGCCGTCGAACACCTCCACATGCATGCTGCTGCTGTCATCAATAATTAACTGCGATCCTCCGATCACAAATAAAGAAAACGAAGAAATTGTGACAATTAACAATTAATGGGAAATAAACTAACACTCTAAAGAAGAATGTGAAGATCGAATTCTCATCCTTGTGTGATATTATGTACATAGTATTTGTAGAACTGAAAAATACTTAAAATTTTAAATTTTTTTAATACGTTAAATACTATTCCACTAAATTGCTAAGCAGACCACTAGTTTTCGTAGTTGTGTTGCCCCTTTCAATTATATCATCCAGTTAGGGATAGAAATTGGGCTTAGACATTCGTGACCCCAGCATTTTGGCCCAAAAAAGCTCGATCCATTATGGGCTCAGGCCGAGCAATCCTTTTGAAATTGACCTCGATAAATACAAGCCGGCCCATGAGCCTAGCCCATGGGCCACATTGACTCTTTTTTAAAGTGAAAGAACCCTAATGATTACGAAAGTGATTGTTTTACTCTTTGTAGATATTTTTTGATATTTAAAAAAATATTGTATTTAAAAAAGGGTGAGCTCTTGTGTCGGGTCGGGTCGGGTCGGGTCGGGTCGGGTTAGGCTGGGGTCAACTTTTGGAGATGTGCTGAGCCCAGGCTCGATTTGTCCTTATAAGGGCCGAGCTTGACCCTTGTTGGCATGGGCTGAGCCGGCCTCGATTTGACCCATTGCGATCCCTACATGCAGTATATGCATTGTAATATTTAAAGTCAATTCTTTTCTGCGTGCGCTTGTACTGCTATTAATCTACATAAGTGCATATTTGGCAAAGTTTTTCAATTTTAATTGACTCTTTGTCTACACATTTTGTTGGACATACTACTTAGAGCATTTTCAATGCACTTCGTCTATTACTTTTTAGACGTGACACGTAAGCACAAATAGACGGAGTTATAAAAAAACCATCTCCAATGCATTTTGACGAAGACTCCTTCTAGTTGATGTGGCATACAAAAAAATAGAACTTCTAGACAAGTGACTCAACAAATTTAAATAAAATTCAACATTTTATTAAAAATAAAAGTCGGAGAGAAATAAAAATTGAAGACATGCTGATTTTAAAAAAAAAATTAATGATATAGAAGCGGTAATATTAGCTTTACACGAAACTCATTGAAGATGAATTTTTAATTTGACTATCTATTCAATAGACATAGTATCACATAGACTGAAAGTCTGCTTATTTTACCTTTCATGTAGATTTAATAGACGAAGTGCATTTGAAGATACTCTTACTATCCATTTTATTATTTACATATTACATAAGAGTCACAACTTATAACTACTAAAAAAAAATTAAGCATACCCAATAAAAATGTTCATTTGGTTATTAATCAATCTCTTCAATAATAGCAAATTAACTAGGTGTTACTAAGTAATGTGGTTTGGCTCGCTAGGGTAAGTCCGCGTCAGTGTCGGGCTTAGATTTTATTAATTGTATTTATTAGTCGATTTTTAATTTATAAAATATAAGATTCATTCAAATGTATTGTTATTCATTTGGGATTTTGGCATAAATGATTTGGGATTTCGGCATAAATGGTCCCTAACTTATGTCCTTAGTTTGTTTTTGGTCATTAACTTTTCATTTTTTGGCTAAGAAGTTCCTAACTTATGCTATTAGGTGCAAAAGTGGTGCCTATGAACGGATTTCGTCCTAATATACTGTTAATTGGGTGAGTGTAGTGCAATCTCCTTTATTTTTTCTTTACCTACAGGGGCGAAATCGTCAAATCACTTTTTTTTTTTTTTTTCCCCTTTTACTCTTTATATTACCCACTTCCATTCCATGTTTTGAAAAGAAAAAGAAAAAAAACATCAACGCACAGAAGACTTCCACTTCCATTCATAATTTTTGAAGTTTGTTTTGCTAAAGAAGATGGGTGATTATTGGAAGATTTGATTTTTAGATTTTTTATGTGCGGAGTTGGAAGATTAGTTTTTGAGTTTTTTTGGGTTTTGGAAGATTTGGCTTTTGAGTTCTTGGAAGAGTTGGAAGATTTGGAGTTTTTCTGTAGGAGTTGGAAGATTTGGTTTTGGGTTTTATGTACAGAGTTGGAAGATTTGGTTTTGAATTTTATGTGGGAGTTGTAGATTTAGTTTTTGGGTTCTTTGGATGAATGAATAAAATTGTTGGATGAATGAATGAAAATTGTTGGAGATGGTATATAGATAGTCCCTAACCTTTTCAGTAAGGATAATTTGCACTTTTGGTCCACAATCTTTCAAATTTGTAACAAATCTACCATAACCAATTTTTTTAGCACCAGGCATCCCTAACCTTTAATTAATTGCAAATCAAGTCCTCAATCACATTTTCTGTTAAAATCTGCCGTTATATCACTAGCGTGAATCCCATGCGCGCTTTTTCCATCAACCAATGCGTCTGACTTTAATACACACACATTTAATTCCTCACAAATTTACTCTTGTGCTTATCCAAAATCTCTAAACCATTCTCTCTCTCTCAATCTTTTAATCGCCATAGCCATGGAGGAGAATACAATAGCTGGAAGTCCAAAGGCCATGGAAGAGTTCAGTTCGACATCCCAGAAGCCAAGAATCAAACTTTATTACTCTTTCAACAAAATAAACTCTTTTTCAGAGGGTCCCACCTCTCGTTTTTTCTGGCTTTTGATGGCATCATCAGCAGGCCATTAGAGTAAAAAAAATAAGGTTGGAGATGGTACAAGGGTTGTTCTTTTGGCTGGGATGATGATCAAAGGAGATTGTTTTGGAATTTTGTAGTCTTGGGATGGTGTGTAGTTATTTTGCAAATCTAGTAAAGATATTTTTGAATGTAAAAATGTTTTGAATGTAATGAACGATTGTAATGATACTGTCATGTTTTGAATGAATGTGATGAATGTCTTCATTGCTTCCATTTATTTGAA
Organism: Forsythia suspensa; assembly: GCA_023638005.1. Taxonomy (NCBI): domain Eukaryota; kingdom Viridiplantae; phylum Streptophyta; class Magnoliopsida; order Lamiales; family Oleaceae; genus Forsythia; species Forsythia suspensa. Next base: position 46,361,850 of record CM042676.1, read on the forward strand.
AATGTTGAATCAAAATCTGATTGAAAATCTGTGTTGAATCAAAATGCTTCCATTTGTTTTGCAAATCTGATGTAGTGAGAAGATGAGTATATACACATAATTCGTGAAACAAACGTTTGGCAAATCAGATCCCCAACCTTTACATATTGTTACATGATACGTCCCCAACCTTTACGAATAGTTGCATTCTTCATCCTCAACATTAAAGAATTTTTGCAATTGACATCCTCGACATTTAAAATGTTGTTGCAAAATAGGTCCTCAACGTTCACTAGTAGTAGCATACCACGTACCATACATGTTTGGATTGGATGTTAAAAAAAAATATTGACGAAATAACTTGATTTGCAAAAACCAACATAATAAACCAATAATCTTGAAAACATTCCACTAAACACAATAATTACAATAGGTTTACAAATTTGGCACAGCTTTACCATGAAATCCAAGATAGAATAATCTCAATATATTACAACTAAGTAAATTCAAGAATAACTCATTTGAGATTTTCTTTTTTCAACCAACATCTTACAATTTGTTATTGCTTCTTGTTCTTTCTTTTCTCCTTCCAGGCACTTAATATGTGTTTCTCGCTTATTAATCTCTGCTTCTAGTCTCTTAACATGTGCTTTTAACTAATTTATTTTTATTTCATCTCTTCGCCTAGAATTCAACAATCCGGGTAACACTTGTTTTGCCCGATCACAAATATGAGGATCATACCACGCAAATCAATTACAATGATTTTTCTACACAAAAAAATTTAGAATTTCAAGTACTTAAATCATGATAAATTCAAGGTATGAATCACTATTCCCCTTACAGACAAAAATCTTATACCCAAGTTTGCATCCGTCCATGATGTCTTCAGATCCATGCGATTTCCACATATACATACCCTCCATTCTATATTTGAGAGTGGAAGAAGAAGAAGAAGAACACATAAGTAAATTTAGGATGAATTAAAGTCCACACAAGCTAAGAATGTGTGTGTGTGTGTGTGTGTGTGTGTGTGTGTGTGTGTGTGATGATTTTTGTGAATGGACCAATTTGCCCTTAAGTTCTCAGACGCTTTGGTTGATGGATAAAAGCGCGTGGGATATATGCTAGTGATATAACGGCAGATTTTAATAGAAACTGTGATTGGGGACCTGATTTACAATTAATTCAAATGTTGGGGATGCCTAGTGCTAAAAAAATTAGTTAGGGATAGATTTGTTACAGATTAAAAAGGTTGGAAACCAAAAGTGCAAATTACCCTTTCAATAAAGGTGTGTGAATAATCCTAACGTTTCAGATGCATATGTGGTCCCTAACATTTTTAGTAAATGTACGTCAATGGTCCATAATCTTTTCAATAAAGGTATACAACTAGTCCTAACATATTTAAAATGGTGCAATATTAGTTTTAAACCTATTGAAAAAGTTGCACGAACATTTCCTCAAACAATATTTGTAGAGAATTTTTCAATTAACTGGTGCCATTTACACTTTTGCAAAACCAGAGAAATTTTTTTAAAAAAAAAAAAACATAAGAACCACATTTGAGACCTACAAATTATTAGTATCATTTACACATTTGCAAAACCGAAACATTCTATCTACACACCAGTCCTCATCCAACGCAATCTGTTTTTCTACTCCTTGGGTTCAATTTAAGGTTTTACAATGATTGAATGAAGATTTTTTCGCGCTTTTAGTGCGATAAGATTTTTTTTTCTTCAAAATTCTCAAACCATTGTTGGGTAATATGAAAAGTATAAGGGGGAAAAATGATTTGATGATTTTGCCCCAGTCAGGTAAAGACAAAATAAAGGAGATTGCACTACATTCACCTAACTAATGGCACAATTGGACGGAATCCGTCCATAGGTACTAGTTTTGCAACCAAAAGCATATGTTAGAGACCTTCTAACCAAAAATGAAAAGATTAAGATCCAAAACTACACTAAGAACATACGTTAGAGAACATTTGCGCCAAAATCCCTATTCATTTTTGCAAACCTTTTTGGGTCAAGAGGGTCCATGTCAAATGTTTGGAATATTATTCCAAATGTTTGATTTAAACGATATCGTTTTGACCATTTTAAACACTTTTCATACATTTACGCAGTTTTACATACGTAGGGTAACATGGCAATTAATTTTCCCGTATTTCTGAATTAGTACTGGCCGGAGTCAACCTTTTCTCCGTCCGGCAACCGGCAAAAGTTGAAGAAGATTAGGAATCACAGCATCAGTATCTGTTAAACTTTATCTATATATACATATAATAGAGATATATCATTTAGAATAACAGGAAAAATGATGAAGAAAGAAAGTGAAGTGGCAAAAAACATACCCATAAAACCCACGGTGCAGAAGAATTTTGGAACAAACCAAATCAGTGAAGACGATGCTTCACGCCTAGTTGGCGGCATAGTCGAAAAGGGTTTTTCAGATAATCCTCAATTCAGGCCAATAGGACCATCAAACGCGCCTCATCCCACCGTTCTTCCTTTTCCGGTGGCCCGCCACCGCTCTCACGGACCAGTAATCTCCTTCTTCATACCTTTTTATTGCTTTCATACTTCCTCATTATTTTTTAATATAGTCTGCCTTGCTGCTTGAAATAGGACTTAGTTTTCTATTGCCCACAACAATTACCTGAAGTGAAAAAAAACGTTAAGGTTTTGGCCCTGTTGTTGGGGGGTCTTAATAGAGAAACAAGTTAACTTTATGGCCAAGTGTTTTATGTCATTATCATGGCATTTGTTTCTTTCCTCTACATTGGAGAGGTAGATTAAGGGGGTTGCTCATGCAATTACTGGCTATACAGAAAATATGTTATGATTTTTAAATTATCCCTACGTGCATTCTGCAATCAATGCTGAAAGTTTCTAACTTTTGGGTTTAACATTACTTGGCGTGTTATCACATAATGAATTGTGTATGTATAGTTATATCTAGAAGTAGTGAGATACTTTGAAAACCTTCAAGTAAACAATGGAGACACAGTGACGTTATGACATTTGTTTATTTTTTACAGCATTGGGCTGCAAAAATTGGGGGTTATAATGGTAGTGATGATGAAGATAAGGAAGAAGAGGAAGATTTTACTGGGATCAACATGGCTGCCACTTTTGCCAATCCAGTACAAAGGAAAGAGAAGAAAGGTTTGAATTTTCGCTGGGAGACAATGAGCAAAAATGGTGATTCTGTCCCTCGTGAGAAGAAAAAACAAGGGCATTTAATTGTATCAAAAGAGTGGAAAGAAGGCAAAGAAGCGAATAAAACAAATTCTGATGGCTCAGGTAGGCGAACCCTTGCTCAGGATGATGCCCTGTTAAACAGAGCTTCCCCTGACTTTGATGCAAAAGAGAAGGATGTGACTATGGAGGACGAGGTTTCCATAATCCCAGAAGAGGTCAAAGAGAAAAAGCGAGACATATTAGCAATGGCCATAGATGATGAACAAAGTAACTTTAAACGTAGCACTGCTGACAATTTTATCCAAACAAAGGAAACTCCAAGGAGTGGGATCACTGAAGCTCAAGAAGGTATTACGGGGAAGATGGAGCCTCAATTGCAGAATAGGTCAATTAAAGATATGGAAGTGGATACAGATATGCAATTCAGGCCAACAACACATTTTGATTCTAGTTTTGGTTATGATAAATTGGTAGATGAACGATTGGTCACAAGTCTTGAGAGTCAAATTGATCTTGAGAATCGTGCTCGATTGGAGAAAATGTCTGCTGATGAGATAGCAGAGGCGCAGAGTGAGATAATAACAAAGATGAGTCCACAATTAATAAATGCATTAAGAAAACGGGGCCAAGACAAGTTGAAGAACAATAAGATTTCTGGCTCAGATAGGGCTACTAATGGCTCATCAGGCACTGAGCAAAGTAAGAAAAATCTGATTAATTCACCTGCAATCTCTGGTGCTAGTAGTAGCTCCCACGAGGTTATGAAAGCGTCCTCATCCTCTGAGGACTTACAGATAGATAAAGATAATGAGGTCATTCCAAATTTGAGTTCAAAAAGTAGCAGCTTGTGGGATGCTTGGAGCAAAAGAGTCGAGCGTGTCAGAGACCTAAGATTTAACTTGGATGGGGATGTTGTTAAACCTGATTTTTCTCAGGTATCAGATGCTGGTAAGGCTAGAGGACTAGCTTATTTCAGTTTTGTTATTGTTTATGCTGTGAAATTATCATTATTTATAGTTACTGCTGCTTCCATGATTCATTAGAGCATTACATCTGTTCCCCTGTGTGTTCTACTATAAGGCCTTTGATGGATATATTATTTATTAAGAATGGGGAAAAAAATTAACTGGGACATCTCCCTGATTCTTTAGCAGCTCTATATTAATAAATGATGTTTTGTCTGGTTGCTAATTTTGAGGATGTACTTTCTTAGTTCTTCAACACAGATGATATCCTTTTCACTAATTTCATTCAGGTGGAACTAATTCGTCGTATAAAAGCTATTCCTTTCAGCATAATCATCACTGTTCTATTAACTTGGCTTTTTAATTTTGAAAAAAATTTACTTGCAAATATACTGTAATGAGTTGCTCTTTTATGAATTTCCAATCTCCTATTGAGAGCCTTCAAATGTCGTTTGGAATTTACTTTCAAGATCTAGAACACATTCATATGTTTGAAGTAGTTTGGTTGATATTGAAGTCTTCCTCTCACAGTTACTCTCCAAGCTTGACTGGACTTCATGTAGGATCTCCTCTCTGGATCTATGTCTCCTACGTTAAGTTCATGGTCATCTTCAGCTTCGTATTTATGATCGATCTATGGGATGCACAAATTTCTAGTCCTCTGTACACAATTTCAATTTTCTTCAACTTTGGATGTACAAGGTGTAGTATTGAATGCCTGAAGTTCTTTCAGCTTAGTTTGACTTTGAATCACAACCAGATTCTGGACATATGAAGTTGAAACATTGGACGTCTTAAGTGCAGTAGATTTTTCCAGAAACATTCTAATATCTATAATGCTCAATCTTTATAAACTCATTAGTAACTTGTGCGTTTCTTACCATCAGAATTTGATCAAGATTTCTGTTGCATTCCATTCAGATTTCCTTAAGGTTAGGTCGGAGTTTGATTAAAGTACAAGTGCAAAATGGTAAAGAACTCCCCATGGTTTGATAATTGGCACCCCTTGGGACCTTTAACTCTTTATCTTCTTTTCTAGATTGACGTAAAATATTTGATCGTGTATTTTCTGTTACTTTGCAAAAGTATTTCATTTTGGTTTCTTTTCTAGCTTGACATAAATCCATTTGAAGTGCGAATTGGTTATCTCCCATTCTGTGTGCCTACTTTTTCTCTGTCATTATTTTTTTCCCCTCACATTGGGTTCTTCTGAATCTATGTATTTTGGATCTATATACTTTCCGGTTTCTTTTAGATGAAGAGTCTGCCTTAAGATCTTGATGCTTTTTCCTGTCGAATCACTGTAGGGAAGATGAGTGCTCATAGTGGATATAGTGCAGATAACGTCTCTGAACGTGATTTTCTTCGAACTGAAGGTGACCCTGGTGCTGCTGGTTACACCATCAAAGAAGCAGTGGCTCTAACTAGAAGTGTGGTCAGTTACAATTGTTTTTGGCACCTTAGTACTACTTATCTTTCTTTCGCTCCATGAAATCTATCATATGCTTCCAGAGTAATATGTTGGACTTCTTTACGGAAATTATATTTCAGGTTCCAGGGCAAAGAGCTCTTGCTTTACATCTGATTGCATCTATCCTTGATAAGGCAAATTGCAATATCTACCAACATGAAGTTGGTTGTAACATTAAATTTGCTGAGGATGATGGGTCTATTGACTGGGAGGCTCTTTGGGCTTTTTCCCTTGGTCCAGAACCCGAGCTTGCTTTATCGCTAAGGTAATTTTTGAAGGCATCCTATTTCTGGTTTCATTTCTAGTCATATTGGATTATCCATCTAACTAATCTTTATTCTGATCTGTCTGTGTTAGTTTCAAATAATCTCCAACTTATGGTTTCAATCATTCTAAATCTGATGTAGAAGACGCTTCTTGAAGTCTTTGTCAAATGTTTATGTTTACAACTCCCTTATAACTGAATAGAATATTGCCAATTTGATTTCTTGCATGTGAAAACTCGAGTTCTCTGGCCTCGCATTGCCTGTGTGCATCTCATGATCTTCTGCTTCTATACATGGTGTTTATCAAACTCTGCTTAGAAGGGTTGAGTGGGTGTAGGATAACCTTTTCAAAGGTTTATGGTGCCATAAGGCTTACTAAACTTTGTTTATGTTCAAACAAGAATGTGGTTTTAACCCTAACCTTCCCAATATACTAGCTGCACCAGAGGTTACGCTGTACGATGAAAAGTCAATGTTTCATTATGTATGGATAATGCACCTTTGCGTCTTTTTGTATGCCAATATGTGTGCATAATCTCCCTCCCTCCCTCCCTGTCTGAAATTATTTTTGTTCTTAATAATATATAAGTGACAATGTTCTGCCTATCAACCTTAAACTTTGATTTGGTCTAGAATGTTTCCTGATATTCTTATGTATTGTAGAATATCTCTTGATGATAATCATAATTCTGTGGTCCTGGCTTGTGCCAAAGCCATTCAGTCTGTGCTAAGCTGTGATATAAATGAAAGCTTCTTCAATATCTCAGAGGTAGAGTTACATTTTTGAAGTATCTTCTCTTATATAATTCTTGTATTACATTCTTAAACTCACTATTGGTCTCTTCTCTTTTCAGAAAATACCGACTTATTCGCAGGATTTTTTTACTGCACCTCTATTTAGAAGTAAACCGGATATTGATGATGGTTTTCTTCGTGGTGGCTTTTGGAAGTATAACACGAAACCTTCTAATATTCTACATTTTGACGAGGATCCCATAGATGATAAATCTGAAGGTGAACACACCATTCAGGATGATGTTACTGTTGCTGGGCAGGATATTGCTGCAGGCTTGGTTAGGATGGGAATTCTTCCAAGGATATGCTATCTCTTGGAGGTAAGCATTTTGATGCTAATGGGAAGTTTTCTGCTCCAGCTTGAGAAAAATGCCAAAACTTTTATACCATTTAGAATTAAGAAGATCTATTGTATCTTACGCCTTTCAACTTGTGTGGTGCCAGACAGGCCCTTCAGCACCGTTGGAAGAATGTTTAATAACCATTCTCATTGCAATAGCAAGGCATTCCCCAACATGTGCAGCTGCAATTATGAACTGTGATAGGCTTGTTCAGACAGTTGCCAACAGATTTGCCGTGAATGAACAGATTGAAATCTATTCTTGCAAGATAAAATCTGTTAAACTCTTGAAAGTAAGCTATGTTTGTCCATAATTCAAACCATTTTGTTCTACATTGATGATTAATTTTTTTTCTATAAGATATTCTCCTTTTGCACTTGTTCGAGGAAAAACTCTTTGTTATGTATTTTCTTGATGTTTAAAAGGTGTTGGCTCGGGTTGAGAAAAAGTACTGCACAATGTTTATCAAGAATGGGATTTTCCACAAGGTGACATGGCATTTGTATCGATATCCATTCTCTCTTGACCAATGGGTAAAATCTGGAAGAGACGCCTGTAAACTTTCATCGGCTTTGCTGGTTGAACAGTTACGTTTCTGGAAGGTTTGCGTTCGGTTTGGATATGGCATTTCTCAATTTCCCGATTTGTTTCCTTCATTGTCTATTTGGCTGAATGTACCTACGTTTCCCAAACTAATTGAGAATAATGTCACAAGTGAATTTGCTGCCATCACAAAGGAAGCCTACCTTCTTCTGGATGCTTTAGCTAGCAGGCTTCCAAATTTCTATTTACAGATGCATCAAGGAACGGAGGTTACTGCTGAAGATACAGAGGTTTGGTCATGGAGTCAAGTGGGTCCTATCATCGATTTAGCCCTTGAGTGGACAAAATTAAAAAGCCTCCCATATATATCCAGTTTCCTAGACTGGGATGAAGGTGGCGGATATTGTATTTTGAAGGACTCAGAAGTAAATTGCTTGTTATGGATTATATCTTCTGTTATGCATATGTTTTCCAGTCTGCTCAAAGCTACCATCCCAGATGATGCCACGTGTTTGAGCGATGGGCATGTGCCATGGCTGCCGGAGTTTGTACCTAAGATTGGACTTGAAATTATTAGAAATGGATTTATGAGCTTTTCAGGGGTAAATGGTAAGATGTCTGACGATAACACTGCAGGAAATGGCTCATTCCTTGGGTATCTGTGTCATCTGAGACTAAAAAGTGGACAGGAAACATCAATATCTTCTACATGTTGCCTTCAAGGATTGGTACAGGTAGTTGCTTCTGTGGACAAGTTGATCCACCTTGCTAAACACGAGTTTCATAATGCACCAGCTGAATATCAAAATTTTTCAAGGGATGATAAAATTCTTGCAGATGGGATACTCCAGTCCTCTGTGGTTGAACTGGGTGCTTTGCTGTCCACTTTTATGAAGTTAGTTACCAATGATTGGCAATGTATGCGGTCCATTGAGATGTTTGGAAGAGGTGGCCCATCACCAGGGGTTGGTGTGGGCTGGGGTTCCCCTGGTGGAGGGTATTGGTCTACAACAACTTTATTGGCTCAACAAGATGCAAGATTGGTTGTGTACTTGCTTGAAAATACTCAGAATGCCTCTGCCAAAGATCCATTAACAGATGAAGAGATGTGCTTTACATTGCAGAGGATAAATTCTGCCCTCGAAGCATGTATGGTTGCAGGGCCGAGGGATAGAGCTGTTATTGATAAGCTGCTGGATGTCTTGTTACAAGTTCCTGTTCTGAAGTATATTGATTTTGGTATCCGCCAATTTCTTTCTCATAGAGAAGGATTCAAACCCTTTGGGTGGAAATATGAAGAAGAGGAGTACCTGCTGTTTGCCAATGTTTTGGCTACACATTTCAGAAACAGATGGCTCAGTGTAAAGAAGAAATTAAAAGCCACGGGCAACCACAAAACCCCAAGAAAGGTAGTCTTCCTCTAGAAACTATTCACGAGGATACAGATGCACCAGTCATGGTTGATCAAGGGCCAACTTCCTTGATACTGGAGTGGGCTCATCAGAGATTGCATCTTCCTACACATTGGTTTCTCAGTGCAATATCAACAATTCAGTATGGGAAAAACACCGATATTCCTTTAGACTTTCTTGAAGTTACTAGAGGTGGACTTTTTTTCCTCCTAGGTATTGAAGCAATGTCTACTTTTGTTCCTGCTGAGTTTCATTCTCCTGTTGATAGTATACCAATTGTCTGGAAATTGCATGCTTTGTCTGTCACCTTACTTGGTGGAATGGGTGTTCTTGAAGAAGAAAAGAGTAGGGATGTGTATGAAACTTTGCAAGATGTCTATGGGCAAGCCCTTGATAAAATGGATGTGGAGTCCCTTCATTTCCAGTCGGAGATACACGAGAGTTACTCTACATTCGTAGAAACTCTTGTGGAGCAATTTGCTGCTGAGTCTTATGGTGATGTGGTATTTGGTCGGCAAGTTGCAATCTATTTGCACAGACTCGTTGAAGCTCCTGTAAGGCTGGCTGCATGGAATGCTTTATCTAATGCACGAGTTCTTGAACTTATACCACCTCTGGAGAAGTGCATTGCTAAGGGTGATGGTTATCTTGAACCTGTTGAGGTATTTCATTGATATGCTAATTATTTTGTTATCTATGGAAATACTTGTTGCATTATCCACACCTATTGTCTAACAAATAAAGATTGAAGCTTCAGTTAGTTTCAACTGACTTAAGTTTCCAAACAAAGGATTTTGGAAATTAACATATGGGTATTACGGAATTTAATTGGATTAAGAAAAAAATCAGGTGCTTAATTCAGCATCAATGACCCAAAGAATTTTAATCTTCTAGAGGGTTATATAGTTTCCTCTCTTTTGAGTATCAAAGGGAATCCATGAAAACTTGAAGATGTGATTATTCTTTGGTTAAAGTATTCTATATTAATATTATCAAGAAAAGTTGCACGGCTGTTGGTTAATTTTGTATGCAGTATGGAATACTTGACAATATAATGGACAAAATTATAGCTTCTTTTTCTTCATTAATACTATCCATTCCTCCGTAGCCAAAACATGCTAACATCCAACTTTTTGTCAATTAAAATTCACGTGTTATTGATTTCCATGCAGGATGATGAGAAAATCTTGGAAGCTTATGTCAAATCATGGGTTTCTGGTGCTCTTGACAGAGCAGCAACCCGAAGATCAGCAGCATTCACATTGGTTCTGCACCATCTTTCATCTTTCCTCTTTGGGAACGACGGTGATAATACACGCTCACTGCGCTATAAGTTAGCAAAATCTTTGCTGCGTGACTGTCCTCGTAAAGAGCAACGTCAGGTATGAAATTCTATTGGCAAGTAGTGAACTTTATAGGTGACAGATCAAGTTTGAGAATGTTTATGCCATGATGTTTGTGTCTTAGACAAGCTTTCTAGATAATGCTTGTTTGGGTAAAGCTAAAAAAGTTCCTTTATAAGTAAATTTTAAAATAAATTATTTTTTTATTGCTCAAAGTTGCAAATAAGTGTTTTGACACTAAGGTAAGAGTTACTTCAAAAATAAGTAACTTTCTTTACTTAAAAGTAAGAAAAAAGTTGTGTGCAAATGTGTTTTAAAATAAGTAACTTTTAAGCTTGCCAACCATGCTCGTTTTTCTGGGAAAGATGAAATCGTCCACTGAAAAAGTCACTGAAAAACAAGAGAACAAATTATCTTCTTTGGTTGGTTATTGTTTGAGTACGTGCTTATCCGGTTTGATGCAAATTTTCGACAGAACATGTTGATGGAATTAATACGGTGCAAGAAGTGGGTCCCTCGTACAGAGCCCATATCAGATGTAGCTTCATCTCTACAAATTTGTGATATGGGAAAAAGGTTTCAATTATTGAAAGAAGCTTGTCAAGGAAACTCCTTGCTTTTAAGTGCAGTGGAAAAGCTGGAGTCCTCAACCACAAGAGGCATTCCTGAGAGGACCTAAAATTTATATATACATATATATGAATTGTGTGCTATGCACTTGTATGAAGAGGGCATGAGAGTATAATAGAGCTTTGGGTGGTTAAAATGACATCCCAGTTTTTGTTTATTGTACCAAATTTTAATTAATCTAAGGTCTACAATCTTTGCCTATTATCGTACTTGTTTTCCCGACATTTTTTGGTCGTGTTTTTATTTTTAATCATTTATTAATTAGTAGATTTTGTACATGACTACGACTCCTTAGAATTAAGGTATCTAATCACATTGTAAGGTAGAAGTTAAAAAGATGTTATAAAGTTTAAATTTGCATATAATTCATTTAACAAAAAACCTGAATGAAGGGAGTCCAATAGTCCATGTTGTAGAGTTGGTGGAATTTTCTTAGCGAATGAATATGGATTCCTTAAATGTATTGTCTAAATATTTTATTAGCATGTCTTTAAATGAGAGGCAAATAATTTGTTGAACTTCTATATATGATTTTTTTTTGTTTTGTTTATTTAAAAATATAAGGGACAAATAAATTTTTTTACGCCTTCTTCACGGATTTTCTGGACGAAACCTTCGTTAAAGACAAGATGAGCTAATTAATAGAAAATTGAGGGTAAGAATGCAACCAAAAAAGAAAAAAGAAAAAAAGTGAAAGAAACAAGTGTGACAATGAGTAAATATTGAGAATTTTTATTGCAATTAAAATTTAGTGCAATAAATAAAAGTTGTGGTAGAGGATTCATCGACAGACGGGTTTGTAAATCGAGGGATATCTTGCAGTGGCGGGGACACGAGGAAGAGAGAAGCCAACAGCCGCCAACCCCGGGATAGACCACATGATATTTCGGTGAAAATCGCTGCACACGAGAATCGAACACTGTGTTCTTGGGATGATTTCTCCCACATCACCCTCAGTCTTACCAAAACTGCACTTATCTTGTGAGGCGACTTTTCTTTACTCTAAGTAGAACAGATGTTTGTTTATTTCTAAATTTTAAACAAGGTATAATGGATTTTGTGGGAGCATCTCCAATGCATTTTATATATTGTTATATAGGTGACACGAATATTGAAAAACTTCTGATCTACGTGACATTAATATTTAATGAATAGAGATTTGATTGTCGTTGTATCCCAACCAAAGTATTGTGTGTTGGTTGGTGGAAAGCTTGCTGGTCATATGGAGGGATGGCTGGCTCAGTGGTGACTGGCCCTGGCTATGGTAACCCTGGGCGCTGCATGGGCGGTCTGTGTCAAGTGGAATGAATTTGTATTCCAACAATTGATGATCAAATTGTGTGTTTGAGTGAAAAAATTAAGCAATACAGTCAATATTTGATCTCTATCTAAATGCTAAGTAGCCAAGTGCCCAAGTGTTGAGAATTTGAGTTTATCTATCAAACCGAACACAACGATTTCTAACAAATTGGATGTAGCTGAAACTATTTGAAAACTTAAAAGGTCTTTACTCAGTTATAGGGCGTGTTATCTGTAATTCTACTAATAATAACATGTTCGAGAAGTGACGCGTTCTGCCATAAATAACTCTATATTCACAAGAGCACTAGAGTTTTAACAAGTGGTTGGAAAAATTTTATTCCCGAAAAGAGACCCTGAATTTCTAGTGGTATGAACTTAGGCAGGAATTGTTCCGAAGAGGCTAACGATGCAAGAGCTCTATTCTCTTTACATACTCTATTTTCTTTACATACTCTGAAAAAGGAAAACAGTCAATGGTGAATTGGGAGCTACGAGTGGTGAACCAGTCCTATGAATAGTTGAAATGGCCAATGAGTTTTGACCAAAAAAACTAAACAACTCTCTGTTGGCAGTAATAAACGGGCTATTAGTAGCTAGTTTTTTTCCCCCTTATAATGGGTTTATTTAAATTCAGAAGATACAAAGATGGGTTGACACTCAACAGTTCTGGTCATGTTGGAGTGGGTAGCACTCCTTCGACAAGCCCGAAAGAAAAATAAGAATTTGATGGCCTCATTGAGAATGGCCTCATTCTAGAAAATATTTTCAGGGAATTGTAAATGTAGTCGTTTGATTGGAGGAGAATGGTGTTTGATTGTCTTTATTTTCCATTTGGAAAATGTATTATTTTCACTTTTGTTATTTGATATGAACTATTTTCAGAAAGTCCACAGAATTTTCTCAATATCTTATATCTAGAAGAATTGTTCGTTAGGGATCTTATGTCCTATATTTTGAATATACTCCATACTATAAAAATTAAAAAGCTGCCTGCCAAATTTCCTCCTTTTAAAATTAATAACTTAGATGTAGAGCAACATTTTACCAACTCTATAACTACAGCCGACATTGATGTTCTAACTATGTTTCCAACTTATTTCATTTGAAAAATGAGGCCAATAGAAAAAGGACATTATACAACTGCTCCAGATTAGAATCAGCCGACACTAAACTACTAGATTTTTTACTTAAATAATGGGGGGTTCAAATCTGCTGATTAGTCCCGACACCTATTTGTTAATTCAACTTGTATGATAACGAATTCTCAGCTACCAAAATGATTGCAATTCCCCCAATTGACATTTTATTTGTCCTTATACACATCCACTAGTTTCTATATTCTAATCAGGTTCGATAAAGCACTGTTCGATTTTATCCTTATATAACACCAATCTTAGAATCTGAATGTTTATTGAGCTCTTTAAGCTCTAATACATATTGAGGCTAATTATTGCTCTCGTTATTCGATTTTACCCTTAAGACATTGTCAACGAATCTCTAGTCTTCTGCCCCCCAACAACCTAAATCAAGATTGTTTCAGAAAGGGTAAACTTAAGCAACCATGGGGAAACGGGGGAAAAACGAATTAATTTACCAAAATGTAATCTGGGCAAAAGGAAGAATAAGAAGGCAATTCATTGGCAAACAAGTAGCATAAATCTGAATAATCATTAAACGCCCTATAATCACATGAATTAAAAACAACAATAAACGTGAAATTGGTAATGAGACTGGGATTTCCGATCCTATTCCCTCGTACCAAAACCCTATCCCCGTAATTGCAATAGATTAACTCATGTTCGATGCCTACCTTTCAGCTTTTGGATTGGTTGAATCCACGGCATCCACGGAATTGGGTTTTTCATCGGCATCAATTATCTTTCCATCCATGGGAACAAGAAGAGGAATCCCATTAACAATCGGATACGAAACGCCGATGGCATCGCTAATTAGGACATTCGTTTTCTCACACAGCCTAAGGGGTTGTTTGGAGAGTGGACAGACCAGTATTTCTGCGAGAGTGTTGCTTATTCCAACACCGGTCCCTTTCAGTAGCAATTTGCTTCCCTTCACCATTTTTAGTCCTCGGTTTAAGATTTTTTTTCACCTCCCCGCGCCTGAGCTCTCGCTAAGTATACAGAGCATGTTAGCTAACAAAATTATTTTGACAGAAATTGTCAAAATAAGTCAATTACTCCAGGATTAACATAAATTATTTATTTTAAAACTTATTTATTTACTTATACTAGTATACCACTTCCCGTGGTGAGATCCGACCGTAAGATCTACGAGAATAAATCACTGAGATACCCATTTGTTCTTGATAGAGTCTTGATGGATGACAATAATGATATGAGGGTTGAGGCATTGAGTAGAGAAAGGAGGAGGGGGATTGAAGACGTAGAGACACACGGACGTGTATATATATATATATATTTTTTTTTTCAAGCAGAGAAAACTCCCTACGATCGTGATAAGTAAATTTATGTAGTGTCACTATCTCGTCCTACATGAATACCATGTGCAAGCCACGTAATACACGAGCTAACCAAAGGTTCTACGAACAACGATACGCCTCACGTTGGAGGCAAAGCTGATAATACAATTTGCTAACGAGAAAATGTTCGTCGAGGGGGTTCACGTTAGAGCGAGCCTCGTGGTTAGGTGAGAGAAGACGGATTTTATCCTCGCTATCCTCCTCATAGGCGAGTTCAATGATCGATGAGCCTATTCGCCTCGAAGAAATCTTAAAAGTGTCATACAAAGCGAAAGGAGACTAGCAAAGCATAGATCATGCACCTTTATATTTTATGTTCCAAATAATAGAACAATGGAATATTCTTTCGAATAATGTTATTTATTACAACTGGTGATTATCACCAGTCTATGTGACAACTATATTAGCATTAAATGATAACCCTAATAAAATATGGGAATATGAAACTCATTTTATTGGACATATCGTTTGACGTCAAATAGACTGTGATTATCACCAGTTGTGATATATAGCATTACTTTATTCTTTCTAACGTGTGGTAAGAGGCTCACTGTCACGTGGGTTGAAATCGTTAAAAAAGTGCAAAACAGAATCAAACAAGAATTAATTGTTAATAACAACCTCACAAATTAGAGAGCAATACATGTCCAAATAAGTTCAAAGGTTCGATATACTCATTGATCTTAGTTTTCCTATAAATATTTCATGCATTGTTGCATTGAAGAAAAATGTACATAATTAAACCCATAGTCAAATCTCTGTTTATTTTGTTTCTTTTAAATACTTATTCTTATTTTTTGACAACTAACTTTATCGTCGGAGTGCAAACTACTGCATGACCATGGATGGTTGTGTTTGCAAGTTGCTAAGTATGCATGTTTCTTAAAAGGTAGATAGGGAGGTGGCAAGGATGTGTTGACATCTTGACCGCACTAGATTTTGATGTCAATGGATTAAAGTCGTCTATGGAAATTAGAGACGATAAACCACGAGTGTAGGTATAAAAAAAACCTGTAAAAATCACTAGAAACGAAGTGAGTTTGAGTGAGAACTGTGAGGATAGTAAAGTGAATCCAAACAGTCATTGTAATGAGCAAAAAGTCATAGAAAACTAGCAGCGAAGGGTTCGCCACTGCAGGTACAAGCAGAACGAGCCTCTCTGATGCAGACTGTGTCAGATATAACTGTGAATATGAGACGGCTTTTTTTGATGAAAATGCCACCATGGGAGTAATGCTAGAGAATCAAGTAACCAACAAGTCCCGCATGAAGGTACAAACTGGGCTAGGCAGAGCAACACTCCCCGTACGAAATTTGAAAGAAATCATCACGGAGCAGAGACAAGTCGTTCCCATTCTCATAAGAGTCACCAACATTCCAGAAGTCATACTGCGACCCTATGAATGACTTGTTGTACGATGTGAGAAATAATTACCAGCATGAGCAAGAGCAGATATCTATTAGATCCACTAGTGTCTTTGACAAGGTTGGCGAAGAAGTCAATTCACAAGAGCAGTGAACCACCACTGGAGCCAGACGAACTATCATCAAAAGCAGGCAAACTGAAGCAACCCCAAGAGCATCCATGACATCTAAGGAAGAGTCTCTGAACTATCAGGACCAAACTTACGATAACGAATCTCCTCCAATTCATTTTTGGTATAGTTTAAAAGTAGTTTTTTTTTTAGTTTTTGATAAAAGTAGATAAAAATTGTAGTTGAAAAGTTGCTAAAAGTTATAGGTCTCATAAAAATATGTGATTGAAAATGATTTTGGAAAAAAAATAAATTTTAAAAAAACTTAACCAAACATAATCTGATCCTATGAACTTGATGGTGATAAATGAAGATCTCCCATTCTCGAAGGAAATAAAAAACGGGGCTAATCAAATGGATTTGTCCAGTCCAAAATGACTCCATCTATAGGTTGTGGAGATCCAGAGGAACACTTGAAGGATTACACACAGGGGTGATCTCCTGCCCCCTTGGGGTGTAGGAGATCATTGGCGGGATTACACATTTAAGATGAAACTTAAAGGGGCCCCACGCTAAAGTGTCTGTCCAACTTTCAATCTAACCGCTCCCCCCTGCTAGGGCAAAAGATAGTACAAAAAATTAAAGTCTTGCAATATAAGAAGCTAGCCCAAACTAAAGAAATAGTCTGTAAATTCGTTTGTTAAAACCGACCCGAAGAGACCTACATCCATGATATGAGGCAAGAAGAGGAAAATCTTCGAAGAGTTGTCTAAATCGTTTCTAGTAGGAATTGATTGCCAACTCTTCTAATCCTAGCATCTAAGTCCAAAATCTTTGAATAAATGTGCAACTCTAGGACCTCTGGATGGATTCCGTACAAATGGCCATTAGTTGACCAAAATTTCAGCATTTGACCTAAATTTGACTAATTTTAGTAAGGATAAAATAATTTTTTTACATTTAATTATTTAAAACAATTAACAAAAAAAAAAAAAAAATTTTAAAAAAGGGTTGGAAACCAGTGGAGAAATCCCCTCCCGTTGGTGATAGTGAGGTGGCGCCTTCATAGGGTGGGGTGGGGTGGGGTGGGGTGGGGGGGTGATTGAGAAGGAAAAGATATTTTCCTTTTTTCTCTTCTCGCATACGCTTGTACTGACATTAATTTATGGAATAGTGCTATTTATTATTAGTAGAGACCATTACCAATTTAAGTGGTACTAAAGCCCTTCATTTATTCTCCAATGCATTAAAATGAATCAAAAATTTATTATATAATGAATTAAAGGACTCACTTTCACATGAATTGATAATGATCTATATTAATAATATATAGCATTAAAGCATTACCAATACAACAATGTGAATTGTTGTACATGTGGTAGGTAAATGAAGGCGCAGAGAAAAGCATTTCCAATGAGGTTGTGGATTGAGAAAATTATGGTCCAATTGTAAAAGAGAGAGGATGTAGATAAATTATAAAAATTAAATAAAAGATTGTTATCACACACATTTCGATAGAAATAAATTATAAAAAATTAAATGTAAAAAACTTAACACACATTTTAATTGATATAAATTATAAAAAAATAAATAGAGAATATCCAGCACACCTCCACCTTTTTTCTTATCATATAAGTATTTTGAGATGATACAACATATTTTTTAGTAGAATACACAATTATATTGGAGATGCTCTTACTTTAATTTATACGGAGAGTAAAAATTGGTCATTTCGATGTGGGCCACTTATTAATCAATCTCTTCAATAATAGAACCTTATTTTGTTCAATGCCACTAACACGTAGACATCCCTCATTAAACTTTTCCTTTTTGTACTACTCGAATGAAGTGTTATTAATATGGTTAATTTCAGTAACAATCATTAAAGATTAAAGATTGTTAAAAATTTTAAAATAATCATTGAAGTAATTTCTTTAAAGAAATAGTTGCTCAAATTTTTAATTGTTACACTAATAATTACTTGGCTAGAAACATTAACTTAAAATCTTAAATGGCATTATTAAATTTCAACATGAACGTAAACGGTGTTAACTAATACGTCACATCAAACAAAATCGTATTAATTGCAGCTAAATGCATTATTATCAAATCCATATTTGTTCAATTTTAGTAAGCAGTTAATTGGTGAAACTTCGCATTTTTGTTGATGAATTTTTAAATGTGGAGTATTTTTGTCTAAAGTTGCGTACTAGTTAATGTTATTTGTGTCCATGTTAGAATTTAATAGTGATACACATGATTTTAGGTTAACATCTCCAATTGAGTGACTATTAATGTAATTGTTATAAATTTGAGTGACTACTAATATAAAAAATTATTTTAAACTTTTTAACGAATTTGAGTGATCGTTGTCGAAATCAACTCGTTATTAGTACGGTATGGCGTATTGCAGTAAGTCCATATCGGTGTGGGGTCAGGAAGGTCCGACTCATTTTATGTCCTCTGATTTATTTAATTGTATTCACAAGTAAAACAGTCAATTGTTACATTTGTTTCTTCGCTTTCATCCAGGTAATGCAGACAAAACATGCATACATATGCACAAAATATTTCCCTGCCTACACGGCGACCTATCAGCTATATAACGGACAAATGTTAATGAACCATCAGTGGGTAGGATGCCGATGGATCGACATGTGAAATCAAATTAGATTAAATTACTTATTACTTTTATGAATCGTGTGATGCCACATCAGCATGAGTAATATAAGTGAACAACATAAGTGAGTAGGAGATCAGGACCCTCGACATGGTGGATATTATAAGAAATTTGTATTTTACAAAAATCTTTTATCAAACTTAAACTCGTTTCATAACAAATGCTTTTAGTTTCTGGCAACCCCACAAGGTGTCTCATCCACGTCCATGCCACCACCATTTCTATTATTGATTGATATTGTGTCCCTTGTTTTATCAGCACTCACTTTCTACACTATTTCATTCATGTCTTCATTCACCACCCATAATCTTGAACATCACTTTCTGCTTTCATTATACCCCCTTTTCAAGTTTTGCTCTTTTGGAGTTTGTTGAATGATTATTTTGATTTCATAATCCAAAACCCAGGTCTGTGCTCTTCTCCCACTTCATTTTAAGTTTTAAACTTTCTCTTTCCTTGCATCTTTCTTTTAATTAGGAAATATATGTCTTCTAGGTCTAAAAATGGTGGAAAACTTTGAATTTTGTCCATGTTTGGGAAGATAGATTAAATAGAGATTATTAAGAAAAAAGGAACATGAAGTTCTTTTGAGTGAATTGATCTTTGGAAATGAGTTTACATTCTTTTATTTGATAATCCCCCCCCCCCTCAAATTTCTTGGATTTCAGCCAATTAATTGTGGCTACTGCTAAAAGTTTATTTGGTATCAATTATTAATTCAAACAGAGAAAAGGAGGAAATTGTTTGCGAATCATGGGAAATGAGACTCCAGCATCATGTTCAATGAATCCTCCTCAAAGAGCTTCCAACTATGATGAAATTTTCATGCAGCAAAGATTGCACTTTGCTGATAGGTTGAAGGTATTTATGTTACTTTTCACAGGTTTAGCTGGGATTTCCAGAAGAAGATGCCATTCGTTAAAAGTTACTTTAAAAAGTATAAAATTTACTAATTTTGAAAGTAACTCTTGTCTAGTTGTGTTTGTGCTAAGCTTAAAAGGTGCTTGAAAGCACCTTTTTGGGTCGAGTAACTTGCTTGTTTCTAATTTTGCTAAAGATTGACCAATAAAGTAATTAACCATTTTTTGTTTTACTTATAAATAAACTTTATAAGCTTAGCCAAACATACTCGGAATCTCTGAATTCAAAATATATGATTTGATATTGGATTGTCAGTTGTAGCAATTGTAAATATGTTTTGATGTATTAATTTTTAGGATTTGAAGAACCTGAGGAAACAATTATACTCTGCTGCAGAGTATTTTGAGGTCTCCTATGACAAAGATGATCACAAGCAATTGTAAGTCATCATGATTTTCCAATTTTAGGTGTCAATTTTAATGTCGAAATCGTGTTTTTCTTATATTTTTCTATAATTATGTGTATAGCGTTGTGGAGACCTCGAAAGACTATGTTACCAAAGCTCTTATTAGTACTGTGGATCACTTGGGCTCTGTGGCTGATAAACTCGGGCAATTCTTGGATGAAAAGACTAATGAATTTTCTGAAACAAAGCTTCGATTTTCTTGCATTGAACAGGTAGAAATATTTCCACTTGTTTATATAGTGTCCTCCTGAAAACAAACAACTTAATTTGTCATTCTAAGGAAAATGAATTAAGGCCTAAAGAAACTGATACTAAGCTTAAGAGTTACTTTTAGGTAACTTTTATCACGAGACATACTTGAGCTTTTTTAAAGGTTACCTTCTTTTTGGGTTTTTAGTTCGAGAACTCACTGAAGTACTTTTACTTTTTTCAAGCTTTACCAAGCATGGTCTTAGTTTTGTAGTCAATACACAAGTCTGCAAAACTTATTTTCATAATTTCGAATCCGACTGGTGCCAACAGTGAGTTTTCATCAATCATTTCTTGTACATGGTTAGTTAATAGAACAGGCCGCTAGTCGAAGGTTCAAAGTTGAGAATTCTGCTTACACTACACAAGAACTCGTGGAATTTAATGAGAAAGCTCTTAAAAGAAAATTTCATAGTTTATTCCAAATTATGACCTTCCATATTGTCGGAAAACTTGGATCATAATGAATTTTCCTCTATGAATGGCCTGTGTAGAGATTAAAAACATATCAAGGATTCATCAACTTGAGTGGCCTTTCCCAACAATCATTGATCATAGAAACACCAAAGCATCATAAGCAGTACATTATTCCAGGTAATCATGTTCTTCTATGCTCACGTTACTCAAGGTTTTCAACATGCCTCGGGACAAACATGCTTGGCTAAGCTTAAAAGTTTCTTTTCTCAACATGTTTGAGGTTTTCAAAAGTTAACTTTTTTTGAAGTTTAAGTTCAAAATCTTACTTCTTTACTTAATGTCAAATAACGGAAGTTTATTCTTTTTAAGCTCAGCAAAACATGCTGTAACATTGCCTTCAATATTATCCTCAATGACAAATTAAAAGATTATCTGACTTCATCTGCTTGCTGGCATTTTTTTTTCCCCTCATTCAGCAGGGGCCATTTTGCGTAGTGGCAAATCAAAGTCCATGTACAGAAATTGCATCTCAGGTCCCGGGGATGATCTGCACCAACCCAAGCAAGGTAACTAGTTAAGAAATACCTGTTTTTCAAATGCTGCAACGTAATTAATTTTTCGAAAAAACAGAAGTTCGTATTGCAATTCTTCATCACCTTATTTTGTTTATTTTCTTTTTTGTGATATCTATTTCATTTTTTTTGGGAATCCCATTTGCTAATTTATCTATCCAAGGTGATTTGGATAGCATGATTTCATTTTATAATAGGGAAAACATTCTGACGTTCTCCATTCATTCCCGGGCTCCCTTTCCCTCTCAATTATTTTGTCCTACAGGCCACTACTACCGACTTACTATGATTTCAAGATGAGTAAATGAGATTGAAAATTTTATTTGCATTCTACTTAATAAGAAACAGCAGATTTAGGCTTCACCATTCCTCGAATTTGCCTCACGACACTAAAACACTATCTAGTTGACGGTATTTAGCAGATCAATTTATTGACAGTAAGCTAATTTTAATTTTTTTGACAGATAATTCTTTTGCTAAAGCGTTTCAAGCTTCAAAACTAAAATCGCATCCACCATTCTCGAGGTACATGTCGATATCAAGAATATTAGGTTAAATCAATCTTTGCATACACATCTATCTGAATATCCAATTTTTTGATGCAGAAAAGGGCACTCCAGGCAATCTTCAAGTGAATTTTCTCCAAGTTCTCTCACCTTTTCATTCACAAGGAATTTATCTATCAAAACAGGTTTGTATCTGTAGACTGATTTTTATGTCAAGAATATTTGGTAAAATGTAACTTGTCACTTTACTGGTTTCCTTTAATTTAATTCAGGGAAACGCTCGATTTCACCACTTCGTTTCTCCATTAAGCGTTCTGGATCCATTAGTAATAGATCAAGTTCTCCGAGTTCTATGAGTAATAAACAGCAGGTAAGCACAGATGCGTGAAATTTGCTGAATTAAGTCATTGATAATTTTGTACCATTATGGTATGTTTGGCAAGGAGAGATTTAATAACACTACATAGTATTAGGGAAGAAAACAAAGCTAAAATCTTGTTCATTATACTGTCATGTCGTCCAGTTCTGCGTACCAAACACATTCTAATAGTAACTGCTGGAATTCTCCTTTTGCAATTACAGTGTCCATCAGAGCCCCGAAGAGCGATTTCAATGTCCACAAAACCCGAGATTAACAGAGGAAGAGAAATCGATCAGTACAAGAAAAAAAGTAAGCATCTCTTCAAAGCCCTGCTTAGCATTCACCGGTCGAGAAAAGAAACCGTACCAAACAAATGCAGTGACGACAGATTATAAACGACAGTTTTGCCAAAGTTTATAGCAGAAGACTGAGAATATATATGCTTCTGATTCTGCTTTTGTTTTACAAACAATGGACTGTATGCTGTTGTTTTTCTTTACATGCCAGGATCATGTATATTTCCATTAGGCTCGAGCAGTATGAAAGTAACTCCCTTAGATTCAGGTCATGTTGTTTAAGGCTTAAAAATACAGGCGTTTGCAATTTATGAAGAATGAAACTTAGCTTTTTCTCTTTGCTTGTATGTGTCAAGTTTATGTAGTACTGATGCAATGAAGCGTAATAATACCAGTGTCCACCCTCTAGAGATTCACTTGGACGTCCTACACGGCCATTAACGCGTAACAATGTGCATGTTTGGTAAAAAAAAATTTAAGTTTATAAATTGGTTAAACATTGATTTTATCCAAATATTACGTAAGATTTATAGCTTTATTTATTTTTTATTTATGCATTTCATAAGATTTATAATTTATAATCTACAATTTTTTTTTATCAAATATACGAGTCATGCTGGTACAGAAGTTCATGGCTGGGATTGATAATCTGTAAAACAAGACTGGGTTAGTGTTGGGATATGGACACACGTGTTTATTTGAATTCTGTTTATTCAATAAATTAAATATTTATTTGTCTTGTTTAAATAATTGTAAAATGAATCATGATTGCGGTTGTTATTATAAATTGAGCACTTAAAATATTGAGTACTGAAAGTTTCAATTTATAAAATGATCAAAACTAATTGTCCGCACTTTATTTGTTAAGGTTACATTATCTATCACTATTAAAGTCTATGTTGATATTGGTAATAGAAATAATAAGAACTCAACATGCATTAGACATAAACACATAATGTATAATCTATCGTAACGACTACATGTGATTAAATTTTATTCGACTAACGAGTACTTTTTAATCTTGAGCAAGTTATGAACGTTAATTATTAGTCCAAACTTTTTGAGGTAACAAAGATAAAAAAAAATCAATACCTAGTTGTTTTGAGAATTTGAACAAACTAGTTAATGAACATAAACTAGTAACACGGAATTCGTCTCCTATTTAATAGGGATGATCGTCATCACAAGTATTTTTCTAACGGGCAATTTAATCTAACCTCAGAATTTCAACAATAAGATTGTTGAACTTTTATTTATGATTCGATTACAATAAATTGCAAAGTAAAAAATCGATTACAATAAATTGCAAAGTAAAAAAGGGGACTGGTGGAATTTCATAATAATTGGAATTACATAAATAATCTATCAAATGAGTCACTTATAATTATTTAACGATCGATGGGGCAACTTGTTAGAATGAGTGTTGGATGATTTAATTATCGATAAGAAATTAAGCTTTGATAATTGCAATTGATTAAGAAATGTAGTCTCAAAGCAATAATGAAAAAAAGTTAGGATGGACAAAATTATCCAATCGAATCGAAACCAAACCAAACCAAATCGAACATTTCAATCCGATTCGTCTTAACTTAAATCCAGGTCATGTATTTATTAGAAGTGAGAACCATCCGATTATAGTTCGTTATTGGTTATAGACCAAAATCGAAGAATCAAATTGACCATCTTCTTTTTTTTTTTCCCTGAAAATTTAGCCCATGAATAAAATAGTTTATTTTTATGTTTGTTATTTTGAATTGAAATGGAACATTGTATTCAAAACTTGATATGATGTTCTTTTTGAATGGATTAGTTGAAACTTATGATTTTTTAGATAGTTATATTGTTTCAAACAAAAAATATTAAAACCGTTATTAGAAATATGGTAATTTTGAAAATTTCGGTTCGGTTTGATTCCATAATTCAAGTTAGAACTGATAAATTTATTTACAAGATAACTAGTTGTTCTCAATTTGATCTGGTTCTCTTCAGAACTAGACTACGTCCATCCCTAGAAAAAGTCGAGACTAATTAATTAGACTTGAACTACATAATGAATATATTTAAAGAAATTTATGATATAGGCATACTCAAAAGGACAAAGTCACTCAAGGCCTGTACATTTTTTAAAGTGTGAAAAGTCTCTTATATTTTAAAATATGTAAAGTACCCTCCTTTTTCATAGTGTTCAATTGTTTGTTTAACAGACTTCAAATTAAAGTGTGTTAAACATATTGCAATTTGGAGTCTGTTACCAAGCGATGATGATCTTCGCCTCTGCGTAGGCGAGGATATCATGCCCACATCTTGACGAGATGTGAGCAGTTGATGTAAAAAGCAGTTTTACATCATTTGCCCATATCTTGTCAAAGATGTAAGATGATATCTTTGCACAGAGGGCGAGATCGTGTTATTACCAAACTTCAAACACAATGTAGTATGTTACAGGAGTCTATTTAACAGATCATAGTATATTAGCCATAGATTGTTCAGAACGATCAAAATGAAGTTGAAACAAAACAAAATAAAATAAAATGAGAAAAAGAAAAAGGAAGACTTCTAACGTCGTAAAATGCAAATTTCAAAATTTTCTTTGAACATCAATGATTTTGTAGTGTTTTTGAATGACTTTCAAATGGCGAGGAGATTTGTGTGGAATTTAATTTTAAATTTCTAATGAGTAGAATTGTGGAGTTCTTATTTTAAAATTCAAATTCCCGTCCAATATTTCAACAATGAAGATATAAATTTTTATATTTGTTTTGTCCGGAATTTAAAAGTATTTTAGACAAAATTGATCAATGGCCTTCTGCATTGGCCATTTATTCATATTTCCTCCTATATTTAGCAATTGTAAAGGTGTACCATATAATTATATGGTAGCATACGTTCTGGTGTGGTTATTGGAGAGTGAGAGAAAATTGGGACTCGCATGATAGGCTATTAGCTCAGTAATATAGTGATCTCCTGATAATTATATTGTTGTATTTGGACTATGAGAACTTTGTCACATGAATAGTTCAATGTGCTCTTTAGTGCCTGAACCTAAGATGTGAATCATCCAAAGTTATAGAAGTTAATTTTTCCATCAATTAAAAAAATCACATATGTGCCTTATGTGTTTTTTTTATTAAGTGCTCACAAGTTAGTACAATTGGTTCTTGGAAAAACATTAAAGAAGATTTGGAGATTGAGACTTTCGATTGCATTGAAGATCAAATATATTTGTTAAAGCACACTTTGAGGATGATGTACTAAAATCCCAATGTGCATAATATGAGACTTTTGCACAAATGGTCTCCATCCTTTGCACTTTATCGCATGAGTTGAGGACATATTCTTGCATTTTTGATGGCGTCTCTATCTCAACCTATTATAGAGAAAATGGTCCTTTTCATCCATATCCGCTCCATTTTTTCGTTAGTGGCTCCGTGTATTCCATGCACCTTTATTTCATAAGGGCATTTTCGATATTCCACTGTTCTGACTCTCTAGACATGACATGAAGAGACATCTGAAGAAAACTGATGCTCCATTTTGTTTCAAAAAAAAATTCTCCAAATTGTATTAAAAAAATCCCAAAATTTTGTCCAAAAACCCTACACATTTAGGAAACCCTTTTTATGTCCGGGTGAAATTCTAGCAATTGACGAAGAACAAGTAAGTAGTATAGCCCAAATTGTTTGGTATTAGTGTGTATTGTAGATAGTTTGAGAGATATTTGATCAACCAACTGTTCTACGGTGTAATAATGTTTGCAAATTTTTTGTTGTTGCAGTGATTAGTGCTTCAGACATGGTCGCAAATGAAATCAAAAGTGCAAGATTCAGACTATATCATGAAGAAGCACCCGTATACGGTTAGTTTTTTTAAGTTACATAAAAATATGTTACTACTTGAGGATGGTAGTCGTTTGCCCAATAATTTTAAAATTTTCCGATTGTTTAATTTTGTAATTTCTGTTAGTTTTGTAAGAAATTTCTTCTCAAATGATTTTGTTTTGTTTGCATGCAAGTAAGGACTCGTTAATATTCATCATAGACGTATCATGTTGACCAAGACCAATAACTTGGTTTATGGACATGGGAAGGTAGACTATATGGACTATGTTGATTCAGGGGTTTTCAATAGACAGTTTTGGACTAACTTGTAGAGAGTGTAGGACTTGATCTGTTAATGAGATTTCTTTATAAGAAACAAAAGATGTCAATGCTGGAAGGGCTTGTTGTTGCCATGTTGTTGAAGGATAGAAATAGAGTAACTCATGTTGACATTTACCTCGTGCCTCATGCACCAACTCATAAATTGGAATCAATTTCAATACCACCTTGACCACCATCACCAGACAATAGCAACGTGATGAATGGACTTGTCATCACAGATCTTGAAGCTTCTGAAGAACTACCTAGGTTGGATCCCTCCAAATTGTAATATAAATTTAAAAAAAAAAAGAGAAGAGAAAGTGTAAACAAGAGGAAGATCACATGAGAAGGAAAATGAGAAGCAAGAGGCATAGAAGAAATAGCACTGTGAAGTTGGTTGAAATTGTGGAACTTTCAATTGGAAAGATGGATTTGGGATGAACAACAAAGAAGAGTCGAGGCCAACACAAGAACCTCAACCTACAACGAGTCTGAAGAGTATGAAGTGCGATCGAGGGATTTGAAGAAGATATTGTGGACTCAGACTTGAATATGAAGAAGAGCCCATACCAACACTAGATCCTCAACCTTCAGCTCTAAATGTAGATCTGGGACTAGATGATATTGCTGAGCAGCAAGGCAATTGTGATGACACTGACTATGGTGATTCAGATGAGTTTGGAAGTCTTGTAATTGAAGACGAAGGCAATGCTGCTACCACAATGAGGCAATATATATTCAACCCAAATACTGATATGGAAAATTGAAGCTTCAAAGTTGGTAAGGCAATTTACATTTCATTTTTCTTATAATACATATATGTTTTTCTTTGGTGTGTGTGTTATATGCATTGAAATTCTTCTGCAAGTCAAGTGTTTAAGAGTAAAAAGATATTGAAACAAGCAGTTACTAAGCATGCTATGAGGACACATAGGGATATTAGATTCAAGATAAATGACAAAGACAGATTGAGAGCTAAGTGTGAATAGCCTTGTCCATTGGTACTGCGTGGAAAAAAGCAAGAAGACAACATGGGCTTCAAAATCAAAACATACAA
This sequence comes from Forsythia suspensa, assembly GCA_023638005.1. Lineage (NCBI taxonomy): Eukaryota > Viridiplantae > Streptophyta > Magnoliopsida > Lamiales > Oleaceae > Forsythia > Forsythia suspensa. The sequence continues at coordinate 46,389,685 of CM042676.1, forward strand.
ATTAGAACATACTCGCAGTATGGTCTTCAAGAACAACATAGTAAATTCAAGTTATTTGTTAAATAGATACTCATGAGTGTTCAAACCTGAACCAAATTGGTCATTGAGTAGACTTATTGATAAGGTGAAACAAGATTGCTTGGGAGATGTTTCCATTTGGCACTTTCATAGAACTATGAATAAGTGTTTTGAAAATTTGGTGTAGAAGGGTGATTGGACTTGATGGATGTTTTTGAAGATTGGAGTTGGTAGGCGGTTGCTTTGTGTAGTAGGAGTTGATGGAAATAATGGGATGTATCCAATTGCTTATGCAATTCTAGAGAAAGAAAATAGAGACAACTAGATATGATTTCTGAAGTTATTGACTAGTGATGTAGGGATTGGTAATTCACATGGATGGACCTTCATTTCTAATAAGCAGAAAGGATTAATTCAGGCCATTGAAAGGTTGTTTGAACATTTAGAATACAGAACATGTGTAAAACATAACTACAATAACTTCAATGTGAACCATAATTGATTGGCCCTTAAAAACTATTTATGGAATGCGTGAGGGCTACGACAGAGCTCAAATGACAAATTGAGATAAATAGGATGATGGAGTTGGATTGGAGAGCATATGATTGACTCGTTTGTGTTCCAGCCAGTCAATAGAGTAGGGTCCATTTTAAAGAATGGAGTGATTGTGACATGTTGCTAAACAATCTTTGCGAGGCTTTCAACCGTTCCATACTTGTTGTTAGAGAAAAGCCAATATTGACTATGTTGGAGCAAATCATGGTTTATTTAATGAGTAGAATAGTGGCCAGAATGGAATCTTGTGAAACATGGATCCACCAGGTAGGACCTAGGATAATGAAGATTCTAGAAAAGAATGGAAAATTGAGTGGCAATCATATTGCCACTTATTGTGGAAACATGAAGTTTGAGGTAAGAGATATGTATGAAGGTGTATATATAGTTGCCTTATCCTCAATGACCTGCTCTTGCAGAAGCTGGCAACTAAATGGACTACCTTCAAAGAGAATGCAATCAAATCTAATGGATTATGTGGCTAGCTGTTACAAGAAGGAAGCCTATTATAAGACATATTCATCTCCAATTTCTCCACTGCCAGGACCTGAATTATGGCACAATGCAGGTCAGCACCCATTGACACTTCATTTCCATACACAGAAGAAGGTTGGGAGGCTTAAGAAAGCAAGAAGAAAAGAGTCTAAAGAAGTGCAACAATCAAGACAGGGAGTTCTAGCAGGATTAGTTTGAAAATAAGGTGCAAAAAATGTAGGCAGCAAGGTCACAACAAAAAAACATACAAAGGTGCAGAACCACCAGTTGCAATATCTTGACTGCATTTGAAGAATAATAAATAAAGAACCTCTTTGTGAACTACAAGTTACATTAGAATTTTGTTTTTGCATCTCTCATCTTGTTTTCTTTATTGTCTATGGAAAAGTTGTGCAATGCAATTGAGAATGAATTTTTTACTGTTGTGGTTTTTTTTTTAATTGCTGGCAATGATGTAATTTGTAGATGTAATTCTGTCCATTTTAGTGTAATTTACAGATTTCTGATGTAATTGCATTGTGTTCCTTTGGGTTTTGAGAATTGATATGTCGACACTTCCAATATTTGTGGCTAAATTGTTTTGTTTTGCTTCAACTTTAGGGACCAATCATGCCAAAACATATCAAACGATAGGGACCAAAGTTGCCAAACAATCCAAAGGATAATGATTATATGCCAAATAATCCAAATGATAGAGACCAAATATGCCAAGAACTTACTAACATTTTTGAATTGGAGATCTTCCACCATTATCTCTTCAATTAGCTTAAATTACACGATTGAACTCAAAATACAACACATACACAAAGGCTTTTTCCTTACCAACTACACAGTTTATGATCCAAACTACATTAAGAACATTGTGATCACGCCACATAAAAAACCAAACACCCAAATTTTTCATGCAAATCCCTTTTCATTCTTTAGGATCTTAATTGCTTCTTCATACTCATTCTTGGACCCAAGCAAGCCAGAGATTATCTGTGTTGATCGAATGCACATGGGTGGGTCGCACCAAGTGAACAATCCACGACGTCTTGAACTCAATGGCAAGCCACAATTACAAAATCTAGGATCCATATGTGCAAAGAAAGAAAATTTATTTGAGATGTAGGTCTCCAAGTATTAAAGACATATGTATATACACATACAATTATATAGACAAGGAAGAGAGAGAAAGTTTGCCTTCAACATTGAGGCGGGAAAGATCCAAAATAGTGGAATGTCAAAAATGCCCTTATGAAATGAAGATTGTAGAATACACGCGAGCCACTAACTAAAAAAAATGGGACGGATATGGATGAAATGACCATTTTCGCCATCAAACGTTGAAATAGGGACCCCACTAAAAAATGAAAAGAACTCACTGTAATTGCAAATGATATGGACCATTTGTACAACAAAAGCCCTTAATATGATTAAATACGTATATTATAAAAATTCAGTTGCTTTCAATTTGCAATTTAAAGTTTTTTCGGTTCCAACATCCCATGTCGTTATATGGCGGTGAGTAGGATATGATTCCAACAATTAGATTCTCATTTTGCTTGAATTTACAAACAAAATCTCACATTAATTAGGCACGAGTAGTACTAGAATTGGCAAACGGGTCTGGTGCTTGGCCAAAGTGTAAATGATACCATCTGTCTCCTCTATATATATCTAGTTGGGCCACTTGTCGCATATTATCAAGTACCTTTGTTGTCACATCTTCCCTCATGCGCTCGCCCTCAACACCATGTGTCAACATGGATTAGCTTTAGATGCCGGTGCTATCTTTTGCATGCTATTTCATCACATTAAACTATGCCATTATGTCTTTTGCATTAAATTTTCTGTTTCACTCTTAGAAAATTTTAATTAGCTGGTTAGTTGCTGTAAGAATTAGTACTAACCGAGTGCCTTTGATTGCCAAGACAGTTTGTACGTGGTAGTAAACATTGCAACGTCAGTGCCCCTTCTCAGATTCTACCTATGTATATAACTTATGGGTGCTTGAAAGAAAACAATGCCCACACTTCTCCATTGTCCACTTCAGGTTTCGCTGCACGTGGTTATATTCATGGAGGCCTGAAAGAAAACAATGCCAAAATTGTTTCTCTTCAAAACTTTGAAGATCTACTCATGTGAGTAATTTAACAAAGATGTCAATTCTTTAATCTCTTAGTATTATACCTTTCGTTTTCATTTTTCTCTCAATTTTTTTGGGGATTTGGTGGGGTTTTTATTTTCTTTTGAAGATAATAATCCCTCAATACACAATTATTGTTTGGCATTGGTATCTATTAGCTAGGTTTTTTGCATTTGTAACTTTCACCGTAATATTTCCTTGACCATGTTTGAATAGTTAGATTTCTATTTAATATGTTATATTGATATTGTTCAGAATTACTCGTCTACCTAATATAATTTCGATATGGATTTGCAGGCTTACTACATTTTGTTTACATTTTTCTTTTGTATTTTTCTTTTTTCTCCTTTTCTTGATAATAATATTGACTAAAAATACTTCAATTATTTTATACCATTCATCTTATCATGGATTTTTCGTTCTACTAAATACAAGTAAATGATTAACAAGCACACTTGTTTCATCTGTTTTAGTTTGAGTAGATTCTTTATTTTCAATAAATTCTTATTTAGGTCTTGTTTGGATTATTTGATATAGATATACTTTTTAATTTTTATTATGGCTGCATTTGAATTATGTATTTTGAGGGAATAATAGTTTTCTTGTGTCTTTTGTGTCTTTTTTTATTTATTTAGTTTTTTTTTTGTGAGCTTGTGTGTTAGTTGGATAGTCTTGCCGGTTAATGATGATGTTACTTTGAACTACTTCTGATTCATAAACTGTGATTAGGTTGTGCTACTTATGTTTATTTTGTAACTATGCTTATCTATATGAGACTACTAATTTTGAGCATAATAGTCATGACAATTACTCCCTCTGTCCCACAAAGATAGACCCACTTTTTTTTTCACACAAATTAAGAAAACTCATTTAATGTAATTGAAATTATAAAAATTTCACACAATTCTCCCATTATACTCCTATTTAAGTTAGATAGAAATAAAAAAGATATATATATATATATATATATATATATATATATATAGAGAGAGAGAGAGTGTGTGTGTGTGTGTGTGTGTTAGAGTTAGAGTTACACGGAAAAAGAAACATTAATGAAGGTCTAGAGAGAAAGTTATATAGATAGAGAGAGAATTATATTGGAAAGAAGGAAAAAGTAAATGAAAGTTTAGAGAGAGAGATATTTTAGTTGATAACAATATAAATTAAATAGGGGTATATTAGGAAAAATAAAAATTTAATATATCCTGTATAAAGTAAGTAGCCTTTAATTTGGGACAGATAAATAAGGAAAACGGGTCTATCTTTGTGGGACGGAGGGAGTATTAGTTTTGGTTGGTTACATGGATAGAATAGGTTGATAGAATTGTGGACCTAAGTTGTTAAAACCAATACCACCAATTGAAAACTTGATCACTTAACCAATTGAAAAGATAGTTTGGGGGTAATTGAGCCAGTGTGGGGAGCTATTCAGATAGGTGGTGATTCCATGCATGTTTAAAATATTTGTGTAGAGTGTCTTTGGCTACCGTGTGGAATCTAAGCATTGATCGATGCTAGGGTCCGATCCCAACTACTCGTCCAAATAAAAAGCATTGCACCAGTCATAGCAAATAGGGAAAAAGCTGTCATGTTGTCATGAGCGAAAGCTACCATATAAAAGATCCCTATGAGGACATTGGAGAGAAGAAACAGTAGGAAAAAGCAGCCTGGCATTGGTATAATCGATGTCTGAGCGAAATAGCTATCTACAAGTGATAATGAGGACATTGAGAGAAGAAACAGGAGTAAGAAGCAACCCGACATTGGTATCACTAATGTCTGAGCGAAATAGCTACTTACAAGTGAGAATGTCGATGTCTCGAGTGAAATAGCTACATACAAGTGAGAATGAGGACATTGAGAGAAGAAACAGTTGGAAAAAGCGGCCTGGCATTGGTATCATCGATGTCTGAGCGAAATAGCTACCTACAAGTGAGAAAAAGAGAAAAAAGTGAATAAAAGCGGTTGCATGAAAGCGTAAGACGACCGCAAGCCTAACTAAGCTTTGGACGTTAAATTAGGAGATCTAGACAACTAATGGGTTTGACTTGCGTAGTGAAAACTTGAAGGTTGGGATACTCAAGTTTAGTGAGAATTATCACAGATCTAGATAGTTGCTTCATTTGGTTAGACCCAACCAAATTTGAGAGAGAGGAATAAGTATTTTGAGAGCAAGCTTTAACACTCTAGGAGATATTGAATATCAAGATGGGGGTGTGCATTTCATATGAGAGAGAGAATTTTTACCATTGAGGGTGGAATATAACCAACCCAAAGGCTTGTGGTGATTGAATTGACTATACACACATATCGGTTGAACATCGGATAAGTAAAACTTGATTTTGGTAGCATTAGTTAAAAGCATTTTATGAATTACTTGACTAGTTTCAAAAAACTTGAGGCAAATACGGCAAACTATCTAATGAAATGAATTTTATTGTTATTTGCTTGTCTTTGAGTAGTTAATCTTGCTCGGTGGGGGGAGAGGGGACAAGGTTTGGGGGTAATCTCTATGTTATTATTTTTTAAATTTCTTGTGATAGTTTTTTGTTTTTATGATGTTTTTGACTATTTAGGTAATGGAGATTGTGATGTTGTACCATGGGATAGGCCTGGTGGGATCTTTCCACCATCATAGTCTCTTTTCTTTATGATTTTTTACCAAAATAAATATTAAATTACCATAAAGCTAAATATAACATAAATTATTCAAACAATGTTAAATACAGTATTATAAATGCATTACGTGCATCGCACGTGCCAAAAACTAATATATACTTATATACTATAATATAACCATTCTTGTTCAAATTTTCGTCCAAAATGATGCGATTTGGATTTTTTTTAATGCGGTACAAAGCACTGAGAGCTTATTTATTTCTCCTAAAAACCCTAGGCGTTGTTTCTTCTCAGCTGGTCCGCTGCTGCTAGTGGTAGTTGATGTTTGTTGCCTTTTTGTTGTTCATTTCTTATTTCTTCGAAACAAAGACCCAGAATTATTAATCCTATATGTTTTTCGAAAGTTTAATCCTTACATTTGGTCTTTGTTTGTTTCATTTGAAATAACCCAAAAGAATTCATAGATCCATCAAATCTATCTCATTTTTGGTGTCGGTTTGTCGACTCTATGGCGTTTGTGGAGGTTATGTTCGATTTTTGTCCATTGTCTTCCACTGCTTGGATCATTTTCTTATGTTTGTATATAATCTACTGATTTTTTAAAGTTGTTTGTTTGTAGTTATGGTATTTTTGATTTTACAGTTTTAAATGGTTTTTAGTTGGACATATACACTCATTTCCATCTGTGAATTCTTATCCAATGCTTGTTCGTTTTGATATAAATCAAAAACTTTTCATAGACAGATATTAAACATACTGTATGATTTAAACAAATAAAGAAATCAGATGTTAACCAAAAATTCATATGATGAGGGCATATAAAACCAACCCGCAAAAGTGTTAACAAAAAAAATTCAGCTATTCCTCAGGAATTGTCACTAACAGGACCACAAGCATCAATTGCCAATCCAGTGACAATTGTGCTCAGGATTCCAAGGGCACCAACTGCAATGCCATACATGATAACAAAGTTGAAGCTTAAAAAAATGCTAATTGCAATGGAAAAAAATAGGAATAATGAGTATCTCAAGTCAAGGTAAAATATGATGTTAGAATAACATCATGCCTAGCTCCGAAGTTCATCATTTCAAAGAAAATAAGTTTTCAATTCCATACAAAAAGGAAATGGAAAATGAACACTATCAAAGAGACCGGCTATATTTCAAAAAGACCGACTATATTACACGAGTTCCTGAATTGCAATTTCATCAGCTTTAGCAACCATAACGGCTGGGACTAACCAAATTGTAAACTTCAAAACAAAGTATAAATATAAGGATTTTGCTAAACCAAACTAACCTACAACATATCACGGTGCAGAAAACCAACAATGTATAGACTGCTGTACAAGAAGCACTACCCATAACTCTAATCTAATCGAACTTCAATACCCAGCTTTAGTGTCAACATAAAATGAAAATGTAAAGCATATAGAAGGAAAATTACAACCCCAACTACAATATCAACAAAACCTAAATAAGGGTTAAGGAAGACCTCTAAAATCTCTTCTTCACGGAAATAATACTCTTCTACTTGAAAATTTGCAGTCAAATAAAGAATAAAACACTAAGAAATTTGGAAAAAAAAAATTTCCAAAACAAAGGGAAAATGTTGGAACTAAAACATACCTCAGATTCACTTCAATCCAACTAATTACCACATAAATGAACGAAGGTAACAGTACATAACAAAATGAAAGAAAGAAGAAAATTACAAATCCAATTAGCCTTTGAATTCCAAAACAAGTAAAAAAACATTGAAGTATGGCAATGGTTTGGGCTGAGGCGTTCCAAGGTTCTCAATCGAGAGGAGCGAAAATAGTGATGGATTAAGAAGAACGAGAGAGAGAAAAATGAAAATGAAAAATAAAAATATATTGTTCTTTTATATAGAATGAGAAATGACATCGCTTTTATCACAATAAATAAATAAATAAATAAATAAATAAATAAATAAATAAATATATATATATATATATATATATATATAAAGTTGTCATAATGATGTCACCAAAACGACATTGTTTTGGGTGAAATTGTAAATAGTACGTTTTATATATATATATATATATATAGTTGTCATAATGATGTCACCAAAACGACATTGTTTTGGGTGAAATTGTAAATAGTACGTTTTCAACTTACTCTAATAGTAGGATAGGATTATAGTATATTATAGTAAGTACAAAAAGGGTAACATAGGAAATGTAATAAGCTCTTAAAATGTAAACATTACAGTCAAAGGATGCTACATATACTAAAATTATTACAACAAATGAAGTATATATTTGGTAGTGCTGTAGTTAATTTTTAAGTATCTATAAGTTGTGAGTCTTATAGAATGTGTTGATAAAAAGTGGGTTAAGTTGTGGATACTACAAAATGTATTGATAAAAAGTATGTTTGACCAGCTAAAATTATAATTCAAGCATTCTCAAACAAGCACAAATGCTATCTAAAAGATTTTTTATAGCACTCAATAATAACATTCAAAAAAATGCTATAATAGAAGTAGGACTTTTAATAACACTGACTATAATAATATTCAATAAAATATTTAAAAAGATTACAAATAGTATTCTTGGCATGTTATACGAGAGCTCTAGTGTAGAGTAGGGGTGTAAAAGTGAGTTGTGGTCAAGCACTCCAAGTTTACTACTTGAGGAAGTTGTTTAGGGTGTGTTTGATGTACGCTTTAAGCTATTGCGCAAAGATATGAATTTTGGCATCAAGATTTTTGTGCGCCTTTCCACAGTGCAATTGATAAAATTCAAGTAAATTAAACATTCCTAATTAATAATGATGAATTGGTTAATCATAATCAAGAAACCAAGTCAAGAAAAGAAAGGCAAATTAATTACAAGACTGATGAAGAAGTAATAATAAATTTAAATTTATGAAATGGGAGATAGATTTAAAGAATTCTGTAATTACACATAAAACAAGAATGGAATAAACATATTAACAATTCAACAAATTAAATTAATAAAATTGAAAATTTCTTCTTCTTTTCTTTTTATTAATGAGAGTTTAATGTAAAATGCCACTCCTTTAAATAATTTCCTTTTATCAACCACACATTTCAAGAAATCTTCAAACCAGAGAACTTATCAAAAATAATAATGCAAACGGGCTTACCTCATAAATTAGCTTTGCTTCAAAACAAACCTCTTCGCCAACTTTGGAAGAAGACAACGCAAAGCACGAACAACGATTGTAAGCAAATAATAATAAAAAGAGAAATAGGAAAAAAAAAGTGGAAAATGAATTCGTGCACAAATGAACGACATTCCACAAAAATTAAGAGGGAACACAGGAGACCAACTTACCCTTCAAAGCCCACAAGAAATTCCGGAGAGAAGATGTTCAAATACAACCAAGCACCTAATTGTGGCGAGCCCTAGGTTTTCAAGGTCTTATGAAACAAGTAGAAACACATTATAGTTGTGGAAAACTAAGAAAAAACAACTCTCAAGATTATACTTTCAAGAACTCAACAAATAAAATAAAAGAAAAACTCAAATCATAAGTTAATTAACCCCCACCCAAGAAGAAAATAATATGAAATAAACGTGGAAACAATTCATAATTATTCTTATATTAAAGCAATGGCTAGAAAAATGAATGCATTAAAGTGGAGACAAAAGAAGATCACTCAAATCCAATTCCATCAATATTATCATACTAACTCATATATATAAACCGATTGTCTCTTTATAATCAATAATATCAAATTAATCCATCAATATTGTTAGATTATATTTAAACTTATTACGTATACGTAAGATTCTCTTCATTATTTCACCTTGATTTCTGTACGCAGAGATTTGATCATAAAGATGGCATCTGTACGTACACATATAGTTTGAAAACACTGTAGGATGGGGGTTTAAAGGAGTGACTATATCAAACAAAAAGAAGTTGAACACCAAAATAAACGTTCCTTTTACTGTTATTTGCAATTGTTTATTCTCCCACAGGGCATAGACTAATAACAGCATAACAAATTTCTTCATTAATAGTCAAGACATCAAGTAGAAGAACCTCATGATAGTCAATATGGGTCCTCACTACCCTTCAATGCATGGTTTTCTTCAACTTATCGTTACTCTCAATGTTGAAGATGTTATTGACTGTGAACCAATATTGGGTTATTTACACAGGAATGGAGAAAATTGCGAAAAACCGAACAATTATACAATATTTGCCTTATGTAACACGTTGGGATTATTTAGCTACTATGTCTACAGAAGCAATAACCGTAAATGGACCCGAACAACTAGGCAATATTCAAGTACCTAAAAGGGCTAGCTATATCAGAGCAATTATATTGGAGTTAAGTCGTATAGCTTCCCATTTGTTATGGCTTGGCCCTTTTATGGCAGATAACGGAGCACATACCCCTTTCTTCTATATTTTTCGAGAACGATAATTGATATATGACCTATTCAAAGTCGCCACCGGTGTGCTAATGTTGCATAATTATTTTTAAGAAGCAGACGAATAGATGCTAATCTACCTCATGGATGGATAGATAAATGTATGGATTTTTGCGATTATTTTTGAACAGTGGTTGCTGAATATCAAAAGTTTATTACATAGAATCTAATTTTTTTTAGAACGAGTTGAGGGTGTATTAGAGGAGAAGAAGCACTACTAGAACCAATGCTACGAGCTTCTGGAATACAATGGGACCTTCTAAAAGTAGATTATTATGAGTATTACGACTAATTTGATTGGGAAGTTCAATGGCAAAAAGAAGGGGATTCATTAGCTCGTTATTTAGTACGAATTAGTGAAATGATAGAATCCATAAAAATTATCCAACAGTGTGGACTTAAATTCTAGGGGCCCTTTGAGAATTTAGAATTCGACGCTTTGATAGAATAAAAGATCCGAATGGAGTGATTTTAAATATCGATTTATTTTTGAATTGTCCAAACAAGAACTTTATGTGAGATTTGAAGCACCAAAAGGAGAATTGGGGGTTTTTTTAAGTGTTTTTCCTTGGAGATGAAAAATTTGCCCATCGGGTTTTATCAACTTGCAAATTCTTCCTCAGTTAGTTAAAAGAATGTAATTGGACGATATAGATATCATTGTGGGAGAAGTTGATCATTGAAATGATAATTGATAATACAACAAAACTACAAACTATCCATTTATTTTCTAGATTGGAAATCTTAAAAGAAATCTATAGGATCATATGGTTGCTTGTCCCTATTTTGACTCTTGTATTAGGAATCACACTAGGCGTACTAGTAATTGTTTGGTTAGAAAGAGAAATATATGTAGGGATACAACAACGTATTTGACCTTAATACGTCAGCCCCTTGAGAATTCTGCAAGCTCTAGCACATGGCACAAAACTACTTTTCAAAGAGAATCTTTTTCCATCTAGAGAGGATACTCGTTTATTCAATATCGGACCATCCATAGCAATCATATTCATTTTACTAAGTTATTCAGTAATTCCTTTTGGTTATCGCCTTATTTTAGTCGATCTTAGTATTGATGTTTTTTTATGGGTCGCTGTTTCAAGTCTTGTTTCCACTGGACTTCTTATGTCGGGATATGGATCAAATATTAATTATTCCTTTTTAGGTGGTTTAAGAATTGCTGCTCAATCAATTAGTTATGAAATACCATTAACTCTATGTGTATTATCAATCTCTCTACGCGTGATTCGGTGAGACATAAAATTTCCCCTATTTCTTTTCTTTCTAGTAAGAAAGTTAAATGAGTTGAATATATAATATATATTTTTTCTTTTTTTTATTCATCATTCGAGTTGATAAACTAAATCAAAGAGTTATATGAGTAAAATAAAACGACTTATTAATTTACAGTTAAATGGATTGAATCTCATTTCCTATGTACAAGAATGAAATGAAAGTAAATATAAGCAGTCGAAATTGTTTATCCCAAGATTGGTTGATTAGTCATCATGGCTTGAAGCGGGTTCAAAAGATCAACTGTATGGAGTTTTCACTATCTATTAACATAGATGTATTATCATAATGGAAGGTTGAGTAGATGGTTAGGAAGACTAGATACACAAAGGATTAGTAATGGAGATTTCAAATTATCAAATAGGAAATTTTTGTACCTAAAAAGAATTCAATTTGGGGGCTTTAAGTTGGTAGAAACAATTAAGAAGTAATCCCCATGATTTCGATCCAGAGTATGTTTCTATCCATTGGTTAAGTAAATAACTATCAAGAACGAAGCAATCTTTTACTTTGGTAATGTCCCCCTTTTCTGAGAAAGGAGAATAGGAACGAAAAAAACTCGAAAAAATAGAATTGCAAAAAAGAGATCTTTTTTTATTCTTTCTTTCCTATATACCTATTTTATTTAGAGAGATAGAATTCTTGTCATAATGTATGAACTAATACAATGTCTAATTCTTTTTCGTAATGGAAAATGATAGGTTGAAATAGCAATGTGATATTCCTAAAAAAAAAAGTCTTTTTTTAATTCAAGAATAAAGTTATTAATCAACAAAGAAAAATGAAAATTCCTAGAAGATAGATCAATTCGTAAGCACTTTTTTTTATTACTTAATATATATTTCTAATAAATAGCGATGTAATTCCATTGGTCTAATTCAAAGCCTTAGAATAAGAGTTTGAATCTCTATCTATCCTATAAACATATCAAGATAAATAATGTCGAAAGGTACTTAAATTTATCTCGTGACCTCCGAGGAGCCGTATGAGGCTAATATCTCATATCACGGTTCTGTAATAGCGATGGGAGCGATGATGTTATCATCGACTATGGTTATCTAACAGTTTTAAATACAGTTGATATAGTTGAAGCGCAATCAAAATATGGTTTTTGGGGTGGAATTTGTGGCGCCAACCTATAGGGTTTATCGCTTTTTCTAATTTCTTCTCTAGTCGAGTGTGAGAGATTACCTTTTGATTTAAATGAGCGAAGAAGAAGAATTAGTAGTAGGTTTTCAAACCGAATATTCGTGTATCAAATTTGGTTTATTTTATGTTGCTTCAGATCCGAATCTACTAGTTTCTTCATTATTTGTACGATTCTTTACTTGGGGTTGGAATCTTACTATTACGTACATAATCGTTCCTGAACTTTGTGAAAGAGGTAAAGTTTTGGAACAATAATCGGTATTTTTATTACATTAGCTAAAACTTATTTGTTCTTGTTCATTTCTATTGCAACAAAATGGACTTTACCGAGACTCGAGAATGGACCAACTATTAAATATTGGATGGAAATTTCTTTTACCTATTTCTCTCTCTAAGACAAAGTGTAGATCTTAGGACGAAGTTGAGGAAAAGAAAGCTTTGGTCCAGAAAATGTTAACGGACTGGCCATTGAAAATATTAGAGCCACATTAAAGACATCACAAGATCGACATCAAAGTTACATTGACAATAGAAGAAAAGACTTGAAATTTCAAGTAGATGATAAGATTTTTCTAAATGTGGCACCGATAAAGGGTCTTTGCGTTTCAGTATTTTAGTCAGTGTTGTTAACTCCATAGTAAAGACCAGCAACCTGTGCATCGTAAAGCTTAAATATGCCAGAAAAGTGAAAAGGACTTCTTTAAGAACTTGTACGAGGGAAAAATGTCAAGGTGAGATAATGAATGTAGACAAACGCAGCAACTATATCTATAATAGTACTGAATCACTAAAAAACTCTTCCATCAAGCATAATGATTAATCAACACTTCATTAGTCATGGAGTATATTTTTCACATCACTCTCAGAGACTTAGCATATTCATTTAAGTAGTCCACCAACAACCGCATAAAAATTTCAAGAAGAACTTGATTCGTGTGAACTTCCAAAGAAGGGACAATTGAAATCTATCTTAACATATGCCTTGGGATTAGAAAATGCCATATCTGGCTTGTACCACAACCTTGAATATGGTGATTTTCTCAACAATTGTGGAAGTGTCATCTGGTCCAAGGATAAAAAAAAATATTACATAGCTAAAGCATTCATCCTACGTAGGTGAAAACAATTGAATTCAAAACTGCATTTGAGGACAATATAACGTTGATATACTTTCTCTGAAACATTCTTTAGAGACATGTCGGTAGGAATGAACACATTAGGGGGCAGGCACATGCAGATGTTCATTAAATGCTCTCTCCATCCATTGCTGTAAGCCAGGAAACATTTTAGCAATCGATTAAGTGAATCATCTGACATGTAATCCATGAGAGAAGAACATGTCATCTCACGAGAATAAACAAGGAACAAACCTCAATTGTGTTTCTCTACAGAATATGTAGTTCCATACCAGGGTTCTGTCGAGTCCGTTAGTTCTCCGAACTTTGTCGACTCCCAAAATATTCTGTTGAAAATAAATATTATGTAAAGCTAATGCAAAAATCTTCAAATAGAGAGTTCAATCAGGGCGTGATATTCAGACTTAATTACCGTAAGAACTCTAAAAACAAACGTAAGGTACCGTGGAAGAATTTATGTGACTTGCATTGGCAACCAACTTATGTTTCTAATATAACTCCATTCAAGCTTATATTCTATAATATACATAAAGAATTGTATTCAGAGATACACAAAATAACCTAAGATAAGACTAAATTAAAGATCCATATACATATACAGGTGTGCGGTTCTAATCTTAAAAGTTCATTGCAAGATATAAAAATCTGCAAAGGAAATTATCAATTAGTCACAGACCTACTGTTGATGTTAGCATGGTTTTAAGCTGCAAATGAACTGAGCCATTTGTGATCAAGTGGGTGTTAGGATCGTTCACCTCGATGTACTCACGAAGTAGTAATTATGTTACGCACATTTAATACAATTGTCAATTCTGTAAATTTTTTACATTTTTCGTAGTATTTTATCCGTTACCATACAAGACGTGACATATCATAACCCACAATATAAGTACTACTTTGCGGTGGGTAAAATACGGGTTCAATTCAATCAAATAGCTTTAGCTTTCAGGAGTCTCGAGTGACTTTTCCGGTTTCAGGACAAGAGTGGGTATCCAAATTTCTAGAACCGTCAACTTCCAAAATTGACTTTTCTTAGAAATCCTGATTAGCTCCCACTTTTAGGAAAATAACATAAAATTAATTTGAATCCAAATATCCGCAAATTGATTTTCCGTTCAAAGACAAATTATTTAAGTTACCCGCATATTGACATAACATTAACCACATAATTCATAGGGCGTGTCTTGTCTTGATAATGGAAGGCGGTCTCACAAATGGTCGGAAGCTTCATGGACAAATTGAAAAAGGAATAGATAATAAACTTTCAGGAAACGATCCAAAGAGAACTCTTAATGAAAATAATGGATTATAAAGCATTGATTAAAAATACACTCTAGAATGCCTTTAAATCGAATTTCATTTTGCATAACACGCTACTATTCTATGACCAAGTGTTAAATAGCAATAATGAAGATTTCTGTGAGACAAGTGAACAAATTTATATATAACAACTTGGATGCTTATCTAAGAAAATGAGAACCTGACTAAGATGCTCATACCATTCAATGAAAAGTAAAAATCTTCGACTATTAGCCTCAGTAAATTATTTTTCCATCATGTGTAGGATTAACACTAGTTAATACCACCACTTTAAACTTTCATTATCAGGATTAGTCGAGGAAATTTTCTAGATTTGTGCAAAAGAATGATGCTTAATTTTGATTCCAGCAGAGTCTCTAACTCCAATAAAATATGTTACCTGAGTAAATCGAAACACTAAATGACATTTAAGTGCATACATGGTATTTACGAAAGCCAAAGATCATACTAAGAGAGTCCATTGTGACATCTTAAAACTATAATAGGCCATGTAAATATTTAGTAAATTCAAAAGAAGGTATTTGGCCCCTTAAGTTGACTAAACTTCTATTCAAAGATAAGTCCATTATTATCTTTGAAGGGTAACAAAATTGATTTTGAACAACCGCATTCTAAGGTGAAAAAAGACACTTGTCAATGAGATTGTCCATGCATAAAAAAAAAAAAAAGGCAGTTGTCTATAGGATGGTCCATACATAAACAAACATTAGGTTTTAAAGCTATTTCTTTTCATATTGAGTGCTTGTTTGCTTTAGTTTAAATTATAATTTCTACTTTTTATCCACACATTTCATAGACCCCACAACTTACTACTCACTTATTATCCACAAGACCCACAATTTTGTTGAAAATTGGTTTAAATATGTCGAGAAATTAACTAAGTGTTAAAAACAACGAAAGTGACTTCGTGTCAACTTGGCCAAATATACAAGACCCAACCCAATCCGTTTAGGCAAATTAGTTTGCCACTTCGACGCTTCAGAGAAACGGGGATCGCATGGGTATTTCCACCTGCGATCGCAATCTGCCTAAATTTTAAGCAGAACGTTTTTGGGTCCTTCCATGCGATCGCAGGAAACAAAGCCTTGCGATCGCATTGTTAAATTGGATCAAGTTCTGTTCTGATTTTTGTACCATACGATCGCAGCTTGGTTAAACCATGCGATCGCATAGGTTTGCGTGAACAGACATGTTTTTTTGAAGTGTTGCACGATTTGGTTCAATACTTTTTCGTTTTCAACTGATCTTCAGCGTTAAATAGGACCTTTGGACGTCCATATTGACAGAGAATTGATACAGAAACTATATGTAAACACTCATATTTCATCATTCTTTAACCAAAATTATTGCATTTTAGTTACATAAAATTCTGGTTTTCATTTCATTTCATCCGTTGGAGTACAAAACCAATTTTGGTTCGCTGTACTTGAGTTTTTGAAGTGCTACAAAACTCAAGCGAAGTCGTTGTATCTTGGGAGTCAATTGCCAAAGACCGAAGGCACCTTTGCAGGGCAATATTGACTTAAGGACAAAGAGTTCAACTCTTGTCTCGACTTAATTTTCATCCATCATTCGATTTGATTGCTTTGGAGTCATTTCTACAAAAATCTACCAACAAATTTATAAGTACTTAAAAAATAATTTCAACACCACCAAACATGCGTGTAGTATTCTATATTACCAAACTGAGAATAGGCATCTAATACCTTCAACAACTAGATGATCCACATTTTTAACAGGTCTAGAGCATCTCAACAAGGGCAAACATATATAGATGAAATGCAAGGATAGGAAATAACATCTTGAAGAGCCAAAATCAGAAAAAGTCAAATCCATTATCTTCAGACTTCAGCTCAATTATGTGTTCGATGTTGGATCCATCAACTTGATGGAATTGAAGAAAACAAGCAGTGACTACCATGGATTTGTTCTTCAATTTTCCAAGCACCCATTTTCTATATGCCACAATGCAATCTATGGTATCCCAATTTTCTTCCAACAGAATTAGACAATATAATTAAAGATATAAACAAACACTATTTGATTAATACCTACACATGTCAATCCAACCTAATCCCACCTCTACGGAAATTGTCGGTGGTAAGAAGCAGCCTAGATTATTCTGGAGAGAGAGAAATTTTGTGACTTATATATCATAGCGGGGGGGGAAAATCCAAGTTTTGGACGAAGAATTGAACAGTAAAGGCCATTAAGGCTCTTATATTATTGTTCTAGTGATAGTGAAGTGATGTAGTGATATATAAGTATATATGGTATATGTATAGGATCTATATAAGAGCTTATTGTAATGTTTACATTTTAACAGCATTTTACATTTCTATATTACCATTTTTCCTACTATACTATTTATAATGTTAAAATGTAAACATTACAATCAGGCTCTTATATTATTGTTGTAGTATTGTTGAAGTAATGTAGTGATATATATATATATATATATATTCTTGGTAGAGTAGAGGTGTAAAGGTGGCCGGTGGTCAGGCTCTCCAAGTTTGCTACTTGAGAAAGTTGTTTGATACGATCCCTTATTTATTTTTTTCAAAACATAAATTTAAAAAAATATAGATGAAAAAGGTGTTTAAAGTGAAACTAATGCAATCCAATCCACTTTAAATTTATAAGAAGAGCAAGATATACGCTTTAAATTATTGTGCACAAATATGAATCTTGGTATCAAGATTTTTGTTTGGCTCTCTACGGTGTAGTTGATACTATTCAAGTAAATTAAATATTCCTAATCAGTGGTGATGAATTGGCTAATCATAATCAAGAAACCAAGTTGAGAAATGAAAGGCAAATTAATTACAAGATTCATGAAAAAGGAATAAATTTAAATTTATAAAAATGGGCATAGATTTAAAGAATTCCAATCCATAATTACACATAAAACAATAATGGAACAATCATAAACAATTCACCAAATTAAATTAAAAACAAAATTTGGAAATTTCTACTTCTTTTCTTTTTATTAATTATTAATAATTGGTTTAATTTAAAATGCCACAATTTTAAATAATTCCCTTTATCATCATCCTACAGTTTGTACCTTGCGACTCTCACTGCAGATTCATCCCTTACACTTCTATCATTTTTGCCCTTATATTTACATATAACCAATATACAAACCTGAATATCAAGATCGTGGAAGAGGAAAAAAGTATAAACGACCAAAAGAATTAGAGTGACTACATAATAGAGCCTAACGACATCAGGAGGAAGGAGCTAAAAACACACTATTATCATGAAAATTTAAGTCAAACAGGGCAACAACTACAAGAACAAAGGTTAGACATGGGGGATGTAGCATTTGTTATAGAAATCAGAATTATCTAAGAACACGTATTAATGGAGAGAAGAGACCATGATTGTTGAAAAATTCCACCAGGCTCATCCCATGATAGACAACCACAATCTCCATTACATAATAACATTGAGGAATACCCCCAAAATTAAATCCTCATTCGTTTTGGGCAAAATTATCTGCTTAAACACAAGCAAATAACAATAAAATTCATTTTGTTAGATAATTTGCCGTATTTACCTCAAGTTTTTTGAAACTTCTCAAATAATTCATAAAATGCTTCTAACATGCTACCAAAATCAATTTTTGCTTTTTCGATCCTCGACTGATGTGTGTATAGTCAATCCAATCACCATAAGCCTTTTGGTTGGTTATATTACTACCCTCAATGGTCAAATATTTTCTCTCTCGAGATGCACCTCCCATTTTGATGTTCAATCTCTCTCCTTAGGGTGTTAATTCAAATGTTGCTCTCAAAATACTTAATTTTTTTCTCTCCAAGTTTGGTTGGGTCTGACCAAATAAAGCAACTATCTAAATTTGTGATGATTCACCCTAAACTTGAGTGTCCCCACCTTCAAACTTTACTACGCAAGTCAAACCCACTAGTTGTATAGATCCCCAAATTTAGTTTCCAATGCTTAGTCAGGCTTACACTCATGCACCTACTTTTATTCACTTTTTTTCCCTTTTTTTCTCACTTGTAGGTATCTATTTCCTTAGACATCAGTCATACCAATGACATGCCAGTGTGCTTCTTCCTACTATTTCTTCTCTCTAATGTACTCATGGGGATCTTTTATAAGTAGCTTTCGCTCATGAAGACAATGAAAACTTTTTCTTTTTGTCACTTTTTTTTTCTCTTTTTTCTCACTTGTAGGTAGCTATTTTGCTCAAACATCAGTTTTACCAAGGTCGGGCCACTTCTTCCTATTGTTTCTTCTCTACATTGTCCTCAATGGGATATTTTATTGGGTAGCTTTTGCTCATAACGACATGACAACTTTTTTCCTTTTTGCCATGACTGGTGCAATGCATTTTATTTGGATGAGTAGTTAGGATCAAACCCCTAGCATACGGTCAATGCCTAGATTCTACTTGGTAGCCAAAGACACTTCACACAAATATTAAACATACACGGAATAACCACCTATCTAAATAGCTCTCCTCACCGACTCAACCACCCCAAAATATCCTTTCAATTGGTTATTCGATCGAGTTTTTAATTAGTGGTCTTGGCTTTAACAACTTAGGTTCACAATTCTATCAACCTATTCTACCATGTAACCAATCAAAACTAATGATCGTCATGACTATTGTGCTCAAAATTAGTAGTCTCGCATGGATAAGCATAGTAGCAAAATAAACACAAGTAGCACCACCTAATCACATTTCATGAATGAATCAGAAGTAGTTCAAAGTAACATCATCATTAGCCGGCAAAGCTATCCAACTAACACACACACACAAAACTAAAAAAAAAAAAAAAAAACCTCCATATTAAACAATCAAACATAACCAAAAATAATATAAATAAAAATAAAAAAATCATATACCACACCCCCAATCTTAGAATAAATATTGTCCTTGATGTTGTTTTATACAAAACAAAGCGGAAAGAAGAGAATATGATAACGAAATCAATCATCAAAATGGACAACCAACCAAATTAAATCCATGGGCAAAAAAAGACACAAGAAAACTATTATCCCTCAAAAGAAAAAACTATCAAGAAATTCACCAAAGGAATTGATTAGCAAAGATAGAGATGTGAAGATTGCACTGAACCTTAGAAATATGAAAGCATCCCCTACAACAAGCCCCTTTTAACTCACAAAGTCTACCAAACATATTATTATAGTATAATGTCATTGCATTCCTAATTATTGAATAAATACATTTATGAACTTGGAAACAACAATGTGCAATTTCTCACTTGCTTTTAGTTCTATCTCCTTAGCGGTCATTCTTTTGGTATAATGGACTAGGGTTGGAGAACGTGAATGTGGGTAGATTAAACAAAGACTAAATACTGGAAATGGTGTATAGGAGATTCTATTGGGGATATTCATAAAAATGATCAACGTATTGATTTTTCAAGCACATCGAATGATATTTTAAACCCTTTTTTGCTGCATAAAGTGACCTAGCTTTTCGAAGTGTCACGTATAGGAATTAAGTGCATTAATGGAAGGTAAACAACAAATGAAACTACTTTGATGTGCTTCTTAAAATTAAATCCATATCAAGTACCCTCGTCTTAGTGCTAGTGCCTAGCCTAACATGGGATCTCCAACATAGTTTTTTCAACACTGCTCCAAATGATTGCCAATTTAAATAAATTTACCATGCAACATTAATACACTACGAAATAACAATAACCAGGACAACCATCATAGGGGGATTGATCTATCCACATCTTACCCTTTTCTACATCCAGGAAACAACTAATTCAATCCCACTCTTGTTCATGCAATGACCATAATCGACGAGTAGATGCATTATAAATTTCAATCTAATCATGCAAATTCAATTAAATTTCTTCTTGAATATGAGAAAAGTAAGATGATTTTGTTATGGTAGGATTATATACAATTTTGTTGATGAACGAGGCACATAGTTTTGACTTGTTTCTAGTTTTTTTGACAAATTATGTCAAACATACCAACTCCAGCCTAGCTCATTCAATATGCGAAAAAGCTTCTTACTTCAGAGTTTCCCAGATCTACCATGAAAAAGGCACGAAATGCAGAGTAATCGTGACAGTTACTTTTTGAGTTATTATTTATCATCGTGTTTATTGTTGTTATTATTAGCATTGAGGATCATTTATAACCACTGCGATTATTGTTGTTGATTTGAATAGTTGGGCATTATTATTTTCACTGCTATAATCATAATTGTTATTAACATTTGCTAAACCTTAATACACACAAAAAATAGACCTGTAAATGAGATAAGAAATAGATTTACCTGAAGATTTATAGACAAAACCAATTAAACATACGCCAAGTTGCACTGTGGAGAAGTTTTTAGGTTATTTCGTGCTGAGGGACATTTATAGCTAAGGAGTTCTTTTCCTCCTTTCCAAGAAAGAAAGGAAGTAGGGAAATTTGAAAAGCATGGTTACTAAAAATGAGTGATATATCCAAGTGGCAGAACATGGCATTTTACCATTCTGTGGGAGACTCTTTCGACATGCAAATCCAGAAACAATGTTGTTGACCTGTGACAGCACAATGGAAATCAAATTCTCCACCAATCAAATTAATTAGATGATAAAGCAGCACACGCTATGTTAACTAAATAATGCTTCATACTAGAAAAATAGGCAAAGGGACCAAACTCTAGTTCTTGTCCATTTATTGGTTCTCAACATAGTATCAACATTTTTTACAAAAAGAGATAGCTTCCAATTCGAACACCAACAAGATACATACCCCAATACCCTGAGGCAAGAAAATATCAATGAAAGATTACAATGAAGCATTAAAAGCACCGTTTAAGGATACACATAAATTTAACTAATCATTGTTGTGGGTGGATTAAATGATGAACTACTTGGATAATTTTTATTGATTAAATCAAGGTGGCACCATTCTAATTTTGTTACAAGGTTGTAAGTTAACATTTTGACTCAGGGAAACAAAATGTTGAGCTAATATTTTCCTTTCCATGGTAGCTTATCATGTCTTGCAATGTCTAATAAGTCAATGGCATGCTTTTAGTTGTATTTTGCTTAGTCTACAAGTGAGGCATATTCTAACAATCTGTAATATCTGATATAAAATTAGAGTAAACTACTATATGATTTCTAAAAAACCAACGATGTTATGTGGGGTCGAGAGTTGGCTAGTAAAGGAAGAAATTTACATGTACCAAGTGCATCTAAAATGAGAATTATTTGACAAATTTGTGGTAAAACAAGATGATATAGAATAAGAAATGAGAATATAGCGTGGTGGTCAAAGTTGGGTCCATTGAGGATAATGTAACTAAAAATGGATTGAGCATATTCAGCTAAAACCACTAATTTGAAAAGCGACGCAACAAACATTAATTGTAAACTTGGACAAATAGATAGACCTAAAATCATATGGAATGAGGCAATTAGAAAATTGAGCAAACACGATTTTAACTTTGAAGAGAGACTTGGACGTGTGGAGTGCAAGAGGATCAATGTAGCTGCCCTTGGATAATGACATAATACTAGATTCAGTTCTCTTCCTTGAAACTTATATTCCAAATAGCAACTAAAGAGTTTGCATTTGGTTGTAGTGATAAACAAGTCATTCCTCTACAACGGCAAAAATACTAAATAACAAAAACTCAAGAGATACAGTGCTACATCTGTAAAGGACTTGATCATAGTGTTTGTAAGTGCTCTTCTTACTACATGACGTTTAAATATTCACCACTTAGATCCGCCACAACGTAAACTATTTATTTCCTAATAGAGTAGTGGCTTTTGGTGATAAAGATGCTTTATTAGCCTCAGCCAACACTAAACAAAAGCAACATGAAATAATAATGTTGGAAGCTATTGATGAGAGCTATTACAATTTGTCTTGTCTTCCTAATGCAGGCAGAAACATGTTACAAGAATCTTAGTGGATTTATAAATAATTTTGTTTTTGTGCTTTCCTAATTGGTTTCTCCAAATTGGTTTCTAAGTTACTTAATAATTCTTTTACTTGTTCTCAGATTTGCTTTATTAATCAACTCATTTTCTTGTATTAGGTATCAGAGCTAACTTGGTTAGATTTAGGAATACATAGGTCTAGAAGCTTGTAAATATTCTCTAGCTTGTAATCATCTTTTTAATACAATTTTTTCTAGCACTTTCCCCAAAATATGGATATTCTAAAAAGCGTCACAACATTAAAATAATAATAAAAAGTAGTTTTCCTTAAAGAAAATCACAAGAAACTTGACTTTCAGAATCACAATATTAGTAATGGGTTCTAGCAAACTGTATTTCCATGAGTGCTTTAGACAAGCCCGGGCATTATTAATACTTAAGCAAATGTACAATGAAGTACATCAACTAAAAAAGGAACTGTTTTCTAGTTTAACATCCCTAACCCAACCTCCCACACTCAACATCAAGAGGAGGAAAAAAAGGAAACAATAAAGACCGAATTAAGTAAAAAGGATAATAAGAACGATCATTTTTTTTCATTTTATTACATGGAGATCCTCACCGAATATGCTAAATATTCCTTCCTTATTCTGGCTCATCACGTCTGTTCTTCTTTTCTCATAAAGCAGATACTCATTCAACCCACACGACATAAACTGATAATCTAATTTATGACAAGAGTTCAAACATGTAAACTAAGAAATTCAAACAATATCTGCAATTATGAACTGGAAAAGAAAAATTGTACAGCTTACCTATGAGGATAAAGGAACCTAGAATCCCGCATTGATTTGGAGGAACGTTAACTATGGATGTCAGAATAGACACAGCAGCAAGAGTGAAGAAGAAATTCCAATGGTCTCCATATTCACCCACATGAACCTATGAGAAAAAATGATAAGTACCTAACTATTCGAAGGACGAGAATAACGGGGTGATATAATCCCTTGCAGAAACATGAGATGAAAAGCAAAGATCATGACCAACAATATAAAAAGATGAAAATAGATGACATGAAAATTACAGAATGGAGCAAATTCTTAAGAAACACCTTTTTTCCCATGAAACTAGTAAAGCATAGAAGGAAAAAAGTAAGTGCTATTAATCTCTTCACACAATATTAGAAATCATTTTATTTTAATAAGTTTTTAGCTAGGATTTATATTAGGGAAGACTCAAAAATGTAGATTTACATCACCACAATTTGAGCTCAAATTCGCTAGTGCATCACGTTCAAGAACAATTTTATAGATGGATAACCAAGTTTCATTCAATAAGTCCAGTAGCAATATTTCCCCTTCATTAGATATTAATTAATTTTCCGGTGATTTTAGAGACTAATCATTATGTTCTCCATTCCCAAATCACTTATAACGCAAAATATTTCAAATCTCAAAAATGAAAATGGAAATCACTCTAAGAAACCATCAACTTTTAAGCACAGTTAGCAATAAAATGCGGCAACCAAATAAAAGAGCCTCTTGCATTAAGTTGAGCAACCTTTTATGTAGGAAGAATAGATTATCAAAACAAATAAAACTATAAGACAGTGAATAATGTTGATGAATTTTAATGAAAACCATAATACAACTTTATCCTTCTTTGTAGATTCATTAGGATTCTTAACAGTGTCCAAGAAAACAAAGAAATTATGTCAAAAATATTATGTTACAAATATAAAACTCACCTTGTGAAGTGTGTATTAATCTAAGTATTATATAGAAACTCCCACCCAACTTTGGAGGACAGATTTCTCTGTATTTGTTCAATAGCTTGACCAATATGTTTCTCTACCTAACTTGATCAGAAAAACAACTACAAATTTCAACGCACAAATAGATAAATAGGTAGAATGATATCCCAGTGAATGAGTTAAATAAAAATACTAAAAATTCGTTATTTCGAAACCCAAAACATCACAACCCAAATCGAAAACCAAAGAGATATATCAAAACACGCCCCAAATTTCAAAAAATAACCCAAACCAAATTAACCCAAATCAAACAAAAATTGAACTCACTCAGATCAAATTGACCCTAAATTCGAGAAATCAACCGCAATCAAATAATGATATCTTTAGTTTGCGATATAGAAACTCCAACAACAATAGACGAAATTGAAGCACACAACAACCAAATAGTGAATACATAAGCCCAAATCATTCGCAAGTATATATAAGCTTAAACAAGCATCTTCACTGAATTCAAATATATCTTATCTCCAAGTGTTGAAATTATTTTTTAAGTGCTTATAATATAAGTTGTTGGTGAATGTGTAGATAAAAAATGGGTTGTAAGTTGTGGATCCTATGAAATGTGTGGATAAAAAATATGTTTGACAAGTTTGACGAGCTCAAATTATAATTTAAGCATGCTCAAACATGTGCTAAACAAACTGATAATTATGCTTCCTACCTTTTGGTTTAAGCTAGCTACTTCATCTACTGGCAAACTAATGGGCATTCCGTACGATAAAAGCTAGTTCCATGGAATTCCAAGTGACAATGGAGTTTGTTTCGATATAAAAACGAGATGCACATAAGATGCTCAAATTTACCCAAGTAAATAGCAACACATGGCCTCTATTTAAAAATCAAGGTAATGAGCATCTGTCTGAAAAACAAGGCGATTAGTCTCTGTCTTAAAATTTAGAGAAGAGCAGGTGCGGTAGATTATTTCTACTTCCTACTCACGACAGTATATGAAAAGTATAGGGGCTTATGATAATAGAAATAATAACAGCTGATATATGTTACGATGACAAAGCTGCTATGATAATAGAAATAATGACAATTGTTATATGTTACGATGACAAGCTGCTATGATAAATAGAAATAATGACAGTTGCTATGATGATAGAAATAAGGACATCTGCTATATAGATTTGGTGCATGATAGTTGCACTACTTGGGACGCCTTCCTAAATAGTTTGCTCGCCTCATTGGTTCGCCCGTCTTATTGGTCTCATAAGCTTGCCTCCTACAGATAGACATCAATAACCCAACGACAACCCAACTGTCGTTAGATTAGCCAAACATGTGACCTAAAGTCTGACAGTCACCATTGGCGATTGGTAAGATGTAACATCCCTCATTAACTTCTAATAATAAGGGAAATGAATGGACACATGCCATTAAGGGTCATAACTGCTAGGCTACCCATATAAATAGAGGCCAACCCCTCAGGTAAAAAGACAACTCTCATACAATCCATATTGTTATTCTGCATATCTGGTTTTAATTATATACTGATTATCATACCAGAATGAACACGAGAAAAAGAAGCCCCGCCACCTTTTGCAGGTCTCCACCACTGTCGCCGTCGTGTTCGGAGGAAGAGAAAAATATTTATCATCATAAATAAAATTTCAATGATCACTTATGATAATATAAGTTGGGTGCTTGCGTTTAGAAGCATAGTATGACACAATTTAAATTTTCATCATGAATAAAATTGTTCACAACTAATGTATGAGGGTTGGCGCCTTATCTTGGAAAGTTGTAGTGTTGACTATTTAATCATTCGGATATGTGTTTTGTACTTATCGCAGAAATGATTTAATGGTGACACTAGTACAATTAGAGTGTATTGAATGGACCACGTGTCAAATTTAATTACATAACATGATCGTGCAAATAATTAAATTCCAATTGATCACCGAGTATTTCATCTAAATTCCTTGACATGATTATATAAATCTTTTCGTTAGTTTGATAGTTCTTTGGGGTGAGATCAATTTAGTTGATCAAATATCTCGGTGAGTTGGGAGTTTGAGAATGAGTGAAGTAGAGAACTCGAATTCGTATCGAGAAACTGTCACCATGAAAAATGGGTCGAGTGATAACTTAATTATTTTCTGTTGAACGGTTATAAATTTGAGTTCAGTGTTTAGTGACTACTAAACTTCGACATATGTGAATTAGTTCACAGGATTGTTGAAGAAAATATAATTTAAATTTAGTGAGAATAATTCAAAGGGCAAAACGGTTATTTAAGCTTATACCTAATTATCGGATCTCAGACATGGATGAAATATATATATATATATATATATATATATATATATAGTATGTCAGAGGAAAGTATTACAGCTTTTGTAATCTTATATATTCCGATAGTGTAGTCTCTTGTCTTTAGTGAAAAAAGCAAAAGATTAATAATTAGATCGAGGAGTCTAGGCTCAACTAGACATAATCTAGTTATTGGAGCTTGGAAAATATATGTCCGGACACGTATGTGGTAGCTCTATAAAGTTTTGAGTTTAATCACAATTACTATGAAAGTTTTGGACTTGATTATAATTATGATATAAGTTCGGAGATTACATGTGTAATTAAATCAATCCTACGTAGAGATGGCAATGAGTCGAGTCAGGGCCGGCTTGGTCCGTGAAGAGACGGCTTGCCCCATCTCAAAAAGTTGGGTTCGAAGTGGCCCGTGGTGCACCCCCGCGGGTTGGCTTGGGCGGTCCATGGACCCACATGAAATTCAATATTTTTTTTGTAAAGTTAAAAAAAGAAAAAAAGAAAAAATGAAATATGGAAATATAATTGCTAATTGCAACTTTTGGTCCCCAGCTCAATTAGGTCCCATTTGGACCACGGATCCACCGATCGGATCCGGGCCACCGTGGACCCGTGTTTGATTTCTTGATCTCGACCTCGATTGTAGGATGATGATATATATATATATATATATATATATATATATATATATATATATATATATATATATCGGTAGGTCGAGAGAAAAGTATTACAACTTTTATAATCTTATATATATTAAAGAGTGCGATCTCTTACCTTTAGTGGAAAAAGCAAAAGATTAATAATTAGATCGAAGGGTCTAGAGTCGACTAGATATAATCTAATTATTGTAACTTAGAAAATATATGTCCGTAACTTGGAAAATATATGTTCGGACAGGTTCTATAGTAGCTCTATAAAGTTTTGGACTTAATCGCCATTAAGGACCATAACTGCATGCCACCCATATAAATAGAGGCCAACCATTATTGTTACTTTATAAAAAGAACACTTCATAAGTAAGGAAGAAGTTACTACTGAAATTCAGAAAGAAGAAACACCACAAATGAGAATGGAAAATTGATATTTTATGCATTCACAGTGAGCCTATTTATAGACAATGGCTGCTTGTTTTTACAAGAAATCAGTAACGTTAACATGAAAATCGGACATATACTCAAGATTAGATATAATTATTTGCCATCCTAATCATTAGGTAAAAGTTATTGACAAAGCACTACACGTGCATGTTAATTAAAACAATAAGTAATAATAAATTTCTAACATTCTACCCTAAACTCAAAATAATGAATTTTAGTTTAAATGTCTTTAAAAAACACATCATCCTTCAAATTGGATCCTTTGAATTGTAAATGCCAAGTAATTTCCTCTCAAAAGAAGTTTAGTGGCGTTTTACATGAAACACAAAAGAAGTTTGATAAATAAAGTTAGAAAGAATCATGTATTACCTACAAACGGCACATTATTACAATTATTAGTCAATCATTGACCAAGACACCAAATTAGCATTATCTCATAAAAAAATATTTATTTATTGAAAGAAGATGAAACCATATGTAATTTACACAATTATAAATTAAGTCTTTTTTGTTGTAAAATTTTAAGTCAACAAAATAAATCATTTTTTATGTCATTTCACTAAGTTTACACATCAAATAACTTTGATATAGTTTATAATGATTGAAATATAGTGCATCCAGATGGAAAGACCCCAATAATGTAGGTTTCAAACACTAAGGATATATATTGTTTTTACCAATAGAAACACCCATATTTTTTTTTTTTTTTTTTTGCTTTGTGAGATTGGTTTTCGGTGGTGGTTTTTGACAGTTTTTATAGTGATGTAGCTATGGCAGTGCAAATTGGCGTCAATGGCAGTGGTGCTCGTGGAAACAAGCGGCGGCGACGACGATAGTGATTGTTTCTTTCATTTTCTCCTCTCTTATGCATTATACAAGTTGAGATGTTATCGTCTTAATACATTTTTGACACTTCAATACATTATTCATTTTTACACTTCAATACAGGGTCTTGTCCAAGCTACATGGGCTGAAACCGACACCCAAAGTACAACAAGAAAGACACCAACCTTCAAAATAAGTATGACTAAGGAAGAGCCAACCTTAGTACATTTGATTCCAACTAAGGATCATATTAAAGGCATATTGGAGGCTAGTGAAAGATTGGAGGCTAAAATGAGCATGATTCAAAATTTGGAGACCAAAACGCGGGAGATTGGCACGTCCAGGCAAAATGTGAGGCGATCGCCCCCACATCATATTCCAAAGGTAGAGGCTAAATAATTAGCCTGGGCGATCTCAGGAAATCTGGATTTTTTCGGATTTTGTTTCCTTTTCCAATTAGAACTCTAAATTTGTTGAGTTTTTTAATTATTTTTGAATTAGATTAGGATTTCATTGATTTATGCTGTATCTAAACACTTCTCATGGTAGACAAAAGACAACTTTGATTATTGAGAGATTAAATTAAAGTGAGATTCACTTTTCTTCTTTGTTCTTAATTGAACTAACCAAACTTATCAAAGACTTCGCAAATCTTTGTGGCATTCAAACTTGATTCTTTGATTCAAGAAATAATCGGGTCAAGGTCTTGCGGCTCGATTTTAACTTTCTTGAGGCTCATTATCAATCTTTGTTGTGGGTTTCGAGATTCAATATTCGCGAGTTCACATCATCACTCACATACATATCAAACAATAATTTGTCTTTATTAACATAATTTCGTCACGATGTGATTGCCAATTTTCTTAATAAGGTAATATTTTCTTTCTATATATTTACCTTTTTATAATTTCTCGATTTCGTCAACTACTACTACCTCACTATTATCATAATAAATTGTTATGCTCTACCCCGTTGTCATCCATACCGAGATATAGGAATTCATTTCATATGCTCTACCACGTCTAAAGTGCTAGAGGTCTACTCTTTTGTGGGGATGGATAGTGCGAAAAGCAATGAGCATCCTTCTTAAAATCCTGCATAGCAAATATAACCAAAACCTTATTTATCTATGGAGCTTATCAAAAAAGCTATTTGTTTGTTCTTTATATCGTGCAAGAGTTAGGTCCCAAGAACTTAACCAGCTTTGCCCAATCCTTAGCATCAAATTGTTGGTCAACCATTACTTCAGTGAGGCTAATATCCTTACAACATTTTCAATGAGTAGAATATATTCAACTCGATGTACAAGAAAAAATACCTTGTGACATCCTCTTGTAGGCGCAAGGCACGTCTGTATTTTGATCAAAACTAGTCTTGATCTCCTTATCAAACCATATGTTCCCTAATATAGAGGCTTGCTTCTATAAATGGACCTTTGTAATGTCTAGATTTTATTTTGTCCTACAAACTCATCTGGTTGCTTCTTTCACATCCTTTCCACTCCCCACTATGAACGGAGGAAAACGAGAATATATAAGACCTATGTATGAGTTCAAATGCACTAACTTGATATAAGCCGCAAGTTTTCTAATAAAAAATTCTCAAATGCCCCCAATGGAAAATGGGCTTCAAAACTGATACAGCTGTTAAATCTCTTTGATGTTTTGAAAATCATCAAGCTTCAATCTTTTGTTTCTTGATAAGATTTGCAAATTTTCCACAACCTTTGAATGACTGTTAGTATTTGATTAGATACACCCGTATAAAGACATCTTTGTGTTGTCTCGTCCATTCCACAGGGGTTCGGCCACCTGACAAGGATAAATGATAGATCATTAGACATGTCTACATCCATCTTCTTCAATTTGGGAATGTCAAATTCCATTGGTTCACCAATCAATATTCTTATATCCATTACGCAACGGTAAAAGTGGCATTCTACCAAACATATATTTTCAGGCATAACCTGCAAATAGGTAAATCATGACCTAAGTGTCAAATACAAAATGCATAACCAAATTAAGATGTGAGAAGAGTAAAGAAAGCTTTCAAATTTGAAGTACTATTTTTCTTGAAATAGGGTGGTACTAAAAGAATGGAAGTAAACCTAGTCATACTTTTATTAGAATTTGTTTGCAAGTCAACCTCTTTTTTAAATAGTTACAAAAACCATTAATACCATACACGTAAAAAGCTCTATAAGTGTGCCAATTAAGAACTACCAAACACAACTACAACACATATTCAACAATTGATATCTTGTGAGAGCATGTCTAGAAAGATCCTATCATATGATAGCTAACTAATGTTTTGTCCAAGTTCTATTCCAATAATACTTGGGATGTGCTCGTGTAAAGCAACTATATGGCATTCTCATTGGCAATAGAATTTCCCAAAGGGAATATCCTTCATAACACAATTTTTTACAAAATATTTTTTATTTGTCAATCCATGGTTTTCTTCACTTCGAGACAAATGAACTCTCATTTTATACTCCAAAAAGTCCCAGTTATTTAAATTATTCTAAAAGATGTAGTGCTAGTTCATCTAAAAATTTTACTTAGGAAGTTGTAAATAACACCAGGGCTATAGAATAAAAGATTATCATGGACGTACACCGAGGTATTGACAGTGACTTTCGAATGTGACAGAACATAATGTGATAAGATGAGATACAAACAAAGAAAATGAACACGTTACCCATGCCGAAATCTCTCAATAAAAGAGCTAAGTTGTTTTCCTACTTGGGATCTTCAATAGCTAGATTTCTAGGGAATCTTTGTGTAACTATTCTCTAGATTACCAGCCACTGGTTATTTCAATTTTTTTACAAGCTATCCTAGGCCAGGGTACTCTAGAAAATCCATAGATTTATAGTAATCAGATTTTAGGCTTGTCATTTTGCATGCCATTATGTCTTTATTAATATTGGGAGTTTTAGCACAGTCAAGGTAGAATAAAAATGAAGCGGTGATCAGGGTTAAAGTTCTAGTTGGAGTAGGAGACCAATTGAAATTTCTCAAATTAATAGTGCTCAATTTTAAGAGAATATTTGAAAGCTTTTGAAGCTTCTTCCATGCTGAGTAATGCAGCCCAAACTGTATGAGTAGAGCAATGCCTAACATCTTACTTATTTACTCTCTATTTCTCAAATTTCAGTCTTTAAATTTCAAATCACAAATAGTCAAACTACAAATTATCAACAATAAAAAAAAGAAGATTATGACTGGATCTTACCTTCTTCAAACACAAATCAATAATTCCTGTTTCTATAACCCTAGAAAACTGAAAAACAAAGGCCCAAAATCCCAAATGGAAAAGCTCTCAAGTAAATCTTCACTAGCTTCAAGAACAGTCTCGTGTTTGATCTTTTTCTTGGACTCTTGGTGCTCCAAAAGTTACCCATTCTCTTACTATCTTAAATAATTTTTGAAGCCCACATTTCCTCTTTTTTTTTCAGGCTTTCAGCCAAAGAAGTGGAAGAACACATTCTTAAGATCCTAATTCCTTCGGAAATCAATATTGTGGTTTATTTTAATTCTATTAATTGGAACTTTGACTCCTAGATCAGGTAGCTTCATTTGGTAAGCATCCAAGCACAAGTTTGCTTAAGCCAAGATCTAGTCAAACTCATATAAACTGGGTAAATTTACCATTTTGCTTAACTAGGAAGTTTTGATTGGATAAGAACATGACTGTTACCAGAAAATCAGGTATAATATCTTTCTTTGTGCTTTAGAAAAACTGATGAATCAAAGGCATTAACAACTAATTAAAACTTCATTAACTGATGAATTTAAAAGAAGCTAAAAAAGAAAAAAACCAAGAACAACACGTCCCAAAATGTAATGGATTATCACGATTCAATTTCAAACATGGGAGGTGACATTGCTTCGTGTAGCAAAGTAGATGATGTCATCAACAATTTTACCATAAGATTAGTAAAAATTAGTTCCAAAATTTTGGTGTTATTAACTCCATCTTAACTTTGACCTGATTATGACAAACTTAATCTATGATTCGAGAATAACAACATTATTAAAGCTTTAAGTGATAATGAATGTGTCATAAACATGAACTATACCAAGAAACTGTACAATGATTTTCTCTCTTTATCCACAAAATGCAATACAACAGTCATTTGTTTTTGCTCTTTGATTGACAAATCATGAGGCTCATCAAATAAAATACAAAAAATAAATTATTCCAATATCATTAATTATTGCATTAGTAGTTTCACTTGCTGTTGCATACACAATTTTTTTTTGAATATCATAAATTGTTATTTTAAGATTTTTCGGTGTATTTTTAATACAATATTGATATTATCATTGTGATCAACAATATAAATATAAGCTCAAATTGTTTGCTTGAAAGTTAAGTTAGCATCGTCGATGACATGCTATTGACCAAATGGTTTATCTTGAACATTATTGAGCTAGTCGGAGTGTTGATGACACTCAAACCAATAATCTATATACTAAAAAATATATCTACAAAATAATCTATATATTTACTCAATGTTTCAATAAATTTATTTGCTCAATTTTCTCTTAAAATATATCTATGCTTGGAAAACCCTCCAACATCATTATCATTCATCAAATTATTAAGAATATCCAAAATAATAACTATTTGATTGACTTCTTGTAACCGTTACAAGAGCTCACTAAACTTAATGAGCAACACGATTAATATAGAAAGTACATTGATTTTTTTTTTTAAATAAGATTTTAAGACAATTGAATTATTCATTAATGTTATTAGCTCTTTCTTAACTCAACCTCATAATCTTGACAAACTTAATCCATACTTCGAGAATAACGACTTTCATAAAGCTTTAAGTGATAATGAGCGTGTCATAAACATGAATTGTACCTAGAAATTGTACAATTATGCTTCTCTTTTTATTCACATAATGCAATACAACAGTCATTTATGTTATATTGTATTTAAAGTTTACGAAAGAAATAAATGAATTTCTACAACTTTGAGTTGTATTTGGGAGGTCATTGGTTCAAGGAAAAAGGTTAATTTCAGCAGCAGTCATTGAAATTTGTTAAAAATTTTAAAATGTTTATTGAAGTAATTTTCTTACACAAGTAGTCACTCAAGTTTGTAAAAGTTACACTATTAATCACTCAGCCAAAAACGTGAATCTAAAATCCTACTTGTCACTTTAAATTCAAATATGGACACAGACATAGTTAATTAGTGTATGTTTGGTCGAATTTAAAAGTAGTAGATTTTGAAAAAAGTTGGTAAAATGTGTGGTTGAAAAGTTGATAAAAGTTGTAGGTTTCATGAAATATGTTGTCGAAAATGAGTTTGAGAAAAAAGATTTTTTTTTTTTTAAACTACCAAATATGCACTTAGTACGCCACGTGAGACAAAAATGTCCCACCCCAACAAAAATGCGAAGTTTAACTATTAACTGCTTATTAAAATTTAAAAAAAAAAATCAAATGGATATGGAGAAAACGTGTTTGATAATTACTCATTTAGCTACAATTAATATAAACCGATCGTGAACAATTTTTTTTTTACCCACATTATAAAATGTGCCTTTCTATACTTAGTACAACTTAAGTATATAATTTATAACTCCAAACGTGATAACTATGCAAAATGCGAAAAAGAAAATCATGTTACTAATCAAAATGCCGCTTATTACAAAATAGTATGTTAAATTTTAACAACTTCAGAAATGTGCCACAAAAATTATAAAATAAAAGAGAAGGGAGGTAGTTTTATGTAGAAGGAAGAAATAAAAAAAACAGAAAAATGAGAAAGGAAAAAGAAAAACCTGGAGTCTGCAAACAATGGAAGTGGCTTTGTAACTTTGCTTGGAATTTTTCCTCTTTTGTTCTTCTTTTGTTTGTCAATAATATTCAATTTTTCAAATACTATTTCAATACAAACGGACCACTTTAGTGGTGGGTTTGTTGAATTCTTAAATATTTAACTTGTACATTGCATTATAACCAGTATTTTAAAAAGTGCATTTAAGTAATTAAGTTATTTAAAGAAGATCAAGTATTTAACAAATCAAGTGAAGTCATGAAGTCCAAGAATCAAGCCACGTGACTTCTCATCTTCAAATGGCGAATGGTTAATGATAGGATTGAGTAAATACAGTGTGGATAAAAATTATATTTAACCAGTTTGATCAGTTTAAATTATAATTTAAGCTGATTAAATTGATCAAATATATTTTTTATCCATACATTTTGTAGGACCAACAATTTACAATTTACTTTTTATCTACACATTCTATAGGACCCACAAATTATAAAAATTTAAAAATAATTCCAACATTATCAAATATACATTAAAGTTAATTTCATGAATGTTAACTCAAGTTTGTAATCGATTAACATTGTCAACATGCCACATCGAATTTCACTTGTCACGTGGGACGTCCGTTAAGAATTGCAGAATGTTAGACGTCGGGTGATGGATGTGTAACATATTGAAAAGATGAGTAGGTATTGATATATCTTTTAAAGTTGAGTGGTTAGGTAGTAACTTGTTAAAGTTGGGTGGTGAATAGTTAATTTTACCCTTTTGCCTAACACAACGAGAGTTGAGACCTTTATCACTATGAAATTTTTTTTAGCCAATACGCTTCATTTTCAGCTTTCAGATCACAAGTTTCCAGTCTTTTGTTCACAAATTCTGTTGTTTTTCTTCGTCAATCCACCGGATGAACAAGAGAAAAACCCCTCAACGCCTCGAAAAATTAACAAATCCCACAAAAACCGTCGAAAAATCCATTAAAGTCAAACACGGACTAAAACGGAAGAACAATTCAAATATTAAAGATAATGGTGCAATGATACCTTCAGCATCACAATCACCATCGTCTATTTGCTACGAAAAATGGGCAATCTTGGCTCCTGATTTCTACCAAATTGATGCCCTTGACCTTGCCCCACGTTTGCTGGGCAAGTTTCTCAAGAAAGATGATGTTGTTCTTCAGATAACCGAGGTGCTATTTCTATGTTTTATTTTTCCTTTTTTTAGATGCGTTGTTCGATTAAACTATTTTTGTATATATGTGCGTATATTTGGGTTTTGAATTGATTTGGGATTAATGTGATTGTGTATATATGTATGGGTTAATGTACATAATAGGTTGAAGCTTATAGGCCTAATGATTCAGCTTGCCACGCCCGATTTGGCATTACATCAAGAACTGCCCCTGTTGTAAGACGCTATTCTTCTTATTTCCATTCTGCTTTACTTTTGTTTTTCTTCATTTACTTTGACATTTTATAATTAGGGGAGACAATTTTGGGCTAATTTTGGAAATGGCATACTGCATTATTATTTTTTGTTGATATTTGCAGAAATATAATGTAAATTTTCCATAAATGAAAAAAAAAAAATCATTTTGATTTAATGAGCTAGGAGATATAAGGTTGATAGAAGCAAATTGATGGCTACTGATGGTGTGATCCTAGGACTGGATGCTACAGTGATTGACTACAAATGCCTCCTTGATGAGACCTAAATGCTTTAGTTATATGTAAGAAAACGAAGTTAAAAAGGATCCCATGAAATCCATGAATTGGGATCCTGATGCATATAGATACAAATGGTCCAATGGGAACAAGAATTTTCAGGAACATTTGGGAGATGCGCGGCACAGAAAACATTGTAAATATATAAATCCACTAGTGTCCTTGCCTTTTGTGTTTATTTTTCCTCTTTGGTAATAATGGTGGCAGAAACAGAGAAATTCAATCGCAATAAAATATCACAAGCTTTCGTTTAGGGCCTTAAAGGTCACACTTCATTGCGGTGTGCATACGCTGCATTGATAATTCAAGACATGGCTAGGAGAGTATCAGCGCTGAGAAGTATTTGATACAACAATATTACAAATGACTTATATTCTTTGACGTACAAGAGATTTTGATTATTGCAAATTTGCAATGCATGTTGAAGCATATATGGTAATTTTTTTAAATACCTCGTAATTCGTTACCATAATAGTTTGGACCAGGAGGACACGCGTATGTTTATCTTTGTTATGGTCTCCATACCATGCTTAATGTTGTGGCAGACAAGGAAGGAGTAGGAGCTGCTGTCCTCATCCGTTCATGTGCTCCTGTTAGTGGTAATTTTAGATAAGCAATTCGGTCAATTCTATCAATTTTTTTAATATTTTCATCCTTTTGCCTATGCTGCTTCATCTTTGTACCTAATTTGACGCATCATGGCAATCAATGCCATGAACATCCTATATTCGACAACTTTGGGAGTAATGTGGGCAACTATTTCCATGAATCTCAATTCTGGGAAGTATCAATAATTTAGTGTTGTATAAAAAAATCTTAATTAATGTCGTCTCTCTACTTGAAAAAAGTTCCTAGTCTGCAACTGCAAGTTTTCATTCTTTCTAGAGTTTATTTTGATACAATTGCATGGTTAATATTTCACTAATGTATTTCTTTTTATTTAAGGATTGGAAATAATTCAACAGCGTCGTGGTTTAAAAACTGAAAAGCCAATTCTCCTTACAGGGCCTGGAAAGGTGAATTATGCTTTATCTCCATGTGTATTGTTTGTATCTTGATACGGCCACCTATTTTTGTCTTCAACCAAGCATCAAATTGGATGAACTGATTTGCTATTCTTTATTAATAATTTTTTTCCTCGAGTCATTTCATGCTGCATCTTTTCAGCAATCATGTCATGGTACGTTCTTTCTGGCATATTACTCGTCTCCAGTTTCAAAAAATAGTAACAAAGTCTCTGTGAACACCATGTTTGACGGCTCATGTGGGATTAAAAGAGGTGTGAATCTGAGATGTTTTGCATAACTGTCCTCATAATCTCTTGGTCCTCATGGAAAAGAGCGAAGAAGATGCTTACTCCAATTGAGCACCGTATTTCTGATATTGGGACCCTCAAATGTATTTAATATTGATGAAATTCCTCCATGTAAGAAAGCTAACTAAGTCCCCAATCAAAATGAAATAGTTGTGGAAGTTGCTAGTTTTCATCCTGTTTGAGTTTTGCGTAGAACTTGTAAACCAGCTAAGAGACTCTTTCATTATGATTACACTTGTGATTAAAAAAGTCGTTGAATCATTTGTAAGAGCTAATCAAGAAGCCATTCTTGATGTATATACAACTGAATTTATACCTCCTTGTAACTTATTTATATTAAGGATAATTTTCTCCCTTTACATCTTGTTCTGGAGAAGGCAATATAACTTATCTTTGATTTATGCAAGCCAATAAAAGTTGATGTAATGATTGATTTGTTAAAGTATTGAAATGGGAGAAAATTGAGTAAACTTATTTTGTTTGTTATTTATAGAATAAACATATTCCTTGTATCTGAAGTGAGAGTTACTGAGTTAACCATTATCATTGATTGGATTCACATTCTTCCCGGCAGATTCTTTAGTGCTCGATATGTATTAGTTGCTTCTATTTGAGAACTCATCATCAGCTGTATATCACTAGGAGGCACTAATTGCAGTGTTCATATCCCTTAAGTATTAAGTTAATACGTAATTGTTTTATTTTGTTAGAAAACATTCCACAAATGCCTTTGGTATTGTTAACATGTGTTTATTTGACTATTTCACTTCCTTTCCTAGGTCGGTCAAGCATTAGGAATTTCGACCGAGTGGTCTACCCATCCTCTTTTTAATCCTGGTAAGCTATTTCTGAACTAATATTGTGTTAAGGAATTCTCTGACTTAACTGAAAGAGATTTGGCTTTAGGTGGTTTGGAACTCTTAGATGGACCAGAGCCAGAAAAGATACTTGTTGGTCCACGAGTTGGAATAGAGTATGCATCACCCGAGCATGTCACCGCATTGTGGAGATTCGCAATTGCTGGTACTCCATGGATAAGTGCACCTAAAACCACTCTCGAGCTCCCACAACTTTTAGGGCTTCTATGAATAAAATGATGAAGGAACGAGTAAAAGAAATGAGATAATGTAATTTACTAGAATGATGCACGTATTCTATGCTTTAAATTAATTTGTGAAAATGACGTGTGATTGTTCCTCGCCAATCCTTCATTTGATAAATGGCGATTCTGTGTAAAATATTCGATCTGACTTCTTTTAATATATAATTTGGTACATTTTATAAATATATCGAACTTTTGGCCTGTAAACATTTTCAAAGTTGTAAAGGTCACAATGTTCAAAGAATACTTACTAGGCAAAAGAAACTATTTTAAACTTTTGAGGTTGTTAAAAGATAATACAGACAAACATTATAATAACCAAACAAATTTCACCCATCTCTTATAAGCAAAAGCCAATACAAGAATATGCTGGAAACAACAAGGCAACAAACAAAGCAATCATCATTCAGTATTTCACTAATACAGAACTATGTTGCAGATCTACAAGCTCAAGCTGGACAAAAAATTGACCCACTAATAGACAACCCAATACAACACATGTAAACTAATTAATAGTGTGACTAGCAACAGCATACCTTCAGTTAGTTACAGGTAAACAAGAATGAAAGATTTTCAACTAGATTCTGCCTTGGGGAGTTAAAACTTTATACTACATTAAGAGTGTCTTGGGATATTTTTCTTTTGATAATGCCCAATTTTATATGCTGCCGGTTTTTTGTCCAATTGAAAGCAAATCTTGGTATTTTATGTTACTTAGATCCAAACCCCGACTGATTATGTTTGAGACTAGAGTCGTGGGATCTTATCACACTTAATGGAGATGACACGATAATAAAATAAAGATTGAAATCTAATGGCTGTAAAAACTGTAGAATTGTTTTGGTAACGAAACAACCAAATATTTTGTTTGAACATGTGATTTTACTAGCAACTACCTTTTAATTCATTTGTTTTTCTTCTTCAGATACTAATTTTATTGAACATTCCGGAGTTTCGGGTTTTAGTCAGT
Source organism: Forsythia suspensa (assembly GCA_023638005.1). Lineage (NCBI taxonomy): Eukaryota > Viridiplantae > Streptophyta > Magnoliopsida > Lamiales > Oleaceae > Forsythia > Forsythia suspensa. The sequence continues at coordinate 46,429,665 of CM042676.1, forward strand.
TTGAATCGGTGCGTCTTTTTCACTGTTGCGGCTCTTCCCTCATTTTACCAGAATGTTCCTTGCATTTTTCCGCTTCTAGACTCCACAATACAGCAGCTTTGAAAGGGTTGGAGTGTGTGGTTTTATTGTTAAACTTAAATGTGTGCTCTTGTAGAACTATGGTTTTAAATAACACAAAAAATATCCATTGTGCAAGCAGGCAAGAATTATTGTAGACCCATAAAGCAATACGTCATAGGTTTATGTGTCCTCCATGCTTTTGGTGGTTCCTGACTTCCACATATGCTACCATATATTAGGCTTGCAAATGATGTGTCTCTTCAGCTATGTTTGTTTCTCTATGTAGGGTAGGGCTGAAAATTTCTTCTCTGTGATGTGAAGTTGGCCTCTCGCAAGCTGGAAGTTGCAGATATATTGTTCATTATTTTGTTTCTGGGGAAAGACTCATTAAGGCACATCTTCTATGGAACATGTATCGAAACATCATTCCATATTCTAACTGACTGGTGTCTTTCAACTTATATTATTATTGTTTCTATTTTGTTTGAAAGCAGCATTTATGGATGTTATTAGTTATTACTTTTTCATTTCACAGTTTACTCATCCAATGTATTTTGCGGATAGTCAAGTTTCATAAAAGTATCATGGTCATCATGTCACTCTTTGTGGATAAAGGCGTTGGAACATACTTGTGTGAGGGAATGCTGTGGAAATATTGATTCTTGAGCTAATATGTTATTAGCAGGCATGAGGTGCTTTTGTAGAATGGAAATCAGATTAGGTCATTTATTGCCTCTTTGTATTTCTTCTTTTGTTTTGTGGTTGTGTGGTTTCTCATTGCTTTATTGTTCTTCTTCAATTTTGCACCTGGCTTTTGAGGAAAGATTTCCAGTTCTTAAAAGGGTGAGTAAAACTGAAAAAATTCAGGGTCTCCATCAATAAATGGAATTGTTTGATTAGAATTTGGAATCTTGGATAGCAAAGATTTGGAGCCAGCTAAAGCAAGGGTCTGATTAGAATTGTTTGATTTTTTTTAATAGAAAATAATTCCTATTTTTGACCCATAATAAGTTATTTCTAACCATTAAATGATCAAGGACATCTTTTATACACGTTAGATACTTCTAGGCATATGTCACCAGTCATCAATTTTGAGTGCAAGTTTCTGATCTTGTGCGACTGTTGTATAACAATCTTGGTGTTAGAAGAAAACTTTGTAGTCATTGTTATGATGTAATATATTTTCAATAGATACAAATGTCTGCCAGTCTATCAGATGAATGACCATTTCTGGTGCCCCTTCAATTTTGATCAGGTATGACTATTCTGGGCATGGACAGTCATTTGGAAAGGTACATAGTTTTTTCTTTTGAACATGTTGTGTGGTTTGATCTATTGTGCCTGGTAAGACCCAGTGAGCAACATACATATGCTGATATTGAAGTTGCATATAAGTGTCTTGAGGAGAATTATGGTACTATGCAGGACGGTCAATCTGTTGGAAGTGGACCGACTTTGGATCTTGCATGTCATTTGCCTTGATTAAGAAATGTTGTCCTGCACAGTCCTATATTGTCTGGCTTAAGAGTCATGTATCCTGTAAAACGCACATATTGGTTTGATATCTACAAGGTCGCTTACCATTCATCTTCTTATAAACGTAGAATATAGAGCTTCCTGCATTTGTTTGTTTAGTTAATCTTTGTTACACCATTGTGTTGCAGAACATCGATAAATCCCGCTGGTCAAATGTCCCGCTCTCGTCATTCATGTAAGCATTTTGAAGAATAACTATGTTTTAGTTGTCTTTTGCATTTTGCATGTAAGCATGATTTGGTTCAATACATTCTTCTCTTCTTCTCTTTATTTCCCTCAAATATGGTTGTAATCCAAAAATATGAAACATTTCATTTGCTGTTAGATTTCATGTCAATTCCTTGGAAAAGAACACGATTGATTTTTTCGATTCTTGGTTACATTTGAAGGATTGGTTACTCACCTAAAGAAAAACTAAATTTTGTGGAGGAATAATGAGAGTCTCAATCACTATTGACCTTCAGCTCGAAAGAGGTCGGAAGAGTGTTGACTGGTTGGAAAGAATACGGATGGGGTAAATTTTTTTCCAAACCAATTGTAAAATTTATGCATGAATATGATGATATTGGGTATAAGAAATTAATTGGGTTTATTTTTGTTTATGGTAATAAGGTTTACAGCCTGCTTGTGGGAATTCTGTAATAACTTGTGAATGAAATCAAAGAGAAATGTGGTTACAATGCCATTTTGAGATTGTAGGTTGTTTTCTTATGCCCCTTAGGTGTGACAAAACGCAGGATCCCAGGACCACGGTGACCCCTTGCTTGATCATGTCTACTATAGAAGAGCTACATGCAGCAAATAATAATTGAAGATATTTTAATTTACACACTAATTGAAAAAATATTACACTTATATCTTTAAAAATTAAATATTGAAATTAACTTGTGTATTTTTTACTTGTCTAATGCACGATAAATTGCATTTTGGAGTACATTCATTCCTTATCAAATGCAATAACTACATCAGATGAAGTTTAACTTTATGTAATCATTTTATCAATAGTAATATGTATTGCAAATATAAAATATTATTTAGGGTTTATTAAATTTGTTAATGTATTTCTCCGTGCTAATATAGCGAGTTTTTATATTTTCACATGAATTTTTACCAAAATAAATATTAAATTACAAGATGATTCTTTCCAAGCATGTATAAATTCTGAGCTGTATGAGTTTTTATCTCTTAATAAAATGGGATTGATCTGTACAAGATATGAAGTGTAATGAATCTTTTCCTCCTATCTTCAGGTCATTCGTTCAGATAACTTATTGGTTTTCATCGTTCTTGTGCATATTAATTTGCCGCATCAGGTAGTTTTTCTATTTGATCCTGACAACTTTTTCATCAAAAATATTATTAAATTATCATATGATATTACAAAATGATACATTTATTAAAAATATTTTTAATTATATTTTGATTTTAGCTATCTGTAAATGCTTAATGCTTGTACCCTAACTTGATTATTCAAGTTTTGATGATTGGAATGGCTATATTGCATTATACAAAATATTCGTCGTGTTCTTTCCCATCTTTCTACTAAATATTATAAATCTCAACATGGATGATAATGTCTTGGGAGACATTTTCTTATTTAAACCTTAGTAGTGCGACATTTTGTCACAATTGTTTCACCCTTATCAATAAGATTAAAGTTGGTGGGTTGGATTTCAATATTTTTTTTCATTAATTTTATCATCGTCCTTATAGAACGCGGCTTTGCTTTCTTTGTTGGACTTCAAAGACAAATTTTTATCTAGCAACTTCAGACGAAAAAAAAAATTTATTTTTTTGTCATAATATCGATTTTGGGCCGAGGCGGTCGCTTCGCCCAAAACTGCTAAGTGCTCTGTCAATATTTTTCATTTCAAACAAAAAAGCTTTCTCTTATCATCGTAGGAGAGTTTTTTCTCTACGAAAAATGACTTATTTATCTCTCTCTCTCAATGTAAAAATTTTGCACTAGACTCTCTCTCGATGTGGATTTTCCACTAGACTTTCGGTTGGATTCCACCGTGGAGAAAAGTGGTACACTAGTTAAACCACAATTTAATTTATAATTAAATAGGATATGTGATGTTAAATCATATTGAAAGTCCATCTTGATAACATAAATACTACTATTTTGTGTTTGCTAAAGTGTAAAAAGGTCCATGAACATATGACAAATGTTGCTACTTTCCATAGAGTTCTTATAAAAAATGTTATGTTATCCTGCAAGTGAAAGCATATATTGAAATTATGCTTTCTATTTTGGTATATGATTTAAGACGCTTTGCCAATTCATTCACACTACCAACTTATTCGGCAAGGTTGTTGAGGCCTCCAACACTATTAATATTATGTATACACAAAATTTATGCTGCTGTCTATTTTATAGCAATCCAAAACATCTAATCCACCAATACTTTTCACTTTACTAAAAGGATGCATGCTTAAATATTTAGAAGAATGTATATTTTGAGTTCATAATTGGAGTTTCTTCTTGAATGGGGAAAAAAAAATCTCCAATTGTTTTTTGCTAGTTTTATGTTTACTACCCAGCTTGCAGGACTGATGAAAATGCTGGTTTTGCTCAATATTTATTCTAAGTACTCTTTTATTTATTTATTTATTTTTTTTTTAATAGAGTCTACAAAATTAGTGCATCTTTTAGTTGTTTGAATTTTCTTTTGGATTTATGGTACTTTCTTTAACTCAAATTTCTCGATTTTCTTCTCTTCGGACATTTCCAAGGTACCAATAAATCGGGATGTGGTGATGTCCAAGATAATAAAGTAAATGCACACATGATCACCTCAACAGTGAAAGGGAGACTTGAGAAATTTTTAAAATGAATTAGAATTTTGATATTAGAGTTTTCGAAATGATTAATGATTTGATCACATATACAAGTTTTTCGGTCTGGACCGCCAGAGTTGGGCCACACTTGAAATTGGTCCAAGTCGGTTCAGCCCAATTTTGTGCGGGCCAGGATAGTCCAGTCTATCGGACCAAAGGGCCAACTCGGCCCTAATTTTATTTATTTTTAAAATAATTTTATATTTGAAGGATATTTTTTTAATGTCAAAATCCGATCAAATATATCATCTTTTATAGTGTCGATCTTCAACAAAGAGAATTGTTCAGCAAAGAGAAATACATAAAGGGAATTGCAGTGATAGGGTTCAGCAAAGAGTAAAAGAAATTTATTTTAGAGTTTTATACGCTAAAGTTTTATTACGACGCACAACAATTACTCGGATGACTTGGATTGAATAGATCGTGGCCCAATAGGAAGGATCAGTGACCAGCATTTCAAGGCCCACATCCAGTAGGATGGATCATTTCAAATTTTGAATTGGATTAATTTGAGTTTTTGTTTAGGATGTGATTGATTGCAAGCATTGAATTTGGATGGAAAGAAAACAATTTTCAGAAAAAATAAAATTTGAGTAGAAAAAAATGAATTTGGGTGCAAATTTTATCTAGAAAATAAAACTTCATCCCCCCCTTAGAAAACATTTTCTGGCTTTTCAAGAAAATACGATTATTTATGTAGAAATGAGAAAATATTTTACCTGGAAAAAAAATGACCATCAAACACCATTTTAGTTTGAAAATAGGTGGAAAAATGGTTTTTCCACATAAAAATGTGGCTATCAAATTTATTAATTGGAAAATAGGTGGAAAAAAAGCTTTTCATGAAAAATGCTTGCAATCAAACGCAGCCTTAATGAAAATTATTTCTTGCTTCAACTAATGCATAAAAATTTCTTTTGCTTTTTGGCATCTTTAGCAACTTTTCCCTGCCACGTATTTTCTTAATTTTGACATTTTTGATCGAGATAAATTTTGTTCAAGAGTGAAAACACAATGTCAAGGAAAAAAAAAATTACGGGTTAGTCCGGGCCAAGCCATATGGGCCAGGTTTGTTCGAGCCAGTATTTTAACGGGCTAGCCCAACCCAAAATCCGGGTTATACAGCCGGTCAATGTTGGACCGGACTTGTTTTATAAGAAAGTGAAAATTTGATACATACCAATATTTAACTTTGTATTTTGATAAATAACAAAACTATCAAAAAATTGGAACAATCAGTCACAGATTGTAAAAATCAGGTGTACCGTGTGTTTCATTTATCTTCCATATATTATTTAACAATAATAATTAAAATAATATTGTTTAGATAAAAGATAAGATTTTGTAACCGACATTTGAATATGATTCAAGATAAACATGTGATATAACTATATAACTATATTATCTCACATCAAATTCTATCGATAAAATTTAGGATTAGTTACTATCATATTTTACAATTAAAAAAATTTGGTTCATAGAAAGAAAAAGAGAAAAATTATTTTGTCGGTGACTGAAGAAAGGTGTTGTGACTCGAATATGAAACATTGTGACCAACATCTTTGAATGGACAACCACAAAAAATGAGTCACACAATTAATAATCAAATACTAAACCATTACAACATGTCACAACAGTTACAAATTATAACCAGATAACCAAAGAGAAAAATACACCAAATTAAGGTCACAAACTATCACCAGAACAACATTTTTCAAATACTTAATATGAAATTAAAGTCATATCCACATAAAAGGGGTCGCACAATTAATCATCAAATATTAAACCATAACAGCATGTCACAACAGTCAAAAACTATTACCAGAGAAAAGGGGTCACACAATTAATCATCAAATATTAAACCATAACAGCATGTCACAACAGTCAAAAACTATTACTAGATAACTAATGACAAACATAAACCAGATTATCAAGTCACAAACTATATCACCAGATTATCAAGTCACAAACTATTACCAGATAATTAGTTACATACTATCTCACCAGATAATCATGATAAATGACACACAAAAATCAGTATTAACATTGAAGATTTGGAGCTAGGGTTTTTGAAATTTGGGGTTGAACAGAAACTAAAATCAATTTTTGGATTTTGCCTAAGCCTAATTTTGAAAGAATTTTCTAAAATACTTTCTTGAATCAAGCAGATGATAAAGGTTTGGGCAAAATAGATTATCTCTCTGTTTCGATTTTAAAACTTTCCTCGCGGATGATGAAGGTCAATTCAGTTTGTTCGGGGTAGTGTTTGACAAATGTGAGAGATAGAGTTTTGAATATTAAAAATTTTTTTCTTTAACCCTATATCAATTCTTAATTATTAAGAAAGATAAATACAAATAGTGATAATAAATCATTTTATTATTAATTAAATATTTAATTAATTAGTTTGATTTTAATTTATTAATTAAAATAATACTTGATTTTTCAAAAAATAAATTGTTAACCTAATTTGTCAAAATAAATATATAAAAGTAGTGTTAAGCCTAATTATATCCATAAGAAAATTAGATTACTTCACATTATAGATTATCTTTTTAGAATAAAATTTCAATTTTCTACACATTCCAAAGACTCAACTATTCATGATTTACCTCCACTCAACTATTGACATATCAAAAAAAAAAAAAAAATTACAGGCACAAAATGAAAATATGCTCAATTGCTCTAAATAAATTGGTGTTTGAAGAGAGTACATTTTTGTAGATAACAACAGTGAGGAATAAGAAAATGGCCATAGAATTGCTTGTCCAGAATCGAGTGTTGGTTTCTTTGAAATAAATAAGAAACTAATTTAATTTAAATCTACTCTTGAATTAATCTTTTGGAAGAAAGTTGGATACTTCTGTTTGTTAAATTTATTTTAAAATATATCCAAAAACTTTAAACGCATGAATGTAAAGATGTTAAATTATTTTCATATTTTATATTTAATCGATGTTATCAAACATATTATAAATTCATATAATCAATAAAAAGTATTAAATTAAAGAATTACTTAAATGATAATAAATTTTAAAACTAAATAAAATAAAATAGAGTAAGACCATCTCCAATGTACTCTATATATTATTTTTTAAACGTGTTACATAAGCATATATAGATGGAATTATAAAAACTATTTCTGCATGTCGATAAGAACTGCATACAGTTGATTTAAGACATTAAAAAACAGACTCCGTTTAAACTTAGATGAACTTTTAGACGGAGTAATTCAACAAATTTAAATCAATATCAATATTATATTAAAAAAAAAAGTCAGACAAAAAAAATATAAATTGAAGACCTGTCAATTTTTTTTTAAAAAAAATTAATGTCACATAAGCATAAATATTAACTTTAGACAGAACTCATTAGAGGCGAATTTATAATTTGACAATCTATTTAATAGACGTAGTGCCACATGGATTAAAAGTTCATCTATTTTACCTGCCACATAAACTACAATAGACGGAGTGCATTGGAATGCTCTAATAATCTTAGTTTTTAAAACAATTAAAAACGTATGTGTCATCTAGTTGGCTTCATTTAAATTGACATGATTTTTTGAAATGCTTCTACCTACAAATATAAGAGGAAAGTGTTATAACCAATAAATTTGACAAATAAATTTAAAAAATAATAATAATTCTTAAATTAAGTTAATCACGACCGTATGAAGTTTTCTCCACTACTGAAAGAAAAAAATACTTAAACTTCGTGTGTCACTACGTTTTCAATTTTTCCCCTCACAAAATTAACTCATCCAAAATTTGTTGACAGCTTCAATTCATCTCTCTGATTCGATCATCTCTAAAATCTGCTCACCTCCTTAATCCATCTCCTTTCACCGATCATCTCTAAAATTTGTTCACTTCTTCAATCCATTATCATAATAGAATCTACGATCAAATCCTACTACAAGGAAGTGGTATATTAGTCTAACCATTTAAATGTATTAAAACTTTTATTGTGGCGTGTTTGGACGTGGGTATATATATTTAAAAGGTTTTAATTAATTTAAACGGTTAGATTATTTTAAATTAAAGACTGCGATTATTTGTCAAATTTATTGGTACGAGGAATGGTTATGTAAAGAATATTTTGGAGATGAGCACCTCACTTTAACCAAATAAATTTAAAGAGGTCAAAACATTATTTCCTTAAATTTGGGGTGGGCTAGTGCAGTTTACCCAAAGTTCCATTCCTCTTTTTATACGTCGTCGTTCCCAAGCCTGCCACCGTCTCTATACACTAGAACCAAAAAAATCCCAATTTTCCCACCGTTATTGCGGCTCAGCATAAGACCCCATAATTCTCAACCTTCGAAGATGACGGAGGTGGCGAGCTCGGTGGTGCACGAGGTCATAGGGCGGCGCATCCAGGACGTGGACCAGCCAATTGTTGACTATATCATCAATGTCCTCGCCGATGAGGACTTCGACTTCGGTGTCGAAGGCGAGGGCGCCTTTGAAGCCCTAGGCGAACTCCTTGTTGACTCTGGCTGCGTCACCGATGACTCTGAATGCCGTTCGGTATGTATTGATGAAAGAAATCTTCCAATAGTTCAATGGCACTCCTACTTGCATTTTAATTAGACTTCTTTCGTTTCCGAATTTACCGGCGATTGGAATTTATCCATCAATTTGCTGGTTTTAGGGTTATGAAGGGCGTTTATTTGTGAAATTAAAACTTATGTAGAACCTTAATTCTAACTGAAAGCTTTATTGAGTAAAAGATTGTTGAACTATTAACTTTCTTCTTATTTTTCAGTTTTTCCGCTATCATTGTGAACCTTAGCAAACTCTTTATTTCAGAAGCATAATGTGTAGCGAAACAAAGTAAAAAGAAAGAATAAAACAAGTCCTAACGTCAGAAAACATATTATTTCTTTTTATAATAGTATTACTGGTGAAATATTTATTTCGATATTATTGTTTTTAATATCCGAGTTTATAATTTGTATATATACTCGTGTATATATGTAAAATTTGCTCAGGTGAATATTGCAGAAAGATTAACACAGTTGAATAAAAGAGGTGGTGGCTTAATTATATCTTGTGTTCTGCGAAATTTTATGACAGGTATGTAGTAAAATCTCTGAGAAATTTGGGAAGCATGGGTTGGTGAAAGCAAAACCAACAGTAAGAAGCCTTTTGGCACCATTGAGAATGTATGATGGAATGGATGAAGAGGAAGCTCCAAAGAAGAAGCCAGAGCCTGTGGACGGTCCTTTATTGACTGAGCGGGACAAGATGAAGCTTGAAAGGAGGAAGAGGAAAGATGAGCGCCAGAGAGAGGTAAGAGAAAAAAATAATCTTTTTATTATTATAATAATGTGATATTAATAGTAATTAAACGTCAAATGATTATGTGTGTGAATATGGCTGCAACATTTACATGCTTTCCTAGTGATAGTTTTCATGTTAAATACGGTGTATAGGTAATACGATAAAGGGAAATGGTCTCCTCCCCATAGATATAAAGGCCACAGGACACGTGTCCTGTGGCCATTGGATGAGAGATGTCAATCACTTTTCTCTCATCCAATGTCCAATGGCCACAGGACATGCCCCCCCCCCCCTCCCCTCCCCTCCCCTCCCCTCCTTATAGGGAGAGATCATTTCCCATACGATAAATGGTATTGAGTAGGAGTTGACCTATACGTTCTTTTATTTATATACACCTTTTTAATGTCATAACTCGTACTATGCAAAGCCTATGCAAGTCCCTCTCGTTGTTAGAAGAAGGTGTCTTAGGTAGAAATTAGAATCTTTTACAAATAGGTATATTGTACATTTATAGATATAGTCGCTCTGTTAATGCCTTTTACCTTCTTTATTTTGTTGCATTTCTTTATCTTTTTTGTGTGTGTGTGTGTGTGTGTTGGCGAGGGATGTTTTGGTTCTGCTGGGGAAAGAGAGGGGGGGGGGGGGGGTTGGGATTGGAGGAAATGGTTGCAGTGAGGATTGGTTCTGATTTTGTATGGTTTCATATTAGTTCTTGTATGATTGTACAGGCACAATACCAAAATCACTTACAGGAGATGGAAGCAGTCAAAGCTGGAATGCCTGCTGTACGTGTAACTCATGACAATAGTGATGGACGGGCTGTTAGAGATATTCACATGGAGAATTTTAACATATCCGTTGGGGGGCGTGATCTTATTGCTGATGGTTGTGTGACTCTATCTTATGGAAGGCACTACGGTTGGTTTGATTTTTATTTTAACAATGATCTAAAAGTTCACCTAGTGTGTGTGTGCGTGTTGACACACATTGAAACAAAAAAGTTTTTTCCTTCTTTGAAGCCTTTTTCTTGTCCATCCGTTTATGTTGTGTGTTTTTAGTTATGGAGAGGAATCCTTGATAATTCATATAGATGTGATGCATATTTGCTTTTATTGTAGCAACATATTTATATTTATATTTACATTAGACAGACTTCACGTAATTCACATAGCACTTGACTTGCAAATTTTTAAGCAAGTACTTGTTGTGGAGGCAAGTTTAATGGTTAAAATATGCTTAACTGTATTTGCCCAACAACAAGAAGCTAAATTTGGGGTCAAATATAATGAAAATAAAAAGTTTGCAACCATGTGACACCAATGAAATATTAGTTGAAGTACAATGTTCTGGGGTAGTACAATTAAAATTCTGAGTCATTGACTGTTCTCTGCTTGTAGGCCTTGTTGGAAGGAATGGTACAGGTAAAACAACCTTCCTCAGGTACATGGCTTTGCATGCCATTGAGGGCATCCCGAAGAATTGCCAAATATTACATGTGGAGCAAGAAGTGGTTGGTGATGATATATCAGCTTTGCAATGTGTTCTAAATTCTGATTTTGAAAGAACCCAGCTTTTGGAAGAAGAAGTTCGCCTGCTTGCGTTACAGGTTGAATACATCCTCTTTCAAATTATGAGTTTAATCCGTTGCAATACTTGTTATTCCATTTGCCTTTACTTTCTTTCTGCAATGGGTCCATACACATGTAAAACCTTGTATGAAATGTAAATTATTCTTTAGAGAGAAATGGACCTAGAGGGGGAAGCTGGAAAGAGCAGTGGGGATCTGAATGGAGGGGTTGAAAAAAATGCCACTGCACAGAGGCTCGAAGAGATATACAAAAGACTGGAATTTATTGATGCTTACACTGCAGAGGCACGTGCAGCTTCTATTCTTGCGGTTAGTTTCTCCAACCTCTTCATAAGCATGGCTACCGAATTATTTATAAGCTTCAGTGTCATACTTGCTTTCTTTAGTCACAAGCTGCAAACAAATTCTGCTCATTTCTCAAAGTGAAGCCGGGTTTGAGTCTGCAGAAATAACCCAATGGGAAATAATGTTAAATAGAGGAAGAAAAAGGTACACCAAGCAAGAAGGTATGATAATTATCTATATATATATAAAAACAGAAGTGCCGTCAAAAATTTCACGCACATATTTTCCCGCCATTTTTTCTTTCCAGATTTGGTGAGTACCGCCATAAATGCTGCATAAAAATTTGTTTTCTTTAATTGGTTTTACACATTGATTTGGTAAGTTCTGTCATAAATGTTGCATATGAGTTTGTTTTCTTTAATTGGTTTCACACATTGATTACTTATTATTTTTTTTATTTTTTTTTTTTTGCAAAAAACGAAGTGTAACATTTAATATTATATATGATAAATGCAAAAAATTTTCAGATTCTTTAATAGATTTTATACATTGATTGTTTATTTATTTATTTTTTCTATTTTCTTGCAAAAAACGAATTGTAATATTTAATATTATATATGATAAATGTAACAACTTTTCAGATTTTATAATTTATACCGGTTGAGGAATTTAAATAAATTATGTTTTCAAAAAAAATGAAACATCAATGCACGAGAACTATTGGCAATAATGTAATAGATTTATTTTTCCTACAAATTTTTTATGTTTCCATAGTGGGTTTAAATATGTTGCAGTTTCAAAAAAAAAAAATCAATACATGGAAAATATATAATTGTGTTATATTATCAAATGATCTGATTTATTAATTAAAAATAATAAGTCGATTAAACTAATAAACTATATATGATAATTTCAAAATTAAATTCATACGATTCAAAGTCCGCTTCAGTTCGACCACAAATGTGAGTTTCAAAGAGGTGTTTCAAAATCTGGATTAGCTATATTGTTTTTTTTTCAATATCACTGAGTAATTAAATGTTATTTATATGATTTTTTTTATTTGAATGTAATAAATAAATAATATAATCTTAGAATATTTTAAAATCACTATCATGAAAGTACCGTGCATCGCACGGGTGATATACTAGTTTGACATAAAAACGAGTGAAGGTAGAAAAATTTTATTCATCACCCGTCTCTAATTTGTTAACAAAAAGTAATGTTACCCATTGGATCTCACCTTTGGGGCTGTTTCAAATTGGTCTTGCTCTGATTTCTTTTAAATGTTTATTCGCCACATCATGCAGACTTGAGCCATTTTTTACTTTATAATGATGCATGTTGAGAGGTGATGTATTCGTTCTCTTTACAAGTGGTTGGTCTAATAGGCAATTTTGCTTGGATTTATATGCCATTATGTGTTCTAACTGCTTAAAAATTAGGACCCTATTACATACTTTTTGGAAAAGGCTTGATAGGTTGACGACTATCTGTCAACTGGTGAGCTCAAACCTCTCTTTATCTGACGGTGTACTGATTATCTTTTCTTTCTTCCTCCCATCCATCCTTGTCCCCAAGTGACCAGTTATCAGACCTTTTAAATAGACTTTAATTCGTTAGCTAATCATTCAAATAGTTCTCTTTGATTTTACTTCTTTGCTGATGGCTCATGATTCACCACCATACGTCCAATGCCACCGACGTGGTGTACTTGGCCCTTGTTACATATTATCAATAATTTCCATAATGACGTTTTTATAATTCATCTCTTCACTTGTCGCAATATTTTGCAGGGTCTGAGTTTCTCGCCAGAAATGCAGAAGAAGCCGACGAAAGCTTTTTCTGGAGGATGGAGAATGAGAATAGCTCTTGCTCGTGCTTTGTTTATCGAGCCTGATCTATTACTGCTTGATGAACCCACGGTATGCTATTCATATTGCCTGTCTGTTAGTTCATTCGTGTATAATTTTAACTCAATTACACTTTTATTCTGCTTTCATGGCAGAATCATCTTGATCTTCATGCTGTCTTGTGGTTGGAGACGTACCTTGTGAAATGGCCGAAGACGTTTATTGTTGTTTCGCACGCTAGAGAGTTCTTAAACACTGTATGCCTTTCTTCTCTTGGCTGTCTTTTCATATAAATTAGCTGACAATCAGTGTGTACATATTTCTTTGGTCACCTGCTGATGCATTCTTTGGCTTATCATTTGCTAAATCACTTTTAACAGGTGGTCACAGACATTCTCCATCTTCAAGGACAAAAACTGATTGCTTTCAGAGGAAATTATGATGTATTCGAGAGAACAAGAGAGGAACAGCTCAAGAACAAACAGAAAGCATTCGAGTCAAATGAACGCTCAAGGGCCCACATGCAGGTTCAATTTTGGTTTCTTATCTACATCTTCCATATTTTGTGTCTGCATAAATACGCATTTTTTATTCTATGTGAAATTTTAACCATGCCTTTTCTTTTGAAAAAATTGTTATTGCAGACATTTATTGACAAATTTCGCTACAATGCCAAGCGTGCATCTCTTGTTCAGTCAAGAATCAAGGTACATTTCTATGCGTTATTACTGGCTGCTCGAGACTTTCTTGGTTAGTATGTTTAGGTTCCATATATTTGAGCAATCAATTGAGTGATCTCACTTTTGAAAGATGACCTGGTGACTAGTTCCATTTGCAACTTCCAATCAATTGTATCATGATGCTGTGCTAATGGAATTGTGGCACAAATACTTTTCCATTTTGTTCTATTAATAAATGAGTTACATTCTCACTCTTCCTTATATTTACCAGGCACTGGATCGGTTGGGTCATGTGGATGAAGTTATAAATGACCCCGAGTATGCATTTTTTCTGACAATATTGATGCCTATATTTTTATTAGTAATTATTTTGTAGATTATTTATTGATTTCAACTCATTCTTGACATGTTAACATCTAGAAAAGATTGATTTTGATGTCAATTTTGATCTGTATTCCATTTTGTGGTGGGCAGTTACAAGTTCGAATTCCCATCTCCTGATGATAGACCAGGACCACCAATTATAAGCTTCAGGTTTGACATCTGATGCTTAATAACACTAAAGTGTTACGTGCTTTGTGCTTTACAATTTAAAAGCAACAATCTCCCTGGTTCCTCTGTTTGTTTAATGAAGCATGAACACTTATGGTTAATTGTCTTTGAATCTGCCTCATTTAAGTTCTTGTTCAACTACTTTATTTTTCTTTTCTTTTTGAAGATAATTACTTGCCTTTGTTAATCTTTGTAATAACTGCAGTGATGCATCCTTTGCATATCCTGGAGGCCCAACACTGTTTAAGAATTTGAATTTTGGAATCGATCTTGATAGCCGAATAGCAAGTAAGGCTTTTTCTGAATCTGTTAACTGCTCTACCTTTCTGAATAATTCTGTTAAACTTCAGGATACATCTAGCTATTAGTCTGTTTTCTGCACTGTCAACACTAGAATGCTGTATGATTATGGAAAAAACCTTAGGGAGTGAGTGCGAGTCTGTACTGTTGCTCACATATGGTCATGGAAACTCCTATTATTTATATAATGTATAATGAATTGTTTCAAGGTGCTCTGTTTCACAATATGATTTATTACAGTGGTTGGTCCAAATGGCATCGGAAAGTCAACTATACTCAAACTTATTTCTGGGGAGCTTCAGCCAAGCTCAGGAACAGTTTTTCGTTCAGCTAAGGTATTACTTATGTTTGCCCAATAGTGATCTTTTGGAAGAAGTCTTGGCTTCCCTGTTTCCTTGCTTCTCTATTCTTTTGATCTTGTCAATTCATCAAAAGGTCCAAATATTCAAATTATTGTTCTGCATTGGCATATTCGGTGCTTGTTGTTTCCTCAGGCAATGGTCTCAGATACCTTAAGCGGCTTCATCAATCTATTTCATTCTTCTATAGCATTAATCTCTCGAATGTTTCAAAATATGTTGCTTTTATGGTTGAGCAAAGGCTTGGCAGTTACTTTTAGCTGACGAATGAGTGCACGTTGGTTATTCTCTTACATACAATTTTTCCATCCATTCCCTTGGTGATATCTTCTTGTTTCGTTTACAGGTTCGCATTGCTGTGTTCAGTCAGCACCATGTTGATGGCTTAGACCTCTCTTCAAATCCGCTTCTGTATATGATGCGCTGCTTCCCAGTATGTTTTGTCCTAATATATACGTTGACATGCAATGCATGGGGATTTGATAGCTTGCAATTTTCTGCAATGAACTTTCATCGGATGCCTGTTTATCCGATCACATAAAAAAGAAAGAGGAATTGTTTGATACAGGGACCTCATACTTCAAACTGTGATGTCAAGTACAGTGAATAAAAATCCTTACAACGATAAATTGAGTATATTTGAAGTTGTATGCTTAAACTCACTTGAGAAGAGTGTTTGTGCTCATTTTAAAAACCTCCCCTTTAGAGTTCAGCATGCTAAGTAATGAAGATTCCATGAATGTTGATTGTTGAGGAATTCATATTTCTGGCTTGTGTATACATATTTTGAAATGCATCGCATGCTGATATAGTTTTGTGCTGTGCAGGGAGTGCCTGAACAGAAGCTAAGAGGTCATTTAGGTTCATTTGGAATAACTGGAAATCTTGCCCTACAGCCGATGTACACGTTGTCCGGTACTTTTTCATCTATTGCATTTTATGTTGAGGGCCAATAGTGTTATGCTGGGATGGACATGTATTTTGAGCTGCTCTTAACGATATGGCAGGTGGTCAGAAAAGCAGAGTTGCATTTGCAAAGATAACTTTCAAAAAGCCTCACATTTTACTGCTTGATGAGCCATCAAACCATCTTGTAAGTTGTATAGTTTTGTCTTCCTCATCTGTTGTGCATCTTTTTCCTTTTTGAACAAATTGTGTGATGCGAACTTCATCATAATGGGGTTGTGTCATTAAGCATGCTGTGAATCAGATGGTCACAGTTATTTTACGTTGAATTTTGGTGTAAATAATTTTCTCGTGTAGCTAGGTTCTGACTAATTTTCTTATTTGAATATTCTTTCCGTTTTGGTTATGCAAACCCAATGATCCGGGCAGTTCAGATTTTAACTTCTCTTAGCTAATACTCAAGCTCCCTGGTCGATTTCAAATATTTGAATAATCAATTACAAAACTGATTAAGTGCTTGTTTGGTTCAGATTTTAATCTGCTAAAAAGTTGTAGTCAAAAGTCAACAATTAATTTTTATCGCCCATTTTCATGGGATCCACAACTTTTATTATTAACTTTTTAACCTCACATTTCGTCAACTTTTTATCAAAATTTGCTAAAAAGCTGTGTCTAACAAGCTCTAAATGTAACCATTTGATTAGTTTTGATTGCCTTATCCAAATATATCGCTAAATTTTGCAAGTGATCAAATCATTCGTTTGAATCCACCAGCATAAACAATGCAGACTATATGGGCCTAACATTTTTCTTGTCATGTGTCTGCAATATGTAATTTTGATTACTATTTCTTCCTTTGGAAGTCCTATAGAATGGGGCAGCTTTATTTTTTATTCCAGTCAAGTGATACTTGAAATTTTTGTCAAATTGCAGGATTTGGATGCAGTGGAAGCATTGATCCAAGGTCTCGTCTTGTTCCAAGGAGGGGTGTTAATGGTACGGTGAACCTTGCTGTAATTCTTTTACCTACGAAGTGACAACAATAGATGTGTGGGCGTTGGTTTTAGTTTGTTTAATAAATGGTGCGATCGTATGTCATCGTCTGCAGGTCAGTCACGACGAGCATTTGATTTCTGGAAGTGTAGATCAGCTGTGGGTTGTCTCAGAAGGCAAGGCGAATCCTTTTGACGGAACATTCCATGATTACAAGACGATACTACAATCTTCTTAGAAAAATGTGACTTTTATTTACTGTGCGATTGAAATTTTGGGATATTTGGTAACTAGGAGATTTGGGATTGCTGAAATGGTATCGATAAATTAGGAATAGTGCATTAGCGTGACCGCAGTTTTCCTGTTTTGGATCATTGAGAATATATTATGGTCTCATGTTTGAAGTGCCTAATATTTTGGTTAATTTGTAATCGTTTATTGAAAAGCAAGTTTGATCAATAATTGATTGGACACGACGAGAAAACTTGTGTATAATGTCTCTCATGTTTAATGATGTTAAGTGGAACATGTTGAACGTGCGCTCAATAAGGTAATGCTCTGTTCGGTAATATAGAAGTGACGTCAAACTAGAACTTTCTAAAATTCAAAGTTAAAGTATATCAATCTCAAAGTTGAATCTCCAATACCGTGTGGCCCTGGAAATTTGTAATTCGGTATAAAATTGAAAATCAAATGAGATCAACCCTATTGCTATTCAGCAGGCTCAATTCTATATTGTGAAGCCAAACCAATTTGTACTGAAGCTTCTGTCCGGTTACTATTTCGTGTCACCACTGATAATGCCATTGATCTTGACTGTGGGATTCAGTTGGTAGTGTCAAAATTTGTAGCTTAGGTTTGATTGGCCAGGCATGGTTGCTTGGCTGATCCTATAGCTGGGTTGTATCTAGCTCGGCTCTAGGGGCTCGTGGCTTGTATGAGCAGAAGGAACAATGGACGGAAAGGTTTCTCGGCACTTTAGGTAGATATTAGCGAAGCTTACAATCGTTTCTAATGGCTTTTGTCGACTTGATTTTAAATGAGATGGGTTTCTCAATTAAGTGGGTGCAACTTATTCTGAATTGTTTATCAACAGTGACTTTTGCATTTAGCATAAATGGAACCAGAAGGGCCATGTTATACTTCGCCGTGGTTAGAGACAGGGATACTCGTTGTCTCCTTATTTATTTTTATTATGCACATAGACTCTCTGGTCACTGATTCATCGGTCAGAAAGTGAAGGCAAGCTCATGGGAATGCAATGTTCAAGAGGCAGGCCAAGGGTCTATCGCTTATTCTTCGCCGATGACTCTATTTTATTTGTTCGAGCTAATGAAAATGATTGCATGGTTATTCGGGATCTGCTGCATACACATGCCAAAGCGTCTGGACAGCAGATTAATCTGGAGCAATTCCTTGTGTGTTATGAGTATTTTTCAAGATGTCGGACTCCCTTTGTAATGGCTTGCGACCTTGCGTGGAGAATTCTTCAAAATAGTAATTCTCTGGTTGTCCGTATTCTCTCAAACATAAATATTTCAGAAATCATGATTTCATATCAGCTATAAACATCAATTCCTATCAATTTACTTAGAGCAGACAAGTTAATTTGGGACTTTGATAGAAGTGGCAATTATACAGTTCGGAGTGGCTGCAAAGTAGCTTAATAACTTACGAATCATGGTTGGGCCGAGCGGGGTCACATTCAATCTTGGTGGAGGGCTGTCTGGAACTTAAAGAGTGCCACCAAAAATCTGTATTTTTGTTTGGCAAACATTCTTTGAAGCACTTCCCTCCAAATTCAATGTACAAAGAAGAAAGGTCTCAATTGATTCTAGTTTCCGACATTGATTGTTGGAAGAAGATATTCTAATCTTGTAAAAAAAGTCTATTGTGATTGTTGTTTTTTTCCTCATAACATAACGGGAATAAAGTAGTCAATAACTTGGTTTCTTTTGCTACTATTCTTCAATACTGAGTTGATTGTATTTCTCACTTTATTATATCGTTTGTGTGCGGTGATTTTTATTAGTAATATGACTTATGTTTTTTCAAAAAAAAAAAAAAAAAAAAAAAAAAAAAAATTTTTGTACGAGCCCTTAAATTTTGGTCGGCCAGATATGGGCCATGCTGGGCCAGCTAATTTTGGGCATGTCCGACTACCAGATTCCATAGTCGCAAGAAGATTTATTTAATTTTGGGCATGTTTCGGCTTTTACCAGATTCCATTGTCGCAAGATTTTGTCGCAAGATTTATATATACATGTGACAATCCCTGCTGATCCTTCAAACCCTAACTAATTAAAGAGTTTTACTATCCATCGGCTCCCCACAACCCCCGGTAATTTTCTCTCCTCCTTTCAGTCTAATCTATATCTGTTTCTTCTGTACTAATTTCACAAGAATCTAGATATTTGTAGTCCAAGTTCTTTCAGTGAACTCTTTCTTCGCTTGAAAAAAGCGTTCCCGAAACTTTTTTTTTTTTTTTTCGAATTAAGATTTAAGATCCTCGCCACATATCAATCTAGGAACTGAGACTACTTCTCGTTAGCTGTTGAAACCATTTGTGAAAGTTGTCTTGCAGTTCTTTGATTTCTTCTGTGCAAATTTGTATTAAGTTTGTCTGGCATCTGGAACAGATCTTTTGTATACATAGTCCCTATGGAAACTAAGTTTTGTTCTTATGAATTATGATGCCCAAATGTTCGGAAAAATAATTTCATTGCATAGGCAAAGAGGTACTGGTAGTTTACTGCATTGACAAGGATATGATAAATTTATGCTGGTGTTGGTTTGAAGTGGTGTTTGAGAAAATGCATCTGTTGGCTAATTCACATTCGAAATATCTTAGATTTAGATAAAATACAGCAAATTTTAGTCAGTATCTTTGTTGTCAATTTCCTGCACGAACTCAGAGATTTATGTATATGCACGAACTCAGAAATTTATGTATATGCATGGATTACCTGAGTTAGTTGAAGAATATTTCTTCTTCAGTCTTGGTTGCAAAATGTCACTACTCAAAATTAATCAATATGTGACTGATTAGTATTACCATTTGTCATTGGTTCTCTATACCAGTTGGTGAATCCTCAACTGTTGTTTTTTGTACATACATTATATAGTAATGTAAATAATTTCCTAATTACAATTTTGCGTTACACGCATTTGAAAAACTACATTGATTGCAAATAATAGCTGTCTTTCTATCAACTTTTGTGCTACTAAATGATATGACTCCTATCAATCTTAACTTACAAAGAAGCCGAGAAGGAGGGTGGTTATTATTGGTGTTTTCTAATCTTCATGTTCCCTCCAGCAGAGTAGCAAGTAGAGGCATTGCCGAATTATGAACAGCCTTGCTCTTTTCTCCTTTAAAATCTTACATCTTGGTACCCAAAGTCTTCCCTTCCTATGCTGGGATGAAACAGAGGCATCCATCGGTATAAATTTGTTTTCTGCTTTTATTTCCGCTGCCAGATTAAATTTGTTTTGTGAGGAAACTGTAAGAGTTCTTATTTCAGAACTTCTTGGGTAATTTACTTCTCGGTTTCAGTTTCAGTTTCTTTGAAATTGATATTTATTCTGTTGAAATCTGAGGACTGCTGGGTTCTGCACTTTTTGCAGTGAACCAGGAGCCCCGTTTCCTGCTAGAAGTCCACTTACCCTGTTTTCCTGGCAAATTGTCTTTTTGGCTTTAGGGTTGCCATAATTGCCTGCTTATGTCAAAAGCACTTTGCATATATCAGAGGCCAACAATGATACACTAAGAAAACAAGTCAGCAAACATACTTCCAAATCATTCCCGCAGGAGATCTGAGCCCCTTTTTTTTTCTGATCTCTTGAGAAAAAGTTTCGCATTTGACATTTCCTATTTTTTATTCCGATTGAGGGGATGGGTTCCATTGATTTCATCATGGCGGATTGGGACAGGGTCCATTCTTTCATGGTAGGAATACGCGCTCAGTTATTGCATTCCTCCTCTTTTCGGTGCTTGCGGATTGAATTGAATTCAATAATAAACGGATGTTGGCATTTAAGCCTTACTTCTCATTTGAATGCCCATCTCATAGTGAATTCATACTTCTTTAAAATGAACATTTGACCTATTTTGTAATATGCTTGCAAGCTCCGATGATGACGTTTGCTTCTAATATCGTTCCAATTTCTGAAGCTCTACAATATGTAGAGCCATAGGAGGAGTTGAAGGGACAACTGAGGAGCTTATGTCTTTTTGTGTAGTTTTATTTATTTAATTGTTTGTTTTCACGCCTCTCTTGTCTACAGTCTTACGATAAGGAAAATATGTGCTCCACTCTCCAATATTACATCACCAGTATTGTGTTTATTTATTTTTACTATTTTGCGAGGTGTGTGCTTTAATATATTTTGATAGTTGCGACCCATTATTTAGGAGACATTCTCTCTCTACAATTTCTTTCTTTTCTTTCTCTTTAATAAATGGAAGTTTATAAGAGAAGGTGGCGATATAGTCCTGTGTAGTTAAAGCAAGCATCGTTTGCATGGCTTTGCATCTTTGGATCCTATTTTTACAATAGCACTCATAATCCAATTGAATGTCAATCTTCTTAGTATTTGTTATACCCTAAAATGCATGAAGGTTGTTATAAAATGAGGTGGGTTCGCACATACGAAAGGGCAAACTAGACCATTGTCACAAGATTGGAGATAAGACTAAGCCCTGGTCAACATGGACTCACCTACATTCAAAATAAGAAGTTGTACATTTTGTGCTTATTTTTAAAAACTAGCTTTGCAATAATTTTGTTAATTTTTAATATTGTCAAAATTCTTATTTTTTAATTGTTAAAAAGTTAAAATGTTAAAGTAACAATTACAATAAGATTAAAAAAAAAAAAAACATCTTGATAACATGATGTATTGTAATGTTTGATATTATAATGAATAATGTTGATATTTTATTTACATTTATAGAAATATAATTGCAATTAGAAATGAATTTTATATTATAGTAATACCAACAATAATTTGAATTTAATGAATACATTTTAATGATTTTGAACTTTAATGGTTAACGAACTATTGATATCAAAATCTTATAGAATTGATACTATTGAGAATAAGAATTTGACAAATTTTTAATAATGGTGAGATTCTTAGATTTTCAATTCAAATATTTTTTCAATAGAAGTTGAATTAAGTCTCGGTAATAGCAAAATTAACTATTTTTTAATTAATAAATTCATTCGACAATAGTAAAACTAACTATTTTTTAATTAATAAAAAGAGAGATAACTAAAAAAATTAGAAAAAATGAAATGAATTACATTATCATGCGTGGTTCAAGATCAATTATGTTGAAGATTCTTCTTTGGTCGTATTCATTATTAACATTAATGTATTATCTCAAAAAGACAAAAACTTCAACATATAAAACGCTTATCAAATACTCAATATTTCACTAATGTTTTAAAATTGCAATTGAGTTTTTTTTTTAAATCTTACTAAATTTACAAAGACATAATTATATCAACAATGCTTATACAATATTTTTCACATAATGTATTTTCTCCTATTTAACGAACTTTGTATAAGCTACTTCAATTGATAATACTCTAATCAATCTACATCCTCATTTCTCTATGAACATAGTTCACTTTGATAGAAAATGTATGAAAGATCATTTACTATTTATATGAAGGATACTTACAAATATTATTAGGAACTAATAGAAAAATGACGATTCATTTTTTGTCTACTTCATATCTCGAAAAATGAATTTGTAACTTGAATGCTTCTCTTTCACAGCTAGTCTGAGAATCGAATCCTTGTTATACATATGTGTGCTATAATTTCTATCCATAAGAACTAAACAAGATAATAAAATGTAGTGACACTTAAGAAAAAGAATAGAACTAGTAGATGTAACGAGAATGAAAAAAAACATGTTTTACATAGAAAAAGTCAGAAATTTCCTTAATCAACTGACCGTATGGAGGTTTTTCACCCCTACGGACACAATTTGCTCGCATACGTCTGTCTTGAGAAGAACCCAATCATCCCAAAAAAATTCCAATCCTCACATGCCGAAAATCCAAAGTCCAATATCCACGCTCTAGAAATCAAAAATCCCCATCCAAAATCATCATCCGTGCTCAACGATATCTGGGATACAAAAATTTTTGTCCGTTTCTCGGTTTCTATCTCTCTCTAGACAATAATCATCCATTTATTGTTCTCAGATCTGTTACATTTTTTGTAGTGGAGGCTCAATTTTCATCAGGTTTGAATTGATATTTTTTTCCATTTATTTGTTCAATCTGATTAATATCTACAATTATGATTTTTTTCTGATTTTTCAATTTTAATGGGTACTATCGTCAGAGCTTAACATCATTTTCCTCATTCGTGGAAAAATACGGTTCGAATCTGCCAGGAGGGTAACTTTCAAATCCATAATTGATTTTTATTCTTCTTTTCTTGCCTGGGTAACTTTCAATTCCATAATTACTCTACCATTGCTTTTTCTGGATCCACTCATACTAATTTATTGTAACTTCGTTACAGCATTGTTTTATGGTTCTCCTAATGGAGGTTTAATCTGTAAATATTTCTTGTTATAGTTGTAATAGTTTTAGTTTCTTTGAATTATTACTAAAGGTTAACAATTATAACTGCATTGCATTTGATGTTATCCAAGTTTTGAAGATTTTTTGTCAATTTAATGGATTATTCTTCATATGGCAGATATCAACCAAATACTGTATTGAATTTGTTCTTGAAGTGTTAGTGGTTACCATTTTGTTTAATCAGAAAATTATATCATATGGGTTCATAATCAAGAGGGTGGTTGTGTTAACATTGTGAGGAATGTATATGACTTTTGGTGATTAGCACTCAATTTTAGAGCATTATCAACTAAACTCAGGAGCCGATAGAGCTGTTTTTGGTTCAAAGAAACTAGAATGCTGAAACATCTTAGTTTACATGTAATTTAAGTTTGCTAATTGAGTAACATATCAAATAGGTACTTCGATTAATGCAAGAATTGTCGCCCCAATTTGATTAATGCAAGAATTGTGGGACAAATGGGTACTCATAACTATTTTGTTATTCTTTTACAGCTCAACTTTGTGATATTGATTTGTCATTAAAGTTGAAACGTAACTCTGCGGTCGGATCCCACCTCGAGTTAGCGGTATATACTAGTTTAAATTATAGGCAATTAAATAATGATGAAAAAAATATAAACTGAGATATTTAATAATGTCATACATGTTACTTTTATATTAATTATGTTGGTTATTATTTAAACTGAGATAGAATTTTGTTCCTTTTTCATTCTTGAAATTCTATTTTGTTTACATTAAAACTAGTTCTTGTATGTTCTTTTTTTCTATCTTTTTTCTCCTTTGGGCACATGCTTTTTGGTTTCAAACTAATATCAAGGAGTTGTGACCATTTCCAATTTCATTTGACTTAGACTATAGGGCATTTTTGATACACTTAGCTTGACTGAGCAATAGACAAATATTTCACATGTCATTGTTTTTTAATCTTATCAATTATCTCTAGTAGTGAACATGACATTCATCCCTCTCAATTTCATATAAAGTTCTATACAATTCATACCATATTTCATAGTGAGCAACCAAGAAAGGAAATACTTTTTACATTTCTTCATTACATTTCATAGTGAAAAGATCGAATCATATTGAAAGAAAAGTTCTATACATTTCTTTATAACATTTCACAAGTGACCAAATGGAACCATATCAAACGGAAGGGTATATTAGCATATCGTGTAAGATTATGAAAAATATTATATCAAGTTGAAATAACCACTTGCACATTCTTGAATATGAAAAAACTGATTGAAAATCGAAACTTTTTTGTGTGTTCTTCAACAACTTTGAATTATCACTTCTTTCATTTTTCTTTCTTTTATAAAAATTTGAAGAAAAATAAGTTTTGTGTGTGTAATATGTTGTGAAAGAAAAAGACAAAATGAGAGAAATTTGAGAGAAATTTTCTAATTTAACTTGTAAAATTTATATATAAAATTTGAAAAGTTGATGTCAAAGTAAAGAGAAGAAGGAGTAGATCATCACAAGGCTTTTTTAGAAAAACAATGATAAATTTTGATGTCAATATTGACAAATAAAATATCTTTTAACTCTCAATTCATAAATCCCATTTTTATAATCTTAAATACATAATTAAGAATTCCATAATCATGATATGACATTTGTATTCGGCAAAAAAAAATAAAAAAAAAAAATTGGAGATAAGTTGCCTAAAGACAGCCCCTTACTTTGTTAAATAATGGAGGGAAATGAAAGATTTTGGATTTTTTTAATTTAACATGAGAGGGTACAAAGATTTAATAAGGGAGGGTAAAATAGTCTCAATATTGTTTTTGTTGGAAAATATATTGGAGGAAAATAGATTTTCACTAATGAAGTGAAATTGAATCCCACATTGCTTGAGAAGTGGGATTGGGAGAGGAGCCTTAAAAAGGGATTACAATCCCACATCGGTTACAAATGGAATAGTGGAAATTTATGGAGAATATAAATATTCCATCCCACATTGGAAAATGGATAAAATATGAAAAATGTGGAAAACTTAAATAGTTGTCCCACATCGGATAAAAACAAGATTGTGGACCAATTTATATATGGTTAACAATTTGTAAAGTGTAACCATTTGTTGCATAGAGAATCCTCCAAGCTCAACGCTGGCCGCATGGGGGTGCAAATCTTGGACCGACTTGGCCTTCAAGCCTTGAACTTGTGTGCGGGCGCGACTGCGTACACGAATGTCGGACCGAATGAACCAAAAATTGGCCACAAAGTACAAGCTACGTTTTGGAATTTTATTTTACGCTTTTTTCATTTAAAAACGTAACTCCAAAACTTATATCCATTTATTCTCAGTAACATCAAAACGCGTTTTGTAACTCCAAACGTCTGCGATAAAAGCGATGTCAGTCTTCAATGCATAAGGCTCCTCCTTGCCTATATATACTGACAACAATCTTCAGGTCAAAAGACAACACTTCTTACTCCACGAAACCTCTCAGCATTCTCATTCCCGACTACTTCCAGCAGCTTGGTGATTACATTGCTCGCATATTCTCGATTCGACCGCTCGGTTCTGGCAAAGACAAGCCGTCAGTATCACGGGAAGCAAGCGCTGCGCGTTTCCGGTGAGGGGCTTAATTTTGCTTTAAGGACACCGTGTTGAACACGTGCCTCGGCTCCAAGGCGTTGATTTTATTTGCCTATCCTTCGTTGTCATTTTCTTGCTTAAGCATATTGTATATCTCGCTTTAGGACATCGCTTTGTTTTGTTCTACATTTAATGATTTATGTAACAATCTTAAAGCAATTTTTTTTTTTTGTTAAGCAGTTTACAAAACCGGTTTTAAAAACACCTTTCTTTCTGTTTTCAAATCAAAGTCCCATTGTTTTCAAAGCGATTCGCTTTCAAAATGATTCCTTATCGTTTTAAAAGCAGTTTTCTTAAACCGCTTTTGATTTATTCTATTTCATTGTACTAATATTACGATTGTTTTGAAATGGAAAATACAAGTACCAATAATGTTGTGGCATCAGGAAATGAAAATGTGCCTCCAATGGTGCCGAATCTACCGAATGTGGCTCAGTGTGGCTATGCCAAGTTACGATGTGGCTCAAGTAATGGCTCGATAAATACGCATCGCTATGCCAAGTCTAGTGCTAGCTCAAGTGGAACTAAGGCGTGGCTTTTATGCCAAGTCAGCTCATGGTCCAACTATGACAGTCCCCGGTTAATCACGGGAAAAGCGGGAGAAGTTCAAGCGGTTCGAATTTCAAGAGGTGGCAACAAAAATGTTGTTTTACCTCACGACCTTGAATCTTGCGAGATTCTTGGACCGAGAATGTTCCAATGCTCCAAGAGGGTCAAGGAGACATTCAAGCAATCGGTCAGATGGATGCTTGGAAGCATTTCGATTTCTTTGTGCGAAATTATGTTATGAACGGTTTGGCCGATTCATTGTATAATGTGTACTGTGCAATAAAAACGGCTAAGGAATTATGGGAGTCTTTAGACAAAAAGTATAAAACCGAGGATGCCGGGGCCAAGAAGTTTCTTGTTGGCCGCTTCTTGGAATACAAAATGGTGGACTCCAAATCTGTAATCAGTCAAGTACAAGAACTACAAGTGATCTTGCATGAAATTCATTCCGAGGGAATAGTTGTGAGTGAATCCTTCCAAGTGGCATGTATAATTGCAAAACTACCTCCTGCATGGAAGGATTTCAAAAACTACCTAAAGCACAAACGAAAGGAAATGAACGTTGAGGAACTAATTGTGCGACTTCGAATTGAAGAAGACAACAAAAGTTCTGAAAGAGGGTTCAATCCGGTTGTGGCCAAAGCTTAATGTTGTGGAGCATGGTCAAAGCTCCAAGACCTACAAGAACAAGTATGGGCCATCACGGTGGAAAAGGGCCCAAGTTGGGACCTAAAGGTGGAATTTCTAAACTGAAGTTTTTGGAAAATGCTTCAATTGTGACAAGATTGGTCACAAGTCTACGGAGTGCCGTTTGCCGAAGAAGAAAAAAGAAGCAAACATGGTTGAAGATACATCATCATGAACCTTGCGGTATCATATTTCAAGTGAAACCGTGGGTTCAAACCGAGAGAATGGTGGATAGACACCGGTGCCACCCGACATGTTTGTCTCGACAAGGAGATGTTTAGTGGTTTTGAAGAAGCGAGATGGAGAAAAGTCAGATATGGGAAATTCAAAGCAACCTCTCAAATCAAGGGCCATGGAAAGGTGGTTCTAAAGATGACGTCTGGGAAAGAGCTGACTCTAAACAATGTGCTCTATGTACCAGAAATTCGCAAGAATTTGGTATCTCGCTCATTGTTGAACAAACATAGATTTCAGTATAGTGTTTGAGTCGACAAAGTTATTTTGTCAAAGTCCGGAATGTTTGTAGGAAAGGGTTATGTAAGTGACGGGCTTTTTAAGCTCAATGTTATGGCTATTAAGCCAAAAATGAATAAAATGAAAAATTCTTCCGTTTACTTGCTTGAGTCTTCCAATTTGTGGCATGGTAGACTAGGACATGTTAATTACGATACTTTGCGTAGACTAATTAACTTGAATTGCATACCTACATTCCAAATTGATAATAAACATAAGTGTGAAACTTGTGTTGAGGCAAAATTGACAAGGTCATCATTTCAACTGCATTCAAAGGAAAAATCGAACCACTTGATTTAATTCACAATCGATGTATGTGATTTAAAATCTATACAAACAAGGGAGGTAACAAATATTTTATTACTTTTATTGACGATAGCACAAAATATTGTTTTGTGTATTTGCTTAAAAGTAAAGATGAAGCTATAGAGAAATTTGTTCTTTATAAGAATGAAATTGAAAACCAACTCAACAAGAAGATCAAAGTGTTGAGAAGTGATAGAGGTGGTGAATATGAATCACCATTTCTTTGAATTACGTGCACAACACGGAATTAAACATGAAACAACAAGACCTTATTCACCTCAACAAAATGGTGTTGTTGAGCGGAAAAATAGAACATTGAAAGAAATGATGAATGCAATGTTGTTAAGTTCTGGATTACCTCAGAACATGTGGGGAGAAGCTGTGTTATCAGCTAATTACCTTTTAAATAAGGTGCCCCGGAAGAAAGAAGATAAGAGTCCCTACGAGTTATTGAAAGGAAGAAAGCCTTCCTACAAATACTTACGAGTGTGGGGGTGTCTTGCCAAAGTGGCGATACCTACACCAAAGAAGGTGAAAATAGGACCAAAAACTGTTGATTGCATATTTATCGGATATGCACATAACAGCAGTGCTTATCGATTTCTTGTGTATGATTCAAAAATTTCTGATATACACAAAAATACGATAATGGAATCAAGAAATGCATCATTCTTTGAACATGTATTTCCATACAAGTCCAAAGAAGAAGCGAGCTCTTCTAAACGAACATATGAGACTATGATTGAGAATAGTCAGGACCAAGAAGTAGAAGAGGAAGTTGAGATTGAACCAAGACGAAGCAAACGAGAAAGGACAGAAAAATCTTATGGTCCTGATTTTCTGACTTATATGTTAGAAACTGAACCTCAAAGCTTCAAAGAAGCTGTAAACTCTTCAGAAGGACCTCAATGGAAAGAGGCCATTAAAAATGAAATAGATTCCATTTTGCAAAATCATACATGGGAGTGGTGGATCTTCCCAGGAAGCAAAACCACTAGGCTACAAATGGATTTTCAAAAGAAAATGAAAGCAGACGGAACTATTGATAAGTACAAGGCCGACTTGTAATTAAAGGTTACAAGCAACGAGAAGGCCTTGACTACTTTGACACTTATTCTCCGAGAACGAGAATAACTTCCATTCGGATGATATTAGCGATTGCGACTTTGCACAATCTCGAAGTACATCAAATGGATGTCAAAGCGCCTTTCTAAATGGAGATTTAGAAGAAGAAATTTACATGGAACAACTTTCGAGGGTTTTTACGCACCAGACAAGAAAACAAGGTGTGTAAATTGGTGAAGTCATTATATGGCTTAAAACAAGCACCAAAACAAATTGGCATGCAAAATTTGACAATGCCATGATAGAAAGTGGATTTAAAATCAATGAATGTGACAAATGCGTTTACATCAAAGACACGGAACATGGTTATGTCATTTTATGTCTTTATGTTGACGACATGCTCATCGTTGGTAGCAACGATAAGATGATTAAATCTACTAAAAATATGTTGAATTCAAAATTCGACATGAAGGATATGGGTTTAGCTGATGTGATTCTTGGAGTTAAAATTTCAAGAACATCAGATGGACTCGTTCTAAGTCAGTCACATTATGTGGACAAAATTTTGGAAAAATTCAATAATGATGATACTGGCGTGGCTAGAACACCGATAGATACAAGTCAACATCTATCGAAAAATAGAGGCAATGGTATTTCTCAAGTTGAGTACTCTAGAATAATCGGAAGTCTTATGTACTTAATGAGTTGTACAAGACCAGATATAGCTTACGTGATTAGCAACCGAGTAGATATACCGATAATCCGTGGTCGACCACCGGAAAGGAATAGTAAGAAATCTTGAGATACTTGAGATATACGCGTGATTATGGACTGCACTATACCAGATATCCCGCAGTTATTGAAGGATATACCGACGCTAATTGGATATCTGATATCAAGGACTCAAAGTCTACCAGTGGATTTGTATTCACTTTGGGAGGTGCAGCGATATCGTGGAAATCCTCTAAACAAACAGTTATTGCGAGATCTACCATGGAATCCGAGTTTATAGCTCTGGATAAATGTGGTGAAGAGGCTGAATGGCTACGCAATTTCTTAGAGGATATTCCAAGATGGTCAAAACCTGTGCCAGCAATTTGCATACATTGTGATAGTCAATCTGCAATTGGAAGGGCACAAAGCAACATGTACAATGGTAAGTCTAGACACATACGTCGTAGACATAATACCATAAGACAGTTACTCTCAACTGGAGTTATCTCTATTGACTATGTAAAGTCTAAAGATAACATTGCGGATCCGCTAACCAAAGGGTTAAATAGAGAGTTAGTTGCAAATTCATCTAGAGGAATGGGACTTAAGCCTCTGAAAGAATAAGTTATTGTAATGGAAACTCAACCTAATATTTGGAGATCCCAAGATCTAGGTTCAATGAGAAAACCTAATTACAAATACTTAATAAGATCATTGTGGGGGTTAACTCTCATCCATTCCTCGTAATAATGATGATGCCCGTGGAAAGAGGATAAGCAATAGGCTTTTAATGATTCTTATGCGTCGGAACCGAGAGCGGAGTAATGCGGGTTACTCTTAATTAAGAAATCACCTATGTGAGAGAGAAGTGGGGCCGCTTGAAGGGAATTGTGAGGCTCAATTCTTAATAACTCTCATCGAACAGCATATGTTCATGGCCACAAACGAACATACCAATGAGAACCGAAATGTGTTGGGAAGAATCACTGTGTGAAGTACATCATCGTTTACACAAAAGGCGTAATAGTTCAAAGACATCGTGTCTACTAATCGCCTAGTAAAGTAAATGTACTTTAACAAGGGAAGGTTCAAAGGTAACTCCTACCTATCCTATGGAGGTTTCAACTATGGAACTTTATCATCAAGTATTCCGTGTCTCTATCAATTTCCTTTCATGTGGGGATTGTTGAAAATATATTGGAGGAAAATAGATTTTCACTAATGAAGTGAAATTGAATCCCACATTGCTTGAGAAGTGGGATTGGGAGAGGAGCCTTAAAAGGATTACAATCCCACATCGGTTACAAATGGAATAGTGGAAATTTATGGAGAATATAAATATTCCATCCCACATTGGAAAATAGATAAAATATGAAAATGTGTGGAAAACTTAAATAGTTGTCCCACATCGGATAAAAACAAGATTGTGGACCAATTTATATATGGTTAACAATTTGTAAAGTGTAACCATTTGTTGCATAGAGAATCCTCCAGTGGCCTCACGCGCCGCATGGGGGTGCAAATCTTGGACCGACTTGGCCTTCAAGCCTTGAACTTGTGTGTGGGCGCCGACTGCGTACGAATGTCGGACCGAATGAACCAAAAATTGGCCACAAAGTACAAGCTACGTTTTGGAATTTTATTTACGCTTTTTTCATTTAAAAGCGTAACTCCAAAACTTATATCCATTTATTCTCAGAACATCAAAAGCGTTTTGTAACTCCAAAACGTCTGCGATAAAAGCGAACAGATTGAATGCATAAGGCTCCTCCTTGCCTATATATACTGCAACAATCTTCATCAAAAGACAACACTTCTTACTCCACGAAACCTCTGCAGATTCTCATTCTCGACTACTTCAAAGCAGACTTGGTGATTACATTACGGCATATTCTCGATTCTTGCTCGATTGCGATACAAGTCATTGTATCACTGGGAAGCAAGCGCTCGCGTTTTCGCGTGAGGGGTGGTAATTTTGCTTTAAGGACACTGTGTTGAACATGAGCCCTCGGCTCCAAGGCGTTGATTTTATTTGCCTATCCTTCGTTGTCATTTTACCGCTTAAGCATATTGTATATCCGCTTTTAGGACCTTCGCTTTGTTTTGTTCTCTGTTTAATGATTTATGTAATGATTTTCCTTTTACAACCTTTTAGAAGTTGTAAAAACTTGAAGAAAAATGAGTATTTCGTATGTAATATGTTGTGACAAGTAAAGACAAAATGAGAGAACTTTGAGAAAACTTTCTAATTCTAACTTGTAAATTTACACATAAAATCTGAAAAATTAATGCTACAGCAAAGAGGAGAAAAAATGTAAAAAATGTACTGAAAAATGATAAATTTTGATGTTAATATTGACAAATGAAGAGTCTTTTAACTCCTAAATTCATATATCCTATTTTTATGATCATAAATACATATTAGAAATTTTATAATTATGACCATTTGTATTCTGCAGTAAAAAATAATAAAAATAAGTTGCCAAAAAGTCTCAAGCAACTCCTTATTTTGTTCAATAATGGTAAGAGAGTAACTGTTTTTGGATTTT
Source organism: Forsythia suspensa (assembly GCA_023638005.1). Lineage (NCBI taxonomy): Eukaryota > Viridiplantae > Streptophyta > Magnoliopsida > Lamiales > Oleaceae > Forsythia > Forsythia suspensa. The sequence goes on from CM042676.1 coordinate 46,462,505, forward strand.
TTAATTTAAAATAGGAGAGTAAAATAGTCCAAAGATGTAATATGAGAGGGTAAATAGTCCAAAATTGTTTATCTCTTTTAGGACCTTTTAGAAATAGTATAGATAAGCAATCTAAATTCTCAAATCTACTGTATCTAAGCTAGAGGCCTAGGATATAGATAGGCGCATGCTGAGGTAGTAACACAAATTATTTATAATTTCCTATTTTCCTTAATATTGACGTATCGTCCAAATACAAAATCAGTTTTACCCAAGTCACAATTTACATAATTAGCAAGTAAATTTCTAAAAACAAATAGAAAAACACTAACTTGTTTTAAGACAATAGATAATTAGTATAGAAGGCTGCAAACCAAATGCATGCTATTTCCTTCAGGAATCAGGAGGGCTTGTAAATGGACTAATAATGTTGGATATGTGGCCAAAAGTATTAGAAGTATAGTAATTGTTAAACACTTTGAATGTTGTTAGAGAAATATTGTTTTATCTATTTTTTTTTTTAACTAATTGTTGCATGAGAATGCAATTAAATGCCTTCAATTGTTTTGTAATATTATAAGTTAAGTGCTTTGCTTGCGTAGATAAACACAAATATCATTCGTATTTTGATCGAGAATTGTTCATCTGAGACTGGAGAGCAAAGGTTGAAACTTTGTTCTAATAAAGCCGTAGATTTGACTACATTACCAATTGGGGATGTGCGGTCTATCTCAACTATGGCGGGTGGATCTTAGAAGTAGTGGTTCTAGCATATTTGGAAGTGCATTAAACACAACTTGTATGTATAGAGTGTTGAGCTGTGGTGCCTAATTAGTCTCCAAGTATTTTTGAGATCTTTCCTTTGTAATGAGGTTGTTCTAGAGTTTCATTATAATTAGGAACCTTCATTAGGTTGCCTTAAAGTTTAATTATTAATAAACCTTCATTGGGTTGTCTTAGAGTTTTATTATAATTAGGGAACATTAATTGGGTTGTTATATATAGAATTGGTCACTTGTAAATAAAAACTGTATAAATCTTCGTGTTCTTTATTTTTTCGCCTTTTATTTATTGTTCTAATCCTAACAACTGGTATTAGAGCAAGGTTCTGGAGATTAGAATCCATGTGTGAATGCATATGCAATCATATACATATTAACATATATTCATTATTTTATCTACCATATATATGCAAGAGAGCATTAAAAATATATATTCATACATTAAATTATATGAATGATTTAAACTAATCACACAATCATATATGCGTATACACATTCACATACACATTAACGTCTAATAAACTATTTTACCTACTATGAGCAAACCTAGAATTACATATACACTTTAAATTACATGCATGATTTAAGCTAATCACACAATTATATATGTATATATACAATCATATATACATTAACGTCTAATCAACTAATTTATCTACCATATATATACAATAAGATATCATATTACATGCATGATTAAAAATAATCACATAATTATATATGTGTATATACAATCATATACACATTAACGGATAATCAACTATTTTATCTATCATAAATATACAATATGACATTAAACATATATGTCTATAGCAAATCATTGGTAGGCAAGATTATTGTTCACGAGACAATTATCTGCATTTTTTTTATTATTGTAGTTAGGTCCTCAACTATGAGCAAACCTGTAATTTGGTTTCTAGACTTTTGTGTTTGTGCAATTAAGTAAAAAAATTTAATTTAACAGCTAGTAACGAAATTTTAGGGTGTTACAAGCGCAGCAATTGTATATATCGAGATATTATATTATGATCATATAAAAGTTTGGTACGATTTGTTAATCTTTTTGATAACAGAAACAATGCTGGGAAAATCTCGTACAATCATGCTATTTCCGAGGATGGAATCGAACTGACTTTTGCTAATTATCTCGGTAATATTTCAGTACACACAAACACAATATAATTAACAAAATTTTAGCTTTTTTATTAATTATTATTTTATAGTACTGTTTAATTAACATGCTCAAATATGTACTAATTTGTTTGTAAGGACATTGATTATTTAATTAGGTCATTTTTTGTTGACCAAGCTACTTCTAAAAGGTATGATTGACACGGCCAAAAACATCGAGTGTTCGAGGAAAAATAGTGAACGTTTCGTCTAGCTTTCATAACTGGTTTTCTGGCGATGTAATTTGTTATCTCAATTTGATCACTAGTGACAAGAGGTGAATATTAATTTGAGTTTTCGTGTCCGTGCTAGTCTGAAGAGTATTTTCAAAATATTCTTTTTTCGACTAATATTTGTTAGAGTTGTTGAAGATTTTAGATGATCTTATATCATTTTTATGGGTTCGATTTTATCATGAAATATTTATTCGTTGTATCTTAATTACTTTATTTGTTGTATCTTAATTACTTTATTTATTTTGACAGTGAATATAGTGCGGGTCGCGCTTATGCTTTATCAAAACTCGCTAACGTTTTGCACACCAGGAACTTGCACGCAGACTCAAGGCAAAGTTTATCAATTTACATTTTTGTTTGTTCATATTGGAAACTGATCAAGAAAAACTTTTTTTTGAAGCTATATATAATTTCTTTTTGAAAATTAATTGTAATTCATGTGTTTCTTATATATATTTATTAGCGCAGGAGATGGAGGCAAATGTGACAGTGAACTGTGTTAATCCGGGGCCTGTAAAAGCTAGACTCAATAGAGATCGTGAAGGCCTCGTTACTGGGTTTATTTATATATATATATATATATATATATATACTAGTTTTTAGAACGTGCGTTGCACGTAATGTATTTATAATATTATAACTTAGAGAGAAAAAAAAAAAAAAAAAGTTTGTTTTAGTCAAATTCATGTCAGTTCAACGCTTTAGTCAATTTATGTGAGTCGCACAATTATTCTTCTCTTTTAGGCAGCAGAGGTAGAATTGATGAACAATTTGTAAAGAATTTATACAAATAATGACATATTCATACGCTATACAATATGTAATATAGCATTTTGTGAGTCGTGCAAGTATCTCGTTTTTTTCTTTTAAGGCAGCAGAGATGGACTTAATAAACAATTTGTACAAATAATAGCATATTCATATGCTATAAAATATGTAATATAGCATTCAACTGAAATTTTGCATTTGGATTCTATTAAAGCAAAGCAATGATACTTTACAAGTGAATACAAAGTTAAAAAACTAACTAAAAAATAAGTAAAACCAACAACAAAAGAGAAACAAATAAGTCATAAATACTTACAGAACGCCATCAAACAACCCAAGAAATGTTATAATATGAAATCTAAGAGAAAATAACACGTTAAACAGTCGACACAATGAGTTCGGTTACCAATGTTGCAAAGAAAATTGAAGTTTTAAAACTAATTTTAGCTACACCATTGATCTCAAAACAGAGCCCTTTGAATTCTCAGCAAAATGAAAGGATACGCCCTCTGATTGATTGATTTTCATTAATTCATAGTCTGAGGCTCCGCTGCAAAACAAAAGAAAACTTGACAATCACTCACTAACCTATTAATCATATTCTTAGTCCGCAGATGCCGAATGTTGGACTGCATTATGCATTACACAAACAATCTAACCACTTTAAAACCATACAATCTAGTAAATTATATACCCCTCATGTTTCAAGCGAGCGGAAGGCCAAAAGAAAAGGTCAACAGAAAAAGTGACCACCGACAAATACCGTAGTAGATTCATCAAAAACGGTGGTAAAGACAATTGGACACTGAAGCAACTAAATCTATATAATTCCAATCTTCAATTGCCATGCAACACATATCAAGGCAAAATAACCTATTAAACCCTAATTATAAACACACACATATGATAAAGAAAACACAATAGGGTTATATTGTTCAAAACTAAATATTAAAGAGAAAGACTAATCAAATCTATATATTTAGTACAAAGAACTACTTTTTTACTCAAAAACAAATGTTTGTCCACCACGTTGACACGACCATAATTGAACTAAAAAGAAATTCTAAGGACTTGTTTCTTTTGCTATGTATGTCTTCTATCACCCTTTCTCAATTTGGTTCACAGATAACCCAATATTTTTTCCTACGGATCAACGTGTCTTAGATGAACTTCAGAAACTGGCAAACTCAGCAAATCTTCATATTTATATCACATAACTTTGAAATTTCCAAGAAATCTGTAAAATGATGTTTCATGCAACTATTATTGCATAGTGAAAAGCAGAGTGATAAGAAAATCCTAGGAGCTACAGGAGGAGCAGCATAAACCAAGAATGTAACAAGAAGAAGGAAGCTAATATTTAAATCCACTGGAAGTAAATGAATGAGGAATTTGGTTAAGATATATGAAGCACTTAACTCTGAGAAGAATGTATTAAGTCTATTCACTCTAGTGATTTAAGGCAACTTATATAAGCACTGAATTCTAATATGTAGTCCGAAATACCACATTGACAAGGTCATAAACCTGATTGTTTAAGCTACATGAAGCATCTTCAAAATAAAACAATAATATAAAGACAAGATGATTTCCGAATGTATAATACCTTTGAAATAACAATTTTTAGAGAATTACAGTTTTAGATTTGCAGTGTTGCATTTTCTAATTATCAAATTCTATGTAATCAAGTTGGACGAGGATCTGTGCAATTGTAAATAAGTCAAAATATGATTTAATTCTCAATTGGAACTTCTTAACCATCTATCAAATAATTTAACACATAAGATATGAAGTTTATGTAAGTGCAAAGGACATGAAACCTGCATGATCAAAGCCGTCTGATGATGGGATAACTGGCTGTCTCACAACCAGGTGCAATGTGTGACCATCTTCCACATCTATGAATAAATCTATTAAGGAACTGAAGCATCAAAATTAATATAAATACTTCCAACTTCCTTACATTTATCATCCATCCTCTGAAACTGACAATGAGCTTACTTCAAGGCATAGGATGTGAAATTTAAGTTAAAACTTACAAGAGAACTAAATATCTAAGCATAAAGTCATTCTACTCCCAAGAGAAGGCATAAAGAAGCAAGGATACGGTAAGCCGAGAGGAGCTGATCATCGCAGTGTGTAAGTTTGAGAATCCAGTGTCTTGATCTTTATCTCGACAATGGCTTCAGAACATTCAGCCATATCATTCCTTGAGATGTTCACGTCCTCGGAATCTCTTCTTCAATATCTCGCCCAATACCTGAAACTAATAATGACAAATTAAATTCTTCAAAGAGTGATAGCATAGCAACATCACTGAGAAAGATAAGAGGAAGAAGATCTATTTACCAGGTTCTCACTAATGTAAATAAAAATAAGGGAGGAAGAGGAAGAAGAAATTACACTATATACAGTATGAGTTTCTTATGGCCATTCACTTATACCCGAGGTTAGGAAAAATGTCCCTTACTCCCTGTGGTTATAGAAATGGGCATATTCCTCCAATTTTCCTTAAAAAATTGGTTAGCCGATCAGGACTAAAAAAATTACTACTTTAGCCTTCTCACAATTTTGAATTACTAAATGAAGATAAATATATCTTTGCATGATCAATATGGAAATATAGATTTATTAAAATAAAACCTAGATGGAAAAATAGGTACAAGTATGGTACATCATGATAGTAACAGTATTTGGGAAAGTGTGGGACAAAAAATAAATCCACAGACTTGATAACTTTTCTTATATCTCCCCCTCCTAGAGCCCAAGTATCATATACCCCCAAAATAAAGTACATTGAATGATATTTAAAAAATTAAAAATAGATAGAAAAAAGTGAAATATTAGTTTAAACTAAAAGATAACATGACAAAGTAGAGAAAAGCGAACATACTATCTAAAGTAAAATCATCTTCGCACGGTTCTATCAATTAAAGCAACAAAATAAACTTTTTAAGGTTAAAAATAAATGACGGCGACAATTTTCGATATGTGATTGACAAACTTTACATCTAATTTCCTATAACTAAACAAATTGAGCCAACTTAGCGCATGTTTGGTAGTGTTGAAATTATTTTTAAGTAATTATATTATAAGTTGATGGTGAATGTGTTGTATAAAAAGTGGGTTGTAAGTTGTGGATCCTATGAAATATGTGGAAAAAAAATATGTTTGAGATAGGAAAAGTAATATATTAAAGTTACTTAAAAGTAACATATTTTTTATGTTTAATAATTGATCAAGCTTAAAATATTTAAGTTAATTAAATTAATCAAACATAATTTTTATCTACACATTATATTTTTATCTACACATTTTATTGTGACAGTATCACAATAAAAATATCACTTGCAAAAAACATAGAATTTACTTATGTTTTAATTTTAAAACAAATTATTCATACAAATAATCTTGTTTGATTACTTTTAAGTAATTTTAATATATTAATTTTTAATTGCTTTTAAGTAAAATTATATTATTATGACAGTGATGCTTTTAAGCTTAGCCAAACGCACTATTAGGCTAAACCTTGCCTCATCTCCACTCAAATTGCATACTCGTTCTGTATTGTGACTCAAACTCATCCAATCAGATCTAAGATAAGCAGGTTGAGAGCACATGGGCATTGGATTCAAGTCAATTGACAGTTGTACATCTCATAAAACAGCATCACAAGTAGCTGCCTTTTATCATCTATCTTTAACCCAATAAACAGCCAGTGATTGGGCCATAATTGCCAAATTCCATAACTATCATATCTTTTAAAGTGTGAATCATTTCTCACCAATTTGGTAATAGCAATACAGAAGTAGCTTCTGCAAGAGAAAAGAAACCAAGGCAGCCCAACAACTTATGCAATCGAAACCCACATGCAGAAACTCATTTTTGTAAACAATTATACCAAAATGAAGTTAAAAAAATTAATTCATCATTAAAAATGCAAAAATTCACATACATTTGATTTAACAGAACAAATTGATGCAATTATCTGTAGCAATACAGATAAAAACCAAGAAGACTCATCCGAATTACCAAAATATGCTCAATCAACTGTGAAGATCGAGACTGGTCAATGGGCCTCTAACACGGTGGAGGAGTTTCACCTTCGGGACTTTCCCTTAACAAAGAAAAAGCAATTTCAAATTTAAACAATCAAATAACCGCATAATTTAGACTAAACAAAAGAAAACCCACATAAAAAACTGAAAAAAAATAAATAAATTGAATTAATTAAAAAAAACAATCTTTAATGCAAAAGAAGGAATATGATGACTGATCCAATAGTTTAAAGGTGAATTAATAATAATAATAAAAAGCTTACTTGGAGTTAGTTATGTCTTCATGCAACCAGCACTCAATATTTACCCTCATATTAGAAATGAGAGAAAAGAATCTAAACATAAACAAGTAAAATGTCAAGAATAATATTTTGAAAAAGCCATCACTCCAAATTGAAAGCAAAATTCTTACTAAACAGAGATAAGAATGAGAGATTGAAAAGAATAAGAATTATTTGATCAAAGGAAATAAAATATTTACACAGTTATAATATAATATTTGGCCATGCTTAAAACAATCTCTTTTTTGTATTTCTATTCTAAAAATTAATTTTAAGACCAAACTTGCATAAACAGAATAATTCAAGCAATGTATACCTTTTGTTTCATTGATTTCAACTCCAAACTGTAAGCCTTTGATTTGTTGTAGTAATCCCACATTCTCTACTTGATTTTTGCAAAGACAAAACATACAAATAGATAAAAAAAAAAAAATGAATTGTTATAAAACAATATACAATCAAATGATAATATAAATGCGGGAAATATAAAACATAAACACATTTTGATAAGGAATTTACAAACTCACTCCTCTAACAAAATCTTTGCACTAAGTTAATCCTTATATAATCTTCAGACACTCCTCCATTCTCTGCAAATTCAACAAAAAAATGGTGTAAATAGGCAAGTTCTCTTGTAATAATACTTAGAACAGCAATAGCTTGTTTCGTAAGGTAGAATCTACAAAATTTACAGTATTCAGGAAAAAAACTAAAATATTGTTGATTATAATTGTTTAATCAAGTCTAATCATAGAGTTAGTGATAATAAACATACAAATAGTTAAAAAAAAGAATTGTTATAAAACAATATACAATTAAATGATAATATAAATGCAGGAAATATAAAAGATAAACACATTTTGATAAGGAATTTACAAACTCACTCCTCTAACAAAATTTTTGCACTGAGTTAATCCTTATATAATCTTCAGACACTCCTCTATTCTCTGCAAATTCAAAAAAAAAAATGGTGTAAATAAGCAAGTTCTCTTGTAATAATACTTAGAACAGCAATGGCTTGTTTCAGAAAGTCGAATCCACAAAATTTACAGTATTCAGGAAAAAACTAAAATATTGTTAATTATAATTGTTTAATCAAGTCTAATCATAGAGTTAGTCATAATAATTTTTGAATGGCAATGATTTGTTCTGCAAATTTGAATCTACAAAACTTTGACAATATTGATAGGGAAAATTAAAAATTAAACATTGAAATAACATAGCCTGAAAGAACATATATGTTGCTGTACATGTGCAAAGCGATGGTCAATAAACAAATTATTCACTATAAACATCAGTCCACATTAACCAAATGATCTCAAACCCTGACCAAAAATCTCAAAGAGGATAAAAAAGAAAATAGTACTTTCGTGCATAGCGTCTTGGTTGCAGTCGGCGAAGTGTTGCCCAGAGGTTTACTCCCACATCCGGTGCGATTCAAGCTCTTGGACCAAAATACAAAGCATAATCTACGACGAAGAGCACAAGTCCTCATTTTTCAAGCTAATTTCCTCTGTTCTTTATGGATTTTTGGAGAAGGAGATGATCGTAATTTCTACATAGATAGGTAAATCTGCAGTCGAGAGAGAGGGAAATGGAAATTCTAGGATTTGTGCTTTGGAGAGAGAGAGAAGCTTCGCATCAAAATCGCTTGAGACAGCAATCTAGGGTTTCTTTCGCGAGAGAGGGACGACGATTGCCGGGCTTCTGGGTTGGAGAGCGAAAATTCTTTTTATACTTGGGCATAAAGCGACGTCGTTTAGCAGCGAAAAAGAGGATCCAAAATGACGTCGTTTTGGACGAAAATTTGAACAGTAAATACCAACAAGGCTCTTATATTATTGTTATTATGATATATATATATATATTCATATATTTTGTTTCTAAATTATATCAATGTGCACGTGTATTAATCAACTTTAAGAATAATTAAAATTGATCGCGTGCAGATTTGATATTTTTTTGGCTTCCAAACGCTTGAAGACAATCCCGCAGGTAATTAAATATAAGTTATTTTTTGTTTATTTTTAAGTAAAAAAGTTGCTTTAATAGTAACTTTCACACTATTGTCAAACTCTAGTTCATCAAAAACTTACTTATTTACGTATAAGAAAACTTTTAAGTGCCTGTTTTGGATTGATTTTAGAGTCCAATTTCTAATTCTCAAACAATGAGAAGTTATTTTAGGCGTTTGGTAAATTTTTAAAAAGTGATTATAAAATAATTTGTATAATCTAGCAAAGAAAATAATGCTTTTTAAATTGCATTTTTAGTTTTTTCTATCTATCTATTATTAAAATGTCAATTTTGACGATGAGAACATTTTTTTAATTTGACAAAGGTCAACAACTTATAAGCAAAGTTGAACCATCTAAACATACGTGCTTATTACACTTATAAACACATGAAATCGAAACATATGAACTTTTCAATTATGTACATATTTTACTTGCTTAATATGTAAATAGAAACAATCTATAATAGTATATTGTAGTAACAAAATTATCGAACTAACCAAAAAGTATTCGAAGTTCATGAAAATCTTTACATATTTATTACGACTCCATATCTCTTAATCTAATTTTCTTGAAACAAAAGATATAATTCATGTGCAAATATATGGATATATACACGTAAATATTTACATGTGTTTTAGTATCCAATTTAGCAGAAGCTGCAAGGTGATGGTCTGCCTCTGAAATTGTGGTTTAAACCACATTATCCTTTTGAACTAATAACCCATGCAAAGTCAAAAGAATTTTTCAAAGAAAAATAATGTTATATATCACAACAATAATATAAGAGCCTTGTTGGTATTTACTATTCAAATTTTCGTCCAAAACGACGTCGTTTTGGATCCTCTTTTCGACACTAAACGATGTCGTTTTATGCCCAAGTATAAAACGAATTTTCGCTTTCCAACCCAGAAGCCTGGCAATCGTCGTCCCTCTCTCGCGAAAGAAACCCTAGATTGCTGTCTCAGGCGATTTTGATGCAAAGCTTCTCTCTCTCCAAAGCACAAATCCTAGAATTCCCATTTCTCTCTCTCTCTCAACTGCAGATTTACCTATCTATGTAGAAATTACGATAATCTCCTTCTCCAAAAATTCATAAAGAACAGAGGAAATTAGCTTGAAAATGAGGACTTGTGCTCTTCGTCTTAGATTATGCTTTGTATTTTGGTCCAAGAGCTTGAATCGCACCGAGTGTCAGAGCAAACCTCTGGGCAACACTTCGCCGACTGCAACCAAGACGCTACGACACGAAAGTACTATTTTCTTTTTATCCCTCTTTGAGATTTTTTTGTCAGGGTTTGAGATCTTTTGGTTAATGTGAAATGATGTTTATAGTGAATAATTTGTTTATTGACCATCGCTTTGCACGTGTACAGCAACATATATGTTCTTTCGGGCTATGTTATTTCAATGTTTAATTTTCAATTTTCCCCGTCAATATTGTCAAAGTTTTGTATATTCGAATTTACAGAACAAATCATTGCCATTCAAAACAAGCCATTGTTGTTCTAAGTATTATTACAAGAGAACTTGCTGATTTACACTATTTTTTTTTTTTTGAATTTGCAGAGAATGGAGAAGAGTCTGAAGATTATATAAGGATTAACTCAGTGCAAAGATTTTGTTAGAGAGGGTGAGTTTATAAATTCCTTATCAAAATGTGTTTATCTTTTATATTTCCTGCATTTATATTATCATTTGATTGTATATTGTTTTATAACAATTTGTTTTTTAACTATTTGTATGTTTATTATGACTAACTCTATGATTAGACTTGATTAAACAATTATAATCAACAATATTTTCGTTTTTTTTTTTCTAAATACTGTAAATTTTGTAGATTCGACCTTTACGAAACAAGCCATTGTTGTTCTAAGTATTATTACAAGAGAACTTGCTGATTTACACTATTATTTTTTTTTTTGTTGAATTTGCAGAGAATGGAGGAGTGTCTGAAGATTATATAAGGATTAACTCAGTACAAAGATTTTGTTAGAAGAGTGAGTTTGTAAATTCCTTGTCAAAATGTGTTTATGTTTTATATTCCCGCATTTATATTATCATTTGATTGTATATTGTTTTATAACAATTCATTTTTTTTTTACTTTTTGTATGTTTTGTCTTGCAAAAAATCAAGTAGAGAATGTGGGATTACTACAACAAATCAAAGGCTTACAGTTTGGAGTTGAAATCAACGAAACTAAAGGTATATTTTGCTTGAATTATTTTGTTTATGTAAGTTTGGTCTTAAAATTATTTTTAGAATAGAAATCCAAAAAAAGAGATGGTTTTAAGCCTAGCCAAATATTCTATTATAACTGTAATAAATATTTTATTTCCTTTGATCAAATAATTCTTATTCTTTTCAGTCTCTCCTTCTTATCTCTATTTAGTAAGAATTTTGCTTTCAATTTGGAGTGATGGTTTTTTCAAAATATTATTCTTGACATTTTACTTGTTTTCGTTTAGATTCATTTCTCTCATTTCTAATATGAGGGTAAATATTGAGTGTTGGTTGCATGAAGACAAAACTAACTCCAACTAAGCTTTTTTAGTATTACTAGTTAAAAACACATGCTATGGCGTGATTTTGTAATAATATCATGAATTTATTTTTTTTGTTAAAATTTTTAAATAATAAAAGTTCGATAGTTATTTCTTTATTTTATTTATCCAACCTTCCATCAAGATATCTCGGGTCACTTTAATTAAAATTTAAAATATTACAAAATTGTCAATTTGCTTATAAATTTAAGAAAAACAATAGAGTACCTCAAAAGTCGGAGCTTCTTCAACCTCTAAAAATATAGATGCTCAATTTGCATGTGTCGTGATGTTAGTTTTCTAAAGATTCTTTAATTTTAGAGATTAGATATCTATTAAGGTTTGTGTCTTCAATATAAGGTGTAGAAAATTACGAGATATGTAAAGTGTTCAAAAGTTTTCCATTTTACTCACCCTTTTCATCATCATTGAGAAAATCATAAACTTACCGATGATAAGATTCACAATAAAACCCATAATTCATCTTTATTTTCATTTTCATCTTCGTAGGGCGAAACATTTTTTGATGGCTTGGCATTATCAACAAATGTTGTAGAAGTGATCTCAATATTTTCTGATGAAGAAGGTTTTTGATTTTTAAAGTTTATTTGTTACATGTTGATCATATGGTATCTATTGTCTTGTTTACATACATTTATACAAATCTATCTCATTGGAAAATCGGTTTTGGATTATTGAAGAATCCGATTTTCTTGGCATATTTAATTATAAGTTATTTATTGATATGAGCAAATTAGATTCAATGATTATCTAGTAGTTGTTTGAAAATTGAAAGCTTTAAAGCTATATTTATCACAATCTATTTATAAGTTTTAGTTATTCTAAAACTCTTGTTCCTTATCTCGTTAATAAGTGATTGAATAAATTGCATGTTTAAGTTTTCTAATTGAACTAGGTTTCTAAGTAGATAAGATATTACAATATTATCTTTTATTTATCTACTTAAATGAAAATAAATATCTAGATTTGTTTTCATATTTCTTGTGATTTATCTCACCTTATCTTGTATAAAGTTTATTTAAACTTAAAGACTTATTGTGTCTTATCCATATATAAGATAAATATTAAGTCATTAAGTTTAGACAAACTTCTTGTACTATAAATAAGGCAGGTGGTATTCCAAGAAGTTTACGGACTTTGAAAGCAAAAATACTCAAGAATCAAATAGCAAATCATTTATGAGTTGAGAGTTCAAAGAGATATTCAAAAAGTCCCTTTGATCAAAAGTCTAGTTTTGAGAACGGCCCGAGAGACCTGAGCATACAAGAAATCCATTGTGAGAGAGAACGGCATTTCGGCGGCAAGATAAGGATCGGGTCCTTATTCGATTTAATGGAATCAATCAGGGACACACGTGGAATGGACCAAGATCGAGGCCAAGTACTTGATCGCATTCTGGACTAGTTGAAGAAAATATAAAACAGGAAGTTTTATCATTGTTCTTAACTAAGTTTTATTTTTTGTAAATTCTTCGATAAAGTTTTAGATTAGGTCTAAAATTGTAATTTCAAAAAGTTGAGGCGTGTGTCTTTGCTCGAAATAGTGGATTTATTTACCCGTGGCGTGGGGCGTGGATGTTTCCTTGGGGTTTACCACGCTATATCCGGTGTTAATTAATGTTTTAATCGTCTTATATAATAACCTGCCTCGAAGCGCCAAGGCGTTCGGTGAAATGTTACGACGTTCAACAAACTTTCATCAATATCGAACATTAAAGTGAGCGTTGTGTTTTTGAAAAAAAAATATTACTGATCTTTCGGTAACAACCTATTCAACCCCCTTCTAGGTTGATTGTTATCTAGATTTAAAAATAACAATTGGTTTGAGAGAGGGTTCACTTCTAGAAAGTGAGATCCTATGAATCTGAGTATGGACATCACTGCGTCGTTTCGACCACCGTCTTGGATGGAACGAACTATAATTATTGGAAAATCCGTATGACTGTTTACATTCAAGCTCTTGATGAAAAATCATGGCATTCTATCATTAAAGGATATAGTCCTCCCACTATCATTGAAGATGATATTGAAATAGAAAAACCATGTGAACAATGGGTTATTACTGATTTTAATAATGCTAGCTGGAATAGCAAAGCCTTGAATGCTATTTTTTGTTTTGTAAATGCTAATCAATTCAGACTAATATCTAATTGCAGGATAGCAAAGGAAGTTTGGGACATCCTACAAATCGCGCGTGAAGGAACATCCAGGTGAAATCATCTAAACTACAAATGCTCACCACAGAGTTTGAAAACTTACGCATGACGCAGACGATGAAGCATTCAAAGATTTTTATGCTCGGTTGTGTGATATATCAAATCAAGCACATTCTCTTGAGAAAAATATTCGTGAGTCAAAATTGGTCGAGAAAGGTCTTACGATCCTTGCAAATAAATTTCACTCAAGGTGATCGCAATTGAAGAAAGCGAGGACATAGAGCGAAATCAAAATTGAAGAGTTGGTTGGGTCATTAATGACTTATGAACTAAAACTCGCACAAGAAGGAAAGAAAAATCTGATGCATAGCATTTCGAGTTGAGGAAGAAAAAGATGGATGTGAAGATAGTGATTCGAGATATTGATATAGCATTAGTTACCAAACAGTTTGGAAAATTCACAAACGATCTCAAAGATATAAATCAAAGAAAAATCAAGGATCATATAGAAAAAATATATCGACCAAAATAGACGAGTTCATCAAATCCTCTAAAGAAAATAGAAAATCGTATCGATTGTCATACTTGTGAAGGATATGGACACATTGCCTCTCAGAATATGCCAACAACAAAAAGAAAAATTCGGTAAAAAGGCCGTGTAATGTAACTTGGAGCGAGGATGAAGAATCAACCGATGGTCAATCGGGAGACGGGAAGTTTCTAATACTCAAGATATCTCATTTACAAAGATGCTCTATTTTCGATTCTCAATTATCTCGATCTTTTTAATGAACGTTCGACATAGAATCAAACGTTGGAGCTAATGACATTGGGGTCAACCTAAAGCGCTTTTAACTCATCGTATCCACTAAAACAAGGTTTTCCAAATGATAAAATAACTTCATTTTGAATTCTCGTTGGTCGATAAAGATAAACAATTGTGTGATTTGCGGGAAAAATTGAAACAAAGTAGGAAGCAAACCAACAATTGACCATTGGAGTCGCTTTCGAATGAGCGAGGTACTAAGCTATGGGAGAACCACTAATATCGGACATGGGTTAGGATATACTCAAGATGGAAAGATCAAGAAGCAAAGAAAATCACGTTTGTCAAAGAAACAAGTTCGACATTCCGGATAACGATCGATGTCTACTAAACACCGTAATCAAGCGGTCGGATGTTGAAAAATCGAGAATTACGAAGCTGGCGACAAGGTAACTAAAGGTGAATCTAAAGGTAACATACTCTTATCTCCTACTTGTCCAACATGTGGTAAAGACAAAACAAAAGCATGCTAACATCTCAAATCATCTACTAAGCACAAGAAAACTATCCGGAGAACTAGCATGAACTTGAGAAACCTTTACAAATAAAAGAAGTCGAATTAAAATCCGACAATATGGTTAAAGAAAACCGACTTGAACTGTTATGTAGTTGATTTGGCATTCCATGCGTTTGTGACTAATTCTTGGTATTTCGACGGTGGATGCTCTAGGTATACGACAGAAATCAATCACTCTTGTCGATTTTAAAAATTATTTCGGGAGTCGAACCGTCGCGTTTGGTGATGGTGTAAAAGGTAAAGTAATTGGGGATTTGGATCTATAATAATTAAAGGTTCACCACCTTTAACAAATGTTCTCCTTGTTGAAGGCCCAAAAGCAAACCTAATTAGTGTGGGACAAATTTGTGATAATGATCTTCTGTTATTTTTAACCAAAAAAAACATGCACGGTTGTAAGCAAAGAAAGATATCCGCTTGTTGACGTGAACTAGAGCTAGTGATAGATGTTATTTACTTGATCATAGTCTTTCATGTCTTGTAGCTAAAATCGATTCCACGGATCTATGGCATCAACGCTAGGGCACCTTAATTACAAAGATCCGTAAGATTAAGCCAATGTAATGCTATAAGAGGAATACCAAAATTGAAGGACAAACACGAGGGTATATGTGGCCCGTGTCGATTTGGTAAGCAAACTAGAGGATCGCATAAATGAACAACTATCCGCCACCTCAAATGTCCTTGAATTAATACATATGGATCTAATGGGACCCATACAAGTCGAAAGCATTGGTGGAAAAAGGTACATTCTGTGTGTATTGATGACTTCTCTAGATATACATGGGTTAACTTCTTAAAAGTAAAATCGACACATTTGAAAGATTCAAAATTTTATATGCTAAACCCGACCATTGAAAAAGATAACCATGGACAAAAATTGGTAGAATTAGGAGTGACCATGGCAAAGAATTTGAGAATATTAGTTTTTCCGACTTACAGTGAAAAACATGGTATCTTTCATGAATTTTCACTCCTAAAACACCGAACAAAATGGGGTAGTTGAAAGAAAAACAGAACTCTTCAAGAAATGGCGTGGTAATCTTGAACAAGAGAAAATTACACGTAAAATTGGGGTCAAGCAATCAGTCTCTCGCTTGTTATGTTTTGAAGCAGTGGTTACCATTAGGACGGTACTTCTCAAACTCCTTATGAAATTTGGAAAGGTAGAAAGCCTAATCTTAAGTACTTTCACACTTTTGGTAGCAAATGTTATATCCTAAGCGATCGTGAACAAATAGGAAAATGGATCCTAAAAGTGATGAAGGGTATTTTTGGGATATTCGAAAATAGTCGGGCTTACTGAGTCTACAACATGCGTACTCAAAACATAATTGAATCAATAAATGTTGTAGTAGCGATACTAATGATTTTCTTTGAGTATTCACAGAACAAGTCATTCGAGATAATCGTCGTAAAAATCGAGGCAAGAAGCGAACATCGAACGTGGAAAAAGACACCGATGCAAGTCGGAACATTCTAGAGACGTTGCAAACCCGATACAACTAAATGCATGTAAGAAACCGAATGTAATAATACTACTACGGTGATAGTACACACACATTCGAAGATCGAGCACCAAGACAACCACTACACGGATACAAAAGCGACCCTACAACTAATGCCATCGGAATTGGGACGACGGTATGGTGACTGAAGGAAAGCTTCAAATGAGATAAGTCATGTGTGTTATATTTCTCATGTTGAACCAAAAATGTGAAAGAGGCCTTAGAAGATGAATCGTGGGTGTTAGCCATGCAAGAGGAACTTAACGATTTGAAAGAAATAAGGTTTGGAATTTAGTCCCTCGACCAAAAGATGCAAATGTAATAGGAACTAAGTGGGTTTATAAAAACAAATCGACGAACATGGAACTATACTTAGGAACAAAGCCCGCTTAGTAGCCAGGATATAGTCAAATTGAAGGATTAGACTTTGAAGAAACATTTGCTCTGTTGCTTAGATTAGAGTCTATAAGACTTTTACTTGCTATTGCTTGCCAAATGAAATTTAAACTATTTCAAATGGATGTCAAAAGTGCGTTCTTAAATGGCTATCTCAATGAGGAAGTTTATGTTGAACAACCTAAAGGTTTTGTAGATCCCCATTTTCAAACCATGTGTATAAACTTGAAAAAGCTCTTTATGGTTTAAAACAAGCTCCACGAGCTTGGTATGAACGATCTAACTACCTATCTTATTGAAAAGGGTACAAGAGAGGGGAGTCGATGTAACTCTTTTATCAAACACTTAAATGTTGGTATAATTGTTGCTCAAATCTACGTCGATGATATTATTTTTGGCTCAACCTCAGAAAAACAATATATTGATCTCATAAACTTAATGAAAAAGGAATTTGAGATGAGCATGGTAGGAGAACTAACATTTTTTCTTGGTCTGCAGGTTAAGCAAATAGGCAATGATATTTTCATATCTCAATCAAAATATGCAAAAAATCTTATCAAAAAATTTGGTCTTGATAACTCCAAACCAATGAGAACACCTATGGCCACAAATCTAAAAATCACCAAAGATGAAAATGGTACGGATGTTGATTCTAGTCTCTATCAGCGGTATGATTGGAAGCTTATTATATTTGATCGCTAGTCGATTCGATATTGCTTTTTAGTGTAGGAGTTTGTGCTAGATATCAAGCAAAACCAAAAGAGTCGCATGTGGTCTTGTAAAAAGAATAATTCGATATGTTCATGCCATCGTTGATTATGGTTTGCTTTACTCAGTGATACTAACTCTCATTTAATTGGTTTTAGTGATCTTGTTGGGCGTGTAATATTGATGATAGGAAAAGTACCACGGGGAGGATGCTTCTATCCGGGAAACAATCTCGTAGCTTGGCTTAGTAGAAAATGTAATTCCATCTCACTATCTACAAACAAGCGTAATACATCGCAGCAGAAGGTTGTTGTACACAATTAATATGGATGAAGCAAATGTTGGAGGATTACGGTATCAAACAAAACTCTATCACTATGTTTTGCGATAATACTAGTGCCATAAGTTTATCAAAAATCCTGTTCAACATTCAAGAACAAAACACATTGATATTAGGCATCATTTCATTAGAGATCTCAGAGAGTAAAATCATCACAATCGAACACATACTGATCGAAAATCAACTAGTCGACTTATTTACTAAAGCTCGGATACTAATAGATTCGAAAATCTAAGAAAAGCTTTAGGGATATGTATCATTGTCTAAATGTGTTGTCCTTATATATATATATATATATATATATATATATATATATATATATATATATATATATATATATATAAAAAGGTATTTTTATATATTTGCACATACTCATGAGTTAATTATGCAAGAAATAACGATTTTCCAATGTGTTATTGCCTCTATCATACAATTTGATGATATAATTTGAATCTCGTATATTCATCTCTTGTTTATGCACTTTATAGATGTCAAAATTGGGTTGATAATTTCACGACAAATTATGTATTCTACCCTCCGATTTCTCGACTAAATATGGATTGAAGACCTATGGTCGGTGATCATGTCTTCTACTCCATAATATTACGTCTGTTAAACAAGTTTGGTATATTTGAAGGAGGGCTACCTTTCTCTCGGATGATGAGAAGCCATCCTTGATAACATAAAATAAATCACGAGAAAAGAAATTTCTTGCACTGAAAGTGTGAAAGTCACTTCTTATATACTTAAGCGGCTATGGAAACACAAAATAAATGTGTAAATTCTTCAAATAAAAAATAAAAAAAAAAAAAAGAGAAGAAAGCCCGAGTTGAAATAAAAAAATATATATATATATATATTTCACTTACGCAGCGGTGTCAAATATTTTTCAAAGAAAAGACAATTAAAGATGATGGCCGGTTTGAAACTCCGGTCTATAAAGGTTATGTGATTTAGAGGGTGGTGCTTGATTTGTTTCGATATTATTGATCTTATTTTGATTATTTATTCACACACTACACTCTCTTTCATGATTAATATATGAGATTTTGAACTATATTAACAATTTTCTATGATCGGGGTGACCGAGAAAGATGATGGGATTTCTCGCTGTTGCTCATGATATTTGCATTTATATTTAAACAAAAATAATAATAATAATAAAAGAAAAAAAATATAAAAAAAAAAAAAAAAAAAAACGTTTTTTTTTTTTTTTTCTTTATTTTTTATCTATTGTGCATTCAATTTTTTTAGAATTAGAAGTTTTTTTAAAAAAAGGTGTCCATTCTTGAAAAGAGTCCATTCTTAACAAGAGTCCTTACATGCTTTCCTCTATCAAACAGGGCCTTAAAACCTTCATCTTCCTCTTTATTTAAAACCCTAAACCCCTAATTTCTCTTGTGTAAATTCCTTGAAATCTCTTGATATAACTTGATTTTACAAAAGTGTTTAGAGAAAAATCAATGGCAAGGTCAAAAACCACCACTCACCACCCGGAGATGCGCCGTAGCCGGTGATGGCGCGCCGCCTCTGCATCGGCCGCACTGCTCCATTCCCTGGCCCACACCATCACCGCACACCAATGGCTTCAAATCCCTGCCTCGCACCGCCACCGCCCGCATCACGGTTCAAACTTTCACTTGCTCCATCTTCTTCATCTCCTCAACCAACGATCGCAGCTAGTGCAGTTCCTCCACCGCCGCCATTCCCACACCAGTCACAAGTCAGGGGGAGCTTAATGAGGACACGGGTTCTGAGAATGGAACTGGGTCTCAATCTAGTAGTGAGTCTGAAAACCACTCAGGGGAGTCTCCACAGACCGGGAATCTTGAAGAAGAACAACAGAAATCGGGCTCAGATTTTGCAGATGAAAATGTAGAAGAAGAAGAAGAGTCCTCGAATGATGAAGATGATCAATTAAGTCTTGAAGAATCATCCCCGCCGACTCTCCCGCCGCACGTAAAGAAAAAAGCAGAAAATTGATGAACGTTCGAACGTTGGTGATATTCAACCGAACATCGAATGTTGGGCACCCATCCTCCGATGTTCCAACTTGACGACTCATCCTCATTTGTTCGAACAAAGTTTGCTCCGTAAAGGTAACCACGTCTTCACCCCCTCCGAATTACAAATTTGGAACTCTTGATGCATGCACTCGATTTCACAAATTTATTTCAAATCGGGATTTTGTGATGGAATTTAATGTCAAAGAGGATGTCCTTAGAAAAGGCGATCTTGTTGACTTAATTGAGCATTGGGGATACAAAATTGTTGGGTTGGATCTGGGAGACCTTGTGAAACATTGATCAAAGAATTCTTGGCTAATATTTCTCGTGATTAAGCGGTAGGGTAATAATTTTAGGTGGTCGGTTTATGTTGTGGTCGGCTAGTACCTTTTAGTCCTTCCAATCTTAAATCGTTGGCTTGGATTATCACCCATGCTCTGAAGGAATGGATGATGAATTTAAGCAGCGACGTCATCGATACTTTGGCCTTAGAACTCACTGGAAATCCTTCGCCACGGGTAAAAACCGCCGCATTGCTTACCTCTAAGTATAAGTTGCTTCACAAAATCGCCTTGCACAACATTGATCCAATTCAAAGATAGGTCGACGTTGGGATGGATAAGGTTGAGTTATTGTACAAACTGGGCACCCTCTACCCGCTAGATATTGCTTCAATTATTTTTGACAAAATTGTGTTCGCGGCAACCCGTCAAGCACACCTGAATGTTGCCCTTTCTGGTTTACTTCATGCCTATCTCCAAAGATCACAATGTTCCTATACTTAGGGTGACACTTTCACTTCACAAATTAGGTCCTTCGTCCTTCAAAGAAAGTCACTAAGAAACCGACACCTCCTGCAAGAGCCAACAATTTCAAGATCATACCGGTTCTCTTGAAACTCGGGTGAGGGACTTAACCTCTTTGGTCAATACACTATCTCGATAATTTTGGCGTCATCACAGATTCATAGGGCCTTACTTGCACTGGCTCGGGCCGAAGCGGATGGAACTCCTATACCGGAGGAATATCAAGATCTTCGCCATGAATCCTCAAAATCACGGTGTTGGCTCGATGGAACTCAACATCCCGACGCCGGTCCCGAGCATTCTCCACGCATCGACCTTGATCATTGGCATATCTCCACATCCGGATGCTACTCCTTCGCTTTTCGTCCTCCAAGCGCAAGACAAGAACCCGGGCCGGTGGTTCGAAAAAGAGGACCCGCAAGAGCACTTCATAGAGTGTTTTGTGGTTGGGTATTCTCTCCTTAATTTAGTATTTTGCTTTCGGACACTTCGTTAATCTAGTTTTTGCTTTGGCCCCTCTTTCTTACAAAAAGGGGAGTAGTAGCTTTTTTTGCTGTTTTTGCTTTTGTTTCTTTGTTTTCTTTGGTATTTAGAAATTGCTCTAAACTTTTGCTTAATTAGGAATTACTTTTGCTTGGTAATTAGGAATTGCTTTAAATTAAATTGCATGTTTAAATTTGCATATGGTCTTGAATCCAATTTGCCTACGTGCTCACCTCAAAAACAACTTGATATAAGTTTTGTAATTAAGAGATGCCAAAGGGGAGATTGTTGGAAAATCGGTTTTGGATTATTGAAGAACCGATTTTCTTGGCATATTTAATTATAAGTTATTTATTGATATGAGCAAATTAGGATTCAATGATTATCTAGTAGTTGTTTGGAAATTGAAAGCTTTAAAGCTATATTTATCACAATCTATTTATAAGTTTTAGTTATTCTAAAACTCTTGTTCTTTATCCGTTAATAAGTGATTGAATAAATTGCATGTTTAAGTTTTCTAATTGAACTAGGTTTCTAAGTAGATAAGATATTACAATATTATCTTTTATTTATCTACTTAAATGAAAATAAATATCTAGATTTGTTTTCATATTTCTTGTGATTTATCTCACCTTATCTTGTATAAAGTTTATTTAAACTTAAAGACTTATGTGTCTTATCCATATATAAGATAAATATTAAGTCATTAAGTTTAGACAAACTTCTTGTACTATAAATAAGACGGTGGTATTCAAGAAGTTTCACGGACTTTGAAAGCAAAAATACTCAAGAATCAAATAGCAAATCATTTATGAGTTGAGAGTTCAAAGAGATATTCAAAAGTCCCACCGATCAAAAGTCTAGTTTTGAAAACGGCCCGAGAGACCGAGCATACAAGAAATCCATTGTGAGAGAGAACGGCATTTCGGTGGCGGCAAGATAAGGATCGGGTCCTTATTCCGATTTAATGGAATCAATCAGGGGACACACGTGGAATGGACCAAGATCAAGACCAAGTACTTGATCGCATTCTGGACTAGTTGAAGAAAATATAAAACAGGAAGTTTTATCATTGTTCTTAACTAAGTTTTATTTTTTGTAAATTGTCGATAAAGTTTTAGATTAGGTCTAAAATTGTAATTTCAAAAAGTTGAGACGTGTGTAACTTGATTCGAAATAGTGGATTTATTTACCCGTGGCGTGGGGGCCGTGGATGTTTCCGCAGGGGTTTACCACGCTATATCCGGTGTTAATTAATGTTTTAATCGTCTTATATAATAAGCTGCCTCGAAGCGCAAGACGTTCGGTGAAATGTTCGACGTTCAACAAACTTTCATCAATATCGAACATTAAAGTGAAGCGTTGTGTTTTGAAAAAAATATTTCTGATCTTTCGGTAACAACCTATTCAACCCCCCTTCTAGGTTGATTGTTATCTAGATTTAAAATAACACTATCCATACATTCCATTTGACAAATTTTGACAGCACCAAACAATTTCTCCGGCAATTCCTCCTCCGACCGCGCCTCCACCAAGAAATCCATGTCCATTGTAACGCACTCCAAAGCCACGCGCAAAAATTGCAGTGGCAATTGTTGAGCTACCAATATCAACATATATTTTAAGATAATTAAGTCCTTTGTGGTAATAATAATTCAGAACTTTACCTAATAGGCATGAAGAGTAATTTTTCACTGTAGTTTTCATGATCCATTGTCCATTCACAATTTTGTTTATGATCTTAAATATACTGTTGCGAAAAACATCCGACTCGTGAATAAATTGATACAATAGTGAATTGGAGTGATGAGTGATAGTTAGAGTTGGAGGCTAGTGTTTTCAATTAATTATATTTCAATTTATGAAATGAAGAGATGATGGTAGATGGATATGTGGAGAATTTTAGATGCCTTAATTAAGATTTAATTGAACCAATTTTAAAAGGCATTTTAAATTAATTAAGGGCAAATTGGAAAATCTAAAGTATGAGGGAGGATATTTTGGTCCAAAAATGTTTATCCCTTTTAGAGATATAGTATAGATTAAATATAATAAATAGGGATTTAGTCTTTTCAACTTCTAAAGACTATATGTAGTTATAAATATTAAATTAGGGTTTTAATTATAACATTAACTTAAGGACAATTTAGAAAATATATAATATTAATGAGGGTATATTTGTCCAAAAAATGTTTCTCCTTTAAGCCCCTTTTAGATTAGTATAGATTAATTCACCTTTAAGCTATTGGATGAGTCATCATATTCCTTCTTTTGCATTAAAGATTGTTTTTTTTTTAATTAATTCAATTTTTTTTTCCAATTTTTTTATGTGGGTTTTCTTTTGTTTAGTCTAAATTGCGGTTATTTGATTGTTTAAATTTGAAATTGCCTTTTCTGATCTTACAGTTGATTGAGCCTATTTTGGTAATTCAGATGAGTCTTCTTGGTTTTTATGTGTATCGCTACACATAATTGCATCAATTTGTTATGTTAAATCAAATGTGCTACCTGCTGGTTGCAAGTGAATTTTTGCATTTTTAATGATGAATTAATTTTTTTTAACTTCATTTTGGTATAATTGTTTACAAAAATGAGTTTCTGCATGTGGGTTTCAATTGCATGAGTTGTTGGGCTGCCTTGGTTTCTTTTCTCTTGTAGAAGCTGCTTCTATATTGCTATTACCAAATTGGTGAGTGATGATTCACACTTTAAAAGATATGATAGTTATGGGATTTGGCAATTATGGCCCTATCACTGGCAGTTTATTGGGTTAAAGATAGATGATAAAAGACAGCTACTTGTGATGCTGGTTATGGGAGGTTCAACTGTCAGTTGACTTGAATCCAATGCCCATTTGCTCTCAGCCTGCTTATCTTAGATTTGATAGGATGAGTTTGAGCTACAATACAGAACGAGTATGAAATTTGAGTGGAGATGAGGTAAGGTTTAGCCTAAGTTGGCTCAATTTGTTTAGTTATAGGAAATTAGATGTAAAGTTTGTCTTTCGCACCATCTGCAATACATAAATCACATGATAATATCGAACATTGTCAATACATAAATCACATGATAATATCGAACATTGTCACTGTCATTTATCTTTTAACTTTACAAAGTTGATGTTTGTTGCTTTAATTGGTAGGACTGTGTGAAGATGATTTTATTTTAGATAGTATATAAGTTTTCTCTACGTTGTCCTGTTATCTTTTAGTTTAAACTAATATTTCACTTTTTCCATCTATTTTTTATTTTTAAATATTATTCAAAGTACTTTATTTTGGGGGTATATGATACTTGGGCTCCCGGAGGGGGAGATATAAGAAAAGTTATCAAGTCTGTGGATTTATTTTTTGTCCCACACTTTCCCAAATACTGTTGCTATCATGATGTACCATACTTGTACTTATTTTTCCATCTAGGTTTTATTTTAATAAATCTATATTTCCATATTGATCATGCAAAGATATATTTATCTTCATTTAGTAATTCAAAATTGTGAGAAGGCTAAAGTAGTAATTTTTTTTAGTCCTGGTCGGCTAACCAATTTTTTAAGGGAAATTGGAGGAATATGCCCATTTCTATAATCACAGGGAGTAAAGGACATTTTTCCTAACCTCGGGTATAAGTGAGAATGACCATAAGAAACTCATACCTATAGAGTAATTTCTTCTTCCTCTTCCTCCCTTATTTTTCTTTACATTGGTGGGAACCTGGTAAATAGATCATCTTCCTCTTATCTTTCTCAGTGCTGTTACTATGCTATCACTCTTTGAAGAATTTCATTTGTCATTATTAGTTTCAGGTATTGGGCGAGATATTGAAGAAGAGGTTCCAAGGACGTGAAAATCTCAAGGAATGATATGGATGAATGTTCTGAAACCACTGTCGAGAAAAGATCAAGACACCAGATTCTCAGACTTACACACTGCAATGATCAGCTCGTCTCGGCCACCGTATCCTTGCTTCTTTATGCCTTCTCTTGGGAGTAGTATGACTTTATGCTTAGGTATTTAGTTCTCTTGTAAGTTTTGACTTAAATTTCACATCCTATGCTTTGAAGTAAGCTCATTGTCAGTTTCAGAGGATGGATGATAAATATAAGGAAGTTGGAAGTATTTATATTTATTTTGATGCTTCAGTTCCTTAATAGATTTATTCATAGATGTGGAAGATGGTCACACATTGCACAGCCAGTTATCCCATCATCAGACGGCTTTGATCATGCAGGTTTCAAGTCCTTTGCACTTACATAAACTTCATATCTTATGTGTTAAATTATTTGATGGATAGTTAAGAAGTTCCAGTTGAGAATTAAATCATGTTTTGACTTATTTACAATTGCACAGATCCTCGTCCAACTTGATTATGTAGAATTTGATAATTAGAAAATGCAACACTACAAATCTAAAACTGGATTCTCTGAAAATTGTTATTTCAAAGGTATTATACATTCGGAAATCTTCTTGTCTTTATATTATTGTTTTATTTTGAAGATGTTTCATGTAGCTTAAAGGATTAGGTTTATGACCTTGTCAATGCGGAATTTCGGACTACATATTAGAATTCAGTGCTTATATAAGTTGCCTTAAATCACTAGAGTTAATAGATTCAATACATTCTTCTCAGAGTTAAGTGCTTCATATATTTTAACCAAATTCCTCATACATTTACTTCCAGTGGATTTAAATATTAGCTTCCTTCTTCTTGTTACATTCTTGGTTTCTGCTGCTCCTCCTTTTGCTTCTAGGATTTTCTTATCATTTTGCTTTTCACTATGCAATAATAGTTGCATGAAAGATCTTTTTTTAGATTTTTTGGAAATTTCAAAGTTATGTGCTATAAATATGAAGATTTGCCGAGTTTGCCAGTTTCTGAGGTTCATCTAAGACCCGTTGATCCGTAGGAAAAAATATTGGATTATCTGTGAA
This sequence comes from Forsythia suspensa, assembly GCA_023638005.1. NCBI lineage: Eukaryota > Viridiplantae > Streptophyta > Magnoliopsida > Lamiales > Oleaceae > Forsythia > Forsythia suspensa. Next base: position 46,489,032 of record CM042676.1, read on the forward strand.
CCAAATTGAGAAAGGGTGATAGAAGACATACATAGCAAAAGAAACAAGTCCTTATAATTTCTTTTCTATTCAATTATGGTAGTGTCAATGTGGTGGACAAACATTTGTTTTTTAGTAAAAAAGTAGTTCTTTGTACTAAATATATAGATTTGATTAGTCTTTCCCTTTAATATTTATTTTTGAACAATATAACCCAATTGTGTTTTCTTTATCATATATATATATATGTGTGTGTATGTGTGTTTATAATTAGGGTTTAATAGGTTATTTTGCCTTGGTATTTGTTGCATGGCAATTGAAGATTGGAATTATATGGATTTAGTTGCTTCAGTGTCCAATTGTCTTTACCGCCGTTTTTTATGAATCTAATACGGTATTTGTCATCACTTTTATGTTGATCTTTTCTTTTGGTCTTCCACACACTTGAAACATGAGGGTATATAATTCACTAGATTGTATGGTTTTGAAGTGGTCGATTGTTTGTGTAATGCATAATGCAGTCCAACATTCGCATCTGCGGACTAAGAATATGATTAATGGGTTAGTGAGTGATTGTCAAGTTTTCTTTTGTTTTGCAGTGAGACCTCGGACTATGAATTGATGAAAATCAATCAATCGAGGGCGTATCCTCCCATTTTGCTAAGAATTCAAAGGGCTCTATTTTGAGATCAATGGTTTAGCTAAAATTATTTTTAAAATTTCAATTCTTTGCAACATTGATAACCGAACTCATTGTGTCGGTTGTTTACCTATTATTTTCTCTTAGATTTCATATTATAACATTTCTTAGGTTGTTTGATGGCGTTTTGTAAGTATTTATAACTTATTTGTTTCTCTTTTGTTGTTGATTTTACATGTTTCTTACTTAGTTTTTTAACTTTGTATTCACTTGTAAAGTATCATTGCTTTGCTTTCATAGGATCCAAATGCAAAATATCAATTGAATGCTATATTACATATTGTATAGCATATGAATATGCCATTATTTGTATAAATTGTTTACAAATTGTTCATCAATTCCACTTGTCTTTGTCTCAAAAGAGAAGAATACTTGTGCGACTCGAGAAATTGAGACTCAAGCGTTGAATCGACATGAATTTGACTAAAACAAACTTTTTTTTTTTATCTCTAAGTTCATAATATTACAAATACATCACGTGCAACGCACGTACTAAAAACTAGTATATATATATAGTCGACTCAATTACCAGACAAATGAAGATGTTGCCTAAATTCCACATTTTGTTAAGGTCCTTAAATTTTTTAAAACGAAGCAATATTCCGTCAATAACTTTTTGAAAAAAATAAAATAAAGAATCAACTTATGTCAATTTCTCCATCAGCGATCATCGATTGCAAATCGCCTTTTCACCAACGAAAATTTACCAACGGATTATCTGTTGGTAAAAGTTATGACCTTTCAACTACGGTAATTAGCGATGGTTTTTCTGTTGGTAAAAGTAATAGTTTTTCACCAACGAATTTTCACCTTTGGTGAAGAGTGAATCTTTTTGTATATGGGTGCTACGTAGGTGATATAAATCAATTTTGAAAACCAAAAAATAATTCGATCTTTCACTTACGGAATTTCCATTGGTGAAGAGTGAATCTTATTACCAACGAAAATTCCGTTGGTTATATAAGTTGATATAAATCAATTTTGAAAATTTAAAAACACAATTCAACTATTCACCTACCAGAAATTTAGTAATTTATAAGTCGAAAAAATCTTTCGATTTATCACTTACAGATAGTCCATATGTAATATTAATATTTCAACCATTGAAGCTACGAAGAGTTGATGAGTAGATCTTGTTACCCGCATGTTTTCCATGAGTAATGTAAATCAAATTTTGAAAATGAAAAAAGATTCAGTTATATGGAGTTGAAGGTTAATCACTTAAAGAATAGCCATAAATTATGTTTCATTCATTTAATATTCGAATTTCCTACAACGAAGTTATGCAATTACAAAAAGGGTAATTATATTCTCACCACACTATTTGTTAACCACACCACATTTTAAGTGCAATAAAAATCTCCAACCATTGCTTATTTTTGCATTTATATTCATAATTTTTTTTTATCACATTCTTATCATCATTCTATTAATTTGCATGTCTTATCTTTGTTTTTGATAATAATTTCTGTCCAAAACGTTAATTAGAGTGGCTTAAAAAAAATTTGTCTACCTTTCGTATTTTCAAATTAGCAAAACAAATAACAAATACAAAAGTTTGACAAAATATATTTTCTTTATTTCAATGCACATTAGCAGAATATTTGGACAAAAATCGTCATCAGAGACGAGATGTAAAAATTAATTAAAAATTAATGAAAAAAATACGATGAAAAAAGTTAAAGACATAAATGTCAAAATATCAAAGTTAAAGGACTTTTATTGCAATTAAAAACGTTGTGTAGATAATAAAAACCGTGATGTAAATATAATTGCCCTTACAAAAATAAAAAAGATTCAAACTATAATTCCGTGCAAAGAAAACATAGGTGGACTAGTTTACATATTGTACGACATCCATTTAGTTGGGTATTTCGTGTTTAAATGTGAAAGCAAATAATGTTTATAATCATTTCATATAGTTTGTACAACTATACATTTTTTTCGAACAATGTGATATTTTAAGTTTAAGCGTTAACACAATAAAATAAATATTGAAACAAGATTTTATTCTCATTTGTTGTTAACGAGAATTTAGGTGGTGTTCTCTTTGCGTTTCAATTTTCTGTTTTGAATTTTGAATTAATTTTCAGTTTTGAGTTTTGAGTGTCTGTTTTGAGATTTATGAAAATACGTTCTTTTTGGAATTTTCGAAAAATGTTTCTCAAAACAGAAAACTCGAAAACGTATTTACTTGAAATTTTTGATGAATGATTTTGTATAATATTTTATTTAGAAATTTTGATTATTCAATAATTTTTAATAGTTTAATGCTAATATAGTATGAAAATTCTAACAAAATAGACTATATAATGTTAATACATTTGTACATTTTCTCAAAATAGTTTAATGTTAATACAATTATTAGATATTTTTCATAATTTATTTATTGTTGTTTTGAAAATAGTTTGCCGTTTGAAACGAAGATCGACCTACTCGATTAGGTTGCAAGGGTCGAGGGGACAGCGCTCCTCGTGGGGGCTCCCGAAAGGAATTTTGATTTCCTATAAATATTTTCTAACATATTTGATTTTAATAATTGATTTCATATATATATTTTTTAACATATTTGATATTAATAATTGATTTTCCAACATGAAAACCATCTATATAAAAATTCGATTTTAAAATTTTCAATTTCTTTCAACAACCGAAAATTTGTAGCTCAAACCATTTTAAAATTTTATAATTAATTAGAAGCCCAATTTTATAAATTAATTTTCAGCCCAATTCTCAATTCAGCCATCTTCTCAATGCGGGCACTATGAATCGTGAAAACCAAAACAAAATGAAATCAATTAGAATTCTAAACCTATACAATCCCCGAGCCCACGGTCGCGCACATGATTCCCACGAGCTACTGATCAGCGCGACGATTCTCACGAGCTACGATCGCTTCCCTCGAGCCCGCGATCGCGTGTGATTCTCTCAGCCACCAATTGCGCGCGATTCTCAGCCACAGTCACCGCGAGTCCTCCGCCACCAGTCACGGAAGTCATCACCACCAGTCGCCGCTTTGAGTCATCGCCTTCATCCGCAGCAGTGATTCATTAGGCTAGTTTCCCACCAGATACATTACCGCCAATCGCACCAGGTACTTACAAATTTAATTTCTGAACCTATGTTAAGTTTCTTCATTTGCCGGGCACTTTGGTTTTTGATTGTTTTTGTGATTGTTTTATGCGGATGATACACGTATTTGCAAATGACGAGGTTGGATTATGATAAGGTTGAATTATGAGGTTGGATTGTTTTATGCGGATTATGAATGATGAGGTTGAATTATGAGGTTGGATTAAAAACTGCTCTATGTTTGACATCAGTACTTTTAGATTTGTACATTTGTTTCATAGATTTGTACATTTGTTTCATGTTTACTGCCTACTTCATATTTATCTTTTCAAAGCTTAGAATAACTTTGGATTTTCCTTTTTGTTTTACTAGTATACCACTTCCTTGCGGTGGAATCCGATCGTAGGATCTATTATGATGATGAATTGAGGCGATGAACAGATTTTGTATGTGAAACTAAAAGAATACAGCAGTGCACATGTATGTGCTAAGGAACTTGTATCTATTATTAGTTGTAAGCTAAAGATATTCATGACACAAAATAAACCAACTGAATTTAAGTATATTCTTAGAGAAAGCATCCCATTTCACTGTCCAGTAGATTTGGTTGATTATGAGGATCATCAAAGGCAGCTAAAGGGATACCAATCCCATGTTAGATGTCATTCCCAATTCTGATCTAAGATTAGAACTTGTTTTTGCCTACAGTTTCGAAAAAACTCATGAGCAGTTTTGCAGCAACCATACAACCATATATAATTTTCAGAAAGCCACAAAACAAGAATCCACTAGGAAAATCGCCAGACCAGAGAGATCAATAAAGACCGACTTAAACATTGGGAAATGACATTCATGTTCAATATACTTCAACTATATATTAAGATCATCCAACCTATGTCAATATTTTACCAAGTTACCATTAGAACAAAATGGACTAATTGGGTAACATAAGCAGCTGATTTTTCTGGTGCATACAGAATATCACCATCCTGCCTAGAAGGTAATTAGATAATGTCATCACCAGCCTCATACACTAATGAAAGAATAGACAAGACTTGAACAAGGCATGATAGTCATCAAGTCAACAACCATAAGCATGTAGAATATCAAGGTGCTGATGGAAAGTGAAAACTCTCATAAGCAGCAACATTGCACTAAGAACACCAACACATTTTTTTGCTTTAATATTTAAACTTGTTTTTCATACATTTATTAGCAAATTGTTCGTGTAATTTGCACGACTACCTTGAATACACTCTAAAATTATTCATAGGAGACTAGTAGCTAACTCTCCTTAAATTATTGCTTAAATTCTTTCTTTGTCACTTAACAAATATATGCATTTTTTCAGATTAACAAACCTAAGAAAAAATTGCAAGTAACCCCCCAACTCAACCACTTATTCTTCTCCAAATTTTCTCTCGCCCGTCACCACCCACCAGAAAACTACTTTCACCAACAACCAAACAAAATGCAAGGCCATCTATTAAGAGCAATTTGTAGAGATGGAAAAATACTCAAATTGTGAGAGACAATATTATTAGACCCTCTATCGAGCTGTAACCATGGAATTTGCAAGTGCAGGTGAAGGTGGAATCGTTGAGGGTGAGAGACTTAATGTCATAGATGGGGATGGTGGTCCAACAGTTGTGGTTGAGCTATAACTATCTTGCCAAAGAGGGAATATTGTCGAAGGGGAAGAGATGTGAGGATCTGTACTAAGAAAACCCACATTTGAATTGTGAAGTAGCTATTACAATTCCTAGAATAGTACATGTACGTTTCTTGACAAGCTTCCCTGCAAATGTCTCCAAAATATGATCGTATTTGAAGTAGCCATTACAATTCCTCCAATTTCTAGCATTTTGTTTGGTTGTTGGTGAAAATAATTTTTCGGTGGGTAATGATGGACGGTGACAAATTTGGAGAAGAAAAAGGGGTTGGGTTGGGTGTTAGATACAATTTTTTTTTTTTTTTTATTGGAGTTTAGTTGCAATTTTTGTTTTATTTTTATTTTTCTATTCTTGTTTTATCATTCAATTTAAGAGTAAAATAATATGTTTAACAAAATTTTAACCATTTAATGGTCAATAATGGTTTTTGTCAAAAAAAGACCCAGGCTCTAATGTTTTATTAGTTAGGGATATGAGTGCTAGAAATTAAAGGTTTGGGACTCCGTCACAAGGTTCAAAGGTTTGTGACCCCCATTGCTATTTACCCATATATTAATGACTAAACTTCATAATCAATAAAATTTAAATACACTAAAAATTCATCATTCAACAAGATTAACTAAAAGTTCAATTTATACTAAAATATTCAAATATAATGATATTCAAGATACCACTTAAATTTAAATTAAAAAATATATTAACTTGGATATTCAAATATCATCTAACAAGCATTAACTAGAAATTAATTAACTATTTACTTAACAACTAATAATCCTTAACAAAATTAACTAATAAAAATAATCTCAAGTGTCAAGTCTAAAATTGAAAGGAAGACAGTGAATTGTAAAAATTTAGAAAAACGTAATTTAAAAAAAAAATCGTCAAATAAAATTGATAAAATGATAGAATTTTGAACATTTACTTTATTGAATAAAAAATAATGTGGAGGAACACAGATAAGCACAGATCTACGAGAAGGAGTTGTTATTTTGTTGATCGGACAATAGCGGTGATAAAGGTGGTCATCGACGAAGGTGTGAACTCTAAATTGTAACTCCACGTAGGTCGATATTTTAGATCTAAAAGAAGGATGAGTATGTAAAAATGATTATTTTGACTGAGATTTTATGGTGGTGGCGGTGGTAGTAGGTGCAAACTCCAAATCGTGACTCTATGTTCATGTTTCAGATCTAGATGAAGAGGAAGAGGATGAGATAACAATGGCGATTTAAGACGGTGGTGGGGGTTTGATAATATGGATGAAATGTTTGAGTGTTTTGATCTTGTTATTAACGTGTATATGAATAAGATTGAAATTTGTTTGGCCTTCTAATTAGATTAAGGTAAATTCAGTAATTATTTTATTAATTTAGGGTAAAAATTGTTAAATATAAAAATAGGGTATTTATCAACTTTTATTTTTCTAGAAAAAGGGTTTTGTGGCTAATTCTCCCTTTATTTTATTTTGAAACATTGATCCAGCCCAAATTGATCTAATGTATTCAATTTTGAGCGAAGAACTTAACCAAAATTTATAAGTTCAACTCTAAATCCAATTATAATACTTTCATCTATTATCAGTCCATTTCTTTAAATTCAAACTCTAATAGTCGAAATCAGTTCTATATATGTTAACTCAGCTGGCCAGCTCCGTTTCTTTTTTTTCCCGAACGCAACTACAAAGTTTGATGGGCAAGTGGGCGAATGCGGAGTGTCCAACCAACCGACTGCAAAGTGCGACCAAACATCGATATTTTTTTATATATTTTTTGGTTTTTAGCATTTCTGTAATATTTATATTGTTTTGTATATTTTTTTTTTTTTTTTTTCTGATTCTTTGTTTTATTTGTATTTTTTCAATGTTTTTATTTTTTGCTGCTCCTTGAATAATATTTTGTTTATTAAAGAAAAAAAGTTATTGCATGAACTAAAGAAAGAAAGTATTGCATACACAAACGATTGATTTTGAAGAAAACCTGCTACATTTATTCTTTTATTAAAGAGAGAAAGTTATTGCATATTTATATTTTATTTTGTTTTTTAGGAAACGGATCATAATTCACAAGTCCTTTGATGAAATTTTTTCTTGGGGGTCCTAAAATTTCATAATAGGTTAATTTCAAATTCTATATTGTCCTCTTTATTATTAATTTTTTTAGGTTTAGTTAATTATTTAAATTCTTGAAGACTTATGTCATCCCAAATTGTGAAGTTTTTTTTTTTTTTTTTTTTTTTAGCAATTGAAAACTAGGTTTAAATAAATATAGGAATAAATTAATGGCCAAGGTGAAGAAAATGGAGGAAGAAATTACCTAAAACTAGTTCTCAGAAGATAGTGGTTCAATTAAACCCCATTTTAGATGATTTTTCATTGATATTATAATAAATTAAAAGTAACTAAAATATTCTATTTGTTTTGATAGCTTTCAAATTTGGTTGGTCCTTGCTCCAATTTCACGCTACTAACATATATCATTGAGTAGGTATTTCGTTTGCTACTACGTTACTAATTTTATTTTAGTTTTTGCTAATTTCTATTGATAATAGAATATATTTAAATGAAATTTCTGGAAGATTGTTATTGTTTTAACGGTTTATTTTGTTGTCTTGTCGATTTATTATTGAATTATTGTGCCTTGCGACTTACTTTGTTGCTTTATCGACTTATTATTAAATTGTTGTATCTTATCAACCTATTATTAGAAAGATCTCCAACGCTGACTCCGCTCATAACTTTTAGGACGCGCCACATAAGTTTTTATAGATTTGTTATAAAAACCATCTCCAACTCTATGACGTGAGTTCCACACGGAGAAGTCTATTATTTTACTTCGCCACGTTGATATTTAGTCATCGAGATTATTGAATTTGCTTTTATCGACCTATTATTGAATTGTTGATAAACTTTAACAGTTTTTTAACAATTTTTTATGCTATATATCAATTTTATTACATTGAGTTTGTTGAATTTCAGCCCGCGAATTAAGTTCCTGCATCCATTTCAGCCCTCCCTAACATATTGTTCTAGGTCAGCCCCTGCAGCACCACCACTTAAACCCCTGAAGTTGGAGCTCTCAGCAAACCAGAAATGGCCTCCTTAATCTCCGAAAAGCTCCCAAAATTCACCACCGAAACTCTCAAACTCGCTGCAAAACAATCTCAACGCTGCCACATCGTCCCAGTCCGCCTCCGCCGCGCCATCAAAAAGTACATTCGAGGTAAAATAATAATAATATTAACCACAAAAATTACTCAATTTTTTTTTTAATTTATTACAATTCATAATTTGGATTGAATTTTAGTTTGTTAATGTAGAGGAAGATGTTGAACATATGAGGAGAAAGGTGTTGAATTTGTCGCAATCATTCAACGAAATCAAGGAGGTGAATTTACTTTTGCCTACCACGAGTTCGAAAGGGCTGATAGAAGATCCACTCAAATCTATGGAACAGTCTCAGAGGTGGAAAGTCAAAACTGCTTATGGCGATATTGGCCTCAGGTATCAGGAGGATCAGACCATTGCTTACTTGGCTGCGCGAATGCCCGCTGTTTACTCTGCTCTCTATCGTGTCCTTAGCGAGGTATAGAAGTGTATACTTATATGCATTACATACGTGTGTGCAATGTCATTAGTCCCGTTGGAGTGTTTGTAGAAATTTGATGGAATTGACGTTGTGTCAATTTACTTGATTTTGGATACGAGCACTAGACATATATTAAATTCCTTGGAAATACTTAAATTTCGAAAATAGTTGTCTATGAAAAACAAGAACACGAGTTTTGAAATAAAAGAGGATATGTTTGGCTTTTCCCAAACTCCAGTAAAATGTTTAATTTGGGGTGGAGGGAGTAATAGAATTTGGGATTCAAATATAAGGATGGTGAACACGAGCATTTTACAGGTTGAAATGAATTTTATAGGTAAGGAGAAGAGTGCCTGATTTTACGCCAGCTAAAGTGTTGGACTTTGGGGCAGGAACAGGATCGGCAATGTGGTGAGAATGTAATTTGGTTGTGTTTTTCTTGTAAATTGCAGGAAAAGTGCATTGCTTGTTTTAGTGTCATTATCTCTTCTTCGTCTTGGTCCTTAAATACTGCCTTTTAGTTTCTAACTTTTGGTTAAATGAGATAGGGCAATGATGGAGGTGTGGCCTCGGTCTTTAGAGACGATTAATTTGGTGGAGCCATCACAGTCGATGCAAAGAGCAGGACAAAGCCTTCTTAAAGGTAAATTGTGATGCATTGCCTGTGTCGTCGAGAAAGCATGGAAAGAGTTGGACTTCAGAAGGGCATTTTCCAAATGATAACTGCCTCTCATTTTTTGTTGTGGTATAAGTGGGCTTGAGTTTATTGGTCATGTTTTGATTGTCATGGAAGTTCCAAGTACATTGAAGTAGAAATATACTACTTATAAGATGACTGAGAGAAGAGTTGAAAGCTAGTAAATGTACGCATCTTGTTTATTGTAAAGGATTGAGACTTTCATTACCATGGATACTAGGAATTCTATTCAGTATGTGCACTTCTAGCAACGTGTAAATACATGTACTTTTAGCAACTGGTCTTTATTGTGCTGCAGTTGTTGATTTTTCGCACTTTACGCTATCACTTATACTTTATCAACATTGATTCTTCTTCTTGATCTTTTAGGATTGCACATTTTCTTGGGGTACCAGAACATTTAATTTCCCTTGTACTGTTTCATTTTCATTTGACGTTCACTGGGAATGTTAGTACTGTGCCTCTGAAATAATTTTGATTTCTGTATTGGGTGACAAATGCAGGACTGAAAAATTTGCCACTCATTCAAAGCTATGGTAGCATACAAGCGTTATCTAAGCACGTCAATAAGTCTGGCAGACAACATGATCTGGTCATTGCTGTAAGTATTATTCTTATTTCCCTTCAACCTTTCTTGCTTTTTTGGCTTATATTGACTGATACAGTTAATGTAAATGTGGGGAATTGTCGTTTAAAATCCTTATTTGCTTGAAATTATATAAACCTACTTAGTTGCTGATTAATAACTTAATGTTTCATGCTATTGGGGGAAGTCGTATGTGCTCGGAGAGATTCCATCATTAAAGGACAGAATCACTCTTGTGCGGCAACTTTGGGATCTTACAGGAGATATTTTGGTAACTTCTGAACTCAATTTTGTCATATGCTAATCTTATTTGGGCATCAGAATATTTTTTGCTTAATTAATTCTTCCAAAATGCTGAACTTTTTTCTCATCTTTGTATGGCATACTCCAAGGTACATGGATTTGTTTCAATTGACTGCACAGACTGCACAAAACAACACAACACAACACATATGAGTAGAATCAATCATATTTCTTCTATAGATTCTGTTGAAAAAGAAAAAGAATTGGTATTCATGATTATTTTTCTACAATGGCCTATTTATACCTGGGGAGATAATTAATCAATCCCATATTTTTTGGATTGGGGATTGAAATCAAACTAGTTTCCTTTAGTTTGTTCATCATTGTATCACATTTTACATTTGACAGAGTTCGCCAAAATATTGCTATTTTACTTCTGAAACTACTTTAGTTGTTGATAAAACATAAAACTATTTAATAACATGACAAATTGAAAAGGTTTCGTAATATCTAATGAGCTAGAAAGCAAATCTGCAATTACAATGGAGGAAAAAATCTGTCCTGTTTCAAACAGGAGAATTATTTGAGCAATCAATGTAAGTTCAAACTTGCGGGGGAGAATGTAAGTCAGGTATTTATCAGCAATATATAACATCAAAGTTAATTGTTCGAGTGCTTACGGCAATTGTTTGAAATGAAGGAGACTCTCTTTTAACTGAAGCCATATAACTGCCAATCCCCAAAGTAATTCTCCTTTGCAGGATGTATGTTTAACATTCACAGGGTCTGGTGACAGGCTCCATTTTATCAAAATCCAACAGACAAAAGTGCGTCTTCTATTTAGACTTGTATTACAATGTAGGATGCTTAATGTGTGATCTTGCCATGCACAATAACTTGTTCGAAGCATTAATGTAAACACAGTAAGAGTTAGGAACTATTATTTCATCGGTATATTGTTGAAGTTCTCTTTGACGACTCTCATGGTAAAAAAATGAATGAATTGTAAGCACAGTTCTTATTGTGAAGGAAGGTGAACTTGCGGTTTTTTTACTTTCCATTTTCGTATCCAAATTCAAATTTCTATTGGAACAGGTTCTAGTTGAACCTGGAACACCACAAGGATCAAATATCATATCTCAAATGCGATCACATATCTTATGGATGGAGAAGAGGGTAAGTTCTTTTATATCAGATTTTACATTATTATGGTTGTATTTTTGAGTCCTTAGTATGTATTTGTATCACTTCTCAGAGATGCCGCAAATTACAAAATGCAGCTAAGAAGGCCTCTAATGATTTGATGACACGCAAAACTGGTGCATTTATAGTTGCTCCTGTAAGTTGATGGATTTTCTCTTTCGTAAATTGGATTGCTTTGGAAAAATATATTGTTGCATCAGCAACCTCTCTTTTAAGAATTTGATGATGCTCAAAAATGACGTGTCATTTGTAATTTATGTTGTTGCAGTGTCCTCATGATGGAGTTTGCCCGTTGCAGAACACAGGCAAGTACTGTCATTTTGTTCAACGCTTGGAGAGGACATCATCACAGCGAGCATACAAGGTTTTCTCTCTCTATCTCTCTCTCTCTCTGGGAGTGTGTGTGCACACTCACGTGTCATCTTATGAACTCTTGTAATGTCATCTTATAAACACTTGTGTGAGCATACAAGATTTTTGGTTTAAACTCTCCATATATTACTCCTGCTTCTGGTGCACATGTTCTCATTCTCAGTTGTTTGTGCATATTTAAGCATAAGAGATAAGAGCATGCCATTTTTTAATTATTAGATTGTTTTAGGGTGGAAACTGTATATCGAATGCTCACCATTTCTTTCTCATAGTGACGAATCCTAATCAGTACATTTTCAAGTAAAATAGAAATTTGTCCATCTTTTCATCAATCCCACTTGCAAAAACTGTGAACTGTTTGATGATTGCTGCAGCGCGTCTTTTCTGGATATTAGCATGATTTGACTTTATTTTTTTCTTTGCACTTAGGGATTTTGAATTGTCATTATATGGTAGCTCCATGAAATAAGGCCGACACTTACTTTACAACTTAATGGATGCATTTATCTACATATCTATCTGCTGTTTACATCTCGAGGACATTGCTTCTCCTGATTTGAAGGCTGTACCTATCTTAGTATTGTTGCTCATTCAATTTTTTTTTCTTTTCGTAATCTGCATATTTAAATTTTACCATCCTTTATTGTATTCTCTCTCTCTTTCCGTCCTCCCCTCCACCCCCACCCAAATATAAAAAAAAAAATGGAAAAAAAAAAAAATCATTTTTTCTAGGAAGTTGTTGAGATTTAGCTATCTTTTTCTCCAGTCGTGTAAAGCAAGTTAGCGAACTTTGCCTAGAAATGTTCTTATGTTTGAACCCTCCATTAATTAGTTTTTATGTAGTTTCTTTTTCTATGACGATCCAAAGGTCCTTGATGTGGCTTAACCTTCGATCTTATTTATAATTAGAAGCTATCTTTCCTTTTTATGAGAATAGGATGAATAACTATTCTTTCTATTTTTATGGTTAATTTTTCTTAGCGATCCAAAGATAATCCTTTACGTGGCTTTGAAGATGAAAAGTTCTCTTACATTGCTTTCAGACGAGGAACACGTCCAAGGCGAGTATTTCAAGTTGTCAAGTTTATTTGCTTTCTTTCTGAGTCCAACGTGTTCCTAATATTTTGGTCGATTCTTAATTCCTCTTTTTTAAAACCTTAAAATTGTCAATTTTCTTGAACTCAATATTACGTCGAAGGCATGAGACAAAATAATTTGTTATTTTGAGCAGAGGACCTTGGCCACTTGATGGTATGGAGTTTGAAACATTGAAGGAGATACATGCTAAAAGAACTCCAGAAGACCTGGATATTGACACTGGTATATATAACCAATTTTAGCGCATGTTTGGTAGTACTGAAATTATTTTTTAAGTACTTTTAAGTTGTCGGTCCTATTGTTTGTGTAGATAATAAATAGGTAGAAAGTTGTAGGTCCTACGAAATGTATGGATAAAAATATGTTTGACATTTTTACCAACTTAAATTATAATTTAAGTTTTGACAAAATGTGTGGATAAAAAGTAATTTTTGCATGCAAAATTATTGTCATTCGAAGCTTGTGCTAGAAATCCATGCTGTGTTTCGAGTGTTTCCTATGAAATGAATTAGAGCATGTTTGGCTAAGCCTAAAAAAAAGTAGAATTACTTTTGTGGAAGGTAAAAGACTAAGTTTTTGAAATAAATTTTCCATAAAAAGTCACTTCTAAAAAAGTTTGAACTTGTTTGCTATGATTCCTGTGAAGTTACTTTTTCTGGGGCTTAGCCAAACATATATTTAATGTTGAATTGCTATGGCAGAGAACCAATTCACAATGGAAGCCGCTGCCGAGGATGACCAATATGACGACAATCCAGCATCACCATATGATTCAGATATGTCGGAAACAGATTCTGTTACTGAAAATGATGATGCAGAAGAAGAAGAAAAGCCTCAAGCTGATCTTGGCAGTGGCTGGGGTAGAATAATTTATATGCCTCTTAGGAGGGGCAAGCGGGTTGAATTTGATGTGTGCAGGGCAATGAATGATGAGGGAACAGAGGGATCCTTTGATCGCGTTGTTGTCACACACAGTAAGAATCCAACGTTGCATCATCAAGCTCGACGATCAATTTGGGGGGACTTGTGGCCTCTTAGAAGTGGAGAAATTCGAAAGTTTTACACGTAAATTGTTTCGACGGTTTTGTACCGGTAAGTAGAACTAAATTTGATGTCCTAAACTATCATGGGGAAACCTCAAAAAGTTAAAAACACCAAAAGAAGAAAGAGAAAGGTGGGATAAAAAGATGCTTGAGTGAACAGTTGTATTTCCTAATCTCTGGGGAACAAACGCCAACCAAAAAAAGGTCCCAATTAAACCGGAATGGGTAGTCTCTGCAGGAAATCACATGGGCCCAAATTGTCTTGATATCTGCAACCTCGTAATAGATGTTGCAGCACATTACAGGTCAATCATTCTGCAGGTTTGGTAAAGGCATGCTTCAATTATAAAAAAGCACTACTCAACTTGTAAATATTAAATTTCTAAATAATGAAAGCTTAACCCACTCCCCCACTCCCTCTATCCTCGTAAAAAAAAAAAAAAAAAAAAAAAAAAGATGCAACCTGATCTTTATTTATTTTTTATTTTTTTGTTGGCTTGTAATAGATCTTTTACATGTTAATTTTGGTATATTCTGACTACTACTTGAATTGTTAATTATTTATGAGACTGGGGATTTTTTTTTTCTTTTGCATCACGATTGTTAATTGTTAATTATTTATGAGACTTAAGGGTCATCACGATTATGACAGCTACTTTTGCATAATACAAATAATTAAGAAAAAGTGTCTGCACAAGAATTGAATAAAACCAAGAGAGTTGATGTAAAGTCGTGCAATAATGTGACTTGATTTTACATATATTAAATTATTGGGACCCAATTTTTACCCTTAAGGTCATTCTGACTACAAATTGGAAATTAGCATTTGTGGTCCTGGGATTTCTTGTACTGCTTCTTATCTCTGCTCGGTTTAAAAAGTGGTTGTTTTTTTTTTTTTTTTTTTGCAAAATGTCGTGCCCACATTGCTTATAAGCAAATTGTCCATTAATTGTCATTAATATTGAAATTTTCAAAACTCTTAATAAAATTTGTAGCTCATAAGAGAGTTTATGCAATATTTTCATAATGATGTCTTCTCCACACCACAACCGTGAGAGTGAACAACTATTTTACCCCCCTCTACTTCACCATCCAAGAACACTTCCAGCAGTTGGAATTGTAGCGGCTTTTATGATTTACAGCACAGGTGTTTTGTGACAGGCGGCGCTGATTGGCTGGAGGGTTGGTGTCGATTTGCACTGGTATTGTGGTCGTCAGTGTTGATGGGTTGGTGCCGGCAGTTGTGGAGCCGGCGGTGGATTCTGGAATCAATAGTGGGGCTTGATGCGGGGATGGGTGGCACAGAAGAAGAAAATACATTTTTTTTTCCCTTTTTTTTTTCTGTCTTTTTCTCTTAGCTTTTTTGTATTTGTTTATTTAAAGTAAGACTAAATATATTGACTTTACATTTTAATTAAATAAAAAGTTCATAAACTTTTACTTATTATTACATTTATGTTCTTGATTTTTTTTCATTGTATTTTTATCATCAACCTTCTAATAATTAGCACATTTTGTTTCTAATGACAATTTTCGTTTTCGTTAAAAGGGAGTAAAAAAATTTATTTGTCCCTCGTATTTTAAATAAGTAAAAAATTAAATAAATATAAAATTACGACAAAATATTTATCCATCGTTTTATAACACGCTAATAGGACTATTGGATGAAAATCATCATTAGAGATAAGACGTAGTCATTAATAGAAAATTAAAGATAACAATTGGATGAAAAAAGTCAAACACATTAATAGAACCATGAATAAAAGGTAGAGACTTTTAATACAATTAAAATATAGTGTATTTATGAAAAAATGTGGTGGCAATATAACAAGGCAACATTGTCATTTATACCCAATTTAACAGTCAAATTGGATAGAAATTGTGAAAAGGGACGAACTCTGTTAATTTCATAATGATTGAGAATGCATTGTGCCAAAAATAAAAGGTGGGGGGTAGATCTGAAACTTTTTAAAAAGGGTTATGGCTGAATAATGAAATTTACCCTACATATAATCAAGAATGGTAAAGAAACTTATATCAAAATACAGAGATTTTTTAAATCTCATTTTATAATAATTTTTTCTTGCCTTTTCTTATAAAAAAATTATTATGAAGCTTCGCTCTCACACCCTCTTAATCACCCAATGCGTTCATAAAATTATCTTTTCTAACAACTTAAATCACTTGACTCATAACGTTTTACTACACCTACAAAATAAAATCTTAAATTGCAAAACTCGAAAACTCTAGTGCCTTTGCCTCTAATGAGCAAACCAACTCAATTACGAAAGACATCGACTGAAAGATGAATGGTTAAGTATTGAATCAAGACACGAAACCTTGAAAATTGTTGGTCTAAAAAGGTGCGTAAATCCAAGAATATTGCCTAGATATTCTTGAGAATATTCAGCAAAATAGTACCTAACATGATTGACTTGCTTTTTGTGAACACTGATTTTATATTCCCTGCAAAACAGGTGGGTGGCATTGTTATTTATTTAGTTTATTATTGCTAGCAACACACGGACAAAACAAATTTGTACATATGCATATAGTTTTGTTTTTTCTATATTAATTTTCTTGTTTGTACATATTTTTCTTCTTTTAATTTGCACCGTTCACGTATGCAATAATTAAAACTTTATTTTTTTTTCTAGGCTCATTTTCAAAGTTGCTAAGTTTACATGTTCAATGACCTAAATCTTGTGCAATATCTATCATAATCTTGATTTTTCTATTGCTGTCGCAATCACAAAGCTTCGAGAGGAAATATAAGTAAACAATAATTTCATCCTAATCAGCGTGAATTAAGAAACTAAATCATATTTTACGGAAACTTAAAGAATACATAAGTGAAGTAATTTTGCCACGATGAACTCTTGCCCCACAAACAAATTTCTTAGTCTATGGTTTGACTATATCGAAATGTATGTTTCCTCTTTTTCTCGTAGTTAAAAATTCGTCATTACGTGACTAATGACTTTACGAGGTTATTTTAATTTACATGTTCTGTCATAATTTTTTCAATAAGTCGTATATTAAATTGATGACGAATAAGAAAACATACAATTCAATTATTAAAGCGACCAGCGAGTGGAAAGTGGAAACCTTTGATGCAGATGGCTGCTTCAAAAGGAAGATGGTAAAAAGGCAATTTGAATGATTAAAAATGAAGAATTATTGAAAAATAATGTGGTCATTTCAATAATGAAATAGACAGATTTTATTAAAGACAAAATTAGGGCTGCTATGTTTGTTTGATGAACCATCTAAATCAAAATCTTTAATTATGAAAGCCCTCATCATTTATATTTTATATTCCATGAGTTTATTAGGTTGATTTAATATAAATTGTTGTCTAGATCTGAGATTTCTTTTGACTTTGGAATTTCTTATTTTCTTCCAACAACTATGACATAATTTAATATTTTATAATAGTGTCATTCTTTGTCACGGGTAAAAAAAATTTGATTGTAATATAGACTCTGATAATACCCTTAGTTTTAAAAAAAAAGAATTAGGCTATAGTACATCACCGACAACAACAAAAAGTTGAGCTCAGTTAAAAAGGTGGATCGCACGATAATTTAAAATCGAAATTTTGACGAATGACGTATGACGCAAAAAAAAAAAAATTAGTAGGTCCAACAATGATTAACAAACCATTCTCTCTATTCCGTCTATCTCAGATATATTTTGTTTCATCCTCAATAGATTTAAACTCGACTATAAAAATCATAACTTGAATACAAAATTCCGGGCAATGAATATATATGCACGATAATTTAAAATCGAAATCTTGATGAGTGACGTATGATGCAAAAAAAATTAATAGGTCTACCAATGATTAACAAACCATTCTTTCTATTCCGTCTATCTCAGATATATTTTGTTTCATCCTCAATAGATTTAAACTCGACTATAAAAATCATAACTTGAATACGAAATTCAGTGTAATGAATATATATGCACATAGTACGTGAATCATGTGGTGTGCCTCTTTATGAATCTGAATAATTTATTGGAAATAATTGTAATAGTACAACTTAAGATAAGGAATCCAAATTATCCACGTGTCCTATTGACATTAGTAGTTGGATGAAATAACAACAGTTCAATAATTGATTGTGATTGAAGCAACATTAACTATGGTACGTTAGATTGTACCTTCAATATTTGATCATGTAATGGTGTAATTTCGACAAATTGTGAAAATAATTAAAATAAAATTGTTATTTAGAACTTCTAGAAGTTCCTGGAAGGTGCCAAAAATGAAATGATGTAACTTTAAAAAGTAGTATGTGGTTTAATATTATTATTTTTCACATCCCATGATAAACGTGTGAAACTAAAATAAATAAATAAATAATAAATTGCAAAACTCAGAGCAGAGAAACAAGAAAACAGAACAGAGATTTGAATTAACATAGTAATGAAGTACAATTATTTAGCAAACATTGACAAGTTACATAAGTGATTTTGCACATTCGCCAAACTTAAAAGTAGATTAAAAGTAACTTTTTCACAAGAGTATTATTGAAGACGACGACTTTTAAGTTTAACGAGACCCCGGTTAACAGACATTATTGGTTTCTTACAGAAGTTGCAAATACTCATCATAGACTTTCTCGAGCATGTTCTCATCACCGTAAGGATCTGAATGGTGGATTAAGGGTAGATCACAACCGTTGAGAAAATCATGATCATCACCATAAACTCCAATTCCATTATAATTTTGATCATTGTCAAATTCCAACAAAGGCCATGGCACATAAGATACTTCCACAATTGCATTATCCTTATCCACATTATCTCCTTCACTTGATGATGAACCAGACCCGCTCATAATTAAACTGTCATAGCTATTATTTCTTGGAAATACTGAAGAAACCCGGATGGGTTTTGGTAAATAAACAGTGGTTTTAGGGAGTGGCGCCGCTTCCTCAACCTCAACCTCCTCCGCAGAACTTTTTATCTTCTTTTTCTTCTTGGAGGCGGAGGCTGCCGGAGGGGTTGATTTCTTTGGCCTTTTGGGCTGTTTAGGTGGTTTTGGTAAATCTTTGTGGGGTTTGGGTTGGATTCCAGCACTATTGAGTTTTTTAGAAGGTGGGTGTTCCAGTGGTTTTTTATCTCATTGTCCGTTCGACCTGGCAATCTTCCGGCAATAAGTGACCAGCGATTACCCAGGAGTGAATGAAGCCTAATTATTAAGTCTTCTTCATCAGGTGATATGTTTCCTCTCTTGATTCCAGGCCTGAGATAGTTCATCCATCTCAATCTGCAACTCTTCCCGCATCTCAACAGCCCTTTAATTTAGACACACAATTTCAAACCATTAATGCTACATTCGTTTGACCAAAGATTAGGACAGTATTTTCTTAAATTAAACAAAAAACAAAAAAACATAGGAACATGGGATTGATTTTTACCAGCTTTCTGGGGAAGGGATCTCCAATGGCCTTCACCATGTTCTTGAATGTAATTAGCTAGCAGAGTGTCTTCTTCGGTTGACCATGGTCCTCTCTTCAATCCCACTTTAGAACAACAAGGGGATCTTCCCATTTTGCCTTTTGTTCTTCAATCCAATTCAATTATTAATACACACACACACACACACACACAATAGCAGCCACACAGTGTGTGTGTGTGAGAGAGTAGAGAGTAGAGAGAGAGAGAGAGAGAGAGATAGAAAGAAAGAAAGAACACAGCGGATCGGACAAGGCGTTGGTGCGTTTTGTGCTCCTTAATAACCCACGAATATCGTCACGTTGAATAATAAATAATCCCGGGACAAAATAAAGTGTCGTTATCAATGCACTGTTTTTTTTAATAGATATTAATGAATAACAATATGACATGTTGTTGATTAAATATTAATTAAATAAGCTGGCACCAATGGATTGTGTAATTCCACTATTCATAAAAGTGGGAGCCTTATAAAATGTTAAGATCGGATCTCATCCACGTTAACAATGTTACATGGACCTTAATGGAACACACACCTTTGTTCATGTCTAATAATTATATGAAACAAATTGGCTGCTGAATTAGCCAACATTTATTGAGATTATTACAAAATTTGTTCGTGACATTTAATTTAGTACGCCAACTTGTATAAAATTCAACTACATTTTATTGGAGGTCACTCGATTTTAAATGACTAAGCATATGTTTGGACATGTTTAAATTATAATTTCAACTTATCAAATTGGTCAAATATATTTTTATCTCACACATTTTAGCACTATCAAACATATGATAATTCTGTTTGTTTTATTTCTGTAAATTATATTGTCGGAAGGAGACATGACAAGTACACAATAAAAAATACTACAATTAAACGACCAATTTGACACAATGGTGGTCCATTTCCATTTTCCCTTAATGTTAGATGACCTATTGACCTCCTACAAAATTTACACTATAAATATGTAGTTTTTACTTTTAATTATTTTTTTAAAACTCTAGAAATGAACAAAATAAATAAGAAGTTTCGATTTAGGGATACATTTTTTTATAAATAAATCAACTAAATAAATATATACATCTTCTAATTTGGAGACTTATAAATATATTTAAATTATCAAACTCTAAAATCTAAAATAATTCATAAAATTCAAAATTTAAATTTTAAAGTTGATACGTCAATATCAATTTTAACAATAAAAGAATATAATTTCTACTCTCTTTTTTCTCATTGTCTCCCATATTGTGGATGCATCCTATGTACCTAACTTGACTTTGTATCTTATTGTAAGTAATTCAACCCATGTGACGTGCATGAATAATTATAAATAATCCATTCACATCTAAATGTGTAACTTCTGCATATTTACATCTCTATGCATTATCTCTTTTTTATTCCGCTTATATTATGAAATATCTTGTCGGTCGTTTAAAAGTTAACAGAGACAAAAGTAGTCATTTCGTAAAATCTACTTTTTATAATTTTAAAAAAAAAATTACTAATTGAGAACTTATATCATAAATACACGTAAATCTTTTTGAACAGTTTAAACTTTTCGATGTTTAAACACAATATGTAATTATTTAACACAAATTAGATAATTTATTGTAAGATAAATTTATTTATTTATTGATGATCAGGGAGGGCCGGCCAAATAAAGACCATTCCTTAATTTATATTCTTTGTTCTCATATTATTAATAATTTTTTGGGTAATTATATTCAAACAATATTTTTTATTAATCATACTATATTTTAATCGTAATAAAAGTTTTCAACTATTTCTCATTTTAACATTTTTGTTCTTAATTATTTTTTATCACATTTTTATATCAAACTATTAATTTGAATATTTTATATTTGTTTTTAATGATGATTTTTGTCCAAAACATTAATTTAGAGAACGTAAAAAAAAATTATATCATATTTTTAAATAAGTAAAATAAATAACAAATATAAAAGTTTGAAAAAAATAGTTGTCTCTCATTTCAATACACATTAGCATAATATTTGATTAAAAATCGTCATCAGAGACAAGATGTAAAAATTAATAATAAAAATGCAACAAAAAAAGTTAAAGACATAAGTGTCAAAATGTTAAAAGTTGAAACACCTTCATTGTAAATAAAACTTAGTGTGAATATAAATAATCCTTGTAGCACAAGGGTGTAAATGAGGTAGTTGTAATCTGACTTTTAAAATGTTAGAATTTGGTTAATACAAGTAAAAGAGAATATTGAGGCATTTGCTTTTTGAGTCAAGATGGAATAATGTTTTTATAATGTAAATTTGATTTATGAACACGTAGAGTAAAATTTGAGTATGAACGTGATTTTGATAAGTTATATTTGTAGATAAAGAAATTTTAAAAGAATGTTCGACTAAACTTAACGAAAAAACTTAAAAGTACTTTTTATAAAAATGTACTTAAAAGTAAATTTACTTTTCTAGTAACCAAACATATATAGATGTAACAATAACATGACTTAAACTAAAGTTAGTCTAAGAATATATTGTTTACACATTAGTTAGAAATATAATATTAATCAACAACACTAATGAAACTAATTAATCTTTTAATTAATTAATGTTTAGAGTAGACCTGAGTTTATACTAACCTTATAATTGGATTCTATATATCTTAAATTTCAATTTAATATTGACTACTTCAAAATGTTGTTACACTAATTGAATAATTTAAATTAGGCCTAATTGTTCAAATATTTACATCAAGTTGACTGAAAATAAAAAAATAAAAAAAATTATTTTTTATTTTTTATTTCCAATGCTAGGTGCCAAGGTTGGTGGTTTTATAGTATATATTATCCAAGATCTTTCAAGCAGCGGATTTTGAGGGTACGGTCAAAGGTCAGAGCATTTATTTTTCACCTTTTAAAATTATATAATTTTTAGTTATAAATGTCCAACTTGATTGGTTAGTTATTTCATAGCTTTCATCAAATTTGCTTATTCTGACCTTAACTTGTATACCGTGTACACACACACACCAAAACGTTCCCCTTAATTATATGAATATCTTTCCACCTCAAAAAAAAATCCTAAAATTATTTATTAATTGATATTTTCGTAAAAAAAAGTTCGTTTGCTTTCTACAAATTCTGTGTGTAAAAATAGATAGCTTCTTTAAAATTAGCGTAATATAGTAAAAGAGTATCAAGAAACAAAACATACTTATCACTTTTGCTTACTCGATTTTACAACAAAAACTTGAATTGAACGAACGTTTTTCTAGTTGACAAAAAATAAGACTTGCGACTCCAAATCTATACATGTGTGTGTTGTATATACATATATTATTCACACACATTCCTAAATACATATATGCGTATGCATTATATGTATCCAACTGTATAGTAATGTAGGGTACCCCCGCCCCAAAACCACCGTTCACACACGCGCACAAAATGTGTGGTCTTTAGTTACAAACGTGATCAATTCATATACTCCTTGATAACCCCTAAAATCAATGTTGACAACATGAAAAAATAAAGTGAGTTCACACACTTGGGCACTCGAGAAAAAAATATCGACTTGTACTCCATTACAAGAGATTTTTGAACAATTTATTTTTTACAATAATGTTTTTTATCATTAGAGTATAATACAGATGATTACCACCGATCTATATGGTAGTAAATTTCCATTGTCCAAGAGAGTTAGTTAGTAATGCATTTTAATGTATTGAACACTAAATCCGAGTATTTATTGTCACCTAGACCAATAATAATCTATACTAATAATGAAAACATTACATTTTTTTTTTTTAATAAGGACAAGATAAGTTTGTTGAATTGAATAAAGAATCGTGGTTTGAAATATTCCTCTATAGAATATTTAAATTTTACATGACTTGTAGCGTATTTCTAAAACTGAGTCCCAAACTTATTAAGAAAACATAGTGCATATACAAAATGCGCATTCTTCTTATTAGTATTTGGAGTCACGACACGTGACTTTAAATTATTCAAATTCAAAAGAATGAATATTTTATATCAAACTCGTAATCTACATATTAGATAACCCATTTTATTAATTATTCATATATAAGCACATGATAGATTTTACTAAATACTACTATCCTTTTCCAAAAAATAACCCTCTAGTCTAGTTAGAGCATTTCCAATGTGAATATGTCATCGTATATTTTTTAAAAATTGTACTATGTGAGTAAAATAGATAATATTTAAAAAAAATTATTTCTAATACAAATTGATAAACACTCTATCAAGTTGACGTAAGAGAAAAAAAAGACATTGGTTAGAATTCTGTCTAGATTTAAAAATTTTATTAGATATCTTGATTCAACAAAATTTAAATCATATGGCAGGAGATATAATGAAATTTAAATGTGATTTTATTTTTATTTTTAAAAAAATAAAAGATATATTAAAGACTAATTTAAGAGTCATAACATTTAAATAAGAATTTATACAATGTATTGGAGAAGCTATCGTGTACTTAAAACTTGCCTAAAAAGATTCATTTAAATTCCAACCATTTGTGGATCCGAACCTAATTTTGGCATAGACAAAAATTGGAAAATTAAGGACCATCAACAATAATCGTACCCTTCTACATCGCACGTGCAATTGGTCCCATATGCTGTAATGTTTGACCTTCATTGGTCAGATTACAGCAACTTATTTTTATGTAAAATTGCTGTCTTCCTTTTACAGATTCACAAGTTGTGTCTATGGATTGGAGGCTCATAAATATAATTTCTTGTGGTTGGTAGAAAGCATTTACACCACTTGTTCTACTTTATTAATATTTCCATTCATTTTTATTTGGGTTAATTACACCAATCATCACTAAATTTAGAGTAAATTTTAAAATGATTATTGCAATAATTTTTACTGAAGTTTCTAATAGTTAATTAATAGCTATTTAGTTAAAAATACTAACGTTATATCATATTTCCTCTTCAGTTTAACGATTACCCTATTTTTTCAAGTTCGTACCCAATTTCTTCAATTGACTTTGATATAGAATTCTACATTTAAACAATATATTAGATATTGTCTTGCAATTTTGTGTTTTGTTATACAATTCTTCTTTAATTTACTCAATTTTCTCTAATTTAAGATTCTAAAGCCCCCAAAGTAATAATATTAGAGTTCGGCTCATGAGCCTTTGTTGTTCTAAATACTAATGGGGGACAAGCTATATGATGAAGACTTCGTGGACTAATGTTAATATGGGTTGTCAATTCTTGGGATGTACAAACTTCGGGGTAAGATCACTATAGTAATAGGGTCCAAGTGTTGACGAAGTTCAAGTTTTCAAAAGTGTATTAAATTTTATTTATTTGTTTTATCAAAAGATGGATTGTATATTTTACCATTTTGTGATCAATAGTTAAGATCACACTCGACTATGATTTAATTACTATTGTTCATTTATTTATTTTGAGAGTGAATGAGTTAATATTTAATTTGTTTAGAAAGAACAAACGGGTTGAAAACAAACAATGACGGGGGGTTGAAAACAAGTGACAAAGGCTTGAAAACGAAAGGCATCGGCTCAAAAATAAATTGTCGAGAGTCTAACGCAACTTCAAATGTGTAGCATTTGTGCTGATCTCAATTGTCTCGTATTTAGTTGTAATCATCGCGCAACGTTATTTTGATTTCTTGCTTTTCTTTTAGCAAATTGTCGTGGGTAAGAAACTCTTATGTAACATTAACTTATTAATTTATATCTTAATGTATTTAACGAGTGACTATTAGTGGAACCTTAGAAATTTAAGTAACAACTACAATAAAAAAAAATTACTTGATTGACCATTTTGGAATTTACTCCAAACTCCACTGACCTATTTTCATTTTTATATATTTGAGTTGTTAAGTTTTATTTTTTCTTTACCAATTGAGCTCTTCGTCATAATTTACATTCAAAATATCGTTAATTGATTGAATATTTCACGAGTTACTTGTTATTTTAATGATATAATATGCAACTAAAATAGATAAAAAGAAAAAAAAAAAAAAAAAATAGTTACCTTGGTTTCTTCTTACAACTTGCTCCTAACCTCGATTTTTATCATTTCTTTCTTTCTAGCATTAATCTCCTTTAATTCAGACATGCAATATAATTGTTTATCAGAGATCAAATATAATTTCTTTTTGTGTACCAATTGAACACTTCGCTATAGATTTAAGGATGGCAAAAAAATATGCCACCCCAAATCCGTCCCACTTCGCTTATTCGGGTAATGGGGGCATATCTGGGGCAGCTCTGCCCCGCCTCATCAAGTTGTTTGAAAAAAAATAATGAAATAGAATATAAATTAAAATTTTGTTAGAAATGTACTAAAAATGAATAGAATCTAAGTTGAAGTTATAAACTACAAATCTCAACCACTACGCCAAATCCTAATCTTGAATTTTTTTTTTTTTTTTGCTACAAATATTTAAAAAAAATTATTGCTTTTTTTAATAATTTTTTTCAGTTTTACAAAAAAAAAAAAACTAAAAAAATTTCGTGGGATGTTTGGCGAGTCAAAAGATTGCCCCCCACCCACCCCACCCCACCCCACCCCACCCCACCGCCATAGATTTCATCCTAAATATCTTTAATTGATTGTGTATTTCACAAGTTACTTGATATTTTAATGACATGATAAGTAACTAAAATAGATAATTTTTTTTTTTTTTTTTTAACAACTTGCTACTAATCAAGCATAACTTTGCTTCTCATCATATATTTATTTCTAGCATTAATATCTTTTAATTTAGAATCGAAAAGTTTTCAAATGCAAATTGAAGACAAGTAACATTAGAAAATGTCAAAGTTTTAAGGTTGTGTTTGATTGTAAGTGGAAAATTTGGGTGGAAAGAAAATATTTTCTATAGAAATGAATTGTCAAAGAAATTATGGGTTGGAAAACAAGACAAATTTTTCATGGAAAATAAATTCTCATATCCCACAAAAAAAATATTTTCCTTGAAAACATGAAAAATGTGACCAAAAGTGGAAAAATGAGAAAATAATTTATATGAAAAAAAAGTTGCAATCAAACAAAACAAAGAAAATAGGTGGAAAAATACATTTTACATGAAAAATTTTGGACAATCAAACATACCAATTGAAAATTGAAAAATAGGCGGAAAAAAGGCATTTTTCATGAAAAATCTTTACCAATCAAACATAATCTAAGAGAAATCAAATATGAATTGTTATATTTTTGCCTCCTAATAAAAAGAAAAATAAAGTATAAATAAATCTATAAAATCAAATAAAAGTCAAATGATTCATTTGAATGTTATAAAGTATAGTTCGTAATCTAGCGATATAATCAACAAGAAGAGTTGATTATCATAAAATTTTCCACCAATTTCAAAGCTCGTCATGATGTGTTGCCGTGATTCAAATTGACACAATTCTTAACTTGACTTGAGATAAAACCTACTTTTGACTTTAAATAGTAGTTTTGTCCTATTACGTAAGCATATGTTTGGTGAGTCTTAAATTATAATTTCAACTGTTTAAATTGGTCTAACATATTTTTTATCTACACATTTCATAAAATAAGACCCACAATTTACAATCCATTTTTTATCCATACATTCACCCACAACTTATAATATAAATAATTAAAAAAATAATTTCAACATTACCAGAATATACACTAAGTATCATTTGTTTCTAGATAATTCATGAATAGGATTATCAATGACTTGGTTTAAAATAGCACACCTGTTGTGGTAGTTAGTAATTACTCATTTAATTAAGTTTAACTCTTCAATTAAAATCACACTCTCCTAATCTCCTAACTATTATTTGGGAAAAGTTGGCAAGAGTCCTATATTTTTTATTAAAAAAAAAATTAAAAATACATTTTTTTTATAAAAAAAAAATACTTCATTTTCATTAAATCAATATTTAATAATTTTTCTATTTTTATAATTTAACAAAAATACACTATTTTCATTTAAAATCCATATTACAAATTTTCATTATCTAAAATTATATTATTATTTTTTTAAATCAATATCTCAGTTTTTCATTATTTAAATTTTTATTATTGTTATCTAAAAATATCATATTTGTATACTATTTCTAATAAACTAGTAATTTTAATAATATTTTACAATTTATTTCTTTTGATAAATTTTTTAAAAATACATTATTTCAAATTTTCAATTGAAAAACAATATTTGTACACAGGTAACATGTGATTATACTTTATCACTTTCATTAAAATTAGTATTTTATATTTATCTTATTTTTAATTTTTTTTAAAAATACATTATTTTCATTTAAAATCAATATTAAAAATTTCATTTAAAAATAAGATTCTTATATAGGTAACATATGTGTTATCATGTGTTACTTTCTTTTTTTCATTAAAATCAATATTTTAAAATTTTCTCCTTTTATAATTTTTTTAAAAATACATTATTTCCATTTAAAATCAATATTCTATTTTTTCAATTAAAAACAATATTTTACATGGGTAACATATTACATATGTGTTACCATGTGTTACTTCCTCATTTTCATTAAAATCAATATTTGACAATTTATCTTTTTTATTTAAAATAAATATTTCAAAATTTTTATTTGAAAACAATATTTTTATACGAGTAACATATGTGTTATCATGTGTGATGAATTTATTACTTTTTCATTTTTATTAAATCAATATTTTACAATTTATCTCATTTTATAATCTTTTTAAAAAATATATTATTTTTATTTAAAATAAAATATTTCAAATTTTTATTTAAAACAACATTTCTACACGGGTAACATGTGTGTGTTACTTTATTATTTTTATTAATATAAATATTTTACAATTTATCTCTTTTTATGAATTTTTTAAAAATACATAATATTTATTTAAAATCAATATTTCATTTTTTTACATTTGAAAACAATACTTTTACATGGGTAACATATGTGTTATTACTTATTATATGTTCCTTATTCGTATTCGTTAAAATTAATATTTTACAATTTATTCTATTTTTATAGTTTTTAAGAAAATATATTATTTTCATTTTTACATTGAGTAATATATGTATTACCATATGTTACTCATTTTCATTAAAACCAATATTTTATAATTTATCTCATTTTATAATTTTTTTCTTAATTATACTATTTTAATTTAAAATAAATTTAAAATTTTCTTTCTATATTAAGATAATATATGGTTAACACTACCACCATCTTTTCCACTACCGCACAGCTCCACCCCACAACTTATTTAAATTAGGATAGTATGTGTAGAACAAAATTTCAAAAATCACAAACATCATGATTTTATCAAAAACCAAATTATAATAAAGTCATAATATCGTATTTAAGCCAAGTAATTGGAAGTCCTCACATTGTATTTAAGCCAAGTTACCAAACTAAACAAAAACATAATATCAAGCATCATTATAGAATCAAATAAAATCTAGTGACCAAAACCAAAAGTCAATATAAGTTGAGTGACTAGTAGCACCTATAAAGGTTACAATTTTAGAAGTTGGCTTTCCTACTCATCCTAAAACCAAAAGTCAGTAAAAGCAAAAGCAATATTGGTGATATTAAATGTTGGACCAGTAATTATCAAACAAATGTTGGACCCTAATTATCAAACATATATCAAAAAAAAAAAAAATTGGTGTTCTTGATATGTTTTTAAGCATTAAAACTAATTATTATTATTATTTTTAAATATATGCTTAGCATTCTTATATTTTACCTCAATATGAAGAAGAAGGCTCTTTCCTGACCATTTATCTCACCACTTTTTTATAAAATCATTAGCTGCCTTTAGATTTCTAGCAACCATAATGACATGTGCCTCTTTTCTATCAATTGTCTGTTTAATGTTGAAAATAAAAATGTGCTTGAGAAAAAATAAAAGAACATTGGTCTTCTTTATTTGCCCTAAAAATTGAACTACAAAAACAATTCACACATCTATAATTAGATAGCACAGAGAATTTTGTGTTATCGCAACATAATTCAGAGATATACACTCATGACAAAATAATTATAAATATTCCTACTTATAATTAAACCTATAACAAAGCTGCAATTGATAATGGTGCAATTCTATTTTGAAACACTCAATATATTCATAAATAGATAAAACTCTAAACATTTACCCGATATGAAAAAAAAAATGTGGAAAAACACAGATAAACATAGATCTACGAGAAGGTGATTTTATTTTATTGATTGGACACGGCGGTGATGGAGGTGGTCATCATCGAATATGCGAACTCCATATTGCAACTACATGCAAGTTCATATTTTAGATCTAGAAGGAGAAGAAAGATGATATAATAATGGGCGGTTTAAGGGGGTGGTGGCGAAGATTTTATGGTGGTGGTGGTGGGTAGTGCGAAGGCCCGAACTTTCCATGAGACAAAAAATACAATAGGTCGAGGCCCAAAATTCTAATTTTTTTTTTTTCAAATATTGAAATTCCATATACAAATTGAGCCAATTCTTTTTTTTTTTTTTTTTTCAAATTTCAACATACTCAATTATCTTAATCCTATAGATTAACAAACCCAAGAGTCCTACTATACCATTATTCATTATCATACCTAATAATTAAGAAACAAGAGAACAAAGTAAAAGGACTCAATTCGGCAATCGACATACTAGATAGGTGATGTTTAATTTAATTTTATTGATTTAATTTTTTTTTTTTTTGAATTCTTATTTCTATTTGCGTACAATATTAATGCAAATATGTAATTTGATTTATTAGATTTTTTTGCTAGGGTTAGATTTTATTTATTTATTTATTGAAGTTTTGGTTCTATTTTTGTATACAATATTAATGAGACAAAAACATATGTTCAAAAGAGTGATGTGAATGAAACGAGTGTTGAAAAAACCTTTACAAATTTTAGAGGGTGGTTTGGAAAATGAGTTTAGAGTCTAGAAATAATTGGACTTACAACAATTTGGACGGCGTACAATATTAATGCAAATATGTAATTTGATTTATTAGATTTTTTTGCTAGGCTTAGATTTTATTTATTTATTTATTGAAGTTTTGGTTCTATTTTTGTATACAATATTAATGAGACAAAAACATATGTTCAAAAGAGTGATGTGAATGAAACAAGTGTTGAAAAAACCTTTACAAATTTTAGAGGGTGGTTTGGAAAATGAGTTTAGAGTCTAGAAATAATTGGACTTACAACAATTTGGACGGCGGACAATATTAGCAATATTATATATTTTTGCAATTTTTACTTTTTTTATTACTTTAGTATTAAATAAGTACTTTAGTAGCAACAAAAAATAGAGAGAGAAGAATCAGTTGAAAATTTGGTGAATGAGGAATAAGAGAATCAAAATGACAATGAATATGATCAATTATTGAATGAGAACGACGAGGAAAAGTGGTGCAACCTTCCAATGTGTATGAACTGAACGAGATTGTGGAATATGATGTTTCTATAATTGAAGATGTTCAATAAAAATATTTAAATCAAGAGGATTACGTTTTTGTAAGGTGAGATGTATTTAAGTGATTATTTAGAACATTTTTAGTCTTATTATTTGATTAAAATATAAATATTTTGGATATTACATTTTATTTACTGGTTTATTATTAGGTTTACGTATATAAATTTTGACGAAAAATTCTTATCGAAAAAAAATGAAAATTGAATGCACTCTACAATATAAGAGCATCTACAACAACTTGTATATATTTAAAGAGCATCATTAAATTTAAAAAATAGCTTTTTTTAAAACATTACAGCAACTTCTTTATTTCCACTATTTATTTACTTTTCTCAAGAAGCATTTAATATATTTCTCTCTCCTCCTTTTTATCATATAATTTCCTCACAATTTGTATATATTATTTAATTAAAATCAACACATCAAGTATTGAAAATTGAAATTATTTCAATACATTTAATAATAGATAGTGAGTTTGGCTCTCCACAAACCCATTTCTCTAAATTAAAATGTTAAATTGGAGTCTATGGAGTAGATTTTAAAATTTGATTCTTTAAATTAAAAAAAGAATCTATATTTAAAGTGCTTGTTGGAGACGCTCTAAGGGCCTAAATTTATAGTTTGTCTGAGGTCTAAAAAATCCAAAGTCCGCCACTAAGTGCGAACTCCAAATTGCGACTCCACTCAAGTTTAAGTTTTAGATCTAGAAAAAGAAAAAAGATGAAGATGAGGTAACAATAGCGATTTAAGATGCCGGCGGTAGATATTTTCTAGTGGTAGTGGTAGGTGTTTGATAATGTGAATGTGGATTTGGGTGTTTTATATTCAACGTGCACATGAATGGGAATTGAAATTTGTTTGGCTATTCAATTAGATTAAGGTAAATTCAGCAATTAGTTTATTAATTTAGAGTGAAAATCATTAAATATAAAAATAAGGTATATATCAACTTCTATTAAAAATAAAAAAAAAAAAAATATCGTGGCTAAGATTCCCTTATTACTCATTCAATTAGGTCTAGATTCAAGTAATTATTCCACTGTTGATTATTAAATGGGCCCCTTCCTCTACAGCTGAATGTCTGCATTTTAATTGGCTCGTAGTGAATATATGTTGATTATTGGAGCTGGAGCCGTAGATCCGGTTGATTCGTGATGGGTCCAAACCCGAATCTTACTGCAGAATATTCATAAGGAAGATTCGGATCCGAAGAAGATTCACACGACTTGAGTAAATAATCTTTTTCAAGAAATGATGTTGAACTTGCTATCCAACATTGACTTCCATTTTCATTTCTAATGTAATGTAAACACACTAAAAAGTGGTCACTCAAAGTTTGTTTTTTCTAATAGAATGTTTAATGTTGCGGATGCCAATTTAGCGTGGCGTGATTCATGAACGTGGAAGTTTTTCATGTCATACATTATGTCAAAAAACTTAACATGATTTAATCGAGTGATCGAATTGAATTAAAAAAGTAAATTTCAATAACTATTTTACAAAATAAAATTCAACGACCAATATGAAGAAGACTAATAAGTTTAGTGGCTTACAATATTTTTTGCCTATAATAATATTTATTTATCAGAGTAAACGTGTTTACAATAAATTAATCAAGAAATTAAATTGAAATCATCATAACTTCATTTGAATTCGATACGAGGAATTGTAATTATAGAGAAATTACTTTCGTCGCAATCTTTTGGATCCTTCTCGTTAAGCATTTGTTATGAATTTATTAATTTTGTATTGAGAAATTTACCAAGTTTTGTCATTTTCACTTTCTTCTACTTTTCGCCATTTCTCATTTTTTTCAACTTAATATTCATTTTTTTTATTAAATATTTTAGTTATTTTTCTATATTATATGTAGCACGTTCTATTTTGTCAATATCTAGTCTATACATGGGATTGTCACGTCTTCTATCTAACATAGCACTAGATGGCACATATTAAAGCAATAAATTCAATATTGCTTGATTATAAAATTAAAATAAAAATTAAACCCATATAATTCACGATTTTTTAAAACTTTACCCCCATTAACACAACTATAAATCACAAAAGGATGTCATAATCGACGTACATTCTGGCACCATGCCATTATTGATCATATCCATCAAGCCCAAGTAAAACAACCCACAACCGGGCCCAAATGCAGAATCCACTAGGCTCACCAAAGCACGTGACTTGTCTTTTCCATTACACTAATTGTTCACATACAAAAAGCAGAGTGTGACATATTTGCATAATTGCATGTCAAATAATAATGTGCAACTTGCTAAAACCTGGGATATCAACACAACGTGAAATAAGGTTCACAATCTCAAGTTTACATGGACCAAGCAAAATTGTGAGGAGATAATGGGACTGCGTAAAAGATCCTCATGTTAATTAGGGATGACAAATTTTCTGGGCCCCACTGGGGAAGCGGA
Source organism: Forsythia suspensa (assembly GCA_023638005.1). Taxonomy (NCBI): domain Eukaryota; kingdom Viridiplantae; phylum Streptophyta; class Magnoliopsida; order Lamiales; family Oleaceae; genus Forsythia; species Forsythia suspensa. The sequence continues at coordinate 46,522,637 of CM042676.1, forward strand.
GCGGGATGGAAAACATGGTCATCCCCGACTTTTATTTATTTATTTTTTTGTGTGTGTTTAAACATAAATCGCACTTTAAATAATAAAAATAAATAAATAAATAAATATGTAAACAGAACTGTAAACAGGAATAGCTTAATCCCTACAGTCTCCCAAAAATCCCCGACAAAAGGGGACCAAAGTTCTGCTCATTTATAGCACAAAAGAAATAAACTCAAGTACTCAGAAAGTTGAAATCAGACAGTTGCAATTACATAAAATTCGTAGTCATATACAAAAACATGATTTTCCTATATGATTCTCAATTGAGAATCCATGAACCTGTCTGTTCATAAATCAAAGAATTGTAGGGTTGACATGAACAGCAAACCAACATACAAAAGAATTCCAGCCAGTAGATAGTGACCAAAACTCACTAAGTATTGCCTCTTGGCGTATTCTAATAATTATACTACATGCTATAACTATATGCATGTTTAGTATACACTACTGGAATAGTACAATTAACGAGGTTTTAACTTTTTTTCTTCCTGAATTTTATGATGAATGAGATTTTAACTTCTCTTCCTTCTTTAATACTATCCAGCAATATCAAATCCTCCATACCAAACAATCATTTTCTCAACTGCATCCACATTTCTCCGATTTTTTGACTATCATTGTGTGAAACATAACCTGCGGCAATTGTGCGACTTGGGGCAAGTGAGGAAGAATGCTGAGTCCTTCCAAATTTGGCTTCAGAATCGGATAGGCAATCCATAATTGAGAAATGTTCTGATACATCCGTCCCAGCCTGCAGTTACGATCACAAGACCCCACAAATGAGGAGAATTTATTGCGCTTTGCCACGCACTCTTTAGAAACTTGAACTCAGATCTGCACATTGAACGTGAAACTGCCACCGGACTTGATTTGGGCAGTTTTTCTTCCGGCCATGTAGCAGTTCCCTTATATATAGCATCCAAGAAAAACCCGAGGCTTGTCGTGAAACAATCAGGGAAAGATGCAGGCAATTTTTGGAGCAATTTCTCATCAAAATGTCCATTTCCTAAAATACTTCCTGGTAGTGCTCCTAACTTGTTCTTCAAGCCACACCAAGGAATAGCAATGGAAGCATTGCGTGACAAGAAACTCTCACATGACCACAAGTTCTTTGATCGAGATGATTTCTGGTCCTGAGTAGTGTAGTTCCAGACACGGACATTTGAATCCTCAGCGGTCGACACAATGTGTTCCCCGTCTGATGTGAAAGATGCAGGTACTTGGCTTCCTGAACTTCGATTACCTGGACAACACAAAAAGAGAGTTTGAGAAAGATGAAATTCCTTTGATCTCCATGATTGTCATATTTTCGAAATCTCTCTTTTTTTTTTAGTTTGAATCTTCCCTTTAATAATTATTTGTAATCCTATAAATAGGGTGTTTCCATTCATAATTCTTAGATAAAATAGTTTTACATGTATATTATTCGTCTCAATATTTTTACAATTTTTAAACTAACCATATCATTACAAGACCTGATAATCTAGTAAAGAGAGAGCAAATCATGCACTCATTAAAAAAAAAAAAAAAAAAAAAAAAAAAACCAAGAGAGAAGTAACTTTCCACCTTTGAATTTGCATACGATATCGGTGCCACAGAGCATTCTAACTTGCGAATCGGCAGAAGTGACAAGCAATTTGCTCACATCACTTGGGCAAAACTGAACAATGAACAACTGCGTGATCTATACGTGCAAGAAGACATCAAATGTGCATAAAATGAAATAATGAATAAAAAAATTACAACAGAGTGCAAAATGAGTACCTGAAATCCAGTTATTCTCTTGCCAGTTAACTTCTTCTTCCCCTTTAGGCATATTTGAGCACCCAATTGCAGACGATTATCTAAACCAAAGAAGTTGTGGCATATTAGTATCATCCGTTCAAGTAAGAGTATTAAGCTAAATTATCATTTAAATTGTTAAATGTTGATCATTGCGCACATCAAGAATTATGAACAGCTCTACAGTATAATTATATAATATGATGTTTGACATAATTGTAACAACAATGAAATAAATATATTTCTTGTTGAGCATAAAAGAATATTTTCTAACATCAAAGTTCTACATCCTTAAATCTTAATAATATAAACAAAGGAAACGAATAACAAATGCACCAAAAACGTGTATGATGGAGATGAAAAAACACAAAATCGTAAAAACAACCATTTTGAGTTCATACACTTCTCTACAAGTACATGCATCTCCAAGAACACAAAATTACAAGTGATAACCTAATAAAAATAAATAAATATTTTCGTTCCAACATCACAAAACCTCTGGCTTCTCCAAAAAAAAATTTATTATGTGTTTGCCATTCAAAACTTGTCGTGAAACTTCAGTTGTAACTATCAGTTGACTTAAATGTTCAGTGATCATGAATACAGAACCAAGTATTACAGTGTATTAGCAAGCAAACATGAAGTCAATGTGTATCACTCTCGACACTACTAATCCTCTCCAACCTAGTGCATGTTTGGTAGTGCTAAAATTATAAGTTATTGATGAATGTGTAGATAGAAAGTGGGTTGTAAGTTGTGGGTCTCTTCGAAATGTGTGAGATAAAAAGTATGTTTGACCAACTGAAATTATAATTTAAGCAACCCAAAACATGTGGCTAATCTGCCAAAACATACTTCCCAGTGATAAATTGTTCACTGCCGGAAGGAAATAAAATTTAATGTATCCTCCTCCAAGTACTAATCTTCTTTGGTGGCAAACTGAAGCTACCAACAGGAGTTTTAGTAGAGTACAACAGCCTAACAAACATGGACTCAATGGACACGGTAAGCAAACATGTCATTTTCCAAAATGTATGACACAACACATCGGGGACGTGCAAGTAAAGATACTAGTATACCTCTTACGGGCGGTGGGATTCAACCGTAGAATCATAATTTCAATTCAATGCAAGTGAATATCACAAATCAATGCAATTGAGGGCTGCAAAAAATAGCAGATGAAAAATAAAATGGATTTGAGGAGATGAGATTTGATGAAGAGAATTCTTGGCTAAATTTTTTGAAGTTTTTTGAAGACAGACGTAAGTGTTGTTTTTATCGTGAGTGGAGGTGAAAAACTCTCACGGTCGTGATAAAATTATACATATGTGTGTGTGTATGCCATGTTTTCCAAAGATGCTTGTATATTTAAGTGAAAGCCATGTTTTGGTACATATAGAAATCTTAGATTCATTTACATATATACAAATGTTATCATATGACCTCAAAATTGCATGCACCATATGAAATAAATAAAGCTTAAAATAGGTCAATTTATAAATTCTCTTATTTTTCACTAATTGGAGCATTACTTAATCGTTAACAAAATTGTATACAAGTATATATCTCTAATACTTGAATTAGTTGAGTGTCATAGATGGCCTAGAATTGCCATTTTTTACACGTGTTCGTGTTCGGAGTATCTGTGCTTCTTATACAACAATCAGTCTTCTTTCTTGTCAGTCATGGCAATAATTGTAATTCATTGCAAAAAGGCAGTAAATGTGGCTTTACTCGAGGAGATTGTAAATTCAATACTAATATTTTATCAGTTTGGGATTGTAAACAGATTATATTTTTATCACCATGAAGAAGACTCTTAACAGAATAACAAGAAAACAATAGACATACATATTAACATATGCATACCTACAACATCATAAAAACGACAATTGCCTTCCATGGAGCCAATTACACCTCCCTGAAGCAATAAGATATAGCATATGTTAACATAAGTCAACCACAAGCTTAAAGACCCAAAAAAAAAAAAAATGCTAAAAGTAAGATGTCCATCAGACCTTGCCATCGGGACAATAACACACGGCAGTTACTATTTCTCTAATATCGATCCAATCAATGACTCGACAGCCTTGAACTTCCCAGATGCGTATTTTCCCATCTATTGAACCACTAATGAAATAATTATCATCCATGGGATTGAACTCAACACAGGTCACTGTACCATGAATAATACAAGAATTAAACATCTGTAGCAAGTCCCAAAAACAAAGCGTTGAAGAGAAGTTAATATATATACTATGGAAGTAAACGAATCTAGCTGCCAGAGACTTACCATAGTTGTTATGTGAATAAACTCTGAGGCACTGATCATGTCCCATTTTCCATAAGCGGGCTGATTTATCTACTGAAGATGACAGCAAATGCTGCAAAAAAACAAAACAATATAGTTAAATCCACATAAATCCCCTTTAATGTGCAGTCTAAGCACTAGATGATATTTAGAGAGTACAAAATACTCAAACGCATGGACATGATTAATATTAATACTAACCCCATTATTGGACCATGAGAGAGCCAAAACCTCATCCGTATGCCCATAGAACTCGTGCAGAGGTTTCTCCAATAACCGGAAGACCTTTGGTGGAAGAATGACACAAGCTGAGTCTGAAGATTTTCTCAAACTTTTCATCTGACTAGTCTTTTGTTTATCAACATCAATAGGAGCTAACTTGGATAAATGATTCAGCGAGAAGTATAAACAGGAGGGATCCGAGTCTTGAATGTCAAATTTGTTTAAAATATCATCTTCAAGCACCTTCCACACGCGTACAACCCCATCTTCCCCAGCACTTGCAAGGTAATTGCCATCAGGACTGAACTTCATTGTCAAGATTGAGCCCTCATGTGCAGAAAATTCTTGCCCTGTGTACAGAGAGGACAGTTCTTTCGAATGTTTTCTATATGCATGGACTCGGACTCTTCGACTACTAGCCCCTGTCTTTGAATTGATCTCATTAGGCTTTAAATGAACCCCCTTTGTCTTATCTGAATTACGATTCATGAAACTCCTGAACCAACTGCTTTTCACTTTCTTCTTCGCATCAAGCATGTTAAAGCCCTTAGATTCTTTCCGCAATAACCGCTGAACCAAAGCTGATGAGCCAAGAGTTTTCTGAAACTCTTCAAGTGACAACATTTTATTGGAACCCACTTCACGTAATCTGGTAGGTGTGCCATGGTCACTCAGTTCATCCACCACGAATTCAGTTCCATCATCCAAATTTTTAATTTTCCATGCATCCTCTTCTACAACACCATCTTCTACTAACTCTGTGGAGTCATTTGAGCAAAACGACTGCAAGGACCGACTCGAGAAAAACTGAGTTACAGAATCCAAATTTGCCAACACGGTCTCACCATTATCCCTTAACCTATCAATGCCCATTTTGATTTCTTCATCGCGTAAATTCTCCTCGTCATCTCTATCAGTTGTGCACAAATCTGAACTCATACCAATCCATTTAAAAAACTTGGCACGTCTTTCATCAACACTTTCGGGATTCTTAGTCCAAAACTCGTATCCAAGAGCACAGTTATCGAGAATAGGAGTTGAACAGCCCCCCGAGAAATCAAAACCCAAATCAGATACAGAAGAGACCTCACCACGGCTGTCAAAGAATTGATCCTCCTTTTCACTATAACTACTCATCGTCTTTGAACGTAACCCATATAAACCTACATCCCGGGAAAAAAAGAATTAAAAAAGAAAAAGTATTATATGGGATGTAGGTTAATAAAACTTCCAATCTTTGATCCTCCTTTTCACTATAACTTCCAATCTTTTACCCAACATCTGTTCAATAAAAAATAAATGTTTTAACCTCATACAGTGTTCGAATTCTCAATTTCACAAGAAAAAAGCCTCAGAATTCCAAAAAAAAGGATAAAAAATGGAAAATCCTAACAATTTAAGATCACAAGAACAAAAAATTAAAACCAATTAAAGATCAAAATCCAAAAGCATAGATCTTTTCAGAATCAACAGAAGTGATCAATATTGAAACATAAAACAGAATCAACAGAAGTGATCAATATTTAAACAAGTCAGTGACATACTAACACAATCTAAATCAAAATACATATTTCCTGAAGATAATCACAGTGATCAACAGTTTATTATGAAATAAACTAAATTTAGAAACTCAAAATCCTACACGTGTCAGACAATTTCCTCACCTGGGTCATCAAGAAACATTTGTCAGACCCCAGAAACCCATTTGAACAAGGTAGATTCTCAATCTTATAGCAACAATCCCTTTATATATAGTTACAAAAAATTGTACTGTAAAACAGTGATATGAGAAAACAAGTTAGTAAATCAATTATGATTAGTTAAAAATAGACACAAAACAATGGAATTTGAGTGAAAAGATGCGCACGGTAATACAAGATTTCGAAGAAAAGGGGAAGGTTAAAAGGTAGAAGGGACGGTGTGTGTCTGTATTTGCTTTGGCTCTCACTTTCATTAATATGTTAAGAGCAACTACTGGGTCGGTTATTTGACGGTTTTACCCTTACAATTTGATTCCTCCGTACCCGTTCAAAATGAACGATTCCAACTATGACTTTTAAATTTTTATTTTTATTTTTTAATTTAGTTATAAATATGACTGCGTTAACAATGACATATTGGCATTGAATATTTTATCATATTTCGTTATACATTTATTATGGAAAATTTAGAAAAAAAAAAAAAGATTTATTTTTATTTTTATATAAATTAAAAATTATTATTATTATAATTAGAATAATAAATTTTACATATAATTTTTTTAATATACTCTTACAATTAATATAATGATAAAATAAACATTTGTAGAGAAATATTTAAATAAATATAATGTAATTCTTGATTTTTCACTAGGCCGAAAAAAAGTAAAAATATTTTTGAGTAACTTTTTGCCTCTAAATATATTTGAATAAATTTATTTTTTCAAATAAAAAAATAAATAATTTACTTGAAAATTTAATTATATTTACTTATAAGTGAATTTACTTAAAAAAAAGTTAGTGTCAAGGAGATTTTAGTAAAGCCGAAAAGTAGTACTATTAGCGTGTCAACGTAAGAGTTTGACTTTGACCATTATTGTCGCCATTTGAGAATTCATCTACCGACGATCGATTAATTCTTTCTTATTTGTCTGTTTGGGAATTGGGAACCACGTGAATTCTAAATTCCAGATTTTGGGATTTATCAAATGACAAGACATCATAACATATGACTTTTAACTTGTCTTGTTCCAATTTTATTTTATAAGTTTTGTTACATCTTACTACAGCTTGCTATTATTCATTTATCTCTTTGTTTTTTGAAAGTTTTTTTTGAATTTTATGATACTATTATAAGATTTTTAATTTTTAATTATATTTAAAATGAAACGGATTAATACGATCTTGTCGTGACTATTTCTAATTCACGATAAAAGATTATCTACAAAAATGAAGCTATATATTTCAAATTAGATAGATGAACCAACCCGACCATGTTAATAATTTTTTTTATTGAGAGAGAATTCGATCTTTTATTATATAGGAACTAATAAAAAAATTAATATTCTTGAATAATAATTTAGTAAGTTCCTAATTTTAAGAAATCAATTAAACAATCACATCATGCCAATTATTCAAACATGGCTAATCTCCTACCAACTTATGTTATCTACTTATAATGTTCATGCTGAGATGACATCACATGGTTGGTAGTTTATGGTCCCACACTCATTATTTTTACCAATCATGTGATGTCACCTCAGAGTGAGCATTTTCCAAAAGCTACCGAGCAAACGATCATTCGGGTCAAGACACTCGTGCTCGGCATGAATTCTTGGTGGGCAAACTCTTGCTTCTTGACCTCTCATTTGTTCGGGTTTGGATTTCGCGTCGTTTCAGTCGTCGTGGTCGACGGAGAAGGAAGAAATGAATGAATGTTCTTTTGTGAGATCAAATCCAATTATTCAAATCCACTACTATAAATTTAGTTTGAATTTGTACTATATTATAATGACGGTAAAACACGAGATATTAGGAAAAAAATTCAATACATATTTGTTCACCAGAATCTCTAATAAAATTATTTATGAGTATGTTTGGTAAATATTTTTGTAAATTATAAGCAGTTGGTCCTACGGAATATGTAGATAAGAAATTATGGATCATACAAAATGTATGGATAAAAATGATATTTGATTAATTTATAAGTACTTATAAACAATATCAAATATACTCTATATCACATTCAACTAAACATAATCGTTTTAAAATATATAAAATAATTAATTAAGGTCAAAGATGAGGGTAAACCACAATTTATGAGAAAGCAACCAAAATTTCACTTAAAACTTATCCAACCTCAAAAAGTCTACATAACAATCCATTTCCTCAAAAAACAACATTATAGTATCACAAAATGTGTCATGAAATTATGCATGCCACGTGGCTTATTAAATCATCATTAAATACTAATTGCGTGGTACGATTTCTATTTGATTCACCAAATTGTTCCACGGCTAGTGTTAGGTCACCCATAATAAAATAAATTAAATATTTTTTTGGAGGGAGGGCAAAATTGAAATGAAAAAATATATACTTTCGTGGCCTTTATTGCAAGATTAATTTAACTTTTGCAGCTTTAATTTATGGAGATAATGGGCGGGCCCATATAAACGAAGCCCATACCCGTATCCTTTTAGACCAGTTGAAATTATCTTGCAAGTATTTATTCCATTTGTTGAAGAACGTTATAGGTGGCATACATATTGCAACTGGTTAGCTGTAAAGCGTACAAGAATTTAATGATATTTGTTATATATTATTACGTGTACACGTGATAAATAGAGTTTTATGCAAGTTGGCACTACATTGAATATGTTATTTAAAAGACTTTTGAATCAACTATCAAGAAAAGAACCAACATATCAAATTGATTGTAAATGCTCTAACTTCTAAATTCGTCAAACGACTATCAATATCTTGTGAAATCTCAACCTCGTGTCAGACTTTGGTCTCGGTTTAATAAACAAACCAAAACTTTCTCTATTGTATACATGTCTACTCTAGTAGAATTGATCTCGTCCCATCTTTAATTTTTAATGTCAAAATAAATTTGCATAAGTTTGTTATAGAAATTTTGATGTATACAAACCAGCATGGCAGCAAAATGAATGGTATCAAACACACATACATAGAGGTTTCAGCTTGGGTTCACTTCCATCATTAGAGTCTAATGTTTAAGAATTAAGAGTTTAATGATAGCTTTATTGAAAATGTATGAACAAAGTCCCATATCGATTAGACATAAAATAAAAGATAAATTTATAAAAATTGAATTACTCCACCTATTTGGATAGAATTTCTCTAAGAATGGCATTCTTATATAGTTAGAGTACAATATCTAAAAATTTGAAAAAAATATATATTCTCAAATATCGATATAGTAAATAAGGTGGGATTTATTTTTCTTCGACTGAAAAAGCTGATATAGTTGAGACCTATGCTTGCAACGAGGTGATAAATTAAGGTCTAATTTGATAAACTAATATAAATGGACATTTGTCTTATGACTTATGAAAATATTTGAATATTATTATTGACAAAATTAAATATCCTAGATTTCAAACCATGACTATTTGAATTAGTTGCATACCAAATATGACCATATCAAGTCCTACTTCTAATTGAATGTCTTTATTATCAAATTTATATTAAATTCAGTCATCGACATCTTCATAAATTTGTATATTATATTTATTTTATCAAATTGTTACTAGATCTGATCTGAAAACACGACAAAAATTACAGTTGAATAATAATTATAATGACGACCGGACCACCATGTGGTGGTGATGGCCTAATGTACTTGAAAGGTGGTTGGCAGTTGTTTATAGTGGAACCCAATTGAATAGTTAAAAGGATTAGATTCATATAGTGGTCCAAACATGAAAGCAATATTTCAATCTAGAAGAAACATGTTTCCTATATTAGAATCCATAGGCAATTATCCAAACCTAGTTTTTGAAATCATTTTAGAGCTCCGAGATATTTTCACAATATCCAAGACTTTTAATTCCTTTTTTTTTTTGCAGGAATGAAAATGGTTTGCACATGCTGCTAAACTTGGGACGTTTGTAGGGTGATTTTGCATTATTGTGTCCTAAGTTAGGCACACAATATATATTATATAGCTAGATAATCAAAACGGCATAATGAAACAACTTTTATCGAGAAGATGATAAATGTGAATGATAAGGTGTTGTTAATCTCTTGATAATTTTTGACAATCTTACGAAATTCTGCGAACCCAAAATGATAAAAATCTCGATTTTGTTGTAGGATGTTAACATTTTAGCATCTTACGATGACATAGTTGCGATCCTAATGATCACGGTGATTTCTCTTTTTTTTTTTTTTTTTTTATTGTAGAGTTTTCAGCATTTTTTTTTATGAAGGATTAGACAACAATTAAGCTTTTGTAAAAGGTTAATGGGCCATTTTAATTGGGCCTGTTTACTTTTGTACTCAATACAGGCCTTTGATAACTTTTCAATTTGATTCCTAAATGGCAAAACCAATGCACCACAAAGAAATTTATAGCAAGTGGACTAACCCATCATAAAGGTTGGTCCAAGAAATTTAGATCAGAGAAACTCTAAGTCGACAATAATTAAGAACGTGTTTGAGTCGAATCAAAATGAGGTCTTTTTTGATAAAATTATTAGAATGTTAATTAGGACTAAAAAAGAGGATCACATTCAGTATGACAGCGGCTATCACTCTAATAAGATAGTCTAATCTAAAACCAGCTCACCGTGTAATTTGCCTTCGGGAGTCTCGGGCACGAGACTTCACAGTTCACTCATGTAAGCTATATATATAAGAGATTTAGATCTCTTTAAAAGGCCTTCAGAGATATAAAATATTATCAAAGTCTTAAATAATAATTAAGAGCATGTTTAGTAGAGTTTAAAATAAATTCTTTTTTTCTAAATTCATTTTCAATCACATATTTTATGTAACCTACAATTTTTATCAATTTTTCAACCACATATTTTATCAACTTTTATCAAAATCTCCTAAAAAACTACTTTTAAACTCCACCAAACAAACACTAATCATTTGATTAGAGTTATCTAGAATTGGGAAAATTAGGACCAGACTCAAACTTTCACATGGCGTGCTTATGAGACTTTGATAATATTTTATATCTCTGAAGGCCTTTTAAAGAGCATGTTTAGTAGAGTTTAAAATAAATTCTTTTTTTCTAAATTCATTTTCAATCACATATTTTATGTAACCTACAATTTTTATCAATTTTTCAACCACATATTTTATCAACTTTTATCAAATCTCCTAAAAACTACTTTTAAACTCCACCAAACAAACACTAATCATTTGATTAGAGTTATCTAGAATTGGGAAAATTAGGACCAGACTCAAACTTTCACGTGGCGTGCTTATGAGTCTCCAACTTTAAAAGTGAGGTTATAGGTCCCAACTTATCTAAATTTATGAATTTAGGTCTCCATGTGTTCAAAATTATGCGAATTTCAATTAAATTGGAGGGAGGTGTTAGGTAGTTTGATGGTATTGTCTTTCGATTTAAGTTGCATGAAAGTTGTTTGAAATTTTATAGTCCACATTGACGATTTCGATTTTGTGTGGAACTTCGATTTACGGATTTAAATAGGATGGGAATTCAAAACATCACTTTTAAAAGTTAGATATCCATAACCACACTATATAAAGGTTAGAAAGTCCAACCCCAATTTTTAGAGTTCTTTACATATATACACTACTTGTAAATATAAATTTCAAAAATATTAGGCTAAATTTATAATTATAAATATCACTAGATTACAAATCAAAACTTATAATATTACTAGATTTTTAATGAAGTCCATTTCAATAGGATTGATACCAAAACGATAGAGACAAGAGCCCAATCAATACCATGTTACAAGTCAAGATAATAATCATATGTTACACATTATTAGCGAAGAAGATAGAGAATTGAAATTTCAAACTCAACATTAATAAAAAAAATGGAAATCAAATTGAATGCAGAGAAATGGATAATGTAACTAAACGAATTTAAAATGTTAACATTATACAAGAAGTTAACGTAAGACGTGAACAATCAAGAATATCATTATAATTAGAGAAATTACGTAACAATGTAACTAAATGATATTAATTAATACATTACAATGTGATAACACGTTCACACGATACGAGCAATACACATAATGTTATCGTATTGACACACCGTTTTCACATGTAACAATGTAACTAAACATTTTTATTAATGTGTATGTGTTCCAAAAAGACAAAAAATATCGATATAATTAAAAATTATTTCGTTCGAAATCAAAACCCAAGACAATGAATGCACTTACTATACAGAATTGGATTTGAAATTAGTAGTGTTGTTGTTAAAGAATTGTTGGCAGACAATTGATAATAGGAAAAATATGGAGGACAATTTTGTTCTCCCTGTAAGAATTGATAAGAAATGTGAAAACGGTAATCCTCATTCAATGCGTAATAATGAGAATAATAAGAATTGATTTTGATTAGCACTTAAATCTAGTAATGATATAGTTTAATTCTTAAAAATGAGTTTAAATGATTAATAAGTGATAATGATCCTATTTTAATTAATTATTAATTTTTTAAAAAATAGTAATAATATATTTTTTTATATAGTAATATTTAGGGGGGAAAAACTTATCTAGTAAATTTGAAAATTTGAAAAAAAATATTGATGGGGATTGTTGTAAAATTATAGATAATGATGAATGACTATTTAGTTGTATCTAGATATCTATATAGTTATCTACTTACTCCAGAAGAGTGTATTCTAATCAAGTCGTAACTCCCTTTAGAACCCTATAAATAGGGTCATTGTTATAGTAAATGGACAGACTTGAGTTTTGACTTTCTCTATTCTCTTCTTTTTCTCTCTCTACTTTTCTAGTTTCATAAAACGTTATCAGCATGAACAAGCTCACCCAAAATAGAGAGAAAATCTGAGTGCAATAGTTTAGAAAATTCGCAGAATCTGGACTGATTGCAATTTGTGATAAGATTTTATTATCTCAATATTCCGTAGTCCGATCATTGTAAAATTTGAGTAGTAATTTTAAAACTCATTGTTCTTAAAATTCAACGGTGGAGATCTAGATCAAACGGTTCATTAGTGAGAAATGTCTGTGTGAACAATATGAATTTTGAATTCGTGGAAGAATTTGGGCGACTGCTGTGATTATGATCAAATGTTGATATCTTAGTGATCCATGGTCCGATTGTTTTGAAATTTGGAAAAAATTTCAAAACTTATTGATATTCAAATCCAACCGTTAGAATCAAGATCACATGGTTCATTTGGACAAAAAAAGTTAGTATTCTCTTTACTATCGTTTTTTTATTATACATTTTCTCGTATTGATAAATGATAGATAAATATTTCTTGAAAATCATTAATAATAACATATCAATATTTAAAATAATATTGTGTTTATCAATTTATACAAATTAATATTCCGAATAATATTTCGTTGGTCTTTCGGAAGAAGTACAACTTTATATTATATTCATATTTCAATAAAATACACTTGTTTCTGAAGAGTATAATTTGTTAGATTTATTATTAAGTTATTGCTCTCAAAGAGCGTAATTTTATAAATCTAATATTTTATAAAAATATTATGATATCACTCACGAAGAGTAAATTTCTATCTGAGTTCAATTTTTCAAAATAATTTATTGTTGTTCTCCGAAGAAGCACAACGTTATTTTAATATTCTAGCGAATATAAGAGCATAATTCATAAGATCTAATATTAAGCTAGTGTTCTGAAGAGCAAATTTTTATAAAGTTTAATATATTTAAAATTATTTGTTGTTGCACCTGAAGAAGCACAACATTATATTAATATTCTGGTATAGTACTTGCTCTCGAAAGCATAATTGTAAAAGATCTAACTTCTAGTATGAATTTGCTCATAATGAGTAAATTTTTAAATAATAATATGTTGTTGCTCATGAAGTAGCACAATATTATATTAATATTTCAGTCGAATATTACTTGCTCTCGAAGAACGTAATTTTATAAGATATATTATTTTATACAAATATTGTATTAAGACTCCTGAAGAAGTATAATATTATGAATATCAATATTTCAAAAGAAAATGATATTATTGTTTCTGAAGAAACAAAAAGTATAGAAAATATTAAAAAAGAATATTGTGTTGTTGCTCTTGAAGAAGCACAACTTTACAATTTCAGAATATTACTGTTGTGTAATATTAGAGTGCTGATACTTTTGAAGAAGTACTATATTGAACTAGAAGTTCAATGTCCTAAAATTTTATTGATTGGCATTACTGGTTAGACTATCCCGGATCAATATAATGTGAATTATTAATGAGAATATCTATTGAAAACCAAAAGATTTTTCGATATAATGAATTCTCACGTGATGCTTGTTCTCATGGTATATAAACCAGTAGATATTCACTAAGTAAAATCGGGACTGAATTTCCTGCATTTCTGAAAATTATTTAAGGTGATTTATGGGGCTCCATTACCCTCCATGTTGACCATCTATATATTATTTGTAACTAATAGATACATCTACTAGATGATTGTATGGTGTTATTATTCGCAACTTGAAGTTTGCGAGATTACTTGCTCAAATTTTAAATAATGAGCATAATTTTCAGATTATACAACCAAGACGATGATGTGTCTTGTCAATGCTAGTGAGTCTAAATCTCAAACTTTTAATAAATATTAGTTGAGATGATGTTAAGTGGTTTAGCAATATTGTTTTTCAACGCCTCCAATTAAATTCTAAATCATTACTATTGAGAACAAAGTTCTTCCCATTTTTGTCTAGGGAATGTTATTTTATATGCAGAAATACTTATACCCATCATGCCAACATCAAAATTACCCCGCTATAGTTGGCTTATGGTCGAGCCTAATATTACCCATCTAATGATTTTTGATAGTGCAATATATGTACAATCGGTCCACCATAGTGCCTTCGAGATGGGCATTAAAAAAAAATGTTGAGAATACATGTTTAGTTTGGATATTATAAAATATCTTAAGTTAAGATATTTTATAATACGGTCTTTTGAATGTCATTTTGATAAGACAATTTTCTCAATATTATGGAAGAGAAATTAAGTAACTGGAAAGAATACATGAAAATGCGACATATTATATTTTCTAGATCCTTGCACAAGACAATATGAACGGAAGTTCGACAAATAACTCATTTGTAAGTTATATAATTGACGGATGTATTTCTTGACCAAAGAGATTAAATCAAATCTCATATACTGACTCTAAATGCTCTAATTTATATTAACGTCCTTGAAGGACAATCCATTAATATTATATCGGGTAAATTTATAACAAGCACAAGCGTTGTGACATTTGATTACAAAAAAAAATTCTCATATTAAAAATGGAGTCAATTTTAAAGATGGTCCTATTGAGGAGGCGTATACTCTTGGAGAGTATATATACATAACTAATTATAAAACCTCAGAAAAGGTTCACTAGTTGAAATAATAAAACGAAAAGATCTCGATAAGTTATGTCGTTATGAGAAAGAAATGGATTCAAAAAATAAATGTTGTTGACAACATTGTTGTACATAATGAAGCGTTTCATATTATGAAAGGTAGCAAGGATATTGAAAGAAATCTGTCAAAGAATAAATTGACCAAATAAAAAGATGCAATCCAAGTAAATTGAATTGACTAGAGAAACACGAAGTTTCTAGACCTATAGTCGGAGCACCTAAAGGTGTATATTTATGCGAAAAGGAAATGAGAAAATTAAGTCGTAACATGTAATGAACGACTTTTAACATTATGAATTTCGCAAAGGCTTATGTAAAGAAATCATAAGTTGATATCTTGTTAGTACATCAATGAATGACATATATGCATATAATGAATATTGTTATAACCATTTCATCCGGTATGATTAATAAAACAATGTATATAAATTTCTAGAGGATTTAGTATGCCTGAAGCATATAGTTCAACTTTTCGAGAACTTAATCGATCAAAGTACAGACCTAAAGTGATATTATAATGAGGGGGAGTAAATACGTGTTGTACTCTTTTCTTTGACCAAGGTTTTGTCCCATTGGATTTTCCTGGCAAGGTTTTTAATGAGACAACTTTAATGGCGTATTAAAAGAATTATGTACTCTTTTTCTTTCATTAAGATTTTTTCCTATGGAGTTTTTTTTCTAGTAAGGTTTTAACGAGGCATATTCTTTCTGTAAATAATATACAATTAGAAGTGGTATAAATATTATAGTTATGGATGTCCATAACCTACAAAATATTTTACCATCATCATAACTCTATGGTTATACTCTCGTATATTATAAATTGTATATGAGATCTCTGAAGGTAACAACAACAAGATCTATTTTTAATATAATTACATCAGACCATCATGCTGACTACAATCAACCAGAGATATTGTAAGAAAATGATATTGCTGGAGGTTATAACATGGAGCACATTTCACCAGAATTGTTTTATTCAAGTTTTAAAAAGATGGTGGCATTGAAGATATTGACGCACAAGATATGGATAGCTCGATACAAGTTTTTTCTATTGGTTGAAATCAGGGGGAGTAGTTGTACTCTTTTTTCTTCGCTCAGGTTTTGTCCCACTGAATTTTCCTGACAAGGTTTTAATGAGGCAGCATTTGAGTACTCCAATTTTTGATAATTTTTTTCTTTCTATTGGTATTTTTGTCCCATTGGGTATTTGCCAAACAACGAAGCAGTTATTGTGTAATAAGTCATTCAAGGGGAGTGTTGTAAAATTATAGATAATGATGAATGGTTATTTAGTTGTATCAGATATCATGTATTTATCTACTTACTCCGTAAGAAAGTGTATTCTAATCGGGGTTGTAACTCCCTTTGGAACCCTATAAATAAGGGTCTTTATTATAGTAAATAAAGCAGACTTGAGTTTATTTCTCTCTATTCTCTCTCTTTTCTCTCTACTTCTCTAGTTTGGGATATAATTTTCACTAATTTTTATCCAATTCAGTGATTGTGAACAAGGAGTAAACAAATTAGTTATCCCGGCCCAGGAAGGCCCATCTGGTGAGGTCATGATTATACATCATCATTTATGTCTAGTAACATCATCACTACACGCATGCCAATCTTCTAATCACCGAAACTGGGGTTTCAATTTAAAAATATTTATATTATAAATATTGTATTGCTTAGTAATTATATTCAAATATTTTCCAGCGTACCATGAATTTATATTCGGAAAAAAAAATTAATTTTTTACAATATGTGTTAAAGGAAATTAAGTGAACTTTTTATTTATATAGTGATGATAAAAATAATGATAACTGTTATATGTTATTCATTAATAATAAGACGCGTCTTGGCGCCTGTCTCACCAACTCGCCTCATCTCATTAGTATCATAAACTCATCTCGATAAATAGACAACAATATATGATCAATCATTAAAGCAGTTTAGAGCAATTGACTTATAAAACGACGATTATCATAGATAATTGGGAAGATGAAACACCAAAGAATTGAGAAGATGAAATATTCTTCATTAACTTCTAATAATGAGGGAGATGAAGGGACACCCGTTATCAAATGAGGAAAATGAAAGGACACTTGTCATCAAATGAGAGAGATGAAGGGACACTCGTCATCAATAACTGCAGGCCCTCCCTAAAATAGAGGCTAACCCTAAGTAAAAAAAAGAACATACAAATCTCATACACTCCACATTGCTATTCTGCACATATGTTTTAATCATATATTGTATCAGACCGGAGTGGACACGGGAGAAAAAAGCCCCGCCACCTTGTGCAGATCTCTACCACTGTCGATGTCGTGCTCGGAGGAGGAGGAGAAAAATATTTATCATCATTTATATAGTAAAATTAACTAATAATATCAATAATTTAAAGTCAATTATATAAATTTAAAAATTAATTTAGTTAATCACGTCCTTGGATGCAATTTGATTCTTTTACAACCCGTTGTTGCACTCTCCTCTCTCCAGTGACATGGGATAAAACAAAAACATGTCCAAAATAGGTAAAAAAAAAATAAAACACAAATTGTCACTAAATTTTGTCCAAAATTTCATGTTGATCCCCAAACTTTAATTTGTTATAAGTTGGCAAGTGTACTTTCTAAATTATTTCAGTTATAATTCAATGGGGCTTCTGTCTATTATTTAGCGAAAAAATCTATGTAAATAGCATTAGTCAATAATTAAATTATTTTTATTTATTTTTGGGTGAGAACCATTACCATATTGGAGTGGCATATGAGCAGACGTGTAATCACACCAATTTATCTGGTGTCCACGTAGTTAGAAGGCAATCACGTGACATAATTGGCTAAATAGAATTTGTGGGGGCCACTTTTATCCATCGACGGCCAAAAATAATTCCTTCCTTGGTTGGGTAGGAAACTGTAAAAGCATGAGCACATTTTTGTGGGCCCGGAAATCCATTACAATAGCCATCACCACCGCCCAATACATCAAATCATGCAATTTTTGAATTCAGACGCCTATACTATACAGTCAACGTCAAAGTGGGACCCTTCCCACATTCGACGGCTTCAATTAGCCGCCGATGCTGGCCATCCTTAATTCCTTATACAGCTACAAGCCTACAACTATTATTTAAACATCAAACTCGACAAAAATGTAAACATCAAATACTAGGAGGAACATGTTTTGCTAAGTTGAAAATAAGTAGAATTTAAATTTCAAGTAACTTTTTATTTTTAGATATATTTTGATAAATTACTTTTTAAACTTTAAACACTATATAAAATTATTTCTATTCAAAAGAATAATATTACCGATATTTAACACATATCTAGGTGACATTAAACTTGAAGTTGAAATGCTTTTCATTCGTTGGACAAAGAATCAGTACGTAAATTGCTACGTATACTTAATATTCATGGTGTTACCTAGAATTATTCTACTTGAAATAAGTAACTTATTTATTTTCAATTTTACTAATAAAAATTATTCATTTAAAATTATTTAAGCTTAGACAAAATGTGATAACTTTTGCCCTTTTCCTATTATTATATAACCAAAAAAGAGGAAAAGAAAAAGAAAAAGAAAAAAGAAAAAGAGAGATAAGCTATATGGTTAAAGTTGAGTAATGTTATGAGATTGAAAGTCGAACTTAGTAGCTTGTTATATTTGGTTCAACTTGGACACAACTTGACTTGATGAGTTCAAAATTAATTCAGAAAAATAACCGATTACATTTTTATCTATGTGCATGTGAATATTTCTTAATATTCAATTCTTCGTGAGTAAAAGGATTAAGTCATTGAACTTATATTAATTTGAATATCTCATTTTACTCACTTTTTTCAATAATGAAAATGTACAATTCACATAAAAGAGTTGAACAATGTTATTTCATGTCAATAGAGAATGTGACCACATTCAATTGTATGCGGTGGATGTAGTCAATATTATCAACGTGCCCAAATCAATCAACTTATCAGTAGCTATATATATATAGTAGACTTCTACTTATTAGCATTCTCCTTTAATTTGTTGTTCTCGACTCTCATAAAATAGTCCAATATTATTCCCTTCATCATCTAATAACACCGATCAAGATGATAAAACTTCATTATTAATTTGGTTTAATGGGAAACTCATTAAAGTATTACAATATATAAACTCAAAGTAAATCGAAATAATTGAAATCATATCAAAATAACTTTAAGAAAAAAATACACCCACGCTCATCAAAATATATAAATAAAAAAGAAAAATAAAACATACAATAATAAAAGATTAAATTTTATTAATTATATATATAGTTCAATTTTATTTAATTTTGCGTGTCAAACATATTCGAACATGGTTCTTAATTTTAACACGTAGAGGAGAACTATCAAGACAGCCTTAGTAATGATGTATGAAGATTTTGAATTGGCCACATGATTCACACTGAACATAATTATAACATGTTTGGGAAAGATACCTAAAGTGGCCTTTTTTAGTCATAAATTGAGTCATAATAGGCCAACTAAATCAAACAATATGATAATTGTAATTATACTTTATATATTTTATATTTAAAAATAATAATAATAATTAACATACTATTGATTTATAAGTCATTAACAAATAACATATTTTGATAAGTGTGTGTTAAAAAAAATATGAAAATTTACAAAACACAGCATGTATACATAATTATATAGAGAGAGAACTACACTTCACATACTGCATTTTAGAAATTATAATTTACGTAATGCTGTTTTATAAGTGTTTATTTGCTTATAATTGACAAATCAAGATATTCTTAAACACTTCTACCTAATTCTCTTGTCAGAAAAGATACTCCTGTCTCAGTAATATAGTGCAAGCACAACCACCCACTATTTCCTATATATATAATTATTCTGTACAAAGACATAAATTCTTCCAGTCAGAATAATAAATAATAATAATATTCTTGTATTCAAACCAAAAAATAAAAAAATAAAACCTCTTTAGCCTATCAAAGATGCCATGAGTGGGAATCGAATACTTAAAAATTTTAATTCTAAAAAAATTATTCATTTAGTTTATTTATTTTTTTCTTTTCAATAATCAAAATAAGTACAAGAACTTGAGAATCTAATCTTTTCTTGATAGGAAGAAACTGGATAGGTAAAAATGAATTAATTTGGATGGACAAATTTCTCTCAAGATCTCTCTCGACCTCAAGAATTTACTGTAGGGATGTCAAAATGGTGTCATGATCTCTTGCCTCTTGGGGGCAAGAAAATCTTCTTGCCTGCTTTGAGGTGTCACAAGAAATTGGACAATTCAAGATCAATAATTGTTTGATTTTGGATTGCCTACCTGTTGACACATCAGCAGGTGGGCAAGAATTTCTTGCCCCCAAGGGGCAAGAGATCATTTTCTTGTCAAAATGTGATAAAAAACTTATCGAGTATAGTGTGACACAACACAAACCACCTCAAAATTAAGTCGGATTTACACCCCTATCTACGTACGTATATAGAACATAGATAGAACAAGCACAGGACAATCATTCATTTTCCTGCTTTTTTAAAGCAACTTGAAAGAAAGCAACCCATTTTGAACTTGTGAAAGTATCTTCTTCATCTCCTCCTTCAACATGGATACTGCTCAATGGCCTCAGGTACCTTTTGTTTTTTCAAGTTCTTTTGTTTTTGCTTCTTTTCAAAATATGTTGCACTTTACTTTCTCTTTTGCTTATGTTACAAGGTCGTGAAAAAGATTAAATTTGTTATAATTTGTATTTGTCCCGTTTTCTTGTTTAATTTACTGTTGATGATAATACTTGAAAAGTGTAAAGCAACTGACTTTATTTGTTTGTCTGTATCTTATTTTGCTCTGAAAGTTCTTGGTGCTTATTTTCTTTGTTAATTTGATCTTGAAGCTAGATGAATTATACAAAAATGGGTTGGCTGGTAAAGTGGATTCTGCAGTACGACTAGTCCCGTCCTATGTAGTACTGCGTATCAAATTTTGCTTTAATTTGTTTGTCTTGTTGAACTTTTAGGATATAGTTATGAAACCTATGGAAGAGATAGTGACAAATACATGCCCAAGAGCTTCATTAGAAAGGAAGAGGCCACAGAAAGATCAAGCCTTGAACTGTCCCAGATGCAATTCTACAAATACAAAATTCTGTTACTACAATAATTACAGCCTCTCCCAACCAAGGTATTTTTGCAAGACATGCAGAAGATATTGGACTGAAGGTGGATCTCTCAGAAACATTCCAGTTGGAGGGAGTTTGAGAAAGAACAAAAGATCGTCATCATCATCAATTTCATCAAAGAATATTTCTGATGGATATTCTAATCTGACAATCTCGCAGTCACAAAACCCTAATTTCGAGGAACCTCGAGATCTCAACTTGGGATTTTCCATCCCTCCTCGTGGTTTCGAAACATGTACAAACATTGTCAACAAAGACAATAATATCCTTTCTTCTTCTTCCTCAGCTACGTCGAACCTTTCGGCTATGGAGCTCTTGACAGGAGTTTCATCAAGGGACTTGAATTCCTTCTTGCCTATGTCAATTACTGATCCAAACACAGTTTATCCATCAGGGTTTCCTTTGCCTGAATTCAGACCCTCTTTGGATTTCTCTTTGGATGGACTTGGAAGTAATTATGGAAGCTTCCAGGGAGTGGAAGAAACGAGTGGGAAGCTTCTTTTTCCATTTGAAGATTTGAAGAACAAGACAACTGATGATGTTGAGCAAAATAGAGATCAAAATGGAGATACAACAGGATATTGGAATGGGGTAATAGGTGAAGGTCCTGGAGGAGCATGGTAAACATGGTACAAAATAATCCAGGAATTGTATTTATTTTCATTTTAATTCTTTTATGAATTTATCTTAGTGTTTCATGGTGGAGTGCAGTGACTTGTTTGGATATCTTTAAAAAAAAAAAAAAAAAAAAAAACTAACTTATAGGGTACAAGGGTTTCTTAATTTCTTCATTTTCTGCTTCATTTAAGCTTGGATTATATATCTTTAGACTCTTTATTCATGGTGGGAGTTTAAAGCTTGTTTTAGGGTTGGTTTCATTTTATGGTGAATTGAAATACTGCCCAGAATTTTGGAGGGCTCGTTCGTCTTATAATTAATGTTGATCTGTTTGGATTTTAATTATAGAGATCGATCTAAAATTCTTGTTTGTATTAAATGTGCTCTTTCTAAAGCACATTTAATACATAAAGTCTTTTGGTCCTTTCCTATTTTCAAATCCCTGTCGGATTAGCAAATAAAATCTTCAGGTCTCATCGACAGCTATCAGAACATATTATATATTCGATAAAAATGGAGATAAGAGGAAGATGATCCAGGTTTGATTTTCTTGATATGTACATATCCAATTTTACAAGAAATTGTTTTGAAGCAGTCCCTCTTTCTTTCCACTTCCACCTGCTTCAGAAGAAATAGTTTTACCTGACAATTTGTGTATCCAAACAGTCTGAAGACCAGTTCAATCACATTTGTTACATTTAACATGAACCATTAACATTTTTTTCCCAATAAGGTGATGATTAGTTCCTCCATGCCATGTTACCTTCTCTTTCAATTTGAAAGATTAGAAAGATCTGACAAAACCTACTGCATTTGATTATTAGGGTTACATTCGCCTAGGAAAGTGTGCTGGGGAATAATCCCCACCCAGATCTAGACCTTAAGATTCCTGTAAAACAAAGTTGGCACGTTCGGTAATGGAATTAAATAATATAACGTTTATTATTAAAGAAATAAAATCTTATTTATTATACATTACTAAGTTTATAAGTGTCAAATTTAGCGGCTTAAGTTTCTTCTTCAATTATTTTATTTATTTATTTGTTTTTGTCTGTAACATGGTTAGCACAATCAGGGCTACATAAATTGCAGCAACGACAGTCAATTACCAGCTCAATGCTCTCATGGAAGTCAATTTAGCGGTTTCCAGTTTTTCCTTCAATTATGTTTTTCTCCTATTTTGGTGATTGACATAAATGTAAGCTAGAAAACAAAAGAATCGATCAATTATTTCTCTAGAATGCTTCAAGTATGAGTTATGAAAATTTCAAACCAAATATCCTTCAACGGTTAAAGAAAACGAATGCAGGGGCACACTCCCCGAAAAGTACTAAGTCAAGATTTCACTATTTTGGATGTCACCCTGAATATACTCTTAAAAAAAAATGAAAAAACAGAAATGCTTGTTTCTCGTTGTGCTTGTGTGAGTATAAAGCAGGTTGAGTCATAGCTCTACTGTAGAAAGTGGTTGTGCAACTTAACGACCACTAAACATTACACGACAATGCAACTGCTCCCCATGTGCAGTGTTTTCTTTACAGCTAATCAATACTAGATTTGTCATCCACCATCCTCACTACTCAGAATCTGGAGTTTACCCATTCCTGGCTTGAATGGAGTACTCGTTAGCATTACCAAAAAAAAAAAAGGGTGTGAAAATCTTATGTAATGCAGTGTACCAAACATATCCTGTGTTATTCTCATTCCTGGAGGGAAAATACAAAATCAATGTGCATTCAGTCTGAAGGGACTAGTTGAAAATATTGGTTCATTAGGTACTTCCCAATAAATCAAAATTAATTACAACCCCGTACAAATATGAGCTTTTCTTTCTTTAAAATGTTAAAAACCGACACAGTTGCACCAACAAAGACACGAAAGTTAATCTACAATTTTGCAGATTTCTCCCAAGCTTTTATAGGAACTTCATCCGAAAACTCTACCAAGATAATGTCTAGTATTGCCCACCACAACATGGCCTTCGCTATCAAATAAAATATGTCTCAAATAGCTTAGAAGTTGGAAGGAACAACATGACCGCCAGGAATATAATCACAATAATGAATACAAAAGAATACCGAAAACAAAAAGACAATCAAAATATCCTAGTTGGGAGTAAACCTGTAATGGGTTTGCTTAATGGATTTGAGCTCATTGATCGGCATTGATTCCAAATATACGAACTTTGTGCATATTTGGGAACTTGGCAACCACCAGAATAAAAACTGCTAGTGTGTTGAAGAAGAGCATGGGGTGTTGATAGTCTGTAGTGTGTGAGGCTATCAAGTATCTGCCATAAGAAACGAGGATAAGCACGAATACATTCCAGTCAAAGAAATTTCTCTGAAATTGATTAGTCAAAAACCATATTGAAATATATTGTAGTTTAAATTACAAAGTCAAAAATCATCACAAGCACAACAAACAATATATATTTCTTTCGTGAAATCAGATAAGGATATTCTATCAACCTGTTTGCTGAAGAAAATTATAAAGGAAAAATAAAGAAAGCGCCTGCGTAGTTTTACGGGCAAGAGACAGTAATATAAAGCAAGCCCCTGAGAATCTACTTGTTGACTGAGGCAAACACAAACACATGAAAATGGAAGATAAACAATGACTGATATACTATAAAGCAAGAGAGAGAAAAATAATCAAAGTGCAGCATACAACATTCTTAACCAATGGGCAGAAGAAGATGGTCATTATGCAGCCTAAAACTGGTTAACAAATTGGAAATACAAAGTTCAACACTTCAGAACACTGTGAAATACTTTATATCAAATAAAGTATCACCCTTGTACCATACGTTGTATCCATCGTTTTAAAGCCCTCAAAACAGAGGTTATGCTAGCAAGGCCTCAACCATAAATTGACAACGTCGTAGATTTGTTGTCATGTATCAAACTTCTTCATAAGAGGTGATAGTTGTGGCACTGGGGGCAGAAAGAAGTAGAGTTTATGTGGGTAAGGATTAGAAATGGCCTAAAGGCTATGATGCACGGACACTCCTACTAGGGCAGCGTGTCCATTTCTGATACGTGTCGTGTCGAACACCGACATTCCATAACATGGGTCCGATAAGCCACGTTCCGTATCCTATTTTTAATATATTTTTTAAATTTGTAACGCCCAAGAGATACTTTAAGGATATTCTTCGGGTAAGTGTTCGACATGGCATGTGCCATGTCATATATTATAAATTATAGAATTAAAGATATAATATATAAATTTTAAATTTTAAAAAATTTAAATCGACGT
This sequence comes from Forsythia suspensa, assembly GCA_023638005.1. Lineage (NCBI taxonomy): Eukaryota > Viridiplantae > Streptophyta > Magnoliopsida > Lamiales > Oleaceae > Forsythia > Forsythia suspensa. Next base: position 46,548,141 of record CM042676.1, read on the forward strand.
GTCAATATCCTACTTTTTAGAAAAATTACATGTCGCCGTGTTCGTGCAACTTAGCCTAAAGGTTAAACAATTCAAGTGGAGACAAAAATCTTGGCATGATTTCTTAACAAAAATGAAAATTTAAAATTGAGTTCAAATCTGGTTAGTCCAAGTCAATCAAAAATGAGCTTTAACCGAGCCAAATTGGAGTCAAGCTCAAGCAGCCTCACACTTTTTTATGTAGCATTTTAATATCACTCGTTAGTGTATTGAGATGAGCTCAAAATGAGCTCCATTAATTAACAACCTACAAAACATGTTCAAACATAATTTATTTATCTATTAAAACTTTCTCAAATAAGATTTTAATGGTAAACTTGAGCAGAGTTCAAAGTAACTTGCCCGAGTTCAGCCACAAAAGAGCAACCTTAAACCCAACTATGCACAAGAAGTACAAATTATTTAATGGATAATTAATACTCAAAAACTTGAAAGTAGTAACAAAAATTTACCATCACATTACACAATTTTAAAATAAAGTGCACTGTTTGGTTACCAAAATAAAAATCAAATTTACTACTCAAAAATTTCAAGAATAATTGACAATGTTTAATTCATGTTTGATGCCTGAATATTAAAATATCATGATAAGGTCGAATAATCTGATATTGGTTTATGGTAATACGTTCAGAAAAAAATAACTGGAATTACACTTAAACCAAATTTTCATATATCATTGCATAGCAACAAGGCTTCGAATTAACTTAACATCACTTGCATAGTTTAACCAAGAACTTCGAATTAATAAGCTCAAAGTAATGATGTTGAACTCTTTTTGATATAATTATATTTTATGTCTACTTAATATAAATTGATCTCGTTATTCTATGTAATTTTGGTACCAGTTTCCATACATCAAGAATAATGAGAAGTGCAAAGTCCATTCTCAGACCCAAGGACAATACATCCGTAAGCCATATCTATCATAGCCATCACTAGGTCACCAGTACTGTGCAGAATACCTCATATGGTAAAATACATATATAACTTTAGTGTGTGTATACTTCGCACAGTAAAATACAAGTATTAATCTTTTGATGATTCCACAACCATAGGAGAACAAAAGACCTCATTCATATATTAATATATAATTTGTGCAGAATGTGCAGAACGTGCAAGTATGCCCGCTATATGAGTGCTTGTACACAGGTAGGCCTGAGTTTGAGTTTGAGTTTGAGTGTGAGTGCAAGTGTGTGTGTGTGTGTGTGTGTGTGTGTGCATGTGTGTGTGTGTGTGTGTGTGTGTGAGAGAGAGAGAGAGACTTCAAACAAAAAAAATAATATTGAAGAATCGAAGTAAATTATAATAAGTAAAAATGGAATATCCCAAAACTCTCTGTGCTCGAATGTCTTTTGAAGCAATGTAACATAGAGCTTCCAAAGAAGTTCTATAAATCATCTGTTGAAAAAAAACCACAAAAATATTGCAAGTGCATCATAAAATTTGATTAATTTACTATCTATGAGCATTTAGCATTAGACAAGCAACATTTGCACAAAAAAACAAGGTCATTTGTATACAATTCAATCACAGTCATTAGGATCAAGGTATTATCCATGCTAAGCCATAAGAATCCACCTGAAACATAATGTCATGTTCATCAAATAACAAAATAAACATAATGAACATCGTGAAATAAGGATAAATAAATTGTGGACATGAAAGCAATGGTCGAGTGAATAAACACAATGACATATCAGTACACGTTATGCTAATGAAATTATCAAGAAACGATTAAATAACTAGACAAGCAAAGCCTTGTTGAACATACCCCAGCAAAATTAGCAACATAAAAGTGAAATTAAAATTAGTATGCCCATAAAAGATAAAAGACTACCTAAGAGATCAAGAACTTCTAGGTGACCTGGAAAAGAAATTAAACAAACCAGAACAAAACACATCCTCCATAGGCTGTTTCTCAGAAAGTAAATATTTGTTGTCTGGAAGGTAAGAATTTCACGACTTTCCAGTACATAAATTATACAAAAGATTGTTTTTGGCTTTTAAAGTTAACTTCATTGAACTGTGGGAAGCTTTTCTAGCAAATCGATACCAACCATTTCATTTTTAATGTCAGGGAATCAGTAATACAATGAAAATCAATAATATATGGAAATGCAAACTTGAGTTAAAGCACTATAAGTCACACCCGTACAAGTGGAAGTTCACGCACACACTACGAATTGCAGATAAACCTAAACATTCACCAACTCGACCAGTTATGTCACTAGCCAATAAAGGCTATGCAATAAATATCTGATAAGCCCTAGATATTTCTCCATAGACTCACAGAATCTCAATGCTCAATGCTGGATATATTATATTCTTAAGTACTGAGGACATATTATATTCATAAGTTCTGAGGGTGAAAACATGTTTTTGATGTAACCATTAAGCATTTGAAGCCTGACGAGGAAAGGGCATACACCAAAATTGCTTGGAAACAGTTCAAAGACTCTATCCTATGAATTATCCATAGCAAGGCACCCAAAAATTGATTCAAACCAGATATATTCCTTTTGAAATAAATTGGACAAAAAGGAAACGGTCACTGACATGAGTAATGAGCAATAACACTCCAATTTATAGAGTTATGGGATTGAGAGACTACTTACAGCACCACAGGAATGACAGTCAAAAATTTCCTATTGGGAGTAAGCTGCTTGCTATTATCTATTTGCTCCCACCAAGTCAACCTGTTGTAGATACCTTGATCATCTGCAAACGGTGTTCCCTTCTTCCAGTGAAAGCATTGATATGTAACCTGAATGCAGATAAAAAAATTCCCCACAGTTACATATAATTTAAGCACATTCTAGCACCAAAAAAAAAAAAAAAAAAAAAAAAAAAAAAAAGATGAAGAAAACACATTTAAAACTGAAAATGAACATTTTCACGCAACTGCTTATAAATTACTTTAGTTCCTGTTATGTGATTAAAATCCTGCTATTCAACTTCCACAACTTAGAAAACAATCAGAAATGAGCACCATTGCCCATATAAATATGACAGAAACTACTAACCACTAAAATCGAAGCTAACAAATCCTTGACCACCGCCTTGCTTGAATGAATGACTTAATCCTCTATAAATTGCCGTCAGAAGATTAAGAATTCAAGGAGCAAGAATTTGGCTAAGGTTTCTAATTGTTCTCTCCTAGTTTTGATTTAATTTGGGCTATTTATAGGTGTTGCAAGCCTTTGGGATTTTTCAATCTTTTTGCCTCTTCTTCCACTTGTCACCTTTTCATTAGAGGACCCATAATTCTAGAGGATTTTATGATACACGGCAGAAGAGTATTATATCAGCTATATTTTTCTCCAGATTTGGTTGTTATCCTCATGTGGACTTTTTGTAACTAATTTGGCCACGTAGAGATCCACCATGTGGTCCCAGGAATATTCTATTACTTGGAATCAGTGAGTGGTGCAAGGGCTTATGCTCGTATCCTTCACCAAACGGGTGTTCTTTAATATGACAAATGTAAAAATAGGATATGTCGGGGTTAGACTTAAATAGTTAGATAGTTGGTTCTTCAAATTTTATACCTTCGCCTATCTTGAGGGATGGATGAAGGTTTAGGTTTAAACGAACTGTATAGATTTCGTTCAATCAACATCTAGGCTAGCATTTGCTTCGACTGTTTCTAACAATAGTCCCCGAAGTCCGAATCTAAATACTTATATTGGACGAAGGACTTTATATTAGACGAAGATTTGAAAATTTTGTCTAGGGTCTTTATTAACGCGAGCCTTTTAAATCTCCATCTTCGCACGAACTTCTTCCTTTATACTCCATGTATATAAGTATAACAGAAACCATGTCACAATACTTCTAAAACTTTTTTTATAATCTTATCCTAGGAAAACTGTTTGTCAAAGTTAGGAAATGATGAAACCAACTAATACACTATTTCCACCTGTAAGCAAAATGCTATAAAAGAATTGCAAGATGCAAGAAGTCCATATCCCTTCCTCAATAGACTTATCCCCATGAACTTCTGCCATCAAATAATTCAACCTAATACATCAATGGGTAAAAAAACTACATATCAAAATTAAGTCATACATGATCTACATTTTAGTTGAGAAAATAAAGACCTAAAATTCACGAGCACTAAAACATATTTATATTCAACACAGTAAAAAGGCTACATACAGAACATTTAGTAATTTAATAATTAATTTTCCCAGTCAATTCTCAGCTCAATCCTTCTCCTCTAAGAATTTGCATATTCAAGCACTATTTTTAGCCACATGCCTACCGGATTACACCTTCTTGATACAAAACGTAAGCAATATTCCAAAACATTAATAAAATACATATCCAGATAACATCAGAGATGAGACAATTATCTCATTGTACAAATAAACACATATATGTAAGTACAAATGATAGTCAATAAACAGAAAATTGAAAAAACGCACAACGGAATGGGAGAGGTGGACGATGGTCCAGGCAATGCCGGGAGAGCAACCGAAAACAGAGAGCACCACCAACCATGAAAAGAACAATATTAGAATATAGGTCGTCCATACACCGGGGTACGTGAACCATTCCGTGTTCCGATTCAGATCCGTCGTCGGCGCCGCACGTACGTACATATTCGCCATTTTCAAATGTATTTTGCCAATCACGTTTTATTCCAATTTAAGTAATTACTCGGAAATTCCCTCTTTATTTTATTCTAGCAACGAACGGTTAAAATGAAATTTGTTTGACCATCTTAAGGGAAATTTGCAGAAGAGGTCCCAAACCTTTTAAAAATATGTCTCCAAGACCCAAACTTTCTAATCCACCTCCGTCCAAAGGACAGTCAAATCAAAACGTCTGACCTTAATTTGACTATAATATGGGCAAAATAATCCATTCATATTTACTAACCCAACCCCAACCCCAAGAGTCCCGATTAAGGGTGGACATCGTGGTTCGGTTCGGATAGTAGAAGAACCTAGGAACCACCCGTTCATGTTCGGGTATTTTGTAAAAGAACCGGAACCACCCACTTTCAACAGGAACCGAACAGGATCTAGAACCACTTTGGTTAGGTTCTATCCGATTTTTTTAATAATTATCATTTCAAACTAAATCCACAAATAAACAAATTTTTTTTAAATTATAGGCACAAAAAAATAGCATGAAAAATATTCAATAATGTGAATTAAATTATTAGTTATTTACTCGTTTTCATACTTTTGGTCCCTAATCTATTAGTAAATATTAATTTTGAAAATGGGCATTGGGTATTGGGCATTGCAAATAAATTATTGGGTTTGGATAATGCCGTAATGGATTCATCACTAATGGGTCATGGGTTAATTTGTTTTTCTTTTGGCTTTTGGATTAATGTATAATGGAGTTAATTTGGTAAAAAAAAATATGAAAAGTAAAAAAAAAAAATTGCAAATCTAAAAATAAAAATAAAAAAAATTGAATTTTTCGGTTCTAAACCGGGTATCCGGAACCGATTCCTAAGAACCGGAACCGCCGGTTCTCGGTTCTTTAGAACCGGATCCATTTATTTAGTGATAGGAACCGGACCGAATCCGCCGGTTCCGGTTCGAGAACTTCGGTTCCGGATAAAATGCCCACCCCTAGTCCCAATAGTGGGATTTTCCCCTGATTTCTGACTCAAACGCGCGGATCAAATCAAATCCCATAGCTTGAAGTTTTTACGATCACAATTGGACTTCATATCAAACACAAAAAAAGAATCACTTAATTTTTAAGCTATTGTTATATTTAAACAAACAAGAATTTGTATTATCTATATTGAAAGAAGTGATTTACCTGGACAATCCTAGGTCTATTGAAAGAAGTGATTCATGGGAAACTTTTCAAACGTTAGTTTGGTGAGTTTTTTCTTTGATTTTCACTGGGCAACCATTTCATGGGAAAACGAAGAAATTTCTTGATATGAGTTTTATGTGTAATTGCAAATGTATGAAAGACAACATAATAAAAATGGGGCTGAAAGAAGAAAAGGAATGAGAGAAATAGATAACCAAAATTTTTAATTTTCAACTTCTGTTTTTGTTATGATCAAGGCAATCACCGCATCAGCAGAGTGGAGGAAAATGAGGAAGAAGAACAGTAGCCAACGGAATTAACCAACAATTGAAATTGAAGACAATGGAAACGACACAGTTTTGATAGAATAAAATGGCATCGTATCCATTAATGAGGACGGCGTCGTTTCAGTCGTTAGTTGCTGCCAAAATGCATTTTATACTTTTATAAATTATTTTTGCTTATAAGTTGTAATTAAGATTTCACGCTTTTTAAACAAGAAATAAATAGAATAGAGAGGTGAGAGAAAGGTAAATTTTTGGATGATTGTCTACAAATTCTGTTTCTCTGCCTCAGTTCATCTTTTCTTTTTATTTCTTCACGTTCCATATATCATTTCTATTTTCATTTGAAATTAATCGAATTGGTGTTGAATTTGAATTATTATGTTGAATTCCTGCTCAAAAATGATGTTTTAAGTTTGGTTTGAGCTTCATTTTCATTGTTTGAGCTCCAACCATAACAATTGGTATCAGAGGAGCTTTCCTGATTAGACGAAATGGACATACGGAAAAAGACCAACGAGGATCACTGGAAAAGGTTGGATAAGGATGTGGGTAACTTGGGCACAACAGTTACACTCTTATCAGGTAAAGTATAATCATCAGATAAGACTCTTAAGATATTGTGTGGGAAACAAGAGAAGGTTGAGTATTATATGCAGGAAATGAATGAGAAATACAATTCAATTGTAGCTATGCTAGCTAAATTAAGTGTCTCTAGAGTTAAACAAGTGGAAGAAATCAATATTGGAACCAGCTATGAAGGAGGAAGTATAGTAGAGATGGTGATGGTAAAGGAAGAATGAACATGGGAGGGTATGATATAAGGATGAATACCAAATTATCCAAAATAGATTTTTCCCTATTTGGAGGAGAAAATCCAAGAGAGTGGGTGAGAAAAGCTAACAAATACTTCTAAATCCACCAAATACCTAGAGAGATGAAGATGGAGATTGCTTAAATGTATCTTAAAGGAAGGGCATATATTTGGTTCCATGGGTTTTTGGCAAGTCACCCTGGAGCTGACTGGGGTATGATGGCTACAGAAATCTGCAAGAAATTTGCAGAAAATACAAGGGAAGAAGTGGTGGAGACTTTCAGTAAAATTAGGCAGTATGGGAATATATGGAAAGATTTGAAGAACTGAAGTCCTAAGCTATGATAGCTCTACCTAATTTACCTAAATCATATTACATCAGCATCTTTACCAGTGGGCTGAAAGGAGAAATCAAGTCCATGGTAAAAATAATCAAGCCAACTTCCTTAACCCAAGCCTTTGAAATTGTCCTCTTACAAGAATCTATCATTTCTACTTTGAACAGAACTACAAAGAATAAAAAACCCTTCATTCCCACTAAAAACCCTTACACCAAGCTTAGTGAAAATCCTACTCAACCATATAACTCACCCTCTTTAACCACAAAAAATCCATCATCCACTTATAAAACCATCACACCCATTGATATCCAAACCAAACGAAATTTGAGACTATGATTCAGGTGTGCTTGAGATAGTATACTTTGGCCATGTATGTAAAAATAGGATGATAAATTTCATGGTTGTGAAAGATGAAATGATAGAAGATCCTGTAGAAGAAGAAGTGGGGGTAGAGGAGAACATGGAGAATGAAGAGTAAGAAGAGGTAATGCAAATTTCTATGAACGCCTTAGTGGGCAATGTGAAACACAGAACTATTAAAATACCAGGTAAACTCAAAGGAAAAAGGGTATCCATACTCATTGACAGTGGAAGTACCCACAGTTTTGTAGATGAGAAGCTGGTACAATCCTTGAAGTGTGAGGTTGATTCTTCTAAGATCATGATAGTGTCCGTGGCTAATGGATAGAAATTTGAAAGTAAGACCCTATGCAAGCCCTTGGTATGGCAGATGCAAGATTTGGAGTTCCAATTCAGGCTGAGATCACTTAAACTGGGAGGCAGTGATATGGTGTTGGGAGTAGATTGGCTTAGCCAATTTGGTTCAATTACTTTTGATTTTGACCAGGGTTCTATCAGCTTCAAGAATGGTGATAAGGCAGTAGTAAAATTGACTAGTGGAGAACCAGGGGACAGACTAGAATAGATTGAAGGAAAGCAAATAAGTAAGTGGTTGATTCAGCAAAAACATGAGTTGATGGGACAATTTTGGGCAATTACTGAAGACAAGGATATCAATGTTACACCTAGTTCAAATCAAGTAGTGGTGACTGAGTTTGATGATGTATTTTTAGATCCTAAAGGGTTGCCACCCCTAGATCACATGACCATCATATTCCACTCAAAGAGGGAACCCAACCCTTCAGAATGAGACCTTACAGATGTCTCTTCATACAGAAGGCTGAGGTGGAAAAGATGGTGAAATAAATGATGGAAAATGGAATTATACAAACCAGCAACATCCTATTTGCATCTCATGTCATCCTGGTTAAAAAGAAAGATGGCTCTTGGAGATTTTGTGTTGACTATAGCAGCTGAATAACCTTAAAGTTAAGGTAGATGAGTTAATAGATAAATTATATGGGGCCAGGTATTACTCTAAGATTGATCTGAGGTCTGGTTATCATCATATTAGAGTCAGACCTGAAAACATTTACAAAACTGCCTTTAAGACTCATCAAGGATTGTATGAGTTTAAGGTGATGCCCTTTGGATTGACTAATGCACCCGCTACATTCCAAAGTCTGATGAATGATGTTTTCCAGGAGCATATGAGGGATTTTGTTTTGGTATTCTTTGATGACATCTTGGTTTATAGCAATAGTCTAGAAAGCTATTGTGAACATCTGAAAGTGGTGGAATTGCTAAGGAGACACCAATTGTATGCTAAACAAAGTAAATGTTCATTTGGGTAGACATAAATTGAATACTTGGGCCACATTATATCTAGAACAGGGTATCAGCAGATCCTAGGAAAATTGAGGCTATGCAAGATTGGGCTTCACCAATTAACTTCAAGCAACTGAGGGATTTTTTGGATTTGACAGGGTACTACTAAAAATTTGTTAAAGATTATGGCACATTAGCAAGACCCCTTACTGATTTACTGAAAAAAGACATATTCATTTGGAATAAAGCAACAAAATCTGCCTTTAACAACTTGAAGGTAGCTATGAGTTCAACTCTAGTATTAGCATTACCTAACTTTGATAAACCATTTGTAGTTGAAACAAATGCTTGCTATGGTGGAATATGAGTAGTTTTAATGCAGGACAATGCCACTAGCCTATATCATCAAGGCCATTGGGACTACCAAGTTGGGAATGTCCATCTATAAGAAAGAACTACTAGCATTGGTTACTTCTATAACCAAGTAGAGGCATTATTTGGAAGGACATCACTTCATTGTGAAGACTGACCACCAATCTATTAAGTATTTACTTGAACAGAAAATTACCATACCATTGCAACAGAAGTGGTTAACCAAGCAATTAGGATTGGACAATGAGATTCAGTATAAAAAAGGAGCTGACAACCTGATGGCAGATACTTTATCTAGAAGAACAGAAATTGTATGATGGGTATATGCCATATCACAAGTCACACTAGCTTGGATACAAGAAGTTATAACCAGCTATGACAGGGATGAATGGCCTAAAGAAGAAATACAGGCAGCCTTGTTGGATCCAACTGCAAGGGCAAGGGTAGAGTATCAATATAATAGAATGGGTTGCTGAAATATAAGAACATATTATGTGTAGGAAAGAGAGGTGACATCAGACAGAAACTGATTAACAACATATATGCTTTACAAAATGGTGGGCACTCAGAGGTACAAGCAAGCATATTTAGGGCTAAATAGTATTTTTTATTGGCCATGAATGAATCAAGAGATAAAGAGGGAGGTGTTACAATGTGAGGTGTGTTAGAAATGTAAAGATGAACATGTACAATATCCAAGATTGCTTCAACCTTTACCTGAACCTCAACACGCTTGGAGTCATATATCCATAGATTTTATTGAATCTTTACCAAAATCTGAAGGGAAAGATGTGATTTTAGTGGTTGTAGATAGATTCACCAAATTTGGGCATTTTTTGCCAATGACTCACCCATTCACAGCCAAAAAGGTAGCTCAACTGTTCTTGAATAACATCTACAAGTTGCATGGAATGCCTTAGAGTGTGGTGACAGACAGAGATAAGATATTCACAAGTGTTTTTTGGCAAGAACTATTTAAACTCCTGGGAACTCAACTCCATTTCAGCACTACATATCATCCACAAACTGATGGACAAACAGAAAGGTTGAATAAGTGTTTGGAGATGTATTTAAGATGCATGACTCACTTCAGACCTCAGGCTTGGGCCAAATGGATATCATTAGTTGAGTGGTGGTACAATTCTACTCATCATACAACCATTAAAAGTACACCATTTGAGGTACTTTATGGAATTACTTCTTCTCAGCTGGCACTAGGACCTTATCAGCAAACCAATATTGCTACTGTATAAGACTTGTTAAGAGAGATACCAAATGAATCAGCAATTGAAAGAGAACCTAGCTCAAGCTAGAGCTAGGATGAAGACTTATGCTGATAAGAAAAGAACTGAAAGAGAATTTCAGGAAGGAGATTGGGTATACTTGAAGCTGCACCCTTACCAACAGAAATTAGTGGCAAGAAGGATTAACCAAAAACTGAGTCCAAGATATTATGGGCCATATCAAATAGAGAAGAAAATTGTGGTAGTTGCTTACAAATTACTTCTTCTAGTAGGAACAAAAATTCATCCAACATTCCATGTATCTTTATTAAAAATGACGATAGGGGATAGAGCAGTGATTGTTTCAAAGCTACCATCTAAAATATCTAAAGATGAAGTGAAACAACTAGAAAAAATCTTATAGATCAATTTTTTTTTAAAAGGGACACATTACTGGTACGATTGGTTGGTTAAATGGAAAGAGCAATTGGCTGAAGATGCAACCTGTGAAGAAATTTTGAAGAACTATCCAAATTTTAAACCTTAGTGACAATGTTCATTTAAGGGTGGGGGTTGCTATGATAAAGACAATCACCGCAGCAGCAGAGTGGAGGGAAATGGGGAAGAAGAATAGTAGCCAACGGAATTAACCAACAATTGAAATTGAAGACAATGGAAACGACACAGTTTTGATAGAATAAAACGGCATCGTATCCATTAATGAAGACGACGTCGTTTCAGTCGTTAGTTACTGCCATAATGCATTTTACGCTTTTATAAAAAAAAATTGCTTACAAGTTGTAATTAGGATTTCACGCTTTTTAAATAAGATCACGCTTTTTAAACAAGATATAAATAGAATAGAGAGGAGAGAGAAAGGTAGATTTTTGGATGATTGTCTGCAAATTTTGTTTCTATGCCTCAGTTCATATTTTCTTTTTATTTCTTCACGTTCCATATATCATTTATTATCCCATTTCTATTTTCGTTTGAAATTAATTGAATTGGTGTTGAATTTGAGTTATTACGTGGAATTCCAACTCAAAATTGATGTTTTAAGTTGTGGTTTGAGATTCATTTCCATTGTTTGAGCTCCAACCATAACATTTTTCTTCGCTGGAATTGAGATGGGTTTCAATTAAGATTGAAGAATTTTAGAGGGAAACCAGAGAGAGAATAGGGATGACAAAATCCTTCTCCCCGTCCCGCTCTTGTTTTGCTTTATTTATTCTTTTAATTCCTTTCTTATTTATTTTTTATTTTTGTTTTTTAATTATTTAAAATAAATATGAAAATACCATATTGTCCTTATTAAAATTGGTCAAATTAAGACATACATTTGATTTTTGGCCAAATGACGATATTTGGATGAAACCACCATTCAGATATTCTTAGGGCGCACATTTATTAAAAGGTTTGGGATGTATGTGATAAGATTAGAAGGTTTGAGACCTGGCGATATATTTTTGAAAGATTTGGAACTTCTACTGCAATTTTTTTAATTGTATCTCATGTTACTCGTAAAAGTTGTAAATTTATAAATGGACACTCCATCTTTACAAGCAGTTTTAAAGGTGAGTTATACTCAAAGTGGTTATCAAATAGGGTTTCATTGCAAACGAACTTGGGAAGGGTTACTTCCAGTGGGAGATTCATTCCATGGAGTCACCCAATTGGAAAAAATTGGCCACTATGGCATCTTTTGTGGCTTTATAAACAACTAGTTGTAGGACGTGCGATGCACGTAAGGTGGTTCGTAGGATACTTACGTTATTATATTTTAATTTGTAATCTATACAGATATAAAATAGTTCGAGTATAATTTGCGACAAATGGTTTAAGGAAATTAGCACTCAACTAATATAAAATGGATAATCAAAAGACACAATTCTTAAATATAAATATAACAAGTAAACAGTTATTTGAACAAACCACAATTTACAACCTAGAAGAACTTGTGGTTGATTGCATAACTGTTTTCGAACTGTTTACTAAGTAAAATAGTAGAAGTTGAGAATTACTAATACATATAATTTTTATAAACAACATCATAGTGCTATAAACAGACAAAAGGAAACGAGAAGAGCTTTGATTATCAAAAGTTGCTCCCAACATATGCATTTTCAAATCATAAATAATCTAACATGTTCATAAAATCATAAGTGTGATCCTTCATAAGTGTCAAAATAAATAAAACATTATAACACATTAGAAAAACTTAAAAATCAACGAGATGAGACTATTTGGGACATAAGACAGCAAAATCATTAATTAGTTATACCTCTTTTATTCTATTATTATTTTTTTACTTTATGTAATATATCTGTTCAAAAATATGAAAAAAAAAATCCTCAACAAATCTCCATAGAAGCTCAATACAAGAAAAATTGTGTATCCATATAATGCATTTTGAAAATAGATTTTTTGATTTGTTAATACTTGGAAAAATTTAAAACTAATTAACGAATTACAATTTTGAAGTTTAAATACATATAATGATCAAATTGATATCAACAAATCTACAACCTTCAGATATTTCAAAATAGTATTCTAGTTACAGATCCCAATCATCTATATATCAATTATGAAATTTATAAATGTACAACTACTTGATTAGCCAATCTTCGAAGGTAGCTAAGTAACAAAACATCATTGTCCCACCCAAGATTCTCAAATTTTATATGTATTTTGACTGTCTCATAAGTGAATTTACAATTTAATTGTTCCAAAAGTTAACTAAGGTACATACAACTCATATGAATCATATATAACTAAACGCAAATCAATATTAGTGAAAACAATTTTCAGCATATTTTAAGTCTTGGATCTAACATGAAGAAAAAAGACGTCATTCAACCAATAAAAATGAAAATTAAAGAGTAATTTGTATACAACAAAAGCCAAAATAATAATAATAATAATAATAATAATAATAATAATAATAATAATAATCTGCACTTAATGAAAATTTAAACCCATCATCATCAGCATGTTCTTTCTTCACTTTTCAATAGATCTCATTATGCATTGATTCCGTTATATGTAAAAAATTGATTACAAATCTAACAAATAGATCTGCAAAGAAGTGCTTAAAATCACCGACAGAAATCACTTACCAAACAGTAAAATCTGCAAATGGGTGAATCGATCATAGACCGATGTTGCTGCACTTTTTCTGGAAATGGGTTGAATCGATCATTTCTCTCATAAAATCTATTTTTCTCCTTTCGGTTACAGTTGCTGCACTTCGTGCACAAATCGGATTCGAGTTTTGTATATCTTAATTAAGATCTTGCTTCGATTCGATTCGTTTTGTTACCACATTTTTTCTATTGTGGTTGAGTTTGAAATAACGTAGCAGTCATAAGCAAAAGAGGGTTTGCAAAAAATCAGGAAGAAAACATTGGGCACAAAATTGCGGTGCTATTGTGTTTTGGATGAATAGAATTAGGTTGTTGTGTGCTATTTTTTTGGAAGAATAGAATTAAGTTGTTGGCCACAAAATTGTAGTGTTCTAAATGATATACACAGGTACAACGTTTAAACAAAAAACAAAAAGGGTCATTATATTTTCACTACAATTTTTATTATCTACATTACGTTTTAATTACAATGAAGGTCCACCAATCTTTGAAATTTTATCACTTATATCCCCAATTTTTTTTCACGCATTTTTGTTGTTATATTTTAATTAATTTTCAGATCTTGTATTAGATGACGATTTTTGTCCAAATATTCTGATAATTTCCATTAAAGTGAGGGACAAATATTTTGTCAAAATTTTGTATTTGTTATTTATTTTGTTTATTTAAAAATATGAGAGAGAAAAAAATATTTTTACGCCACTCTTAATTAATTTTTTGAACAGAAATCATCATCAAAGATAAAGATAAGATATGCTACTTAATAGGTTGATGATAAAAAATGTGATAAAAATAGTTATTGACATAAATATGAAAATGACTTTTATTACAATTAAAATGTGATGTGATTAAAAAAAAGAATGTGATTTAAATATAATTACTCAAACAAAAAAAGAAAAAAATTGGTAAAAAATAGAAGACAGCCACATCTCAAGTTGACAAGTGGCAATAGAAATAGTAGAAAAGTTAGCCTTTTTTTTTTTAGGTTGATATAGGTTGATTTAGATATCTTGCGTCTTGCGCACGTCTTGGCCCAAAAGACTACAATTTCTTCTTGATTTAGATATCTTCTCTTTACAATTCTTTTTTCACAAGTCGAATTTAAGAATTAGTTAGTAGTGATTATTTAATATAAATATTTGAAATTTGATTTTTACGACCGAGAAAAAGGGTTATTATTCCCGTGCGTATTCGAATGTGCGAAGTACGTAACTCTGTACGGGGTCTTTCATTGGGCAATTTGCAGGCAGTCACCGACTTTGGTAGCTTTTGCACTTTTGTCCCAAAGTCTTTTTTCACCCCTAATTTATTTATTTTTTTTTTTGACCTTTTTGCCATTTATCACTTGGACCTCTTATTTTAGGAGGTTCAATCCAAAACACTGTCGAGATTCTTTCGATAATCTATGTTATGTTGATGAGATATATATCTAATTTAAACGATTCTATAAATTATACAATAGCAGTGAAAGACCGTTGTTTTCTATTTTACAAAATCAAAAAAGTAACCGGCCCTTAACAGGCTCCGTCCCTCGCCCCTGCAACAATGATAAATAAATGCTCCTGGAGTCACTGTTCTTCGGCTTCATATGTTGAATGCTTGTACTGTTAATTTATACAATTAATTGAGATCATTATTACAAAAGTCAATTGTCCGTATGCAATCTTCGGATTAGAGCAAAAAAATAATGGGAAGTTCGGAAACTGCTGGGAAATGAAGTAAAGTTTAAACATGGTTATGTCAAAATCATACAGCAGCAAGAATGGAAGTTTGAAATAGTGCATCAAAAACCAATCACACAACAGAAACTAGGAGTCATATATCAGAGGCTGGCAGCGGCATTATCAAGTCTGTCCAAACCACCCTCTAATCTTCTCTTAGCAGACTTCGTTCTGTAACACCAGACCTCGAATGCCTCGCTCAGGTCAGGATATCTTAGCTGCTCAGTGTCCATCCAGTCGGCAAGAATTTCAGCTTGGTCATTCGAAGGTAGTGCTAAAATTAACGACACCATTGCTCCTTCGATGCTCTGGCAAAGGTCTTCATCCATCTTGTAAGCAAATGCAATATCCTTGTTGCTCATTGAATCGAGAACGGGTTTCAGTTTCCTTATGTAAGGAAGCCATGATTTTAGCAGTTGAAACCGAGATGGAGCTGGAAGAATTACATTTCCATAGCCAACTGCATCCAATACTTTTGATGTCACTTCTATCAGCTTTAGTTTTAAACCCCACATGACAGAATCAAGTTTCTTGTCTTCAAGAATGGCTAATAAGTTATTTGAAATATCCACCCACTTGGCAACGAAATCTTTAATTAGATCCATCTTGGGCAGAATATTGCACATCCATTCAAGATCGGACAACCTATGCTTTATTTTGTTCTCTCCTAGCTCGACTGTTACATCAGATTCCAAAAGCAAGGATAGTTCCGTTTCAAATGAAGAAAAAATCTTGGACAAACCAATTCTAGTCTCCAATTTTACCTCGTCATCGGCTGTAACAAACGGCATGTCGTCGTCATCACCAAGCATGTATTCAACTTGTTCTTGGGCTGAAGTTCTAAGCTCGTCTCGAAATGGAGGGCAGAGATCATCAACAGAAGTGGCAAAACGTATAGCGGAGATGTAAACGTCTTTCGTTGCACTTGAATCGACCGGTTGGATCCTCGCCAATATAGGCATGGCTATTGGACCCAGTTGTGAAACTACTTTCAAGATTTCGTCCTCTTCACTGTCTTCCCAAGGTACGGCCTCCAGGTATTGAATGCAGCTGTCTACTATTGCTGCACAGTGTAAAGCGACAGCCACCTGAAGAATATCAAGAGCAGATCGAACGGAGTCCCAGGAATCCAACAGTGAGTCTGTGGGAAGATAGAGACGCTTTAGAAGTTCAACATGGAGATCGTAATCAAATTCTGAGCACTGAATGTCTATATAAGAACAAGAGCTTGGATCCGAAAGTCTATTGGCAAAATATTTACTCTTGCTTTTGAGAATGAAAGAGTGTGAATATAAGAGTTCCGATCTTCCTTTCTTATTTCTCAGACATATTACAACATCACTAGTACGCCGATCACCAAATTTAAAGGAGTTTCCCCCAATACATTCATCCATACGTCAAAAAGGAACTCATCAATGGCATGCTTCATGCAATTCTAAGCATGCTCCTTCGATTTGGCATAAGACTGGAAAGAATAGACTAAAGATGGTCAAATGAAACTTCACTTCAATTAGAAAAAGATGTCACAAATCCCATCAAGCTCAAGAGGCGAGAACCTAGAATGAACATGGAGCAGAGAGATGCATTTGCAGTGATAATCAATAAACCTTGCACAGAATATACATCAATTGGTTCAGGTTGGAATTGCATATCAATGATAGTGCTAAAAATGCAAGAAGGAAGAATATATGCAAATCGAGATTAGCATATAACCAATAAATTAGAAAGTCCCAACAGAAATCTTGTTTTAGCTTTAAGGGATCAACTGCTCAGATTTACTCCTTTTATTTCCCCTAGTGACAAGTCACTCTACGTGTTTGCCCAAGAAAATATGACATAGAACACAGTGTTTCTTTTATGAGCCTCACTTGAAATCTACTGAATTACTAGTAATATTTGACTCTTTCTTCAAATATTTAACACCTAGATTGATTGTTATTAAATCAATACACAAAAACCACTTTAGAGTAACCATTTCCAGTAGGGATAAGAAGTAGCAAAGTAAATAGAAACACAGTAACATATAAAAATAATCCCTTTTGAGCATTTCCTTTTATTCCCTTCTTTCGGATTGAAAATTCCTCAAAGATCATCACCACTTATTGACTTCGAGTTCATTCTATAACTTGGTTTTGCAAAAAAAAAAAAAAAAAAAAAAAAAAAAACATTCCAAAGTAGTTCTTTGCTTTCGCCTATATCTACAGAAATCTAATCAGAGTTAGAATAAACCTATCAAACTCAGCATAAGTTGGTTGTACTTGGGCGTTATTTGCCATCATCTTTACAATCAAGAATGCCCACTTTTGAACATGGAGACAGACATGACAAACGCTTTCAATCAAAACTATACAACATATATTAGGCGTAAAGTAAATGTAAGTAAGCTGAGGCCATCTCCAACCCATGTCTTCAAATTGGTGCAACTTTTACATTAAAATGGTGCAACTTTCACACCAAATTCATATGTCATCTCCAACCCATTACTTCAAATTTTGCACCAAATAAATAATGTATATTTTTATCTATTTATATTTTTAGTTCTCAACAATAATTTATTTCAAAAATTATTTAATTATCGAAATTATTGCGTTCATTGAAAAAAAAAAGAGCACGATACTGAATATCAAATTTTTAAAAAAAAACACACAATAAACATCACAAAAAAAAAAAAAAAAAAATTGAACTGATAGAAATATCCAAAAACATATAACAATTCTTGGACAAAATACATAAATCAAAACCAAACAAAATATATAAACCAAAATGCATGAACAGAGCTGTGGGTTACACTGCTGCGCCATTTTCATCTTCAAATGAACAGTGCTGCGCCATATATGGCGCAGCACTGTTCACAACACCAAATTAGCGCAGGATTATGGCGCTGGGTTGGAGAGATTCCACACTCCATTTTGGAGTTTTCACTCCAAAATAGTGCAGGGTTGGAGATGCTCTGACGAATCCCAAAAAGAAGAGTTTATACAGTAAGTAAAATGCAAAAGATTGAAACTCCGCTTCAGATTCAAAACTTAAAAACAACTATCAAAATCTCTGAGAACCACCTATCAAACATGAATTTTTCAGTTTTCGATAAAATGTTAAACCGAAAATGAATGAAATAGAAAGAATTAAACGAAAGGGGGAGGTTTAATTTACCATGGAATCAAGAACAAGCTCATCCCTAATTTTGCCAGCAATAAAGAATCAAGAAAACCTCAAATCAGGAACAAGATAGTTTTTTATAAGTGGGTTTCGTTTCCATGACTTGAATTGATGGGTGCAAATTAATTTCTCATAAGCGAACAAATTAGACAGGAAGACAGGATTAGGGTTTTGTGCATGAGGGCACGAGCTCTGTTTCAGTGGTGAAATCTGCTGAGGAAAAGAATAATTTTTTGTATGGCGTCGAAAGGATATAAAATATCCTATCCTATGCAATATTGTGACATGATTATATGTTTTATGGAACAAAGCGACATTGACAACATTCTAATAACAGGTAACAAATGATTTGTCAATTCATCTTTTCTTGATTCTGATTTGATCTTGAGCACCTGCAAGATAATTGAGGAAAACTCTTTAATTAATCTTTGATTTTTTATATTAATTCAAGATTATTGCCATAAAAAAATAGATAAGATTGTGGAAGTTTGTTTTAAGCCCACTTGCTCAAGTTGCAAGGGTCTGTGATCAAGTTTGTGACTCTCTGAGTCTGAATCATAGACTATAACAAAAGAAATTTACATGGTACATGCCTAAAGGATCCATCCACTTGCAACTTGTTTAGATACTATGTATGCAATGCAAATGGAAAAGTGTGCCCACCCACCATTCAATGTATTTTATCAAATACAGTAACAAATAATTCAATTTGCATAAGTTTCTTTTAAGTCACAATTGACCTATTTAGCAAGAGAAAAATAACTAATTATTTAATTGTCTTTAAGAGTTTCAATATACCGTTAGTTCAACAATACTATATGCTTGATATGGTAGATTTGGTACTTCCAGTACCGAGTATATATGTTTATATGAATCGAATATTATTTATATTTTTTATTCATTTGAATGTAAACAATGTTTTTGAAGGTGCATTATAATAACCCATAGAATTTCAAATATTGAAGAAGATTGAAGAGACATTAAACTGTTGTCGTATATCGATCGGGAAAAAAAAAAGAAAAATATAAATAGATTAAGCAAAAGTATACCGAAATAAATCTCTTTAAGACAGATTCACCCATGCACTTGTGCTAACAAACGTCTGTCTTTCAAAGATACAACACTTCTTTCAAAATTAGTATAGTACTACACCAACATTGTTAGTTGAACCAAAGTATTAATTGCACTCTTCTTGAACGGCTTTAAAAAATACGAACTTTTAATTGCTTAGACGGAATTTTATTCAACGAATAATTTTATATGAATTTTTTAGAGATCGAAGGATTTAGAGTGTAAGAAATATGGAATTAGGGATCCCAATTTATAGATTTCCAAGTGTCTTTTCAAAATGGGTGCACTATTTTGTCTGAATCCATCTGAACCTTCAGATTACACCCCTTTAAATTGTGTGGTTCAGATTGCATTCCTTTGTGAATGATCGTGACTTTTTAATATACATACCATTTGCACTTGAATAATCGTACATAATTAATGCATCATTTAGAAACTTATTTTACTTCACACATACAAACTATTTGATAATCAAATTAAATTCTATTAAATTCCAATATAAACTTCGATATTTGACAAGTTGATAAACTCCGTATACATCCTTTGGGCCAAATTTTCTGGTCAAAAATGAAATCTACCACTCACAATAAAATTTGGCCCATATGAAAATGATCTGAACAATTAGTAATTGGGCCAATCTAGCTAGTCTCTGTTTGGGGCAGACGAACACAGTGTTACATTGGGCACCTATTAATAAATAATTTAAATATAATTATTTTAAGGTGAGACACAGACAAGAACTCATCTGTCATAAGAAAAAGTAAAACCCTGCAAAAGCCATCATTTACCCCCCCACTGTGCCAAAAAATGGGCTACTCCATCGGCGGGGACCGCATCATAGGATGGGCCCCAATAGAGTGACCGGTCTAAACCGACCGCCATTTGAAAAAGCTATATGTGTTCTGTATCGTCAGTCATTTTGCATCCTTTAGTACCGACATTTTAATCTGGAAATTATCACCGTCTGATCTGACAACTCCATCAACTCTCTAGTATGTGAGTGGTATCAAATGATAAATCAAATTCAAAATATAACATCAAAAATAAAAATGTAGTTTGATAATGGATCTTTTCAAATAACAAATTAACAAAACTATCTAAATTTTCGATAATTATTACATGACTCTAATAAAAAAATATATCATTTATACTTTTTGGACATAAGTCTAAATTGACAAATAAAATATACTTTTATATTTAAAGATTAACGACTTACTACTAAAATAATATGTTTTGAATAAAAGATGACAAAATATTTTGTCCTACTTTGATTAGCATGCACCACCCCGAATTAGACTGGTTGGAAACATGGTCACCACGTCGAAATTTTGAAATCGCTATGAATATTTTTATTTTGTTTTATTTTTATATTTTAAAATTTAAATTATATTTAAAAAATAAATAAATAAATAAATGGAACAATAAATAAAATATTTTAAAAAATAATTAATTAAATAGAACGATAGATAAAATAATTTTAATTTCTATTTCGTTACCACCCCTACTTTTGGACAAATCATGCAATTTTATTATAGCGAAAGATTGATTCAATATATTATTGGTTTTGTGTATCATTGTTAGATAGAATTAGATTCGTGCTATCAACAAAATTATATTATATTATTTTAAGAAATATTTCTTAATACTAAACAAATCAAGTTTGTTGAGTAAAGTTTAAATTATAATTTAAGTTAGTTTAGTCAAATATACTTTTTATCTTCATATTTTGCAAGATCTATAACCGTAGTTTTAGACCCAGCCCATATATTGACTCGTATGAATAGATGGGTCAGCAGTTAAATCGCTAACTCAAAAGTTGAACCTACATATCAACTGTTGTCAATATAGTGTAATTATTTTTATTAAATAATAAAATAGTGATAGTAATTATCATTCATTTAATTAATCATGCCCTATTTTTCAATCTTTATTTCAAAATTTAAAGAGATTAAATATTTTTTGAATGAAGTCTAAAAAATCATGTTAGAAAAAATAATCAGCAACGAAAAAAATAATTAAGAAAATAAAAGCTAAATCATAAATTGGTAAGGGATTATTCCAATCATAAATAGAATTTGAAATATTTTGATCAGCAATGACTCGTCGAGTTATTGAATTATTGGTCTTTTGTGAAATTTTGAAAAAAAAATTCTTTCAAATTGATCATAGATCGATCTAATAGAAGAATTTAGATGAAATTATATCTCTACCTTATTCTTTCCAATATATACAAATCATTGGGACTCCCCACTAATTTCTTAAAAACATTCTTGATGATAAAGCAAGATGAGAACATTTCCTCAGTCCCCGATAACTATAGAAAGAAACAAACTACCAAAAAAAAAGTAGGCATTTGGTGATAAGGGGGGAGACAGAGACCAAATTCTTGGAATTGTAATAGTCATTTTTTGTTGTGTATATATACGAGGCCTGGGTCCAATAGGAGAACCCTATAATGGGCCTGTCTTCTGATGTTGACTGCATTCAACATTATTGAACCATTAGTGCTTGATAGCTGCCAATTTAACCTGCTTTTCAATTTTAATGCTCAGGCACTGATTTCCATACACTCCATATTTGCACAGTTGAGCACCTGAATTTACCTCTAATTGCTTGTAGACTCACCAGCTTTTGAATTTTGTAGTGGGATCTATTGCCCAAAATTAGTTAAATTAACCAACCAAAAAAAAAATTAACCAACAAAAAAATATATAATTGATCAACAATACTAACTCCGTCCCACAAGATATACTTACTTCTATTTTTACACCGATTAAAAAATATAGTTATTATAGTTGAAACATAAATTTTACTTATAAATTCATATTTAATGATAACAAGACACATTAAAAAAACTAAGAAATTAACTACTCTCTTCGTTCTATAAAGATAGACTCGTTTATTTTTCACACAGATTAATAAATCTCATTTAATGTAATTGAAATTATAAATTCTTCACATTGAAATTATAAATTTAATTTTTAATAAATTTAACCCTATTCATATTATGTTTTCTAAAATTTAATATTAGTCATTTAGTCAACAATTAAACATTTCTATTTTTCAAACATTTCATCAACTTTAAAAAAAAAATGATTTTAATCAAAATCAAACAACCCTTAATTACAATTGGAATGCAAATGAAATTGAATTGCATTATATTGAAATAATAATGAAATCAATTGTTGACTTTATTATTTGGGGATGAGTGTTTTCTAGAAAAGGTGGAATTCATCAAATGCCTATTGAGTAAATGTGTGAATAAATTTATCTAATTTCCATTATAATTAGAATGTTAAGTTTATTTAGGTTGATAAAAAATGTAAATTAAATAAGGGTATATTAGGAAAAAGAAAAAATTAATACACAATATATAAAGTAAGTGGCGCTATAATTTATTAGGATAAAAAGA
The DNA here is from genome assembly GCA_023638005.1 of Forsythia suspensa. NCBI lineage: Eukaryota > Viridiplantae > Streptophyta > Magnoliopsida > Lamiales > Oleaceae > Forsythia > Forsythia suspensa. Next base: position 46,571,178 of record CM042676.1, read on the forward strand.
AAAAAATTTATCTTTGTGGGATTGATGGAATATATAAAAGGAAAGTGCTTATAATTTAGAACAAATAAATAAAGAAAGTAAATTTATCTTTATGGGACGAAGAAAGTACTACACAGTATGAATTTTATTGTCACATAGACTGATACTAGATAATATTATTATTTTAATTTAGAGCAATGCTAATTATGATCAATGGTGCTTATCACCACATCACATTGACATCAAATGACAAGTCTAATAAAACGAGTCTCGTATCTCTACATTTCATTAAATTTATAATTTACTCCATCCGTGCAAAAATATAAAGGCTGATTGGATTTTTCACACGGATTAAGAATGTTATTGAAAAAGTAAATTTGACCAATAGTTTTCCTAATTTACCCTTATTTAATGAGTATTATTTAATGTACAATTTCAAGATTAAGTTGAAAAAAATGATTATAAATAAGCAAATTAAATAATGGTATTTTAGTAAAGGAACAAAAAAAACACCTCAAAAATAGAAACAAAGCCTATATATATTTGGGAATTTAGAAAAAGAAAATAAAATGCTACTATATATTTGGGACGGAGGATTATTACTCTTTGCGTTACTTACGTATACTAGTTACAAGTACAAGGTACGAGGATGAGGTTGATGTTCAAGTCTCCTACTCATTGTTTAGTGGTAACAAGTGAAATGTATTAATGTTGAACAATGTTTCATATTTAAAAAAAAGTATATTCAGTTTTGCTTTCATTCGAACACGCAAAGCAAATACAATTAACAAAGGATAAACAAAACGTAATCATTCTCAATAATAGTTTTACAACAAAATTATTTCCTTGGTTTCACAAATTTATGTGGAGCGCCTAATTCAACATTTCCCAACAAACTAATAGGATCAATTTTGCTTTTAATTGAAATTATTAGTACTTGGTCCCCCAGCTACTGAATCATTCCTATTTAATTCCATTTCTTCTTTGACTTATTTTGCCTCTTCAAGCAGTTATTTAAACCAATTGATGTGTGTGTGTGTGTGTTTTTTTTTTTTTAGTGAAGATGATTCGTCATGCAGAGGCACTTGTAGACTTCCACAATTATCTATCAAATTAATATATACATGTATAAGGCAACATAAGTATTTCAAATTACGAGAATAATGAATTTTTCACACACTTTTCTTAAAATTATGAATATAATAAATTTAAATGATTGTTTTGAGTTGATAACAATGTAAATTAAATGATGAAAAATTTTTTAAAATCAAACCAACAAAATAAAGAAAATAAATCTATTTACTTGATTTTTAAAAATCAAACCAACAAAATGTGAAGTATTTCTTAAAATAAGACTATTGTTAGAAATTTGTTTAGTAATATTGGTTTTGATTAATTTTGATTAATTATTTAAATAAGATCTGTTAGTTGAGTACCGAGAATTATAAGTCACATGTGTTCTATTACATACAAGTAGATTAACATAGTATATTTAGTTGTTCGAATCAATTTTTGGTGAATAATTCTAGAATATGTTTTGCTGAAAAGAGTCTTTTTTGACATGTTATTTCAAAATAGTCACGTCTTTTCATCTTGGACACGTGTTTTCTAAAAAGACATGTTTTTTGGACGTGTCATTTTATGAAATTGTGTCTTTTGATACACAATTTTTCAGATATTATAAATAGGTCCCATGTGATTGTAAATTAATTTACTCCACATTCAACTAAATATCTATACACTTTTGTACAAATTATTTTAGTATAGAAATAATTTCTGCTTAAAGTTCAAGTTCAGTTTTTATTTAAAGAGAGAACAAAATACTATTTGGTTTGTTGTTATTGTAATTTGGAGTGTTACTATTATGAGAAGTGTTTGTTGTATTTTGATTTTTGAGAAACGTGTGCCGAAAAATCGTAAGTAGATGTGCAAGACAATTTCATTTTAAGGAGAAAGAGTCAAACACTTGTCTCGACCGAATCTAATTCTTCATTTCTTGATATTTTCGTAAGTTGTCATTTTATTCGTTTTCGATGCATGTAATTAAATTGTCAGAATATAAATAATGCGGTAAGTTTACGAAATTTTTTAAGTTTGTGCATTTTATATTTTGTTTAAGAATTGGTAGTTGAACATGTGATTGTGAATAAATTCATAATTTGATTCACGTATTGCATATATACTAAAATTAAGATTGTGATTATTCAATATGTGTGTGTGTGTGTGTTATGCAATTCTAGAATATTTGTCTTCTGCATGTTATTCTAATTTCAATTTTGAATTTATGCTATTGAACAAATCTGAATTAAATCCATGGAAACTAAATGAATCATTATTGAGATTGATCTCACTTTTTGAATATTTATTTAGATTGTCAATATAAATACATCTTTAATATTCTATGTTCTGAAAAATTTAATTGAGGTATAAGGATATAAGTTTGACATGATTTTTCACGAAAGTATTTGCTGGAGATTTGAAATTGAAAGTGCTCGTCTTTCCTTGATCATATTTGATTTGTGTCTTTTCATTTAAGAAAAAATATGTACTTATTTAAGATGAATGTACGTGAGCAAGGGGGGTACTTAGCTAACGGATTGTTTAAGATGAATGGAATGCTTGTGTTTCATGATATTGATGAATTTATGTTACTAAACACAATTCTACCTATAATTGTGGAGGTATGATTGTTGTTTGTATTATACCATCAACTTAAATTCAGATTTAACTAAGGATGACAAAAAAACTCGTCTCCTCAAAACTCGCTTATTTGCGAATGGGGCGAGATCGCTTATTATAAAATGGGTAATTTTTGAAATGGACTATAGAATACAATTTTTTTTCATGATATTTTTGTAAAATCTACCTAGAATAAAATAGAATACCACCAACAAATTAAATTTTTTTGCTACCTTATTTGGGAAATGGACTGCTAGAAATAGACTATAGAAGAATCGAACTCAGGTTGAAGTTATAAATTATAAATCTTAACCACTACACCACAATCCTAATCTTGTAATTATTTTATTTTGTTTGCTACAAATATTTAAAAAATTTCTATTTTTTTTTTACTATTTGTTTTCAATTTTACAAAAAAAAAAAATTTCATGGGACGGTTGGCATGTCAAAAGGTTGCCCCGTCCCACCCCACGAATTCGCGAGGCGGGGTAAATATTTCGTGGGGCGGGGCTGGCTGACCCGCCCTATTGTCATCCCATTTAACTCAAGATTTGTGGGAGATAATGTTGTTGTCTTCAAATTAGAGTATTGAAATATTGAAACACATTAAAATGTTGAATTGCAATGTGATGAATCCCTTCTTAAACTTGAAAATCATATGATGTTGTAAATTGGATATCCAATGCAAGGGATTCAAAATGTACTAGTAAATATGTTTACTATATAGAGTGCGGTTATTTCTTGAAAATCTTCCAAATAACTTGAGTATTGAAAGATCATAATATAATTTGATTTTTTGAGTTTTAAATGAAGTTAGAAGGAAGTATGATTTATTCAAAATTTCTTGGAAGTCTTCAAAGTAATGTGTATAGCTCGATCTATGATAAAATTTGAGTTCATGGCTTTAGATAAAGCTAGAGAATAAGCAGAATAGCTTCGTAATTTCTTAGAGGACATTTCATGTTGGTCTAAGCCAGTGCTTGCTACTACGCACGAGTATTTGTAATGGTAACTCAACCTTGTTGACTGGAGATCCCAAGATCTTGGTTCAATGAACAACTAAGTTATGAAGATTCAGTTTAAACACTTAGGAAGTTACCTAGTTAAGAAAAATACTTTTTGTAGAGTATATAAGGTTAAGTTATAACTTTTAATGATTCCTATAGCTTGAATAAACCAAGTGGAGTATGACAGAATGTTCTTCATAGGAGATTACCTATGTAAGTGTAAATTGGGGCCGCTTCTATGAGAATAGTTCAAGGTTTGAATTCTCTAAAGCACTTATGAAATTCAAGAGCTGTTCAATGCCAAAATGAACACAACCGTGAGTACTGAAGGTATTAGGGATGTTATTGTGTGGGTACTGTTGTCTTGGTTTACACCAACGGATGCTCTGATTACGACTTGATGCTCTGATACCACTGTTGAGAATTGAGACCAATTCCTTTATTGCCCATAAGATCATTGTTCAGATAAAAACAATGAAACAGAAAAATATAAAAGGTTGAGAAAGATTTATGGACTGTCAAAGCTTTCACTATATGAAAAATTGTTTTGTTTCGTTATTTTTATTTTAACAAATATCTTGTGGACAATAAAATAATTGGTCTCAATTCTCAACAGTGGTATTAGAGCATCAGGTCGTTCAAAGTGTTGGAGCAAAGAGAAGCAAATATGATGTGGAGAAATTTGACAAAAGAATCAATTTGACTTGTGGTAAGTACAAGTCAATGATGTTTTGATTCAATATAAACTACACAAGGCTTTGAAAGGGAAACCAACCCCTATTTCTGACAAAGATAATGAAAAATTCAGTATGAGCGATGAGGTTTGAGAAGATTTGGATTTGAAAGCTGCAAGTACGATACGTCTATATTTAGCAAAAAATGTTCTTGTAAATATTCATGGAATATCTACTGCAAATGAACTTTGGGAAAAATTTGAATAGTTATATCAAACAAAGAGTTTTTCAAATCGGTTGTACTTGAAAGAACAGTTTCATTCTCTGCAAATGAATGCATGTACACAAAATTTACCTTTTTTAAGTATTCGAGATTAAATGATTGAGTTTTGACTAGTTTTTTGTCAATGTGGAGATTATTGAGATATTTTCTCAAAACTTGGAAAACATTTATGTCGACTAAAATTGAACAAGTTTTCAAATCTTGGACACCTTGGTTGTCGAAACTTAGAAGTTCATTAGCTATCGACATCAATTCTACCACACACCTTGTATTTATGTTAAGTCAATGCTCATGTGCAAACATATAGACCCGCTAGTAGTTACACATCCTCTATCATAGCAACTAGCGCATGTCACGAGGATGTAAATATTTACTCAAGCGACATCATCGTCTTTCATAAAAAGAGACATATTGTCTGTCTCTGATGTCGAGCAGTTGCTCCACCTTTTGGACAAATTTTTTTCACGTGACCAAAGTTGTCCACAATTCCAACAAAATACTTTCCTTTTCATGGAGTTATTTCTCTTCCAAGTTTCAACTACTAAGGAGTCCAAGATTTGAAAACTTGTTCAATTTTAGTTGACCTAGATGTCTTTCAAGTTTCGATTACCAAGGTGTCCAAAATTTGAAAATTTGTTTCAATTTTAGTCGACTTAAATATCTTCCAAATTTTGACTACCAAATTTTGAGAAAATATCCTAATACTAAGATGGGTCATAGAGAAATCTCGGTTCGTCACAAAATTATGGCCCCAAAAATAGGTCATTTCTATCCTCCCAACAGGACTAAAACTGATTTAACACCTCTACTCATTGGTTTTGAAACTCAAAAGTCCAATTAAAAGCCCTTTTGGACGACATGAAATCTGCATTAACAAGATTTGATTGTAAATTAACGGACCAAGAAAAAAAGAAAGAAAGAAAAACAGAGAATATACTAACAAGGCAGATTATTGAAACTTTTTGGATTTTATAACCTTGTTTGTTCATTAAAGAAGCAAAAGCTAAAAGCAATACTTTAAGATGGCGTTGACTTGCTTCTCTACGGTTATGATGAAGCGTGTGTTGTTGATAGCCGACAAAATTATAAACTTTGCTAGCTAAAAAGGAATGGTGATCAAGCTGCAAGTCATGGACTAACTTACCGGTTCCAATCAGTTGTGGGTCTCCCCACCCCATCCCAAGTTGGGACGGACCTAGAGCTTGTATGGTTAACCTTAAAAAGTTTACTTATAAGTGAATAACTTAATATTCTTATTTGATACAAAAGTAACAATTACTTTCAAAATAAGTAACAATCAAACATACTTTGAAGGCCCTCCCACTCTCTGTCCTACGAAATAGGCTGCATTGCCACCTTGGATGGAAAGGAATGATTTGACTATCCGATTCCTATAAAATTCTTAACTAGTCTCGTTTTTTACTTTTTGAAATGGAAAGATTTATCTGTGTTAGGAGTTAGCAACGTCAATTTTACCTAGTAAATACATTTCAATATGTCGGAGTTTGTTGTAATTACTAGCTCTAACATATCACTATGTAGTGTTTATATGACAGCCAATTTTGTAGAGTTGTTAGTTGACGAAAATTAAAGCAATTGACACAATAATTATTATAGTTCTAAATAGGGGCCTGCAGACTCCCAATCATTTTGCTAGACATAAGATTGTATCTTGCTCCTAATCAGCAAAATTTGTGGTAAAATAGCTGAACAAAATGGTCCCATTTGTTGTAAATTGAAGGATAAAAGTCATTAACAAAATTAATTAGTATCGGAATTGAGCCATAAAACATAAGGTGGTGTATATTAAGGTGAGTTGGAAGGCAAATCAGTGTCCTAAAGAGAGTGGCAAAGTCAAGATTCTCAGACTAGATGAAGAATATAGCATGTGGACCCATAATATCTTACTGGTTTTATATCATTCCTCTCCATATATGATGACAAATAATGGTTGTCCCTCACCATTGTTAGAGGATGGACCTTGGATACCCTATGTGAAAGAGAGAGATGCATGGTAAGGCTAACTTTCTTGTTTCTCCATTTAATTTGTATTAGCTTAGTTAATAAATTTTAGTGCTACTAGGACTATAATGCCCTGCACACATCATAATATTCAACTTAGTCAAAAAATTTAAATTGTATGATTTTCATAATTAGATGATTTCGTGAATACATGCAACACTTAGTACATTTAATAACTTTAGTTGACTCTTACTTCAAACGTAAAGAAAAAAATACTTGAAAAATATTATTAGTTTGTAACTCAATTCAAACTAACGACATGTTTTGAGATTACTCTCTCTTCTCAAGGAGCATGATGATTGATGGCTAACCTCATCTCACCATCCTCTTTGCCATTAACATTTTCAAACGCATCGGTAATGACTAAATATTAAGATTGATGATCACTCTTGGTATACCTTTGAATTTGAAACTAGCAACCTTGTAGGTCGACATCTATTTTGAATGTTATACGATATTACAATTATTTATATCTCCATCATTTGGATAAGACAAAAAGACTTAAAATTCTTTAACTTTATTAGTTTTGTGAAGGAAAAATAAAAATATTTATTTATATCTAAATATATAAGTGGTATAATCCGACATGATAGAAACACAAATAAGTAGTGTCTCATTGTTATCCAAATCAAAAGTATCATTGCAAGTTCATAGTATTTAGATAAAATCTATATTGGAAGTTGCAAAGGTAATAAATTTCTAAAAGGTGTAAACCACAAAACATGATTTAAGATAATAAGCCATATTGAACCTCAAAAGAGTCGTAACTTTTGACTTAAGTGCAGACCGTAGTTTTTCGTTTAAGTAAAGTTATGAACAATTTAAAAGTTTCAATTATTAGAAGTAAAAATATTAACTAATAATACTAATTTTTTTTTCTTTATTTTCCTTGAAATAATTAAATTTGGGCCGTAATGATAATGGTCCTCTTGAGAATTGATCCCATGATTAATCCAAAGGACGAGGATAGGAATTTAGAGAGGCAGTGGCAGTAGGGTGTACCAGAAAATGATCCCTACAAAGCCCACATCCCACAGCTCTGGGCCCACCACCTACTCTATATTTTCACTTCCCGAGGTCCATACACTCCGATTTTATCCCATTAGCGCCTCATGCTTGCTCCCCGGAATATTCTCCGGCAAGTCACCGCCGACTATACCTATTAAAACTCATACCTTGCCAGCTTTTGGAACGTGGACTTCACGCTCTTTCTTTTTTAATTTTTTAAAATAATTGATATTTCTTTTTTACTTTTTGGGTGGGTAAATTTCTGAAGTTTCAGAAATCTCAATTTGGAGTTAAAATTTAATTTGTCTCAAAATTTTATTACTTTGTCATATTTTGTGACATAATGTCCTCTAAATTAAGAGAAATTACTGAGTTGACAGGAATATTGTAATTGTTCTTCTACATAATCCCTAAGTAGCATTTTAGAAACGAGAATGATAAAATTATGTTACGACAATACAACATTTTTTTTTATTTTAATACTTTTTATGAAATGTTAATGGTAAATTGACATGCCGCGCAACAATTACGTGGAAGATCCATTGCGATATGACAATCAATTAAGTAACTTTCATAAATTTAAAAGATGGCAAGTGACGGAAAGTTGAAACCTGAAACTAATTGAAAGTTCAATAACCTAATTAAAATTTTACTGGAAGTTTAGTGACTGCAAATAATTTTTTACCCGTTTTAAGTGGGTTGGAGTAACAAGGTCAAAAATTAATTAGGGGAGTAGAAAATGAAAAATTAAATTTCATTAAAAAAAAAACATTTTCATTATTATATTTGATATGCCTAATTACCAAAAGTAATACAAGGAATCGTTTTTAATATTTGAATATTCATCATTTAATATGTATTAATATAAAATGATATTTTATAGATTCTAATTATATAAAATGTAAATATTGAATATTTTCGAAGAATTTAAGAATTTTAATTATAAATTTTCATTTCTGAAATCTATCATAACAAACTTTTCGTAAAGTTTTTTAATTAGGATAAAAAAAGAAAAAAGTAATATCGTGACAAAGTGACAAGTGGCACAACCTAGTCTAATTGACTAATTTAGTGTACTTTTTGGTGCTAATTAATCTAATATGGTATAGTTTAGTGATGTAATTAAGATATGGGTTGGAGGGGTGAACTGTGGAGGAAGCAAAGGGGACCGTTTATTTTATAGTTTTTGAGGTAATTGTAGTTGTAATAATTGATGAAAATGACATTTCCCATAATGTTTTTGCCACTACTAAAATCTTTGCAGGCTTGCTGTTGAAAACTTTTTAAAGAGACATCATATTCATTGGTAGCATTCATCTAATTACATGTTGGGTTGGTTTTAAACATTTGTTTAACACTAATAAATCCACACTTTTTGACCTCTAAATTGTCGAAGCCTCCAAGTAACATTAAAGACCAATGTAAATGAGAAGAAATACAAATAAAAAAGAAGATAATTAATTATTTGGGTAGAATTCCAAAAATGTAATTTAAGTATATAATTTATTATCATAATTGTTATTAAGAAGCATAAATATATACTCTTTAAAACATATGATTGTGATTAAATATGAAAATTTTCTAGTAGCAACAAAATATGACTACATTTTTAATGAGGTTGTAATATATATACATGTCAATAACTAGGAAAACCAATAATTTTATATTATTTGCTATTCACCCACCCAAAAGTTACAAAGAAAATTAAAAATTTAAAAAAAAATAATATAACGTATTTCTTTTTCTTTTTTAATATTGTCGGTCGAGTACAATCTCTTACTAAACTTGTCATAAGAATTAGAAATTGCAAATGGGACCCCTACATGCTGAAAATCTTGTACAAAGATATCATAGGAATAAAGACAGATGAAAAGTACAAGGATTCAAAGAATAAATGAGGAAAATCTCTGTTCCCTTCAAGCTAGGACTTATATTTGATTTTGGTCTTTTCTTGCATAGACAAAACAAACCCCTCTTGTTCCCATACCCCCCCCCCGGGCCTCCCTCCCCAAACCAACCCCATCAATATATATATATATATATATTAGATATTACATATATATCTATACATTAAATCCACTTTAAATTCTCTTGTTATCTTTCTTGTCTTTCTGTTGCCTAACCGCTTTATATTTTTCCCATTTCCAGTTTTTGTTTTTGTGTGTTTATTGACAACTTCTCTTTAAGCTTTTGGCCATTTGGGTTCAGACAGACACATACACTCGTCATCTCTTCCCATAGTACTAGCTATTGAAACACTTATTCTAAGAGCCAGTAAAGATTGCATTTTTGTGTGTGTTTCTTGATAATGATCTCAGCTATTTGGTGAACTCAAAACTTGTTTGTTGACAAGAATACAAAAACAAACTTGTTTCTCGGATTTCTTTTCATATTTTTTTCGCAAAAATGGGTACAGAAGAGAGTGATTCAATGATAAAGAAGACCCTCAAAAGTTTTTGTTGCGGTAATGGATGGTCTTATGGGATTTTCTGGGGTTTTGATCCTCAAAATTTCTTGTAAGCTCTCTCTCTCTCTCTCTCTCTTTCTCATTTTCATAATTATTATGTTCTATGCTGCCTATGTAGGATATATTTTGTTGTTTTTAAGAATAAATGTTCATCTTTTACTGTTTAGTTACCTTTCTCATTATATAATCTTGATACAAAATTATAAAATTACAATTACTTTTTTAGAAATCACTATTCTTGAAAAAATGACTTTCCTTGCTCATTTTTTGATATCTTTTGGCATGCCAGATTGTTGACATTACAAGATTTATACTATGAAGAACAAATGGGAGATGTCGTTGAGAATATGCTTCTGCAAGTGCACGTATTGGGTGGAGGGTAAGCCCAAAATATTGTTTCCTCTTGTTGAACCACTATAAATCTGTGTGTTTGTACGTTCGTTTTTTCTAATTTTGTTGAAGTTATTATTGATCCCGTAGTTAGGAATTATGGCTTAATCCTTAAGAATTCAGATATAAAGCGTTCGTTTGACAAGGCTAAGATTGATATATAATTGTCTTAAACAGGGTGGTTGGCCAAGCTGCATTCACTAAATCCCACAGATGGATATTCTCAGATGCCCATCATGAAAGGCAAAATTCTTTAGGATTGATTGGGAGTCCTGAAATTTTCCAGGTACTAATGTTTCCCATCTTCCAAGCTAAACAGGTGTCCAAAATCTCTTCTATTTTTTTAAAAAAAATTGTCCTTTTCATTTTCATTTCTTTATAAATAATTAGCAGGTCGCATAGGCTTTGCTCAAGTTTTTCTTTTAGAAACTTTACTTAAGTACGAAAACAGCACAGTTGCACATTCCTGTCGACTAATTTGAAATTGTGTGTCATTTGTGCAGGATGATTCGGAATTCTATTGCCAATTCTCTACTGGGATAAAGGTACTTGCTTTATTTCCTTTACTTCAAGTCAGTTTGTCTAGGAAATATATATGGCTTATGCATCAAACTGCACAGTTTCGATATGGGAAGTAGCTAACTTGTAACGATGTTTTGTAGACAATAGCTGTAATCTCAGTGGAGCCATTTGGTGTGGTGCAATTTGGATCTACCGAGAAGGTTAGTACTGGTACCAAATGTGCATTTTCTTTCCCATATAATTATAACCTACGAAGTTATCAGTCCAAACTCGTCAAATATGGTATTTCGACAATGTTTTCCTCTTGGTGACTCTGAAATTATTGACTGCAGATCCCAGAGAGAAAGGAATTTGTTGATCAAGTCAAAGAGCATTTTAGAGGGATGAGTAAAGATCAGTTAATCATGTTATCAGAGAAAGAATCCTCGTCTTTAGATTGTGAAATTTATGGGGGCTATGAAAATTTGATGGATGCAAATCATTCTTCAGTGATTCCTGTCCAGTCATTTCCTTCTACTTCAGGCCATCAGAGCATGAATTCCTTGAACACTACATCTTCTCTATTTGAGAACCAAATTCAAATTGGAAGCAAATCAACTACTGAAATGGAACAGTTGCTTTTAGAGACTGCTGCTTATTTTGATTGTTCAACCGCCCCAGCACCTAGCAGCGACAGTGATTCTGTCGTGACTTCATCGTGGCATTATTTGCCATCTGGACCGAATGAGAATGCTTCATTCTCAAAATCGAGCAGTTACGAGTCTTGCAGAGATTCGAATTTGTATGTTCATGGGAACTCGGCATTCAATTCATTGCAAACCCAACATTTGTCCAAAGATCCGTTGAATGACCAGAATTCTACTCTGTTACTCCCCTCAACTGATTGTAAATCTCAAAGCGTCTCTAATCCTTGTAAACTGGATGACTTTTCTCAGTGGTTTTCGCCTCTACCAAACAAAAGCAGTACCTCATTGGCTACCACACCCAGTAATGGCCAATCACCTGCCACGGGATTCACTCCAGTGTCTAGTTTTCGTGGACATAACTCAACTATCAATATCTCAGAAAATCTTCCCACCAATTCAATACAAAGTTCCATCACAGAATCATTCAACTCTAATGGAAAAAAGAGATGTTCAGACATGTCTGGCATAGACAGACTGTGTGATGCTTTTGGAATGGATCCTGGGTATAAAACACAAACACCAGAGGATTGGAGTGAAATTCTGATGCCAGTTGTGAACGGTGATCATTTGGATTTTAGTATGGATAACCCGAAATGCATCTCAGAACGATTTGTTGGATCCAAAGTCGAGAACCCCAACAGCTTGTTCTCCAAATTAGGACTTGATTATCTTTTGGGAGGTACTGCTAGTAGCTCTTGTTCATCAGCCAGATCCAGATTTGAGGATCAACTTTCATCCACTGCTAAAAGAAGAAAACTTGAAGATAATTCTTGGAGCCCTGACCATGTGAAATTTCGAGGTCTTCCTAGTTTTGATGGGAAAATGAAATCACTGAATCCATTATATGATCCCAATAAAACAAGTTTTCTTGAGCCCAAGCATGAAGCCTCCACAAAAGAAGGTTCACGAATAGGCAATGACGGCAGCACGAATAATTCATCAAGAGGTAATGAAGGACCAGCAAAAATGGTGAAGAAGAAGGCTAAACCAGGAACTCGCCCCAGGCCAAAAGATCGTCAGCAGATCCAAGACCGTCTTTCGGAATTGAGACAACTTATTCCTAACGGTGAAAAGGTGAGTAAATTTCTGTCTCACTGGAAAGAGGAAAAACTTGAAGCAATTGACTTCCTAAATAAGAGTTCTTTTGTGGATTGATGCCAAATTTCATTGACTTTTAATCATGTAGTAATTGTATGATGTTACAGATGAGCATTGATCGTTTGTTGCAACGAACTATAAGACACATGAATTTCATGCAAAGTTTGATGAAACATAGAGAAAGCCTTGAGCAAACTGATAAGCCAACGGTAAAAAATTCATCTTATTGTTTTTAACTATTTTATCTTGACTATTGCAAAACTGATATGCTCCATAGCATTCGTTATTGAACGTTTACTGTTGGCTAATAGAAGGTTTTTCTACAGTCAGACAACTCCAATGGTTGTGATGGTGGAGTCACATGGGCATGTGAAGTTGGCGATCAATCCATGCTTTGTCCTCTGATAGTTAAGGACCTAAGTTCCCCGGCCAAATGCTTATAGAGGTAAGGAAAAACATTATTGGCTCGTGTGATAGGGAGGATTAGTTAACACTGTCCTGTTTATTATATTGTTTGGTCATGTCCATACCAAACATGCACCATAATTTCATACATTTATCTATGCTCAGCCTTGGATAAATCTTTGTCAATATTTTCAAGAACTTCTAACGCACATTTACCTTTTGGTGCAGACCCTCTGTGATGAACATGGTTTCTTTTTGGAAATTATAGATGTAATTCGAAATTTTGGCTTGACTATCTTGAAGGGAGTGATGGAAGTTCAAGAAACCAAGATTTGGGCACACTTCATAGTCGAGGCTGAGGTAAATTCTAACCTAATCAATGGAAGAAACAAATAATGCCCTCTAAATTTGTGTTTATTTATCCGTTTCCTTATCCATTTATTGAAAGAAGATTAAAATGCATTGCAGGGAAACTGGCATATAACGCGTCATGAAATTTTTTCTTCCCTCATTCAGCTTTTGCAAATGAGTCCTGGCCCAAGTGGGTTGAATGCAAGCGATAAGCTTGGCAATGTTAACAATTCAGGGGCTTCTCTATTCAACAACTGTCAACCTGTTGTTTCACTTCCCATCATCTCAGCCGATTCTCTTCAACGTACAAGCTTGTAACTGTTGGACTGTGTGGAGCCCAATTACACATTACACTTATCCCATCAACTGAGGATCTACCTAACATTCGTACTATACAAAGGATCGATTAAGGGGATGTATGTGCAATAGGGGTGTAAAGTGCCAAACAGATGATCGGAGTGAGGTGGTTTTGCACACTACCTAGATTTATGCAGGTTGTATTTTGTAATTAGCGAAAGAATTAGTGCAATGAGATTAACCTATGCTGAAGTATATGCTATTGGCAGGATTTTTGTATGGTTGGATGAATTATGAGGGGAGCAGTTGTAACAGGAGAACAATGCTCCTTGCTCTCCTTTTCCTATAATACTTTTTTTTTTTTTTACATGGTAGGTTCAGTTATTGAAACTGATAAATCATATAGTTATAGGCTAATTGTTGGATAGGTTCTGATTTGGAATTCCTGTCGTTATTTTGTGTAAAGAACGGTGAAAATGAGTGTGCAAAAAAAAAAAAAAAAAGTAAGTCAAAATCTTCTTCGTATTCTTAAATCGTTTAACATCACCATTACAATTATTATCAAAAACATCTTGTTCAATGTATGCAATCATGCAATTATCATCCATTCATCTCCAATTCGATTACGTAATTGATCTTTGATGATAAAAATTGGAAGATAATTTGAAGAATGATCATAAAACACCGATTTAGGGGTTGAGAAACACGTTCTATTACACAGTTTTTGGGGGGTTTTTAAACCATCCAAAACTATTGTCCAGAAAACTAACAAGAACCGGTTTTCTTAACTTCTCATGAACTAACAACAATTCTAAACCATTGCCCCAAATATCTAATAGTGCAATTAAATAGCATATGCCTTTTCACTTGGGGCTTGGGTGTCTTCCCCGCAAAATCTTCATATCCTCACTTCCACTCTTGTTACATCAGGTCGCACGCAAATATCAGCAGCATTTGTAGTGAATAGAGCAACTCGACTCGACATGAAAAATGGAAAGGAACATGAAAAATGGCTGCAATAGGAGCACCTTTGACACTAGAGGCTTGACCGCTACTGCCGACAACAACGTCATTATGAAGTAGATACATGTCTCTGTGAATCACATTTTCTGAAGGATCAAACTCTGGAAATCAAAACCAGTGAGCTGACTCCATATTTGAAGAAATGCAACGATCCAAGCACGAGAGGACAACTTCACTCTTAGGTTGCCGAAAGCCAAATTAATTGAAACTTGACAATGAAAAGCACGTAGAAGAACCTTTAGAACTTTCATTTTGATCACTTGTAAAGTGAACAACTTTGTTTTCACCAACATAGATAACTCAATAATAAGGTTAGGCGTAAAATATTAATGTTAAATCAAATATTTCTAATATTACACATGTTGTGATTATGTCCACTCGTTACTAAACCCTCAAGCAGTGCAATGGGGCATACCATCCTTGTTGAATACAAGACGAGAAAAAAAGTTGAAAAGTACATGCTACATCCATTCCAATAATTCAAGTTCTCATTATATTAAGAGTTCTAGGGATGACAATTTGGTCTGTGGGCCCTGTAGTTCGGCTCATTATGGGCCCGAGTCGCCCTTTTGATAAATATGGGTTGAGCTGTTGCACCGGTCACTAGCCGTCTCGTGGGCCAAGCCTAAAAAAATTTAAAAATCCTAAGAAGTACTGTTTTTTTTTAAAATAACGAGCCCAGCTCATGGCCAGGCTGACTCGGCCCATGAGGTCCACTGACCATGGCCAATCCGGGCCCAACTTTTGAAGCCGAGCCGAGCCGAGCCGAGCTTGGGCCGAGCTCGGCCCAATGCCCTTGTTGGCATGGACCATCCCTATTCTAGCAGATAAATGCGTGAAATAGAAGGAACATATTACGAATACCTATCGTGATAAATTTTGCCACATACTTAATTTTATATTAAAATTCTACAATTACTTTTTAACATTTAAAATTTCAAATATAATAGATGTAACATACATTTTTTTGTAAGAAATGTTACAAAAATAAAAGCATTATTTTTAAAATAAAAAAGTGAAATAGTATTTTTTAAATTATTTTATTCTTTTATAGTGTACGATGAAACTATATCATATCTATTTACCCTGAATATTTACAAAACTAGACACATCAGCAGTTCTATCTATTTCCCTGGTCGGATTCAGACCCATTTTAAACATCTTTACATCATCCAGAGCTGCATTCCGGTAAAGCCCCATATCAACTCCACCGGACAACATGTTATATCCACGGGCCCCCTCAGTTCATCAGGCCCATCATTTTGCATTGCGAAGCCAGCCAAGTAAGGCCCATTTGAACCATTTCCTTTCTTCGACTTTAGCCCAATCACTGCTTCTTCTGCTCCACTCATCATGGCCTTTACCCTGTCATTCACTGGATCCAACAGTTGGCCCATATTAGCACTTAGATCCAACGGCCCTATCTGAATGCAGTTCACCCCATCAACGGCAGCTATTTCTTTCACATTCCTTATACCTTCCATGGACTCAACCTGACACATGATAAACAAATCATTCTCACACTTTGTCAAGTAATCCTCATCAATACCATACTTGGAGGCCGGACAAATAGGATGGGCCGCTCCACGAATCCCATTGGGCGGGTACCGACAGTAAGAAACGTCCTGTTGGGCCAAGTCAGGATTGTCTATCATCGGAAACATGAGGCCTTGTGGGCCCAAATCAAGGGCCTTTTTGGCCCATGTAAGTGAACAATCAGGTAACCGGAGTATGGCAGGAGTGGAGGCGGCGGAGAGTGCCTGGAGGCAAGGGAGGGCGTTAGAGATGCGTGGCCGTGGCCGTGTTCCATGTCTACTACAACAAAATCATATCCGGCATAGGCAGTGATCTCGGCAAGGACTGGGGAGAAGCTGCAGAGAAAGAGGCCATACAGAGTGTCACCTTTCTGGAGGCGGGATTTCATTGCAGCCATAGATGCCATGATTGTTGACTTGAATTGTAGCGTATTTCAATGTTTTATCTGCAGCTTTTTTGTCTTTTTTGCTTTGGCATGCAAAGTATGAAGACACCATGAGGCAGTTAGCATCCATTATTGCAACCTCATCCTCAACTTATTTCACCTTTTAATTCGTAGACTTTTTAGTTTCGTAAGAAATTGAGTGAAGATCAGGTTAAGGAATATATTTTCATCCAATTTTCAATTGCGATGAGTTAAAATAGATTATCCAAATTGAGCACAAGACTTGTAAGTTTTACATGAAGAATTTCCCAAATCAAAACTGCTAATTAAGATAGAGAAAATTTGATGCAATTTATTCCATGAAAAGTAGACGTGCAAATGAATCATTCACTCCAGTACTTGTCATCAGCATCCTTATTCTCCTCCCTCTCCTCATTAGACCCTTTATCCAAACTCATCTTGAACTTCTTCACATCCTCCACCGCTGCATTCCTAAACAACCCCACGTCCACCGCGCCCGCCACCATGTGATACCCTCTCAGCCTCATGTTCTCCGGGCTGTCATGGGGCATCGCGAACCCAGACAAATAGGACCCATTTTTAGCCCCCAGCACTGCTTTCTCGGCTGATCGCATCACCTCCTTCACCTTCTTGTTCCCTGGATCCCATAAGTATCCCATACTGGCGCTCAAATCTAATGGACCCATCTGGATGCAGTCAACCCCATCCACGGCTGAGATCTCATCGATTTTCTTGACGCCCTCTTCGGATTCCACCTGGCACATGATTAGCAGGGCTTCTTCGTAATTGCTTAGATATCCTTCGTTGATGCCGTAATCTGATGCCCGAACTATGGTGTGGGCTGAGCCGCGAACACCGTTGGGCGGAAAGCGGCAGTAAGAGACGGCTTTTCGAGCTGATTTCGGGCTGTCAATCATGGGGAACATGATGCCTTGCGGGCCCAGATCGAGAGCCTTCTTAGCCCAGGTGGCGGAGGACTCCGGCAGGCGGAGAATGGCAGCGGTATTGGTGGCGGCGAGGGCACGGAGGCAAGGCAGGGCATCAGAGATCCCACCGTGGCCGTGTTCCATATCAACAACAGCAAAATCGTAGCCCGCAAGGCCTGCAATCTCCGCGAGAGTCGGTGAGAAGCTGAGGAGGAAGATTCCGTAGAGGGTCTCCCCATTCTTGAGTCGGGCTTTCAGGGGTTGTGATTGAACGGAGGAAACAACGGCGGCGGCATTGGACGCGGAGCGTGGATGTGGGTGTTTCAGGGATTTAACATCTGGGTCTTTGGCCTTGTTTAGGGTTAAGGGTTTGAACAAAGGAATTGAAACGTTATACGATGATGGGGTTTTGTGAAGATGATTGACAAATACGAATTTTCTGAAAGGAGACAGTGATGAAGAAGAGGGAGAGGCGGCGTATGATATCCACGCCATTGATGAAAGTGTAAATGAAATGGAGGAGAAGCCACTTGTAGAATTTGAGGGTTTGGATTTTAAGGCTCGTGGGCAAATTATTCATTCATCAATAAAGTTGGAAGATTTGAACTATTTTATTCAAAAACGACAACACCGGAAGCAATTACATTCTTTTTCGAGAAAAAATTACTTATTTTCACAACTCCTCTAATTTTACTATTAACTTATTCTTAATTCTAACGAATAAAACAATTATTATAGAATTTGCTTATTAACTTGTACGTGAATTTACTTGTACACTTTTATAAGCTTAGCCAAACATGATTTATGCTGAAATGGCAAATTGAAATGAGTAAGCCAATTATAGAATCAGTTCAGTAAATTTAAATAAATAATTTTCAGCAATACGGTCTGTCCTTAACTAAAACAGCAATAAATCCTGTGAGAAACTGGAAGAACAGTATAAATTAGTGCAACATAAGGATGATAATTATCTCAATAGGTGTTACTTCTTGTACTCCGACTCAGAGCTTCAATGCAGCTTTGGCCATTGCCAATGCTCCCTCGTACGTTAAATTTCCACCAATAAACCCACTCATATGGACAAAAATGCAACCTGGGATACCGGATGCTTTTGACAGTTCCTCGTCTCTCAGACCTCGCCACTGAGCAGTTAGTGGCCTCCGGCTCTCAAATCTATCAGGAGCCATTGCCACAGCTTGGACTCGCCAATTTTTGCTTCGGCCATCCTAAACAATATGTAATCACATTAGTTATAAACAACAATCTAACTTAAAGCTAATTAAGATAGAAGATGAAGCGTTGAATCACATCCTCCTCTAGGCTCATATTATAATTCCTAAAAGAGCAGCCAGCAGAAGTATTTCATATTGCATGGGGTTACTGGGATGCAGATAAATGAACACAAATACAAAAAAGGTACACATACTACCTCATAGAGCACATATTTGATGGATGGATCGATCTTATTCTCCCCTTCGAGCTCAAACAAGTGAAGTTTCCACTGTCGACATAAAACCAAATGTAAATATTCTCAGTTTGAAATCCATACGATATTCATTCATGGCAAGTTTTTTCCTAAGATAATATTCTATTGATTTTAATAAAGGTCCATTTTTTCATTTAAAAAAGGAGCAGCTAGTTACACTAAATGAACCCTTCGTTCAACTTTCATCAAAATAAGATACACATATGAAGGTGATGATGAACTGGCCAGAATACTAAACATAAGGTTTATTACTTCTGTAAATAGGAACTTGAAAGCACGTGTTCATGCTTCAATACTTGTGGAAGAATGTAGAGATTTTAGATTATTAAAGTTTCTCAGGCTATGAGAAACTGCAATCAATTTTAATAACTTCTCTCCCTCTCCTCCAAAGTTGTGAGCAAAAAGAAATACACTGCTCTATACATTGATTCGACTGTTAAGTGTTAATTGTCAACTCACAGGCACGCAAGGAATTATTACAAACTAAAAACTGTACATAAATTTCTGATGTTTGCTTCTTGGAGTTAAGATAGCTATAAAAGTCGCATTTATGAGAACTTTCTCAAAGAACAAATGGACGATGAAAGAAAAACTTGGAAGCGTCGCAGCATGTAAATAGATGGGTGAAGTTCTACAACATGATATATCTCTTAATACAAATCATTTGTGTTTGACAACAAAATGTATTTTCTGAAGTCTGAAAACCGGTTTAGATTGTGATGGCAACATCATGTGGTATATAAAGGAACATCAAAGAAAAAATAATATAGCAGAATCATGAGCAAGCACTTACAGGGCAAAATCTATCCAAAACCATGATTTCTCTGCTAGGATCAACATCACCCCTTGCCGCAAGACACTCCATGACAATCGACCTTGCTGGTAACCATGACCGTGCATGAAAGCGTAAACTCTGAGGACAATGGACATAGAAAGATTGTTCAAATATTTAGACCCTTTTACATTTTCAACAGAATATAAGGCTCAAGTTTCAAATACCTTTTCCATATCAAGTCTGTAAGATGAAAGACCTACAAACCAACCTATTTGTATAATTTACTTTTCTAAAGGAGAAAAACGATATATGTTCACTATATATACAGGATAAGAAAATTTGCTGGCATCTATTTGAGGAATCTTACATCTAAAAACTCACTGCCAGCTAGAGCTATTGCACGTTCAAAGGCTGTATTCTCCTTCTCGGCTGACTGATCAGGGTCAACCCAATCCAAGTTAAATTTCCCAACTCTTGAAGACAGATGTGTATTATTTACATATCTTGGCGGTTGGTCCGTGTCATACTGATTGATTCCATTGTCAATTGCATCAATTGCCTTGCATAAATGGAGAAAAATGTTAGGAATACTAATCTAACCAAGCAAGATTTGAAACATCATGTATCCATTGACAGATCGATACACATAGATCATGAGCAAACCTCACAAAAACGATGTTTAAAAACCCGGACCAGCCCGGCGGTTAACTGGAAAACCCGTGACTCGGACAGGTCGCTCTATTAGATTGGTCTACAACCAACCCGATAAAAAGTCGAAAAATTTCTGCCGGATTTAACCGTTAACCCAAACCCATTAACCCAACAGCTCATTGCTAATTGAAAATTTTCAGATTTTATTTAGGACTTGAATAACCACTTACCTATTTGCCCTAAATTGTACTCTTCGTGTGATTCATATATAATAAAAGGGCAAAGGTGGAGCACATCACATTTACATATTGTAAAATTCTAACGTCAGCATATCTAGTCAAGTGAATGCATTTTCTTTCCAAGCCTCTATTACGATCAAGATCTAAAAATCTGTAAGAAAAGAGACAAAAAAATTTATTTTTTCTAACACGGTTTTTTTTACATCATCTTGAAAATCTTTCATCTCCTTGAGTTTTGCAATTGAAAAATAACGTAGGATTAATTTAGTGCACGACAATTACTATCGCTATTTTATTATATAATAAAAATAATTTTATTATATTTGACACGTTAGCAGTTGAACCACTTACCAATGACCCATCTCTTTGTCCGGATTAGAGTCTGGATCAAGTCTGAAAACTATGCATAAAACCTATACGTGCTTTATGTAAATAATAAGTAATATTTCTAAAGAAAGGCATTCAAAAAAAAAAAAAAAATCACAAGGAAGTTTAATCTATGCAGTATATTCCTTAAAGAAAAGGCCTTATATTGCAAACTGCAATAGTCTATCATTTACTAAGGATGACTGCAGCAATGAAGAATAAAGAATGAAGACCCTCGAGGTTGTATAAAGCCCGTGTCTTGCGTTACTGGAGGCAATTAGGAAGTTTAACACAAAGGTCCTTGGAGCTATAAGTGTTTGGTTCAGGTACCCAATTTTCAGGCACTTTGTGACTGATTTTAATAAAAAAGGGACAAGAAACTAAGAAACCTCAAAGGAACACAAAAATTACCTCCATGAAGCTCTTGTAAACTGCTAGAAACAATCGATGCACATCTGTATGTTCTTCATCAACTTGAAGTTCTTTGGCAATTATCTCCTTTCCAAAATGCTAAACATAACAAAAAACATAGTAAAGATAACCAGCGAAAACAAATCAAAGAACCTAACCAAAATGATCAAGGAAGTTACATCAAACTCATAGCTGAAACAAAAATAAATGAGAAAAGAAAAAGCAATGCCACGATTCAATATGCAAAATTTTGTTAACTCAATTACAAAAGTGGCAATGTTATGGTAAGTGTTTCACACTAAAAATCACCTTGTAAACAAGACCAGCACTGCTGAGCTTAGTATTGAATCCATGCCCAAAAACTTCCTCAAAACCCTTTTGGTGATGATCGTAACGGTCTCGGGCCGGGTCATAAACCCCTCCCACATCAAGCACGGCATCAAGCTCTTCCAGCACCTTCATTCAATCATTTCAACAAACACATCACCTACATATATAAATATCTCCAAACACAAAACTACATAAACGCAAATTCATATGACGATTAAATTGCATAAAAAATATGAAAAGGAAACGATGAAGTAACCTGGGGGTCACGGGTGCGGATGATCTGGGCGTTAGAGAATTTATTAGTGAGGCGAATCATGAAGCAGCCGAGGGCTTCGTCGCAGTGGAAGCTACCATTATGAGTGCCCACTCTCTTAACGGAGACATTGGTAGGCGACGAGACGGCGGCGGCGGTTTTGGTGGTGGCCATGAGTGAGAAAGTAAGGCGGAGCGGCCTTTGGGGTTTGAAGTTGAAGAGTTGAAGAGCCGCTGGTTGCTAAGCAAAGTTCTTGAAAATACTGAGAACATGCCTTTCGGCTATGTTAAGGAACTAGAGCCGCTTTATACTGTGCAAGTCACCCTACTACAAATGGTTACTTTCTTTTAGCAAAGCGAATGTGATGCCAAGGAAAATAATTTTCTCTTTGAGCAGTGGCGGGGATTTTTTTTTACTCATAAATTAAGAGCTTGTTTGACAATAGGTGAAAATCATTCCATTTGATTTTTTTCGGAAGATTTCTTCCCACATTTTTGACTTTTCAATCCACTTTTGAACATAAAATGGTTACTTTCTTTTAGCAAAGGAATGATGCCAAGGAAAATAATTTTCTCTTGTTTTTACTTTTACTCATAAATTAAATTGATAATTAATATTATAGGAGTATATCCTTTTCTCCATCAATCATAAAATATTATGTAGAGTATATCCTTTTCAAAGTATTATAGATTTTAAAAGCATTGTAAATGATCCTCCATAAATATTTTGTAAGTGATTATAGATTTTCAAATGGAAATTAGGTGCAAATAGTCTTTTTCGGATTAGTTAAAAACATATAATACCTTTCCAAAATTGGCACGTAAATAGTCTCTAATTTTTTTTTCTTTTTAGTGGATAAAATTGTCAAATTACATTTTTCTTTCAATTTGCATGCAAATGGTCTCTAACATTTACCCCTTTTTTACGTAGATAGTCCCTAACCTATAATTATAAAATCAATTAAACCTTTCTCAAAAAAGACAAATATATCATTAATTTTAATTAAAAAATTTGCAATTTGATTCCTAACCTTTGCAAAAAGTAAAAATGGGTCCTAAAAGAAAATAAATGGTCCCAACCCATTTATCTATCCCACCTCCCCCACCCCCATTTGAAAATCGACTAGAGATGAGGGAATTTCTCCCCGTGGTCGCCGGTAAAATATTGGCGACTAGGGGGGAGAAATCCCCCCTCTGGTCGCGAAACCAGGGAGAAATCTCTCTGGTTTCGCAAGAATTTCTTGTGAAACCATTTCTCCCTAGTTTTGTCGCATCCGACCACGGAAAATAGGGGAATTTTTCCCCCCTTGGGGGAGATGGCCGGAAATTTATATGGGAAGGCACCCACGAAGCATTATAGATAGTCACAGAAAAGTCCGAGATAGTATAATGGTCTCAAATATTGTTTTCCATTTTTTGTGCTTGAGTTTAAGCTAAATGTTATTGGTGTTTTGATATATTTGGTATTCTTTGAAGTGTGTACGTGTATATCGCTTGAAGTTTCAGTTGATTAATAGGCTTCGCTTTTATTATTGTTGATACTCAAGGATCAATACCATGTAGACAAGTGGAGAAATCCCCACCCCCCGATTCCGAGCGAAACCGTGGAGATTTTTCTCCTGGTTTCGATCCCCCGATGTGGTTGACTTACGGTGGGTGGGGTGGGGTGGGAGGGGGGGGGGTGAAGATGATGAAGATTTTTTCTTTTTTTATTAAATAGAAAAATAAATTAAAATTTAAAATTGGCATCTTCATATGTTTCTTTTTTTTTTAAATAGAAAAATAAATTAAAATTTAAAATTGGGTTGCTCAGTAACCCTATGGCCCAAAAGCGGGCTGAGTTGGCTAAGTAAATATGAGACCGTATAAATTTGGGATGGGTTGAGCATAATTAAAAAATTTATTTGTGAGAAATATATTTTTCTTTTTACGTTATAATGATAAAATTAAAGTTTAAATTTTAAATAATATGATTACTTAATAATAATAAAATAATTTTAATTAGCACATTTGTTAATAATTATGAGTTTAAATTTTAGTTATTTTATAATAGTTTATAAAATATACAAAATAATTTAGTATATTATCAATTTGTTAGTTTCTTTTAATTTTCTAAAAAAATTAAAGTATAGGACCCATTTTCACTTTTTGCAAAGGTTAGGAATTCAATTGTAATTTTTTTAAATTAAAATTAATGATATTTTTGTCTTTTTCATCAAATAAGGATGAATTGTGCACCAAAATATAATTATAGGTTATGGACTATTTGCACCAAAAAAAGGTAAAAATTAGGGACCATTTGCACCAATTGAAAGTAAAATATAACTTGACAATTTTACCCTACTAATAAAGACAAAAAACATGAGAGAGACCATTTGCGCCAATTTTGGAAACGTTTTAACGGATTTTTAACGAAATCCGTAAAAAAAGACCAATTGCACACCTAAATGGATAGATTAGAGACTATTCCGTCAAAAATGAAAGATTATAAACCATTTGCGCACTAATGTCATTCGTTAAGGACCATTTGCCCCAATTTCCCTTTTTAAAATTTATTAAAATCTGAATTGAATTGAGAACAACACCCTAAATAATTGTGGTGTATTTGTGTATATACATAAATAAATGTTTTCTTAGATACAGAAGCAAAAATTTTCATAAACAAAATATAAACTATTTGTCTTCATTTTTTTTATTCTTGATTTTTCATTCAATTTAGTAATGTCACA
This sequence comes from Forsythia suspensa, assembly GCA_023638005.1. Taxonomy (NCBI): domain Eukaryota; kingdom Viridiplantae; phylum Streptophyta; class Magnoliopsida; order Lamiales; family Oleaceae; genus Forsythia; species Forsythia suspensa. The sequence continues at coordinate 46,596,176 of CM042676.1, forward strand.
TAAAATAATTAATGATAGTGAGCGACTATAAATAACATTACTTTCTGAAACTTACTTTTCTAATGTCATTTAATGTGTAATTCATATTACCGTGAGACTCTCATCCTATATATTTTGTTGTGTTTGAGTCATTAATATCTCTTTTTTGATAAACATGACGCTGGACTTTTATTTATTTAGCAAATTGTAACCGATTTCTATCCATTTCACTGTTAAAACATTAGATTTTAAGCAAAAGTATAATTATACAATTTTACATGCTTTCACATGAGAGTAGTTTGTATTATGATCACCCTCCTTAAGCCAATGCCAATCCACTGAATTCCTCAATCTCCAATTCCAAACCTCTAATTTCATCCATGGAGGCTGGAGCTCGCCGAATCGGGGGAATTATACATTATTTTTCAATTACTCTCTTTGATATATAAATTTAAGCAAATGGTAAAGGAAAAAGAAAGCAACATAGATAATGACATCTGTATTGTGCATTAACAGGACTTATATTACATTCTAATACTTTTCCTTTTCGCTTGGCATCAAACCAATCACAAGATCCAGCACAGTTTACCTCAAATTAAATTTCAACAAACTGAAAACAAGTACACAATAAAAATATAAAGACCACATTAAACATGTGTATCAGATTTTTACAATCATCAATTTCTTAGTCTTCAACTTTTCTCAATAAAATACAGCACTTAGTAACTGATCCTCGAGCTCAATCACTACTAAGAATTTCAGATCAAAACGAACTGCTCTTTCATATGCAACAGGTTAGTTCTTAAAAACTTGTAACTCCAGGATGTAATCCAACATATATATTCGTAATTCATTTGTGGACAGCTTATTGCACAGCCTTGTGTTTGAACCTTTGTGGAAAGCAAATTAACTCATCTAATCCTTGCTTCCCCCATCAGTTTCTTCATCTTGATTCAAGTGTTCGGGATCTTGAGCAGGTTTCCTAGGTAATCCCCAGTTCCTTATTTCATTCCTAGATTGTTCTTGTGCAGAAGGCAAATTTTGGTAGTCCCTTGCTTTCCCCTTCATATTATAAATAACAGTATCAGAAATAGAAAGTTCATGATGCATTATATTTCTCTTTCTTTGCTTACAATGGTAAGTACCTCATCATAGATTTTTTTATTCTTCTTTTCTTTTATCGACCAAAGATGCTGCACAACCTCATTAAATATTTGGAACCCCTGAATATCTCCATTTTTTATACTAGCTTCTAGCTGCCAAGAAAAGGAATTCCAGATGAAGACTTTAAGATTACTGGTTACATCATATGATGCATAAATAATTAAATATAAATTTACAATTCTCCACCTGGATGTGAATGATGCAAAGGAGAATGCTACCAATAGGCAGCCAGCTCTCTTCAGGTGACAGCGAAAAATTTGACCTGAATGAGGATAAACAAAAATTTCTACTTCAGATTCTTCAAAAAACCATATTCACAAACCGAATGAATCATGCATGCACAATTTATCAAATGATTATTTTCCTAAAACATAGTCCAAGTTTTACTTTGAGGAAGAAGAGTATCTCAGATCTAGAATACTTTTCATTAAATCACATGATAAGTGCACTAAGATCCAATGATCTAACGCCATCAAACATTTATATAAATCCTTCTAGCGCTTCTTCACAAATATAAGACACCACTACCAATCCAGTTTTGTTCAGTGCTTTTTTCAGCAATCTCTAAGATGAAAAGCACTAATAAGCAGGAAATGGCTTAAATCTAGTAACCAAGGGTTCCAACCAAAATTAGCAAAACTTTGAAGTTTATGGACTGTCAGTCGGCTAAGAAGCTGGAAATTAGATTCAACCTCTTAACCAAGGCTTCCAACCAAAACTATCACCAAAGTGTTGCAACCAATTAGTATGTGTACTTTAACTAAATAAATCAGAAACCGAGATTGAGTTAGTTTGTGAGGAATTCTTTTGGACTGGCAGCCAGTTTGTCAGAAGATAGTAATCTAGAACTAGAACAATGAAATGGTTTCTACTTTAGACCAAGAGAAACTTGTTTGAATACCATTACAAACACCTTGACAAATCAAATGAAATCAATCGAACATGCACCAGTTTTAAACAAGTCCAACTGCTGCCACCAATTTGCAAAAATTGCAATACGAAAAGGAAATTATTAATCAAATATTTCATTCTCATTAAATCACTTAAAACCAGAAATTGAACAGTATCAAGAATCAGGATGAGAGTCTTATCAACTATGATTGCACGAACATGCTCAGCCAATCATCTCCAAATCACGAAATGCTAACTTTTCAAAGTTGGACAATGATTGCATGTAGATTAGCTTAAATCCATTGAAATAATTAAGGACTACTTAATCACTTATAAACATTAATAACTTGCTTTCTGATCCTTCAAAGCCTACAGAAGCTGCTACTGCCTTCCACTTTTGGTACTTGTGGATCAATCCTTAGTTGCTTATCAATTCATCTTTCTGGTTCGATTTTGTTCTATAACTCATTAAATCAATTTAATAGCAAATGAATATTAAATTTATCTGATAAAGCAATTGGATTATCAATAATTTCAACTTGAGAAACCACATGGTCCAGAAAATTTAAACAATAAAAAATGGACATTTATTTGGAAGGAAGAAAAAGAGTGAAACCTCAAGTAAGGAGCCAAATATACAATAGCATAAACAGCATATCGCCGCTTTCCAGTATCCATCCACGCAAACACCCAACTCTATACAAAAATAAATAGAGATTAGAAAATTGGAAATAAAAATAAAATTGAAAAACACAGATAAAAATAAATATTATGTAAAATTACCACTGGTACTAAACTTTTTTAAAAAAAAATTACCATCCAATTGAAATAAGGTATGAGACCGATGATTCCCATGACAGCAAACCTCGCGTCGGCAGAGTCAATCAGCGAGTCTCCTTCGCTATCTTCTGGTAAAGGAGTTGCCGGTAAAATCCACGAGCTCAGAATACACGCGCCAATTGCAATAGCCACCGGCGCGTCAGCCGAGAACTCCTGCCTTACACTTTCCATTCCTCGCCCTCCTCTAATCAAACCAAAAAAAAAAAAAAAGGACAGAAATTCAGATTCTGATTCTATATTACTACAATCTATATACGAAATGTCTATACATAAATATATTCGTATATTTGTTCTTACCTGATTGAGTTTTTTGAGTTGGTTATACCTTGAATATATGGGTTTAAGGGAGGGTATAAAAGTGGGTCGGGTTAATGAGAGGGAGGCAGCAGAAGGTGAAGTGAGACTGAGAGGAACCATTGATTGGAGCTGGAGAAAGTGAGGGATGGCATCTAACGTGCGCCGGGGGAAGTTTTGGTTGGCTTCCTCGTCTGGGAAACAGTGCCTTGTTAAAGATACCTTAGGACGAAAAGTTGGTGGGGGAGGAGGAGGACATAAATATTTTTAGGGTAAATTTTTTTGTAACATCACGATTTAATTGTACTCGTAAGTCGTATCTGTCATCTTCAATTTTTTGATAATTTGTACATGTCTTTTTGACAATTTTGTCCAAACTTAAATAAAATAAAATAACAAAAAAAGGAAAATAGAATAAAAAATTGTTAGTTAAAGTCCTTGATATTTACAAAAGTACAAATAAAATTTTAATATTTTATTTTTATAGTTCTTCACTTATAGTTAGTGCCAATGGTCATTAACCTTTTTTTTTTTACATTCTTTTCACATTCAATTATTTCAATAATTAAAAAAAGAAAAGAAATAAAATGTCTTCTTCTTTTCTCACCCCGCCCTGCCCTGTAACACTGAGAATGATTTTCCTCCCTCAGTTTGAGAGAAACTAAGGAGAAGATCTCTCAGATTGTGAAAACCAAAAAAACAAATTATTTTTCGCAAAAACCAAAGAGATCTTTCTCTAGTTTCGCTCAAACTGGAGGGGAGGGGGATTTATCCTCCTAGTTTGTTGGGACAGGGAAGGGAAGACAAGATATATTTTCTTGTTTTTATTTTAATTGTTTTAAATAAATGAATGTGAAGAGATTATTTTGTTAAATTAGTCAAAATTAAGTCACGAACTTGATTTTCGGTCAACTAACAAATATTTGGACGAAATTCATCCAGACTCGTAAAGGTCTTTTCGAAGCACATTTAGGTGTTCAGACTTAGGATTAGATGGTTTTGGATATAACTGCATATTTTTTATTATTTTAAGTGAATAACTGTAAAAAAATAAAAGGTTAAAGATTTATTTGCACTTTTGAAAATGCCAACTGTAAATTTTTCATTCTATCTTTTTTTTTTTCTAATTAGTTTATTTAAGTTGGAGGCAAAATTGTTAAAATGGATCATCTGTACGAATTAGTGAAATGTTGAAAATGATAGATACGAATAAAATTGAATGTGGATTAAATTGTTACAAATTTGAAATGATATAATTGTGAATGTAATTTATCTTTATTTTTATTCTATTGAAAAAAAATTATTATTTCATTTCATTTAATAGATAGTGTTTTGAGTTGCTTATAAAGAAAGTTTTTAATTGTTTTTATTTTAGTAACATGTAGCCGTTTTTGTTGACATTATGTAAATTGGTATTATACATGTGATATGATTGAGAAAAGTGGTTAAAAAGTTGTTTTTAAGTTTAATGTCTATGTTGTAAATTGATACATTTTTCAAAACACCAAAATAATTATCAAAGAAAACAAAAATCCATTTCCAATTTAGCAGATGAAAAATAGGAAACAAAACATAAACGTTTTCCCCTTCTCTAGATAATTAGTTGACGATGATTGATTTGGGAATAAGAATGGGTATCTAGATTTTTAATATGCAACTGATGTAGAGAGTAAGTCCACGTGAATGGTCATGCTTGTAATTGTTAGTTTTAATGACCAACTAAGCATGTTCCATCAGTCAACCTCAAGAAGGGCATGCAAATAGTGTAGTTTGATTGCAATTAAATTAAAGTTAAGTGATTGTTGCAAATTAAAGTTTGATGATCTAGTGGCAAGGAGCTAAAAGTTGGGTGTCTGTGCAATTAACCTTTAATGTGGCGAGTAACAACACGTGGATGGCTATTATATGCAGTCGTTAGTTTTAACAGTCAACTAAACATGTTCTATTACATCGTCTTATAAAACTAAAATAGAGTGCTTTGATTACAATTAAATTAAAGTTGAGTGGCTTAATTCTTACAAATTAAAGTTTAAGGACCTAATTGCAGCTGGAGTGAAAGTTGGTGACCATAGGTAAAAATAACACACTATCAATCTCATTTATAGAACTTGCCATAAAAGTCAAGGATTCTAATAAATCTTGTATTAAAATCAAACATCGAGATTTCAACTCAAAACGTTATCATATCCATTAATGTTTTGGTTCCACTAGTATGATAGGAATCTTAATTAGCAATTAGAATCTCATCCCGATAATCAAATAAAAAAAAAAAAAAAAAAGCTTTGTCCCTTTGACAAGAAAAATGAAAGATCCACTAGAACATTATTATATCGTCTAGCTAGTGTACAAGATAACGAACCCAATGGTGCTTCATAATAGTAAAATGTCTGGATGGATAGAGAGAGTAACAGTAGTAAAGCAGACACTAAACAACAACTAATTGTCATAAATTATCTATTAACAAAGTAACACTATCATGTTGCATACAAATCAAAACATACATATATAATCTACAAAATACAAATTTAATGTCTCTTGTGATTTCTCTATCACAGTGACTGGTTCAACCAAATAATTCACATCGGACTAAGGCGTCCACATGATTCTTCTGCACAAGGGGTGGCGAAGTTTCTTCGTACTGATTAAATAAATTAACCAAATTGTATCTTCTAAGGCTGATAATTCTCCTTATTTGTTACAGGGCAAGGCTGGAATCTTCTACTTGGAGTTTATTGAACAATTGACAAAAACCATGATTCTGCAAACGGAGAGGTCTTCAGAGAACAAAAGTCGCAAGGGAGGCTTAAAGTGTCGAAGGTAACATCCATAGATTGAATCCTTACCCGAATTTACAGGGTTCTGTGGCTTTACACTTCTTAGACAAATCTTATCAAGAATCTCCTTCTCTTCTGTCTTCATCCTCGACTTGACCAGATACGGCATTTAGCTGCTGTTGTAACTGCCAGGAGTACACAAATTATGATAACAAAATAGCAGCGAGGCGTGTTCATTCTCCAAAATTGAGTTTCATCTTTAAAAAATTATTGCTCCATTGCAACATGAAGATAATCACAGGGATCCCCGTGCACAATAAACAAGGCATGTTAATTAATAGAGATGAAAAACAACAAAAGACTCACTTGCATATATTTTAATCTTTCCGCATTTAACTCATCGGTCAAACTAATCATCCTGCAAGTGCCGGTTATGGGGGGTGGGTGGGGGTGAGAGAGTTAGAGATTGAATTAAGCTTCTCTTGCAAAAGATAGTAGATAATGAAAATAACAAAGTTCATGAATTCCAATTCTAAATTAGCCACCTCGATTGAAGTTCTGCGATCTTCATAAGCAGCATACGCTCCCTTTCAGAAAGTGCTGATTCAACCTGTGCACAGGAGAATGCTATCAGTGAACCGATGCAATCTTATAGATCATGCTAACATTAGCTTTTGCAGATAGATAAGCAAAGAGAATCTGAATAATCCCCAAATTTTCATCTTGAAATATAAGTCCAAGTACAATATAGAGGCTTAAGCCTGGCTCAAGATTAATCAAGTCCGGCATCTGAGAATTGACTATTAAAATAAGAATCTCAAGCTTGAGCTTGAGAATTTTAACATCATTTTGGCAAGTCCGGCAACTGACAGAATGATCTGTAGACTGAATCTTACATAAAGGTGAAATCGTGTGCCTAATGGAAAAGGCACTATGATGACGCGTGTATGATTATCCAACGGTATTAAATCAGTGGATCTGCAACATAAAAGAAGATCTGATACAAATTGAGTGGACTCTCTACAAAGACTTGAGTACCAATGTTGGACAACTCCATACTCAAGACACTGATCACAGATGTTACATACGGATCCTTCGTTTTAAGCATAAAATGACATATTTTTGTCCAAATGCAACATTTGGACGACAATCTGTCAAGACTCATTTCCCTAGTCCATGTAACATAGCACAATGCACGTGTTCAACATAAAAAACTATGAAACCTCGTGTAGAAGATGGCACTATAAGGAAATGAAATAGTTGCAGTTCCTTGGGCACATTTTTTTTTATTTGAGAAATCCTTGTGCACATTTTCACAATCTCAAAGAAAGACTTCAATGGGAGGAACACAAATTTAATAAGAGATTATATCCAAAACAAAAGTTGGATCATAAAATATAGATCTCCCTTCTTCCTTCCTGAATGCTCTTTCCAAAGAGAGGATCATCTATGCACCTACTGAACAAAATTTCCATCAACGTGAATGCAGGGTTACGGGCTTACACTTCCATTATTTTCTGAGCCACGAGGTAAAGGAGGCAGTTTCCCATTTTGAGGTGCTGAAAGAAGATAGAAACATCAATCTAACTAATACAAAACCTCTGTCCTTAATATATAAACAAACAATAAGAATGTCAACTCACCATCTGCTACCTCAACTAGTTGCAAGCTATTCAATAAATGCATTATAAGATCCTGTCGTTAAGAAAGCAACAATTAAGAGCAAAATAGAAATAGAGAGCTTCCGATTGGAAAATGCTTGTTGACCTATATTATAATGACAGATGCCACATTAACAATATAAATAGAAAAGGTCTTACTTGTTGAATTGATGTTTGCTGGAAAAGATTCTGAAGATGAGGCATGAGAACTGAGGCGGGTACATTGCTGTTGTTGATTTCCTTGGGGGACTGACTATTGGGCTGAAAACCAATGACGAATACATCGCTAAGATTGACAGAAACTAAGTAATCAAGTTTATTTGGAAGAGAAAGGGGGGGGGAAAAATGAGGGGGTTCAACAGTTAAAAATTCGGTAATAGTTAAGTATAATAATAAGAGTAGCCACTGTACAAACCATTGGCTTAGAATCAAACATCCATTCTCCAACACTAGCGGACTTCCTTAGTGGTGACCCCTGAGGACCACATCAACAGATTATGATGGGGGAACTAAACACATTAATCATTTTCAAATAATCAGGTAAACGGTTTGCCTCCTACCTGAGAATTTCGTCGAGAACTTGTACCTAACGGAATATCCTAGTGTAAATGTACGAGTTAGCAACAGTCATCAAAATTAACAAAGTATCGTAAGAATGAAACTGTACCTTTACAAGATCTACATTTTCAGACGTTACCGAGAACCGCCCTTTTATTTGTACCAGATTGGTCTTTGACTTGTCATCCATAGAATCTTTGAAGCCTAGAAGGATAAAATAAAATCAATGGTGTATTACACTAAAATTTCTCCATTTAGAACAGTAGATAATCTCAAATCAAAATGATTACCTCCTGAAGATTTGATTGGGGCTGATAAACTGTTTGCTGAAGCTCGGTTTGGAAGCATTAGAGGACCACTAAAGCTGGGTGCTCTTCGTACCTGTTGAGCTCTCTCAACCACTTGATGGTTTTCAATCTCACATCTGACAAACAATTTGTTTTCAAAGATGTTAACAAGGTAAAAGTATTCTCCAGCTAACTAGGTGCAAAAAGCATGTTGCATCACCAAAAACAGACAATTCGATACATTAACTCACAGCTTTTGTAACTCACAAGAACAACATTTAGGGTGTGTTTGAATTTTAATTAAAATCAGATTTTTTTGTAAAAGTTGATAAAAGTTATTGAAATGTGTGGTTGAAAAGTTGTAAAAAGTTGTGGGTCCATGAAATGTGTAGATAAAATTAATTGTTGACTTTGACTTTAACTTTTTAACAAAATTAAAAGTGAAAACAAACACACTCTTAATTTAAAACTGCTCTCACATTTAGGGATATCATATAAAAGTACAAAGTGCTGGTCGACAAATTACAGAACTCAATTTTCAAGTTTTTTCTTAATCACAAGAACTGTACAACGCCAAAACGTGTGAGAAAACAACGTACTAAGCCTCATTCTCAATAAATTCGGGGTCAGATTCCTTTCTCACGATTCCATATATGTCACCAAAATTAAGATGTGACACGATGAAACAAATTTCTTATAAAAGCACCTACATGATATTGACCAAAAATTTAGTCCATATATATATGAGTTGACAGAGGTTGACGATGCAACAATGAGCCCTGCCACCACCCTTAAATTTAGACCTTTGACCACAATAACAGTTTATTTTTTCTTCATCATATTAGACAATCAACTCGTCATGTACATAGCATGCTCAAATGCTGTCAGAGTAAGGGCGCTGCCAAACTAGAATTGCCCTCACTCAATTTTGTAGTGTAAGAAACCATGACCATTCACCACCACAACTATGACCATTATTCACACTAAAATATTAGGAACAGGGCAGATAATCAGACAATCAAGTAAAAATTCCTTGTCAAATGCAGTAATGCTAGTAAAATAATGTTACAGGCTACTCAGAAGCATGGTTGAAGCATAAAATAGAACAACAGATGAAATAATTTATGAATTACTATAAACCTTTCTAAGTTGCGTGCTCTTTCTGACTTTGAATGATTAAGCACAACACCAGGCATTAGTGGTCCACTCTGAGTTTGACGAGGCTTCCCCATTTGAATTCTAGTCTTAGCTTGTGCACTATCCTTCTCCAACATAGGCAGCTCGACTTTTGATACACTTTTGTTGATTCCGGTTTTCCCCTGTTTATCAGAGTCTGGTAAATCATTTTCAAAGACTTTTTCCTTCTTGCTCAGACTTTCAACCACGGGAACCTCGTCCCCATTTATCCTTTCTCTGTAAAAGGAAAGAAGAAAATCTCTTCAGAATTGGGGATAGTCAAAACACACAACAACTGCAATACTGCATGTTAATCACAAGCATGTCAAAATCTAGAATTGTCAAGGGGAAGAAAGAATTGATATCTTGCTGATTACAAACACAACCAAGTTCAAACTCATTTGGAATCTTTAAATGACATGAAAAACTAAAATGATAAGACAATATGTGATTCCAAGGAACAATAACTGTTGCCAAGATTGGAAAAAAAAGTCAAGGATGAAGATGAATAATGGCCTTTAATAACCTGAAAATATTATTGCTTGACGTCCCTGGTTTTTCTACATCAGGTCCAGAACTAGATACCACCTGCTAGGACAAAGAGCCATTTTTCATCTACTGTTCTCCATCAGGAAAATCTCCACTCTTTCAAACAGAATTTAATAAATAATTATCCTATGGTTACTAATGACCTTGTGGTTCAGGTATAAATTCGAGCTATCTTCTTCCTTAATCTCTTGTATATCATCCTCCTCTTGCAGCTGCCAAAATAAGAACAAATCAGCTCATGTGCACCATTTAGCAACCCGTAAGACTGTTTACCATGAAATGCTGTGACATCAAAGAAGATATTGTCATGTACATACAAGTGATGCTTGAAGCTTCAAATCCTCAACATCAAAGTTCCATGCACTTACACCTCGCTGGTACTCACTCTGAAAGAGAGAAACAAAAAGAGAGAGAGAGAGATGAGAAAGCGGGTGCGGCTGGCTGAGAAAGGCACCAACAAGTGTCGAGCAGATTCTGTACTTTCCTCATGCCCAGGAATTACTTTATTTAATCCACCGAATTCCTCATTTCCTATAGGATAAGACTGCCTCACTTAATCCCCTGAATTCCTAATTTCCTATATGATAAATAAGTAATAAATTAATGGCAAAAATGGCATTTTTCAAAAACCAATAAAATAAGGAGACTATAGCTAGCAATCTGCTGCAGCTTCACTAAAGTAGAACCTACTTGCTCAATAGGAATCAGAATCACAAGGCCTATCTGATGGCAATATGCAGACATTCCCTCCAGATAGGAAAACAGCACCAGCCATTTCAAGGGGTACAAGAGCCCCAAAGGTAGGGAAGAGTCCTATGGTGAAACTAGGCCCTTGATGGAATGTTATACATAAGCAAAAGGAGTTCTTTAACATCCTGGCCTACCTTTAATAAGTAGAAAATGATGTTGTACATTAAAATATTTTTGAAACTTGGCTACCTCTCAGGAGATGGAATTATGATAAGGCAGTTGGTTGGTGCCCACTGCTTGAGGCGGATGTTTCAGATTAGGAAATAGTCACTAGCAGAGAAAACCCACAAAAAGAAGCAGAAATGAAAAAGAAAAGGACCTCAACTAAAATAAATAATAAAATAACTTCTTGAGAAGCTTCAAACCTGTGATATTGCTTCTTGTTCTGCTGAAGGCATTTTTTTCAAAGCAAGTTGTGCAGCATCTTTGAACTGCATTGTTTTCACAAGAACATTGAACAATAACAAATAAAAGGCAACCTGAGAAACCTGATAGTAGCACCATGATAAGTTACCTGAAGGTCTTTCACACGCTTCCACAGTGGTGGCAAGTCAGCAAATAGTTTCTTTACAGAAAGCTCTGGAGGCTTGGCGTTCTTGAAAAAAGAATGTTTTAACAATTTTTCTGCAGTTGGCCTCTTAGTTTGATCTTTCACCAAGCACATTGCAACCATTTCTTTGAAAGACTGTTTAAAACTGAAGATAGTTTAACAATCAACTTACAAAAATGTATAACCCTATCTATTATTCAACAGAATGTCTGAAGACAAAAAAATAACACGTTTACCTTAGAAAACCTTTTATCTCGGTCATAATCAAGCCCAGGAGGGGCATTCTGTATGGTCATCAGCAGAACCTGTTGCAAATATAGAGGTTAAATAATTAAAAGTGTTCTGGAAAGTTACCTGTATGAACACTTAACCAAGCTATCAAGTAGACATTCATACCTTCATTGGAGGGTATTTTGAAAATGGTGCATGTCCATGAGCCAACTCCAGTGCAGTTATTCCAAATGACCAAATGTCAGCCCTGTGAATTCGAAATAATGCTACAAACTTATGCACCAATCCAATGAATCTTTATTGCTTCCGGCATTCATGCTGTAGCATCTTTGCCAACTTTAATATATTTTTAGTTGATGAAATATATACTAAATTTAGTAAGTCTCTACGTTGAATGGCATCTTACTGAGAAAATAGATTTAAATTTAGAGATAGATGAATTTTTTCTATAAAATCTTTTCGGGCACAACTTTAATAGGTAATGTCATATTTTGTATTCAATCTATTATTATGTAACATTATTGGCTTTTTCTAAATTTTAGGCCCCTAAAATTTAGTCATAGGTCCGCCCCTGATCGTTGGTCAAAGGGACAACTTGTATAACCATGCAAAATGAATCCCAAACACTGTTTTCTCTACTTCTCCCCCTCTCCTCTCTAGTGCTTAAGACAAGAAGGAATTACTGGACAAATCATCATAAACAATTTAACTAAAACCTAAGAACATAACAATCAATTATATTAAGTTGTAGTCTAGTCTCATGGGATGTCATGTGATATCCAAAACATAGAATAAAGAAAGAGATTGTCAGTTTTCGTATATGCATGCATGGAGACCTTTGTGATATTTGTTCAACATTTATTGAGGCTTTAAATACTTGTTCTACAAAAACCATAAAAAAGTATGAATAAAACCCACTTGAAATCATATCCAGTTCCCGGCTGCAAAACTTCCGGTGCCATCCTGGACATCAAGACAAAGTTAAGATAACAGAAAACTTAAACTATCACAAAAACGAATAAATATTAAGAAAAGAAAATAGAAAACAAAAAGTAAATACCAGCATGGAGTTCCTACAAAAGTGTTCCTCGAACGCTGCCTATCACCTCTGTCAAACATGCTTGCTGAAACACCAAAGTCAGCAAGTTTCACCTCCCCAGTACTATCCACTAATATATTTCCTGCCTGCAAAAGGAAATGTTAAACAAACTGCAAAGTAATGTAGTAGCCTAGCTGAACTTGTCAAATCTGGAAATGTCCTTTTGCTTTTGGTATAGAATCAATATTACAGAATCAACTAACCTTCACATCGCGATGAATATGGCCATGCCGATGAAGATACTCCAAAGCCTTCAGAGTTTCTTTCAAGATAGACCCAATGGCAGACTCTTCAAATCCATCGGGATATGCTATCTTCATGAGATGTAGGCAAGAACCCTCGGCCATAAAAGGCATGACCACCCAAAGGTTGCAGTCAACAACAAATGAACAAAATGCTCTGATCACATTAGGATGATCAATTAAGCTCAGTATTTGAGCTTCCCTCCGAATATCATCCTATTAAAAAAGGCCAAAATTATTCAATTTGTTACTTATTTTGATGCAAAGATTTTGACCATGAAAAGTCTCCATTGTTTAAGTGCTTGTTTGGTGGAGTTTAAAAGTAGTTTTTTAAGAGATTTTGAAAAAAGTTGGTGAAATGTGTGGTTGAAAAATTGATAAAAGATGTGGGTCCATGAAATATGTGATTAAAAATGAGTATGAGAAAAAAAAGAATTTAAAAAAACTGCGCCAAACATGCTCTAAGTTCGCCCCCAATATTAATAATGCAACGGAACCATTAATGGCATATTTCACAACGTGATAAATCCCGAAGTGAAAAAAAATGCAAGAACTGAGTTATGAGGAAACAAAAATAAAGAAACTGAACAGAGCAAATAATAGCTGAATGTTAATGCATGAAACATACATAAATAATGTCAGAAACACGGATTGTAGTACTCAGATCAAAAGACTGAATAAAATCTTTCTACAGAATCTAACTGGGAAATTGCTTGCTTGTTGAACATAATAGTTGTGTCTAAAATGAGAAGAGAAAAACAGAAAAAAAGAGGATTATGTCCCAAGTGGTATCTTATAATAGTCTCCCACAAACATGGATCCTACTCTCCAGGAGACAGCATCCAGAGCAAAACAACTTATGCTAATCATGCGTTGACCCAAGTATCATGCTTTTGATTCATTACAATCATCCAAGACTAGTGAGATAAAAGAAGCCCTAAATGCAGATGGAATAGGTCACTGGTATGACTTGTGAGAAACCAATTTATCAGTTGACAATAAATCAATGCGTACTGTTCCTCAATAACTATATGTTTTCACTGTGTGAAAAGCCTAAGTAGATGAACCAAAAACTAAATGGTACATATAATAATATAATTATCATAGCACTTATCTCCTTAAAAATATAAAAGCTACTTGAAAAGGTGCAATGATGTAATACAGCATAATATTTATGAAGCAGCTAAATATACAATTATACATGCTGCTTCCCCAACTACTAAGATGCATGGACAAGAAAAGTGGCAGATAACCATATTCGATGGAAGCTATAGCCAGTCACAGGATTTATAGGAGATTTTTATTTTGTGGCATTTTGGAACTGAAAACGGAACAAGAAAATGCAAAAATATAAAAATAAAACTGACTGTAATTAGAGATGAGAAGGAATTGTATATATTACAAAATTCATGCTTAATTAGCCACAGGGTCCACGTTCAACTTTGGACCACACAGCGTTGCGGTCTTGTCCCTAAATGTACGTCACGGGGTTAGGATATTCATGTCATTGCAAGTCCCAAGGTCCTCTCTTATGCTTAGGATGTAGGATCCCGTAGACAGAGTTTATATTTGGAGATATAGTTTTGGTTGGTTAATCATGATCGTAGGGAAATTTTCTCCACTACGTGAAGAAAAAAGTATTTAAACGTCGTGTGTCACTACATCTTCAATTTTTCCCTCACAAAATCATCTATTGCTGACTGCTTCAATCCATTTCCCTGATTCGATCATCTTCCTCCACCGATCATCTCCAAAATCTGTTCATCGCCTCAATCCATCATCATAATAGAGCCTACGATCGGATCCCACCGCAAAGAAGTGGTATACTAGTAGATTATAGTTTATACAATAAATTGGTCCTATTTATGGCGTCTAAGATAAAATTTGGTGAACGAAATTGTGGTATAATACATGAATTTCACATAATGTTGAATTTATCTTTAATATTAGTGGTGATGCACGAAATTTGGAATGTTGATTTCTGGATTCAATTAAATCCCTGTCTGCATAGACTTTTAGTTCAGCAATTGCGTAGATAGAATAAATAGTTCATGGATATACTCACTATACTATTCTTGTCCCTTCAAACATGACCTAAAGCAAATTGTAGCTTTTTCTTCTCCCATACTAAAAATCAGTCCGGACAACAGATGACTCTCACTTACTTATCTTATTATAATACCTGGAACCAACGTAGATAGCCGTTAAATTTGAATCTATAAATAAGATTTATTATCTGAAAAATTAAGGACTAATTTGGATGTGAAATAGTATGGGACCAAAGCGTAGTTTACTTTATTTTACACATGTTGCAGGTTTTATTTTATTTGAATAATTAGATATAATCTTGCATATCATTTAATTAATTAACTTAAAATGAGATAAATAGAGTAGTATATATCGTTTCAAATTTGAATAGACCCTTAAGATAAATGAAATTGAGTTATCCTCAATAAATCCTATCACTTAAGATGTAGTTGTTTTTTTTTTAAGATAAAAGTTCAAGATAAGGTTTATCTTTTGAAGAGTCTCAATTGGATTCAACTAAGTATATTGGTAAACTTATAAATAGAACCTGAGGTCCATTATTTATTTTACATCACAACATACATTTCTCTCTTCCTTTTCTTAGTTTATATATATAAAAGCTGATTACGATCCAAAGAATATTTGAAGTGAAAGTTTAGCAATTCAAGATTGTTCTTCACATTATTCAATTTTTATAAAATAAGCGAGCGTGTTTTATAGATTGCCAAAATTTGGAATACGGGGATACAATTTGACAAGATTATAAACTAGTTTATAAACTAATATTAATTTATTTGAGTTGAATTGTTGACTTTTCATGTTAAAAGTGGGTTGAAAAGTCAAAAATAACGGCTGAAATAAACTAAAATTGGTTGATAAACCATGTCAAACAGGCCCTATATATGATGGGTCCACATGTATTTTACAAGATCGGACTGGAGTTTTAGTAGCACTACGCATGAATAACTATCACCATCTAGGTTCGATATAGTTTTTGTGTCTCCACTATGAAAGTTCAAGTGAAAGTTTCGATGAAGTTCAAGTACAAGTTTCATGTTTTATGTTTTATGTTTCAAGTTTCAAGTTCAAGATTCCATAACATTGTTAATATATAAACACGTATGTACTTATTGAGATTTTTTCATCTTTTCGTAGTCTATAGCGATATATCCAAACAGGCATTGGATGCAACAAGGCAAGGTAATTGCATATACATCAAGACAGTTGAAGTCTCATGAGCAAAACTAGGGATAACAAAAAAATCCGCCTCCTCGCGACCCGTCCCCTCAATTTTATTTTTATTTTATTTTTTAAAAAATCATAAAATATAATAGAAATTATAATTTTTACTAAAAATAGACTAAAGAAGAATCGAACCCAGGTTGAAACTTATAACATATAAATCTTAACCACTACACCACAACCTAAATCTTATTATTTTTTTTGTTTTGTTTGATACAAATATTTAAAAAATTTGTATTCTTTTTTTTTACTTATTTTTTCAGTTTAACAAAAAAAAAAATTAACCGAGGCGGTTAGCGGGTCAAAGAGCCACCCCGTCCTTCGAATTTATGGTTCATGTGGGGGGGGACCAAAATTTTTGATGGGGCGTAGGGGGACCGACCCGTCCCATTGCCATCCCTAAGCAAAACTATCCCACGCATGATCTAGAACTGGCTGTGGTAGTCCACGCTCTAAAAATTTGGAGGTATTATCTGTATGGAGGAAAGTATGACATCTATACATATCATAAGAACCTCAAGTATATTTTCACTTAAAAAGAGTTGAACATGAGGCATAGAAGAGATGGCTTGAACTGGTGAAGGATTACGATTGTGAAATCTATTACCATCCGCAAGCGACGCGACGAGTGGTCGATGCCTAAAGTAGGAAGACAACAAGACAAATGGCAATGTTGATAGACCAGAGACCCCTATGGAGAGAATTTGAAAGATTAAGTCTCGAGGTGATTGCCACTCTCTACGATTTTTGTTGCTCAATTGCAAAGACTTTCGATTCGACCAACTCTCCGTGATCGGATTAAGAGCTATCAAAGAAGTGATCAGTTCTTCAAATTTATCAAAGCTGAGATTGATATAGAAAAGCGGAAGAATTTCAACGTAGCCGAATGATAAAACATTATGTTATCGAGGACGGCGTCTTTGTCATCCAATTTCGAAGAATTGAGAAATGAGATTTTGGAAAAAGCTCACTCTACTCGTTATTTTTACACATCTAGGAAGTACGAAGATGTATCGTGACTTAAAAACTATATGGTGGTGGAAAAAATATGAATGAGGTTGTAGCTAAATATGTAGAGAAATGCCTAATATGTCAACAAGTGAAAGTTGAACATCAACGACCGTCGGGATTCTCGCAACTGCGTTGGAAGTTCAAGAATGGAAATGGGAACATGTGACGATGGATTTTGTGGTAGGTTTTTTGAAGCCGAGAAAAGGTCGTGAGGCCATTTAGGTAATTGTTGATCGATTAACCAAGTCACCCATTTCTTGCACGCTTGTATGACTTTTTCTATAGACCAATTTGCACAATTGTATGTTAAAGAGGTGGTGAGGTTACACGGTATCCCAGTTTCAATTGTATCAGATAGAAACCCAAGGTTCACATCGAACTTTTAAAAGAGTTTACATCGGGATATAGGAACTAAATTGAACTTTTATCTGACTTTTCATCCTTATACAGATGGACAATCTGAACGCACGATATAAATATTAGAAGATATGCTCCGATTGTGTGTTCTAGAGTTTGGAGGCCATTGGAAGAAACATATACCTTTAATTAAGTTCGTATATAATAACAGCTACCATGCCTTCATTGGCATGGCACCCTATAAGGAGTTGTATAGGCGAAAATGCAGATCATCCGTTCATTGGGATGAAGTTGAAGAGCGTAAAATCTTGGGCCCAGAAATTGTTAAACAATCAGTAGAGGCAATTGAAAAGATTAGAGTTAGTATGAAGAAGACTCAAGATAGACAGAAAAGTTATGCAGTATGAAGAAGACTCAAGATAGACAGAAAAATTATGCAGATAAAAGGAGAAAATACTTGAAATATGTAGTCGGAGATAAGGTACTCTTAAAGGTTACGCCAATAAAATGAGTATTAGGGTTCAGTAAGAAGGGTAAACTTAGACCAATGTACATCGGTCCTTTTAAAATTTTAAAACGAGCTGGAAATGTCACTTATGAGTTAGCTTTGCCACCATAACTTTCAGCAGTACATGATATCTTTCACGTGTCAATGCTCAGAAAGTCTGTTACTGACCTAACTCATGTAGTGAAACTTCAACTGCTGGAAATTTAATAGTTACTAAGTTATGAAGAAGCACCGGTATGTGTCATAGCTTTGAAAGTGCAAAAGCTTCGCAACAAGGAGATACCGTTGGTTAAAGTATTATGGCAATACCATTCAGTAGAAGAAGCAACTTGGGAATGCGAGGATAAAATGCGATCTAGGTATCCCCAACAGCTGAGGTAAATTTTTTAGGACGAAAATTGTTTTAGGTGGGTAAATTATAATACCTGGAACTAACGTAGATAGTCGTTAAATTTAAATCTATAAGTAAGATTTATTATCTGAAAAATTAAGGACTAATTTGGATGTAAACCAATAGTATGGGACCAAAGCGTAATTTACTTTATTTTACACATGTTGTAGATTTAATTTTATTTGGATAATTAGATATAAACTTGCATATCATTTAATTAATTAACTTAAAATAGAATAATTAGAGTAGTGTATATCATTTAAAATTTGAATGGACCCTTAAGATATATGAGGTTAAGTTATTCTCAATAAATCCTGTCACTTAAGATGTGATTGTTTTTTTAAAAAAAATAAGAGTTCAAAATAAGGTTTATCTTTTGAAGAGTCTCAGTTGGATTCAACTAAGTGTCTTGGTAAACCTATAAATATAACCTAAGGTCCATTATTTATTTCACACCACAACATACATTTCCCTCTTCCTTCTCTCTCAGTTTATATATATTAAGCACACGATACAAGGAATAGTAAGGTGAAAGTTTAGCAATTCAGTGTTCTTCAATTATTCAAGCAAAGTAAGTATACACGTATTTTATATATTACAATTTTGGAATATATATGATGGGTCAACATGTATGTTATAAAAATTGGACGGAGTTTGGAATATATATTTATGTATGTTATAAGATAGGAGTTTTAGTAGCGCTACGCATTGAATAACTATTACTATCTAAGTTTGGTATAGTTTTTGTGTCTCCACTATGAAAGTTCAAGTACAAGTTTCATGTTTCATGTTTCAAGTTTTAAGTTCAAGATTCCATAACATTGTTAATATATGAACACGTATGTACTTATTGAGATTTTCTCACCCCTATCATTTTCTACCTTCCAGGTAACTAGGACTTATGGAGATTCGAAGCATGGATTACACCCGTGGTGAAATAATTAAATTAGGAGTCTTTATTTAATAAAGAATATTAAGTTTATGTTTTATGAATTATTCTCGTTTCAAATAAGATATTATTTGGTTATCTTTTAACCATGAATTCTAAATTTTATTAAGTATTTATTTATTTTTTCTACTTTCATGATATGTCATTATGACCTCGGGTTTTAAGATCCAGGCGTCACACTCATGAAACCTTTTGTAAGTTATTTTCACAACTCCAAACTTGGATTGGTTCGGGTGTCAAACACCTAGGATTCTTGGTTTATAGATTCACTTTACATGTTGGCATGAGAAGTTAATTATATTCCTCATTATTGATAATATGAATCATTTTAAAATTGGTGGGCCTACCATATTTGGCTTTTCAAAACTGCTTTGATTTCATTCTAGATTTTCTTGATTTGAAGTATATTCCATTTCCTTTAAAAGTTGGACTAGCTACAAAATATTAACAAAAAAATTACTGATCTTGGTATCGAAAAGCAAATTACCAATTTTGCTCTTCCCTGACACAGCCTTGATAAATATTTTGGCAACACTGCTTGTTTAGTGTGTGGACCAAGATTTCAATTACATATGCACTCACTATCAAATTGAATCACCAAGAATCTATCATTGAAGTGAGCCAATATATGTACTCTGATTCTTAAAAAGCCATTTTCAGCATAAACAAGAAACCATCTCACTGGGATGAAATTGACAATCGAAAGTAATTAGCTATGACATAACTATTTTCTTCGAGATTCACAGGAAAAGGGATGCATCCAATCAATTACCCCATTGTTTCTGTCACAGCCAACTATTATTCATTATCCATAAGCAAAGATTGACAAGGTCCAGTACTCCCCACAAAGGAGGCCACATCATAAACAATGTTTTTCCAAGTGGCCCTCCATCAGAACTTTACATGTTTGAGCATTATTCTAACTACAATCTACGGTCTTGTAGAACTCAAACTAAACCAATCCATTAACTGTCAGCTGCAGTTATTTTGCATTTCCAAATCGAGCAATTCAGCATACTCCAACTATTATCATCTGAAACCAATTCAAACTTCAAGTTTCAAACTTCACTTAACCAAGAAACAAGGATAGTTCCTCATATAGCGCTATCTCAAATCGCACATCTAAACTCCAAGTTCATACACCAAAAAGTCAAATCAATCAAAACAGTCTCCACCTAGATCACAAATCCCAATCACACATCATCCCACCGCAAATCTCCTATACACATAATTAAACACAAACATCCACGCACACTCAAAGTTATCTGCATAAGTAAAGAAATTAGAGGGAATGGAAAACACGACAAACCAGATTGCTACCGCATCGATCGAGATCCAAACACTTGACGGCCACCACTTCATTATAAGGCAAATGGATTGCTCTGTAAACGGTTGCGCTGGCGCCATATCCAACCTCTTCTAGGAGCTTGTAATCTTTTGGATTCGAAGTGTAATTCTTCTGACCGTCCCCCATTTCTTCACAAAACTTAAGATAATACCATCAACCGGGAATAACTCTTCAATTTTTCACTTGATTGATAAAAATCAAATGAATTGTTCAGAAAATTATTCGTTGTGTGGATATATATATATACATATATTTATTTTAATGTATGCATATATGGGATGGGACAATGAGTCTACAGATATGGACTGTGTTCAAGTCTGGTGAAGCGTTCTCTCTCTCTCTCTCTCTCTCTCTCTCTCTTACAAGTTACAATGCTCCGAATTTATTGATATTTTTCAGATTTTGATTTGTTTTATGTTTTCGCGTTTATATATAGGAAAATTTACAGCAATGGTCTCTAACTTTAAAAATAATAAATAAATTAGTCCTCAATCTATCTTCCATCTAGAAATCGCCTAATTTTCAAATCGTCTCATGATTTTCATACTATCATGTCTTCGTTTTAAATCTTGAACATCTAATTTGAAAAATAAAATCTAGCTTCATAAACTTAAATACAATATTTTGAAAATTAATTCAAACATCAACATAGAAAAGATAGAAAATTGGGATGAAAAGTAGTGTAGAGAGATATTTAAAATTAAAAATAAAATTTTAAAGTGAACACTCGATTCTTAATTTTATATATATATAGAGATCGGTTCCTGGTTTCTTCAATCAAATCTAGAGGTGTCAAGACGGACCGACCTATTTGAATCCACAACAGCCCACCCACCTCGACCTAAAATCTGGGCCGATCCAGAAGTAGACTAGACGTTCACAAATTCACGAGGAGGTCAAGGCGTGATGTCACCTCCTACGAGCCCGTTTAGATAATTAAAAATAAAAAATAAAACACAAATGGCCATAAAGTAATTATGTGACAACCTTGGTTTTAAACTTGCGGCATAGAAGGAATAGAAAAGACCCTATAGAAATTTTTTAAATTTAAAACGGATCAGTCGACTCGGTCTAAGAATCTATTCTAACTCTCAACGAATTCCTAGAATTTTAGGTAGGATGGAGATTGTAATTCTTTCTACTTCGAGGTATAATGACAGATCAAGAGGCTCGACTCGAAGGAATCGTGTGGAGAATTTTGTGTTATATATGGTAATCTTTTAATATCCAAATTGGATCCGAAACTTGTTCTTATTTGTAAAAGTGGCAACTACCATTTGTCGCATAATGGAGTAGCAAAGAGAGCTACTTTGTCAAAAAGCAAAGATGCTTAGAGGTGGCAAAAAGCTCATGGCCTCGTGGGCTCGCCTCGTCAAAGCTCGGGCCAGGGCTTGGGCTCGTCTAGGGCCAAGCTCGTTTTGGGCTCGTGGGCGGTGCTCGTGGGCTCGTGCCCGCGAGCTAAAAAAGCTGCAATTTGTTCGACTCGTGACTCATGCTAACGGTCATATTTTTACTTTTAAAAAAAAAAATTCAATTATTTTCCTATAAATACTCCATTCTAAACTCATTTTTTTCACACTTTAATCTCTCAATCTATTATATACTCAATTCAATCAAGCATTTCGATATTTTCTTTTTCCTTTTTTTAAATTATCAAAAAAAAAAAAAAATAGAGCCGAGCCGAGCTAGGTGGGTAGCTCGGCTCGACTTGTTCGGCCCACCAGCGAGCTGGCGGGTGGGCCCGAGCCAGCGTTTTGGGAACGAGCCGAGCTCGTTTAGCGCGGCTCAGTTCATTGTCATGCCCATGAGAAAGTAATAAAAAATAATTTAAAAAAAAAAGGTGTGTGTGTGAATGTGTAAGTGTATATGTGTAAATGAATACACATTTTGGTTGAATTACAATAAGTTACTAATTTCTTTAGTAATTTCAAAAGAAGTTAATTTTTTATTCATACGGGTTGAACCAGGGCCTATATGGGCTCGATCCGGATTGGCCGACAATTGGGCCGGGCTCATGTTCAATTTTTATCGATTGGGTTGACTTGGCTCGCAACCCTCCGTGGCGCGGACTTTTTCTAATGCGGATCGTCACCGGACTTCATCGGAGGTGGGTCGATCCTGCCCGCCTGACCCGGATTGACACCTCTAATCAAATTGTCTATAAGAACTTTGAAGGTTTCATAATTGATGAATCATCGTGCACCTATATTAAAAGGTTGGTGATCAAATATTCAAATTGCACCTTTCAAGTTGGGGAATAATTTGCTACTTGGAAATAGTTTGAGAACCAATAGTGTAATTTCCCTTATATATAATGTGAATAAAGTTCATTTTTTGTTTTGTTTTTAACCACCGGGATTATCGATCCGTTGACTGCCATTAGAAATGACACAAAAGCGGGCTAGGCACTCCAGTGTTTAAGTGGGGAAAGTTCGTCTGTGTCTTGGGCATTCTGCAACCGTGCCTACCCGGAGTTGTCTGCTAGAAATGTACCATTGTGTTAAGTTATATTAATAAAAGCATCCATAGGCTACTTAAATTTAAAATACTTTTTATTTTAAAGAACTAATTCGTAAAATTATCCTCAAGACTACAAATTAACTTTTTAGAATAAGGACGGTATTTGATTCTTCAAATTTAGAGAGTCAAACCTACTATCTATAATTAAATAATTTTAATTTCTAATACTCCATATAATGATTATATTAAGTGCTTGTTTGTATTCACTTAAAATTTTGTTAAAAAGTTGAATCTAAAATCAACAATTAATTTTAACTATTCATTTAATGGACCCACAAATTTTTACAACTTTTCAATTTCACATATCATTTATCAACTTTTACAAAAAATCTAATTTTAATCAAAATCAAACACACCTTAAATAGTGTATAGAAAATTTATTTTAATAATTATGAGGAAAGCATGTCAAAAGAAAATAAAGAAAAAAATAATAAATACGTATTAAGAGAAGTAAGAAGCTATCTATTTCAAATAGTCATCCCGTAAGATTATGCTCCGATACACTCTTCAAATTAATTTTTTAAATTAGAACTCACTCTCTATAATTAAATGTATTCAAATAATTTCAATTTTCAATATTCGATATAATGATTGAATTAAATGTATATTTGGTAAAGATTTTCGTAGATTATAAATATTGGATCCTACAAAATATATAGATAAAAATTGGATAATAGTTGTAGGTCCGACGAAATATATAAATAAATAAATGATATTTTGAGTGTTTATAAGTGCTTATAAGCACTCAAACATAATCTAAATAATGTATACAAAATATAATAGAGGAAATAGAGGAAAATTATTTAATAATTGGGAAGAAAGCGTGTCAAAAGAAAATAAGTATGTTTAATTTAAAATAATAAATATGTATTGGGAGAAGTAGAATAAAGTGTTAAAGATAAAAAGATGTGGTTGGAGTACTTAAAAAATTTATTGTCTAAATTTATACATGCTCTTTAAAATACCAAAGATACTCATTATAAAGAAATGATCACTTGGAGATGTTCTACGGATAGCAACGGAGTAGGGTGTGAATTAAATATTTTGGTTTGTTATCCCATTTAATTAATTATTTATATATTAATATAATTATTTATTTTATAAAATATGATTTAAATATAAAAATTAAAAAATAAAATAAAATAAAAGATTCGAGATAGGTTCGAAGAATTCGGACGGAGATCAAGTTCCTTGTGCCCGTCCCAATTATCTAACGAGGTGAATGGATGGAGTATTTTGCTATCTCTTACTACTATATTGTACTAGAATAAATCCAGCTCATATTGAATATTGACACAAATAGCACTAAATATGGAAGATTAATTATGTTAATATTCATTTTCTATAATTTCAAGGGATAGTTTCACAATATACCATAAAATATAATATAATTTAGAATATACTATATAAACAAAAGTAGTTTATTTTTTTTTATTTTTCTAAAAATATTGTTCAAATATTTTTGAAAAACACACGCGGTGTTATCTAAACCAAACGTTTATTACGCTTTGTTATTTTTCTTTAGACATTGCAAATGTTACGCGTTTGTTATATTTTTTTAGAGTTGGCAAATGGTGGTCGGTCCGACTGGCCGTCGAGTTTTTGTGTGAGCCAAAATATCTTGGTCCAAATCCAATCCATCGGGTCAACCCGGTCATAATTTTATTTTTATTTTTCAAAATAATTTTTTTATACAATCTAATACATTGCATCAAATATAATCTTAAATAAACTTAGACAATATATATTTTGAGATTTTTAAATAGATTAATTTATAACATTGAGACTCAAGTCATGTATTAGTCAATAAATAAACATCAATTTTCTATCAAAATAATAATATTTTTTATTTAATTGTAAACTATTTCTTGACACATTTTTTTAAAAATGTAAATGGTAAAAGTATGTTAGTCTTACTCTTATTGCTTTGAGATATAGGTATGTTTGACTTAAATTAAAAAGTTTACTAAATTTAAAATAAATAATTTACTTATCACACCAAATATAATTTGGATTGAAACTTGAATTAAACTAAATTTTAATTAAACATAAACAATTTTATGTTGGAGTTTAGAATTTTTGGACTAATGTTTCAAAACATACAATTTAAATTGGAGACTTGGGCTTAAGCAATTTTAGATTGATATTATTTGAATTATATATTATGGATATTCACAAAATGAGTTATTAACGTTAATGAGGGGAGGGGCCATATAGGCCAAACCTTGGACAGAGCTAGCCCAACTTCGGGTTATATATGGGAAAATTTGGATCGATTTTGCCACCTCTATATTTCTTATAAAACATGTGTCTTACATTTGTTATATTTGTTATTTTTAAAATTTAAAATATTAAAAAATAATTGTTGAATTTTAATGAAAAATCAAGTATGCAGTTAAATTATCACTAATTTTAATGTTGCATTACTTTTTTATTGATCATACAATTGAGAAGACCGGTTATTTATTGGACTAGATGAGCTCATATTTAATACGAAAATTGACACAAATAACACTAAATAAGAAATATTAATATTAATATAATATTCCTTTTCTATAACTTCAACGTAGCATCACTTTTTAATTATGGGTCATATTATATAGTTGAGAAGACGAATCATTTCATTCTCACATGAAAATGAATTGGGTTTAAAAAACCTGTTATAGTATTCTACCTATTTTCATTGCTCAACAAATTTTGATTATAAATTCAGGACTCAATTTTTATTTTGTTATTCTATTAGTCACTCTTTTTTTCTTGTTAGTACAAACTAACAAAACGTACATGTGGAGTGCAGCATTATTATGTGGGAATAAAGTAATTGTCAACTAGGACAAGTAGGCCACATGAGATAAATTGTTACACCAACTCGAACGTGATTTTACTAAATTGAAACTAGAAATCCATTTACTATACATATATGATTTTACTAAAAGTGAAAATTCAATATCTAAATATTTGACTTGTCCCAGTAATTGACTTGTTCTAATTAACATTTGATTTATTGCAACGTAATAATTATGTGATCTATGTGTACGCAGTACGTTCTATTTATGTGTATTGACGGAATTAAGAAGAACGGCCTATGATGTACCTATGATGTAGGAAAATGAGAGTCAAGTACAAAATTTGTAACAAGAAAGTGCAGTGACTAAATTTGGACAATTCTAAGTTTTGTGTTTAGATTTTTAACCTAATAGCAATGCAGTATGAATGAAATATGAAAGTGGTCGGATACGTGCAGTTTTCACACAAATAAACTTGACCCAAATTGGAAATAGAATTCTTGATATAGACCTATAAAATAAAAGATAAAAGCAGAAATAGAAAATTAAAAAAAAAAAAAAAAAGTATCAATTAAAGATAAAGAATGCATGACATGGATGAAAGTATGTCGATGTTCTATGAGGCCCACGAGCTATAGGCCGAGCCGAGCAGCCCTATAAACTCGGCTCTTCTCATGATTCAGTAAAATGAAAAAAGAAAAAAACTTGAAATAGATTAGGGATGCCAATTAATTGTTAGGTGAACCACCATGTAACAACAGAGAGCTATTCAATGAAAACATTTTAGTTGGCTTTTAGCTCAACTTCCTGCCAACAAACCTCAACCAGTCTTTCCTAGTTGGTGTATAAATCTACATCCCCAAACTCTACTCCCAAACATCACAATTCAAGCTAAAAATGGCTAGCAAGAAATCACAATCCAACCAACGCGACGGAGCAGAAATCGTGCACGGAGAGGAAGAATGCTACCAGCACTCTATTGAGCAGTTGGAAGAGCTGGGATTTCCCAGAGGTGTACTTCCTCTAAAGGACCTCGTAGAATGCGGACGAGTTCGTGAGACAGGGTTCGTTTGGATGAAACAGAAGGCTCCCTATGAGCATTTCTTTGTTGGGAGTAACACACTTGTTAGCTATGCCACTGAGGTTACTGCATATGTGGAGAAAGGTAGAATGAAGAAAATGACTGGCATAAAGAGTAAACAGTTGCTTTTATGGGTGCCAATAGTTGAAATGAGTATTGAAGAATCTGATGCTAAGAAAATTTATTTCAAGACTCCTATGGGAATTGGCAGATCATTTCCTGTTACTGCTTTTATGAGTCCAGAGGAAAATAAAATTTATCTGGAGAATGTCAAGGAGCCATAATGAATTAAAGGGCTCATGGACAAATATGTTGATTGGTTGTTATTCATTGCAATTTTTATGGAGTTTTCATGTATCTTATAAATATATTTATGCTATGTACGCTATTGAATTTATTTAGCATGCACAACAAATGACATTACAGTCGGTAATGAGTAAAATCTAGATTAAGCAAATTAAATAGACGAGAACACAAGTATTGTACTTAAAGGATCGTACCGACCTACAAAATAAATTTGTCCTCAAATATAAATAAAAAAATATAAACAAAATAAAAATAGGCAAAAGACAATCTTCTTCAACTTCCCCACTTCCCTATGATCCCCCACGTCTCTCACCCACACCCTCAATCCCAAGCTCAATATTCTAAAATATGTATAAAAGCAGCTTGTATATGTACTAGTATTTTTCTCTTCGATTACTTGTCTTATGTTATTTTTGTTTTGGAGCATTGTAAACGTGAGTCATGTTAGGGCTTTGTTCAAGAATTATGAGTAGGCCTTTTCAACACTAATAAAATTGACTGGAGTAAATAATTTGAGAGTCCTAGACAAATGTCTCATTGCCTCTTGGCACTTGGGTGCCGCATGGGATAGGCCTACAGCATGAGTGACAAGCAATACAATTCTTGTGATTACAATAACTTTTAATCATAGTTATTAAATTTGAATAAATCAGACCAATTGATTGAAAAACTAGTGTTTCGATTGGGTAAGTGGTTCAATAAGAGTGTTGACTTATTGGGTTGATAGACGGATTGGGTCTAATAACCTAATTATTTTATTTTATCATTTGCACTTTCTTCTTTTTCTGTTTTTTATTTTTTCTTTTTTAACCGAGTTAGTCCATTTTTCTTGAAACGTTGTTTTAATTCAAAATTGGTTCCTTTTGTTTGGAACAAAAGGAATAATTTAGCGTTGGAGCTGGATAATATGACGAAATTAGCAATAATATTCAGGTGCCCCATGGAGCACTACAACAAGATCTCTATTCATATTGTTGATAGTATTTATGCAATAAATATTCATATTGTCACAAAATGATATTTACATGTTGTGAAATAGAATACGCGATATATATAAACAATTACAAAATAAATTGTGCAACAATTATAGAGCGTTACACAAATGTTGATGCGACAAATTGTCCGTGTTGCATAATAAATTCAACTACAAATACAACTTGTCATATAAACGAATATTCATTGTCACAAAATAGTATTTGCAACAATTTTATTTGTTGTAAAATAGAATACACGATATATATAAGTAAAGATAAAATAAATTGGCAACAACTATACATCGATACGCGACAAACTCTCTGTGTTGCATAATATATTCAACTTCAAACGTGTTTGTCATATAAACGAATATCCATTGCCACCAAATAATATTTGTAACAATTTTATATGTTCTAAAATATAATACGCGACATATATAAATATATACAAAATAAATTAAACAATCTTATACTATACAACGTTGCACATATGATGATGCCACAAACTCTCTATATTGCCAAATGAATTTAACTACACACAATTTGTTATATAATAAATTATACTACAAACATTGAATATTTTATAATATATTATGCAACGAAACAATCTTATTGTAAAATAAATTACATGACAAACACGACCTATTATAAAATGTATATTACTACAAGCATGATTTATTACAAAATAGAATAAGTAACAAACGTTATACTTTTAAAATAGTATTCGCAACAAACATTTCTCCTCGTAAATTTTTTTTTGGAATAAACGTTGCGACAAATTGACTTATTGCCTTTTTAATTTTTCGCGACATCTATGTATTGCTATGACATTGTGGGGAAAAATATGTTGTTGCTACTTCATAATTTTGCAGCAAAAAAAAAAATGCTGCGAGTTTGCTTATGCGACGAGTGACTGATAGTTGTCGCAGAATACATTTTATGGCGCTTATACGCGACAATGCTCTCAACAAACAGCTTGTCGTTGCTAAATTATTTTTGAAACAAAATCTCTATTTAAGCTTAATATTTTTTTTGTCATAAAATGAAAATTTTTTTGTAGTGGAAGTTCTTGAGTAAGGTTTTATTTATTAAAATGTTCATTAGACCGGTGAATTACTAGTTGCTATTCAGTTGTACTGGTTTAATAGTCACTGTGCATTTACTTGATTCTGCCTGTAGTTTGATAGATGATGGGAAGAATCCAGATGAATTTACACGGGATGTGTTGAATAGTTGCATTGCCAAAAACCAGATTACTAAAGGCAAAACAGACACCTTCAAGGTTAGTCTTTTTCTTCAAAATTCGGCATTTGATTTTTTAAAGCTATGTAAAGTGGTTTGCTTTCTCATTTTGAACTAGTTTTATGACTGTTTGCAACCTGTATTTTGCTTGAGTATCGAGAAGCTCCTTTGTAGTTTTTGAACTTAAGGGTGCATGTCTTTTTCTTACGTAATTTTGCGCCCATTGACCGTTAATCAAATATATTCTTGGGCAACGAAGTCTGATTTTTTACTTCTTATCTAAAAACAAGTGGTAGGCAGATCTAGTCGAGGGTGGAGCCAGAAATTTTATTAGTTTGTGAGGGTCTTTGTGGCGGTGGCGGTGGTATAGTGTCGATCAACGACACTGCTCGTAAAGATAGCAACATTTGAAGAAAACAACAATATTACTTATTTTATTCAACAACTTATTATTTTATAAAAGGACTTTGGGTTAGCCGTTTATAAAAAAGTAATATATATTTTATTTATAAAAAAAAATTCAAGTTCTCTGATTAAACCAAACTTGAAAAATTGAAAAAAAAAATATGGAAAAAAATTAAAATCATAGTTACTCATAGTAAACAAAATACAAAAGAAATCAATTCCCTATAAGTGAAGAAAAAAAAATTATGTTCGAGTTAAGTAAAAAATTTAAGAAACTCAACTATATTTTCACGAGATTTGTACGTAAAAAAAAGGAAAGGGTATTTTGTTTTGTTTTTCAGATTTTAGAATTGAAAATCAAGGTAATGTTAAGGTCTAAAAGATTAAGGACATGTTCGGTGTAGTTTTTTTGGGAAAAAATAGATTTTTGGGTACTTTATAGACTTTTCAAATTTTTTTGTAATGTAAAAAAGTTGAAAAGTCAAAAATTATAGGCAACAAAATGGATTTTTTTGGGGGGAAAAAAAAATATGGCTACCGAATATGGCCTAAGTTTGGTGTTAAGCATAGTATTTTGTCACTTTTATCTATACTACATCTAAAAGACTCTAATAGGGAGAAATATTTTTGGATCAAAATATCCTCACTCATATTTTAGATTTTTAATTTACCCTTGTTTACTTTAAAAAGCCTTTAAAATTGATTCAATTAAATCTTAATTAATTAAGGCCTTTAAAATTCTTCACCTATACATCTACATCTAAAAAGTCCTTAAAAAAAATAAATATTTTTGGACCAAAATATCATCATTCATATTTTAGATTTTTCAATTTAACCATTGATTAATTTAAAAAGTCTTTAAAATCAGTTCAATTAAATCTTAATTAATTAAGGTTTTTAAAATTCTTCGCCTATACATCTACATCTAAAATGCCATAAAATGGATAAATATTTTTGGATCAAAATATCCTTATTCATATTTTAGATTTTTCAATTTACTTTTGATTAATTTAAAAAGCCTTTAAAATTAGTTCAATTAAATCTTAATTAATTAAGGCCTTTAAAATCCTTCTTCGCCTATACATCTATACTCACTCCTTAATTTCATGAATTGAATATAATTAATTGAAAACACTAGCCTCCAACTCTAATCTATATATATCTATGCTACATCTAAAATGCCTTAATAGGGAGAAGCATTTTTGGACCAAAATATCCGAACTCATATTTTAGATTTTCCAATTTATACCCTTTGATTAATTCAAAAAACCTTTAAAATTCTTTACATATACATCTACATCTAACAATTAAATCTTAATTAATTAAAGCTGTTAAAAGATTTTTTAACAAAAATATCTTCACTCATATTTTAGATTTTTCAATTTATCCTTGATTAATTTACAAAAATTTTAAAATTGGTTCAATTAAATCTTAATTAATTAAGACTTTTAAAATTATTCACATATACATCTACACACAACCTTTCATTTCATAAATTGAATATAATTAATTAGAAACACTACCCTTCAACTATAATCATCATATATCACTCCAATTCAATATTTATCAATTTATTTATGGGTCGGATGCTTTTCGCAACAGTAAGTTTAAGATAATAAACAAAATTATAAAGGAACCATGGACCATGAAAACTATAATGAAAAATTACTCTGCGTGCCTATTAGGTAAAGCCTTGAATTGTTATTACTACAAAGGCATAATTATCTTGAAATAGATTTTGATGTTGGTAGTTCAACAATTGCCTCCACAATTTTGCGCTTGGCTTTAGAGTGCGTTACAACAGCGATGGTAGACATTGATTTCTTGGTAGAAGTGCAATCGGATGAGAAATTACCGGAAATATTGTTTGGTGCTGTTAGGATTTGTCAAATGGAGGTAGATTCTGTAACATTTGTTGATAATGCCATGCCATTAAAAAAAAAAATTTGCCTTGCAAAGATGAAAGTGAATGAAGATGAATAATAAATTTTATTGTGTAAATTTTATCATTAGTAAGTTTATGATTTTTCTCAAACATTGTAAAAATGGAGGGTAAAATTGAAAACTTTTGTACACTTTACACTGAAGATACATAGCCATAATAGATACTTAATCTTTAGAATAAATGATGAGCACAATTTTAGTATACATGTTACCTGCTTATCTTATTTTGTTATTAATTATTCATTGATAAAAGTACTAATTAATGTCTTATTTGAATTAGGACAAATTATGAACAACTATGAAGATTTGGAGACCAAGATTGAAGTTTTTGAAAGTATAGGACCAAACTTAAAGCTTTGGAACAAAAATGATTGAACTTGCAATTAAAACTTGAAGTGGTGACCAAACAAAATACATGTTGAAACTTAGAGGACTAACTCTGCAAATTGGGATTGAAAGTAAGAATTTGGCAATTTTCCCACGGCGGTCAAACCGCGGTTTGACCGCGCAATTGATTAAATAACAGTTGTGCACGTTTACAGCTTGTCTGGTGATTTTTTTGCTTATTTTTAACTCTAAATCGGGATCTTTTCTGTCTTTTCACGTAGATGAATTCCAAAAGTAGTAAAACACTATATAAATATCGAATTTAGGTCAAAAAGGGAGGAAGACAGCTAGAAACAATAAATAATCTTTAGAAAACCAACATCACCACACAATAACAATGGAGCACCAAGTGAATAAAGTTGTAAAATGAGCTTTTACTTATGTATTAACTTTTATACACGAAAGATAGATGTACAAAGCATTGATATGGGTTACCAATTATTCTTGGCTTATCAATGCATCATCTTATGTGGAAATGTCAATTTTAGTTTCTTTATACATGAACATTTGTTATAAAAGTTTAAAATGATATGTTTGGACTATTATTTTTAAATTGAAATGATTTTCTTACAATCTGTTAATTTTAAAATGTGATGGTAGTTGAAGTTTTTAAGGTTTTTACAACAATTTTATATAAAACCGACATCGAATATATCAAGTGTGACCATATTAACAAAAATTAACTTCAAGCACAAACAAAGGTAACCAAAGACTGATTTCGAGTTTAAATGGCTGGTAATCAGACGGAATATAAACCCAATATTTTTAATTAATTTACTTGCTTGGTGTTGTGTCGAGCATTTTTTTAAAATTTCATGATTAATCATGTTCAGAACTTCATTGTTTTTCTCGAATTTTCTAGCAAATAGTTAGTTTCTGTAATTTTTTAATCCAAGTGACCCAAGGTACTAATTGAGGGTTAAATAAATAAAATAAAGAAATAGTTATCGAAATTTTATTATTTAAAAATAAAAATAAATTCACAATATTATTACAAAATCACGTGCAAAACACGCGTTCTTAACTAGTCCTTCTAAAATGTGAGGAAATTAAGGCTGTAGTTTATAGAATTATATTTAAATTTGAAGAAAAATATATTTCATAAGGTAAACGACAAGTGGGTTTACTTTTGATCAAATAAAGCATGGAGAATTGGACCAAAATAATTGCAACTTTTAGCAAGAAAATTAAAAAAAAAGGTACACACACGATACCAACTTTAAAGATTGAAGAAAACAAGGAAAAAGTAAGGAGGAGAGAAAATCAATGAAATTTTTGGGTTATTAGGGTTGGTTGGTACGTCAAATAGTGTAATTTGGGGACAAGAAGTCAAAAAGTTGTTGTAAATTCCTGTTTTTCACAAAGATCAATAATTAATACTGTTATTTACTTAGAGTCAATATTAATCAAAGTACTTCATTTATTAATTAACAACAGAAAGCTATTCAATGAAAACATTTTAGTTGGCTTTTAGCTCAACTTCCTGCCAACAAACCTCAACCAGTCTTTTCTAGTTGGTGTATAAATCTACATCCCCAAACTCTACTCCCAAAACATCACAATTCAAGCTAAAAATGGCTAGCAAGAAATCACAATCCAACCAACGCGACGGAGCAGAAATCGTGCACGGAGAGGAAGAATGCTACCAGCACTCTATTGAGCAGTTGGAAGAGCTGGGATTTCCCAGAGGTGTACTTCCTCTAAAGGACCTCGTAGAATGCGGACGAGTTCGTGAGACAGGGTTCGTTTGGATGAAACAGAAGGCTCCCTATGAGCATTTCTTTGTTGGGAGTAACACACTTGTTAGCTATGCCACTGAGGTTACTGCATATGTGGAGAAAGGAAGAATGAAGAAAATGACAGGCATAAAGAGTAAACAGTTGCTTTTATGGGTGCCAATAGTTGAAATGAGTATTGAAGAATCTGATGCTAAGAAAATTTATTTCAAGACTCCTATGGGAATTGGCAGATCATTTCCTGTTACTGCTTTTATGAGTCCAGAGGAAAATAAAATTTATCTGGAGAATGTCAAGGAGCCATAATGAATTAAAGGGCTCATGGACAAATATGTTAATTGGTTGTTATTCATTGCAATTTTTATGGAGTTTTCATGTATCTTATAAATATATTTATGCTATGTACGCTATTGAATTTATTTAGCATGCACAAGAAATGACATTACAGTCGGTAATGAGGAGGATCTAAATTAAGCAAATTAAATAGACAAAAACACAAGTATCGAGTATCGTACTTAATAGATCGTGCCAACCTTCAAGATAAATTTGTCCTCAAATATGAAAAAAAAAATAAAAATGGGCAAAAGACAATCTCCTTTAACCTCCCCACTCCCCTATGAGCCCCCACGTCTCTCACCCACTCCCTCAATTGGTCAATCCCAAACTCAATATTCTACAATTTGCATAAAAGTACTTGTATATGTATTTTTTTCTTCGGCTACTCGTCTTATATTATCTTTGTGTTGGAGCATTGTGTTGTCAAATTTTAAATAATTGCAAGTACATAATCTATTGGAAAATAAAAAAATAGCAAAGAAATCGATAAAGATGGACAAAAACCAATCCAAACCGATCAACCCATCCAACCCAACCCGATCGGTTTGGGTCGATTTTTAACCTAAATTAAATTGAGTTGGATTTTGAAAATATATTTTTGATCGGGTTGAGTTGGGTTGGGTTGGGTTGGGTTGGATTGCAGGTTACCTCATAACAACCGACTCAACCCAACTCAACCCAATCCTCTTATTAAAAAATATTTTAAAAATTAAAATTAATTTAATTGAGTCAAAGTCTTTCAAATTTCTAATTTTAATGTAATTGAAATTAGCCAATTTGAACTGGATTCAAACTTTAAAAAAAATCTCAACAAAATTAACAATAAAGGTTCCAAAGTGTATTTGGGCTCCAAAAAAATTTGCTCAAGCGTGAATTTTTGCCTCAAAAAAAAAATTGTCCTAGCGTGAATTAGGCCCAAGCCCAAACCGACCAACCCCACCCAATCCAACCCATACCAAACCGACCAAAGCTTGGGTCGGTTTGGGTTGGGTCGGGTCACAACTCTTGGTCGGGTAGGTTTGATTTGATTTTTTGTCAAATCGAATATGTTAGGTTGGGTTCGGGTTGAGGCCAAAACAGACTCAACCCACGCCCACGCCCACGCCCTACAATGAAGAAAGTCTAATTTAATCCGAATTAACTATTATTCTAGGCTAGTTGGGTCGAAAAAGTTCAGTTGAAAGAATTTAACTTAAAGACTAATTAATTATGTTAAAACAATTAAATTGAAGATTCAAGTTGTTTAAAGTACCAAGGTTTTGCAATCCACCATTGTTTAAACTTAGCAATTATCTAATTATTGATTAATTCTAAAAAATAAACGACAATTCGAAATCAATTTATTGTCGTCTTAAAATATTTATCAACTAAATCCAAAAGAAGAAAAAAATTCAATATCGACTTCCTTTTGCTTCAATCTTAAAATACTTAAGCATTTCCCGTATCAAACTCAATTAAAAGAAAACAAAGTATCAAAGGTTTCACAACGTAAGTAATATATGTATCCCAAATCGATAATAAAATAACAGAGAATCAAAAGAAATTAATACAACACGTTTAAGCACCAAGCACGAATTAATTAAATTAATTTCTAACAATAAAAAAATACGTGATATTTAAGATGAAATAAATTTTATTTAATTAATCCAACAAGAACGAGCCATAAAAGTTATAGCTCGAAAACGGAATTAAAGGATAACAAGATAATCACTTCGTTTAAGCAAAGTTTCATCGTCTACTTTAGCTCAAGAAAATTAGAAAAATATAATTAAATTAAAAACAAAAGATTTGATAGAACCCGGCATGGATTGAAGGAGAATAAATCTTCCAAAAACTCTTCTTTGCCACGTGATTCTTCTCTCTTGATTCTTGTCGTCTTCCTCCTCTCTTAATTTGACCTAAATTCAGTTTTTATATAGTGTTTTTTCAATTTTAAAACTCGTGCACGTGAAAAAACGAAAAAAAACCCCAACTTAGAGTTAAAAATAAGCCCAAAAAATTCTAGACGAGATGCGGTTTGCTTGACACGGCCCATCCGCGGCAAACAACACCAAAATCAATTGCCGCGGTCAACCTTGACTACGGCAAACAGTGAGAAATTGGAACAAAATTGGTTCCAATCCCAATTTTGCAAGGTTGGTCCTTGAAGTTTCAATATGTATTTTATTTGGTCCTCATTTCATGTTTTAATTGCACGTTCAGTTTTGTTTGCTCCAAAATTTTATGTTTGGTCCCAATACTTCAAAAACATCCATCTTGATCTCCAAATCTTAATAATTGTTCACAATATCCTAATTCAAATGAGACCCTAATTCAAATGAGACATTAATTAATACTTTTATCAATAATTAATGAATAACAAAATAAGATAAGCGGTAACATATATACTATAATTGCGTTTATCTAAAACTCCCAAACTTAGATTTTACTAGTCATCGAGCAAAAATTGAGTTAAAAATACTATTTATTCTTTTTTTTTTTTAATCAAAGCACTTTACATTCACTTCATCAATCAAACTAATAACAACTAATGGATAAAAACATAATTATTATCAAAGTTTTGGAGAAATATCGCTTCCACATCCATCAATTCACACATATCAGTGAAATATACTCTTGCAATTAGATTAGCTATCAAAACTACAGTAATCAATCAATTTCCAAGAATATCATGTTAATCTGTACACTTGCAGAAAATTAAACACATAAATTTGCTAACAAAGTTGAACTCAAAAATATAACAAAATTCACGATGTGCAAAAAATGCAATGGGCGATCGCCCGGGCCAATGTTTTGGTCTCCGTTGCGTTTTGTTAGTGTTGGACGTTTGCCTAGATTTAAAACTTTTCCTATGCGGCTATTTTTCAAACGACCGTAACTTCTTGTAGAACATTTCAAATTGAGATCCGTAAAAAGTGTTGAACTCGTAATTCAATTATCTTTCTAATGGTATATCATTTTTCTTGTGGGGATTTTAATACCAAAATGTGTGCTCGAATTTCCCCACATGCTTCGGTAGGTAGTTCTCAATTCAATTCTTTGGCTTTCCACGTTTGATCATTTGCTTCAACTCTTCATTATCACTCCAACACACCTTAAACTTATTGATTTATCTTCTTCCTCATCCTCTAACGTTTGGCTCTTGATATTCATTTCAAAAACTCAATTTATTCTCATTTATTCGTCGATTTCACCAATTGTTTATAAATAGGTCCAAAACTGAAAT
The DNA here is from genome assembly GCA_023638005.1 of Forsythia suspensa. Taxonomy (NCBI): domain Eukaryota; kingdom Viridiplantae; phylum Streptophyta; class Magnoliopsida; order Lamiales; family Oleaceae; genus Forsythia; species Forsythia suspensa. The sequence goes on from CM042676.1 coordinate 46,633,998, forward strand.
AGAAAGAAAAATACAATAAATTAAGTAGAAAATCTATAAAATAACGAAACATAAGCTTAGTATTAAAGCTCTAATAAGTGCATAAAATGCACTTATCAGGGACCATATGTAGTGAATACACATTTTTTGAACTCCATTTTTTTATATTTTTTTCAAAAGAGATAATTTTTTACTTTGATCTATTTTACTTTATACTCTTCATCCCCATCTTCTGATTCTCTCATTCTTCTTCGTTCACCATTCACTTTTTTTGGGAACCACCATTTGATATAGATTTATCTATACGTTCTCAATTATAAAAATGACATGAAATATGAATTACATTATGAACGTGTATTAGCTCAGGGTAGTGATACTTGGCTAACAAAGAAAATTCAAAGATTTTTTTTTCTTACATTAGGCTTCAAACTGGCTGCTAGGGGTCAATGTTCATTTCGTAGGCTATAAATGCTCAAAAGCATCAAAGATGGCCTCACTATCACTTTCTAGACAGCAAATTAGTCATCCAACAACACTAATCTTACGGGCTTTCAAGTGCGATGATACCTAGAAGAAGAAGAAAACTGACCATAGTGAATGTAAAAATTAGGTATAAAGAGGGTTTTCTCCAATAAGATATAAGGATCAAGAGTCACTTGAAAGTGCGCGAAAACTTGGAAACGAGGACCAACTTATAAATATCCAAAAGATGAAGGACTTGGATTGTAATAAAAGAGGACAAAATTGAAATAAAAGAAGAAATTCAAAGACTAAAGTGGAGACATTAGAAAGATGAAGGACTTATTGTGCAAATAATCAGGGGCTTAAGCTGCTAAAATTGGAGGAAGTAGTTTTATTATTTTAGTTAAATTATAGTTTGGTAATTCTTTTGGGACACAACTTCTACATCAAATTAATATTTTTTGAGATATATAAATAGAGATTATGTTTTAAACAAAATGGAAACCATATACAATAATCAAGAAGAGATTGGAGACGAAAATTATATGAATCAAGTTAGAATTTCAAACTTTGTAAGGAAGAAATAAATTCTTGATGCAAGATCTTCATCTATTACTTGTTTTCACTTCAAAACCTAGTTATGTATTCTATTCCCTTCTTTTGTTTTTATTCTTTAGTGAGTTGACTTAATTAGATAGGACTAATTTAAACTCGAGAGAAGTAAATTAGGTTAAATTCGTGAATTCGACCGAGTACAACGTTAGGAAGAAAACTTGAGAGAAGAGATTGGATATGATCACTATGGTGAATTCGTGAATTATGACGCTTTAATCATCATATTTGATAAATAATTATTATTTGTATTCACATACGTTATTATATTATTTTCTTAATTAATAGTTATATGTTAATAATTAAAATAAACGATTCCAAATTATTTTCAATAGATTACGATTGGGATTAATTGAGTTAATATCTAAAGAAAATAGTTTTTGTGGGAACGATAATCCGGACTCATTATGGTCCACTTTATTACTTGTTTGCGATATTATGCACTTGCAATTATATTTTCAATGCACTAGTACCAGTTCATTCAACCTATTATTTCTTAGTGCTTACTTCGATTCTATAAAATCGAGACTCTAAGACCTACGAATATCATATTTTGACGGGAAATTAGCGTGAATGGTCCCTAACGTATGACATTAGTGCTCATACGGTCCATAACCTTTTATTTTTAGTGAAGTGGTCCTTAACCTATCAATTTAGATGAGCAAGTGGTCATTTTTTATGGATTCCGTTAAAAATCTATCCATTTAGGTACGCAAATGTTCCATCTTATTTTTTTATCTTTATTAATGTGGGTAAAATTGTCAAGTTACATTTCTTTTCTTTCATTTAATTGGCGTAAATGGTCCATAACCTTTATCTTAGTGTGGAAATGGTCCACAACTTTATTTTTTGGCACAACAGTCCCTAACCTATATATTTTTGTGCATAATTGGTCCTTATTTGATGAAAAAGGCAAAAATACCATTAGTTTTAATTCAAGAAATTTACAATTGGATTTTTAACCTTTGCAAAAAGTAAAAATGGGTACAATATTTTAATTATTTTTTTATAAAAAATTAAAAGATACTAACAAATTGATAATATACTAAATTATTATGTATATTTTATGAACTATTATAAAATAACTAAAATTTAAGCTCATAATTATGTGGCAAAGTTTTTTTTTTTTTTATGTTGTAATGATAAAATTAAAATTTGAATTTTAAATAATATGGTTACTTAATAATAATAAAATAATTTTAATTAACACATTTGTTAATAATTATGAGCTTAAATTTTAGTTATCTTATAATCGTTCATAAAATATACAAAATAATTTAGTATATTATCAATTGATTAGTTTATTTTAATTTTTAAAAAAAAATTAAAGTATCGGACCCATTTTCACTTTTTACAAATGTTAAGAATCCAATTGTAAATTTATTTAATTAAAACTAATGATATTTTTGTCTTTTTTATTAAATAAGGACCAATTGTGTACCAAAACATATATGTTTGAGACTGTTACGCCAAAAAACAAAGGTTAGTGACCATTTCCACACTAAGGTAAAGGTTATGGACCATTTGTGCCAATTGAAAGAAAGAAAAAAATATAACTTGACAATTTTACCTCAACTAATAAAGACAAAAAATAAAAAACAAAAAACGAGAGGGACCATTTGCGCAACTAAATGGATAAGTTTTTAACGGAATCCATAAAAAAAGATCAATTGCACAACTAAATGGATATGTTAGGGACCACTCCATAAAAAATGAAAGGTTAGGGACCATTTGCGCCAATTTTCCTATTTTTGCGGTACCACCACATTCTCTTTCTATTTAATTACTAGTTGTAGGACGTGCGATGCACGTAAGGTAGTTCGTATGATACTTACTTTGTTGTATTTTAATTTGTAATCTATACAGATATAAAATAGTCCGAGTATAATTTGCAATAAATGGTTTAAAAAAATTAGCATTCAACATATATAAGATGGATAATCAAAAGACATACTTTTTAAATATAAATATAACAAGCAAACAGTTATTTGAACAAACCAGAACATGTGGTTAATTGTATAACTGTTTTCAAATTGTTTACTAAGCAAAATAGTAGAAGTTGAAAAATACGAATATGTTTGGTAGTGCTGAATTTATTTTTTAAGTGCTTATATTATAAGTTGTGAGTGAATGTGTGGATAAAAAGTAAGTTGTAAATTATGGGTCTTAATTTTTTGAACAGAAATCATTATCAAAGATAAAGATAAGATGTACTAATTAATAGGTTGATGATAAAAAATGTGATAACAAATAGTTAGGGACATAAATGTGAAAATTAGATATTGTTGAGGACTTTAATGTGCATTAAAATGAGGGACAAATATTTTGTCAAACTTTTGTATTTGTTATTTATTTTGTTTATTTAAAAATATGATAGAAATTTTTTTTATGTCCACTTAATTAATTTTTTGAACAAAAATCATCATCAAAAACAAATATAAGATGTATTAATTAATAGATTGATGATAAAAATGTGATAACAAATTGTTAGGGACATAAATGTAAAAATTAGATATTGTTGAAGACTTTTATTACACTTATATAAAATATGGTGTGGTTGCGTGGTTTAAATATAATTATCCAAACACAAAATTAAAAAAAAGGAACAAAAAGGGGAAAAAAAAGAAGGAAGTTTGGCAAAATGAAATAAGAATGTTGGCCTATTTTATTAAGGTAGATATAAAAATGGTGTGGTTAAAAAAAAAACAAAAAAGAAAAAAAAAGGAACAAAAAAGGGGGGAAAAAAGAAGGAAGACAGCCACATCTGAAGTTGACACGTGGCAAAATGAATAGTAAGAATGTTAGCCTATTTTATTATAGGTAGAAGTATGTTATAATGAAATTCAATTTTTTTTTAAACAATTAACATTATTATTTTTCATTTCGTTTAATATTTTTGTCTAAATGGATGATTTTATCAAACATGATTTTTAACGAAGCAACTATTATATGAATATTCATCAAATTAAGACTGTTATAAAATTATAAATAATTATTGATGAGAATTGTCTTATTAGGATACCTATAAAATAGTTATAATTAGTTTAATAGTGTGTTTGGAAGAGCTTTTTGAAGTTTAAAAGTACTTTATAAAGAGTAAAATTACTTTTAATTATTTTTATTATTGTTTGGTTAAAGTCAACAAGTATTTTTTGACCAACAAAAAAAAAAGTTTAAAAAGTTATTTTAGAGAAGCCCAAATTTTAGACTTCTTTAAAAAGTTCTAATTGAACTTTTACGGAAAATTATAATTAACATTTAGTGAACTTCAAAATTAACAAAATTACTATTAATACATCAAAAAAAGATATTAATTAATTTATTACATTAATTACTTATATCAAATTGTCACTTCATATATTTATATAAAGTGAAAAAAAAATATTAGCGTGTTAAATAATATAATACAAATTATACATAATATGTTTGATTTAAATAATTAATTACTATTTAATCAAATATATCAAAATAATCATGTTATTATGATTAAAGTAATATATTAAATTTAATAGTTATTATATGATATAAAAATATATGATTTCTTATAAAAAAAAATGTGAGTTATACAATAATTAATTATTATTTAGTTAAATATAATAAAATAATCGTGTTATTATAATTAAATTAATATATTAATTTCAATAGTTATTATAAGATATAAAAAAATTATTTATTTAAAACAAATAATATGAGATATATAATAAGTAATTACTGTTTAATCAAATAAATATAACGTTTATGTAAAAGTACTTTTATAGTTATGCAACCAAATATTCAATTTAATATTCATAATTCTTTTTGAATTCATATTCAAACACTCAATAGCTTTGTTACAAAAGTTTTAGTCTAAAAATTCTACTACAAAAAAAATTTCTCATCGCTAAAAGCTCTACTTGAAACAGTTGTACCAAATGGACTTTTACGGTTTGTGTGCAAACGTACCCTAAATTTATAACTCTAATTGTAACTTTATGTATATTAGTATACCGCTTTTATTTGCAGTGGTATCCGACTGTAGTAAATGATTTTAATAGATTGAGGGTTGAAAAAAATCTGTCGAAAATTGAAAGAAAGATAATTTTGTTTGACGAGGGTTTGATTTTAAAGAATATGAAAAAATTGAGAAATTGAGAGAGAGTGATGAATTTTGGTTTGAAAAAAGATGAAAACGTAGTGAAGTACGTATATTTTATTTTTTGGAGAAAATCTCTTGAGATCAGTGATTAAATAAATCTAACGTTATAATGGATTATAGAACACATATTTTGACATCAAATCTCATATTTTCTCTATTAAATTCGTTTTATAACAAATAAACAATTCCCCTTTTCTACAGCAGGCAGTAGTCCCTTTCGATCTTCTCGATCCTTCCCAATTTCGAAAACATGGACTCGTCACTAACTACTGCATCAGGGGCGGCAACCGGCGGCGGGAATGGCGTAATTATTCCACAATCCAACGACACATCCCCCATGGAATCGTCAGCCGCCGCCGCAACTCAGACGGACGATTCAAAACAGAACTTAACCCTAGTTATCAATTCAATCCAGAAAACGTTGGGCATCCTCCACCAGCTCTACCTTACCGTCTCCTCTTACAACGTGGCATCCCAATTACCCCTCCTCCAGCGCATGTAAAAACCTAATTATTTTATTTTATCATCTGCACTTTTTTCTTTTTCTGTTTTTTTTTTTTTAATTGAGTTAGTCCATTTTTCTTGAAACGTTGTTTTAATTCAAAATTGGTTCCTTTTTGTTTGGAATAAAAAGGAATAATTTAGTGTTGGAGCTGGATAATATGACGAAATTAGCGGAGAACTGTAATATTCAGGTGCCCATGGAGGTTCTTAAGTAAGGTTTTTTTTATTGAAAATGTTCATTAGACCGGTGAATTACTAGTATCTATTCGGTTTTACTGGTTTAATAGTCATTATACATTATCTTGATTATGCCTGTAGTTTGATAGATGATGGGAAGAATCCAGATGAATTTACACGGGATGTGTTGAATAGTTGCATTGCCAAAAACCAGATTACTAAAGGCAAAACAGACACCTTCAAGGTTGGTCTTTTTCTTTAAAATACGGCATTTGATTTTTTAAAGCTATGTAAAGTAGTTTGCTTTCTCATTTTGAACTAGTTTTATGACTGTTTGCAACCTGTATTTTGCTTAAGTATCGAGAAGTTCCTTTCATTTAAGTGCTTTTGTAGTATTTACCTGCAACTGATGTATATGTCTTATTATGTTGATGAACTTAAAGGGTGCATGTCTGCATTTTCTTCCGTAATTTTGCGCCCATTCACTGTTAATCAAATATATTCTTGGGCAACAAAGTCTGATTTTACTTCTTATCTGAAGAAAGGGGGTAGGCAGAGCTCTGGTTGTAACTGGGGAGTGTTCAAGACTATCTCGATACAATCAACCTGCTTGCAGAAGCAAAGAGGACTTGCAATTACTGTGTGGAATCTGCAAGAAGTAAAAGTAACAGTGGCAAAGGGCAAAGAGTCGTAGTGACATTATACTTCCAAGGAAAAGCTCAATAATAAAAGCTAAATCCCTAGTCAATATTTGAACAATCATGCCTGTACCTTCTGTTTGCTAGAAATTAGGAAGTTGGAATATCCAATTAGGAGAAACCATAATATATTTATTAGTTCCCCTTCCAATGAAGCAAGAGATTCCTATCAAGGACTATCTGTTTGGCTACTGCTATTGACTGACCTCTAGTTGAAGTTGAATCCATTCCCCCCACCCATTTTTCTACAGATCAAGAGTGTGTTGCCATACGTAAATTCAAAAAATGTTAGAATCTAACATAAGGAATAAAACTATAAATTAGGTGAACATAGAAAGAACAAAAGCAAGAAAGGAAGTCTTTTGAAGTTGCCTGAGTTTACTTCATTGGTTTCCTTTATACAGTTTTACATTTCCATACAGATGAATGGATACCTAATTGGTTGAAGTTTTTAAATTATTGCCAATCATTTGAATATTCTATCACCTTCTTTTCTAATGAAAATGAAAAGAAAAAATGGTTGACCTGAGTGACATTATCCATGCCCTCTACTTGTTTTGCTATCCTAGGAAGTTTTGTGAACATAGTTGTCCTTACAATTGATGTTCTTTACTTTTACCTTCTTTTGTTGTTTTTTTTCTCTAATTAGTTGTATAATTGGGATTCAAGATCCGTTCATTCTCATCTATTTCTGAATCTTGTTTACCCTTTAATGAGCTGAGGGTGTAAATGTTAGTCAGGCAACCTAATTCATAGGTATTAAGGCCTAGGAGATCCTTGATTTGAAGTTCAAAATTTTTTGCTTTGCCCTCAATTGTTGATTGGCTTTCCTTGGGGTAGATGAAGCTCGTAGTTGGAAATAGGCTCGGTGTCTTACCAGTAAAACTGCACTAATTTCACTGTTTGTTTATCATTGATTTAGTCCTACTACTATACTGTTGGAAAAAGAACCATATTCATAATAAAAGCCATGATAGAATAACTTAACAGAGGCCACCTGTAAATTCCTTAAGCTTTTTATAATCTAATAAATGCTAATATGAATTTCTGGTTATAGCTTAATGTATCTTTAACAGATTCATTTCCTGTACATGGCCATGTATATATAAAGGTTCTAACAGTGTTTGATGCGAGCTAAAATGAAATAACTGTTACTTCTTTTATGATGCAGAGCTTGAGAAGGCACCTGCTCGAGGATCTGGAACAGACATTTCCTGATGAAGTTGAAGCTTATAGGGAGATACGTGCAGCTTCTGCAGCTGTGAGTTAAATTTTGCTTACTTTATGGTAACATATTACTAATGTGAAGCAATGAAAATTTTTCTTTACAATATATTTGTGTTAACTTACTATGTTTCTAGCGGGATTGTTGCTAAAAAATAACTCATAATTTTATTATAATAAAATATTCAGGTTATGTTCACTTCATGTGATGCTTATGAGCTATAATGTTTCATCATCATAATATCATGTGTTGGCTAAGACAGAGGAACTCGTAATTCCTGGAAAATTGTTGATGAACATTTGTGTATTTGTGAAAATTCAGAGTAATATGTGCACAAGTTTTAGGCCACGCTGCTCTGGGGTGTGGGGACATAATGTGCTTGGCTCTGGAATAATTGGGACAGTTAATATTGCAAGATGGTATTAAAATATCTTGAAGCTTTTCCTTTGCTGCAGCACTAGAAATCATGCATGTTTGCTAGTCAAATCTTTTTATGAACGATAAATGCGAAGTCTTTGCTAAATGTTGATAAGCTGAAAATATCAGCTTTCATACATCTCAACTTTGCATCTTCTTGGACCGAATCTATTACCTGCTTGCCACGGTCAAATGTTTTCAGTCGTAAATATGTCTGAAGTAAATATATTCTTTGTTGCCTGTTTCAATTTATCACATCACAGATATGATGTTTGATGGTAATGAAATGAATGATGAATATCAAATGCTATGATCTTTACCTGCCTGAATTTGAAGTACATAGCACCACAAAATTGCTTGAAATGGAAACATAGAGTTCTAGGTTCAAGTACCCGACATTGTTTTCATGTGTTGTAAGTGATGGGATAGGTAAATCGACTTCATCAACCATATCTACCAATGGAAGACTCTTATATTTGCTTTCCCTGGAGAATAGTCTCACAATCTTTAAATGGAAATGGGTATTGTACCCCGCCACCCCCAACAGATAAAAAAGGTGAAGGAGAAGAATGAACACTGTAGCTGTAAGGTAGAGAAGATGTTCAACTTCTGCAAGTGGATAAATAAAGTGTAGACTCAAAGGACCAAGTAGCAAATTTTTTGTAATTGGCTAATGGGATTTAGCTTGTTTATAAACTCTTGGCTTGGCTGGCTATATATGTTGGACAAAAAACCTTTAATTATGTCAGTTGATATGGTTAGGACTTGAGCACATTAAGGTTTTCTATTTAGTACAGTAGATCTTTATAACAAAGAAAGCACTAAACCAATGGTGCTCTGTTTCACTAAATTGTTATTTTAATTTTTTCTTTGAAATGTTACATTGCAGCTGGAAACATATTTTAATTTGATGTTATAAGCTCTAAACTGTTTTTGTCTAATACAGGAGACAAAACGGTTTGCACAAGCACAAAGCACGTTACCAAATGGTGATGCGAAGGTGAAAACTGAGATGTGAGAACCGTGGAATTGAGGAACCGGTTTAGTCAACATCCGTGTTTACTGTATGTAACGCGAGGCTTGTCTAATAGTTTGCTTTTATTGGGTTTTTTGACGAACTAATTTGAGAATATGGTGCTTTGCATGAAATATGAAACTTGAACATTGATTTCAACCATAAGTTGTAAGTTGATGTTTATATATCATTCCGACATTGGCATTGAGTGCTGTACATAATTGAGTACCTTTCAGATTAAGGAATCATTATATGCCAATCCTATCCAATTAGGATATTTGCTCAAGTGTTTTATTCGTAGAATATATATAAATACATTCTTCTAGCATAAAGAGCATTTAAGGATGAAGGAAAAAGAAAATACTTGGGAATTGGTTGTTGGAAGAGGTATAAATGTTAAAATGAATAAATTGGACTCTTATCCAAATCCTGAATACAACGTTTGAAGCTTTGACGAGTGAAGTGGTGGACAAAAATGGACAGAGGGCCTCGAGGTTCCCGATAATGTCTTTCGTTTTAATAAATGAAGAAAATTGAAATTCAAGGTTGTACTTTTGTTTGTGTATGAATGTATATAGGTTTAAATGGTACTGACATCTAATGTTAGGCTCTGTTTATGATTTTCTGCTTTGTTTTTTAATGAAAAGCATCTTTTCTTGAAAATTAAACAAACCCTACACTTTGGGTTATGGAAAAGGTTCCTCCTCTTTTCCCCTTTTCAACTACTACATTTGCCAATTGATTAGAGCATCCAAGCAAATTAAATTATTTAATAATTGTGGTTTAATTTGAGAGAAATAAGCAAATAAGCAATATATAAATGTCACCTATAGCACTTAGGATTACTCGTATTAATAATTAATTAATTATAAAGTTGAAGAAAAATATATTTCATAAGGTAAACGACAAGTGGGTTTACTTTGATCAAATAAAGCATGGAGAATTGGGCCAAAATAATTGCAACTTTTAGCAAGAAATAAAAAAAAAGGTACACACACACGATACCAACTTTAAAGATTGAAGAAAACAAGGAAAAAGTAAGGAGGAGAGAAAATCAATGAAATTTTTGGGTTATTAGGGTTGGTTGGTAGGTCAAATAGTGTAATTTGGGGACATGAAGTCAAAAAGTTGTTGTAAATTCCTGTTTTGCACAAAGATCAATAATTAATACTGTCATTTACATAGAGTCAATATTAATCAAAGTACATCATTTATTAATTATCACTTTTACCTAAGTTTGTAATAACACATTTGCCTATTACTTTTTAAACGTGCCATATATAAGTATAGATAGACAAAGTTATAAAAATTATCTCCAATGCATGATGATAAAGACTCCGTCTAGTTGATGTAGCACATTAAAAAATAGACTCCGTCTTAGACGGATTTTTAAACGAAATGATTCAGCAAACTTAAATTAAACTCAGCATTTTATTTAAAAAAAAAGTCTTGCAAGGAAAATAAAAATTGAAGACCCGCTAATTTTAAAATAATAATAATGCCATATAAGCAATAATATTAGTTTTAGACGGAATTTATTGGAGATGAATTTTTAATTTCACCATCTATTCGATAGGCGCAGAGTACACTACGTTTATGCATTTTACTACTACTACGTAGAGTCGATAATGTACAAGAGTGTATTGGAGATGCTTTAAGCTTTCAAACGAGATTAATCTCTAAAATTGGCATGCATTTTTGCCTAATTACATACTTTGGCGAATGGGTTGAGAATTAAATACAGAACTCGATCTATAAAATCACATGAAATTGAAGAATTATACTCGTTTAAGGAGAAAAATGAATTAATTCTTAATTTGTCGCTTATGAACTTTTGAAAAAAGTAATTTGAAACTTTTTGATACACACGTAACGTAAGTAATCTATGCCTAGCTAGGCGCACCATATTATTCAACTGCCTAAGCTAAATTTGAATTTAGGCCAAGTGGCTAGCAACAATGCAAAATATTGTTCAACTACCTAAATTAAATTTGAATTTTGGGCAAGTAGCTAGCAATGGAGACTTTGGAACCAACTTTTCATGCAAATGGTTAACTGGCAATGTCTTTTTGAATAAGATCAAATTTCCCTTTTTCTTGCAGCATCCAAGGTCATGCCTATCTTATCACATCCCCAAATTTCGAGATGAATATGGATTAAAATTAGTGCTAAAAAGTTAATACATTTATATATGGTGTTGACAGAACTACCCCTTGAAAAAAATAATTTTTGAATTGTTTTTTCATAGTAGGTCCTGAAGTATAAAATTTTTAAGTAGTAGTTCTTCTTCCAAAAATTCTGGCTCCGCCCTTATTTTAAAGGAAAATTTGACGATTTTGCAATCCAATTAGGGACTTGTGTGCCTAATTTCGTTAAGGTTGAGAACTTTTTTCTTAAAAATTCGTGCTCATTTTCTTCCATTTGCATTGGTAATAACAAAGAAAATTATCTAGGTAAAGAAAGGTTATAGAGAAAAGAATCTATTGCAGTATTGGTCACGTGACAATTTAACTTAGATTTGAATAGTTTTGCTATGAAAGGTTGAATACGAACTCATTCTTTTTAAAGATTGGTGACTAACTTGCTATTCGAACAAAATATCTAGAACGAAATAGTGCAATTTTCCCGGAACTAGAGATGCAACAGCAGAGTGAATGCACCTGACAAAATGATCTAATCAACTTGATTTTTGAGATCATCAGGACACACACATATCAAAAAATTGCTTATAGTATGCTATGGAGTGATTAGGTAATCTTGTTTCTACTATTTACAAGGGAGTGATAAATGAAAGCAATTCACTGTCTTCCATATGTTTACTTGCATTACATACATTTTATGTATATATATAAAGATAGGGTAGGGGGTGGGGTGGGTCGTGGTCATTTCCAGCATCAAACCACAGTTGTAAGCAGTAGGGTCATGTAGCTTTTATGAATATGTTTGTCTTTTCTCATACACTCTCTTTCCTTTCCCATTCATTATTTATCATCCCCATTCTCACGCAAAACAACCCACAAATTTATATATCCCCCCTCTTTCTTCACTAAGACAATATCCCACCATTTCTTTTCCTCTTTTGCCATCTGAAAACTTGAATTTAAGACACGGAAGATGAAGAAGTAGAAGAAGAAGAGGAAGCTCAATCTTTTGAGGGGAATGTTGTCCGGCCCGAGGCCATTAACAAGATCTACCCATTAAAAAGGGTTTTCTCTGTTGATCAATGGATCAATCTTGATCATTGAATTTAATGTGAGATCGGGTTGTGGATCATACGTTAGTGTCGTCGGACCAGGCTTCATTCCCCCCAATTCATGCTTTTCCTCTATCAAGATCATATGTTCTGTGTTTTTTTAACTTCATAGTCTTGAAGATCCTGATCTTTCATAAGGTTTGTTAATACTAATCTGACTCATTGATTTGATTGATTAATTGACTTTTGGATTTTTGATGGTTCAGGTGAATTATAGTGATTAATCCATGCAAGAACAGATTGCTGCAATGATTAAAACTTTTTACTTTTTCTGCAGGTTAATAGATTCATCATCATCATCATCATCATCATCATCATCAGTCATGTATTTTTTATATGAAGATACTATTTTGTGGATTTGTGTTGATTTTTTCTTTTGTCAGTCTGAGTCTTATCATTTATGCTGATTTTCTCATCATGATTCAAGAATCTGTCTGTCTGTTTCTGCAGCTCTTATCTAATCCACATGCCCTTTTAACTTTTTTGACTTTTTAAATGTCATCATTACCATCTTCCCTGGTTACTTCATTAGGGTTCTAATTAGTGGTGTGTCAAAGTGGGCCGAGATGGCGGCTTCAGTTTCGTGTCGATTCATATTTAGTTTGTGCTGGGCTTGATTGTCTTACAGTATATTTGGTAAAAAAAATTGTAGAGTATAAGTACGGAATATGTAGATAAAAAATAGGTAAAGTTGTGGATTATACAAAATATGTAGATAAAAATAATATTTGATTAATTTATAAGTACTTATAAGCACTAACAAACAAACTCTAACTCACCGATCCAGTTCTTAGTCCAAGTCTAGTCCGAACCATATTTGTAAACGGGATTGTTCAAACCCACAACGAGTCTAAATCGGGACCCCTATTCAATGTATCCATGTGTTTGTTCAATAAGAAACTCACCCACTACTACATGTTTGATTTTGTTAATAAATCTACCAAAAAGATGTGGTAAAAAACAATTAATGTTGCCACACATTTTATGGGACCAAATTTTATCAACTTGTCAACTATACATTTAATCAATTTTTATCAAAATCTGCTAACAAACTGAACAAAAACACTTAAATTGAATCCCACATTAAGTACTTTTATAATTGTAAAGATAATGTGAGTAGAACAAGTGTAGATGATGCATTTTCTTTACTTTTAAACAGTAGATAGATTTGAATAAATTTGGACTCCAGTTCTAGGAATGCTTTTTATCTGCAAAGGAAGTGAATGAACAAATCAAAACGTAGATTTATTTCCCAAATTGCTTGCTAGTTTTTGTTCATGTGATAAAACAAAATACATGGAAAAAGCAAAAGGATGACTCTTTTATCTTATGTATTCTCTTACACTGGAAAAGCAAATTTGAACAATTCATGTGGATAAGCGTGGAAGTTAATGATTCTTCCTGTCTGGTCTGGATTAACGTTGCATAGTTTCAAATCTCAAGGTTCTTCCACTCCTCCTTCACGTTGTAGCTTTGAAGACGCCGACTCAGACTCAATTGTGTTTTGCTGGATTCTACCACTCCTCTGTTGGACTGCTGCCCATAGATAGATTTTTATGTAATTGAAATTTTGAGAGGGTGTTTACTTACCTTTTAAATTTAAAAAGTGATATATAGATATAAATTATATTTAGAATCCAATTAATATCTTACATCATCTTATTTTTTCATATATCAGTATATGGTCAATTAATTTCCAAGCACCAATTGCATCAAAACCCTAATTGGAATACTTTGTTTAGCCATGGCTTTTTACTAATTAAGGTGGGTTGATATAAAGTAAATTTAGGCATAATAACTGGATATAAGAAGAACAATTGAAGATGGTACAGAACTGGAGTGATCTTCTCTTCTATTGTCTTTTTTGTTAATTTGTATCCACTTCTACTGCACTTGTACTTTTTTTTTTTTTTTTGAAGGCTTTTAGCATATGCACTCTGCTTACAATATTGCCTCCATTTGTTTGACAAAATGTATTTTTCATTCTATTTTCTTTTTGGTATAAGCACTTATTAATGTTTTAATGTTGCTTTTGTTGTTAGTATTTTTTCTCATTTCTTTTTCCATAATGGTTTGATAGAATTTTATTTTCTTTCATTTATCTATTTAAATTTTAATTATAACTAAATTTTATAAAATAGTGATGAAGAAATACTTCAAAACAATATTGATCGATTTAACTTCAACTACTATTATCTCCAAAGAGAAATAAGAAAAAGTACAAAATGATAATGTTGTAATGAAGACAACTTTTCTAAATCTTCCTACACATCTAAGAGAGTGGCCACGGATTTCAGAGTAACCTCCAAATATTCAAAACAAAGTTAGAAGAACATATTTACACAAATGTCATTGTCAACCTTGTGGTCATGATTTTCTTTGATGTGTAGAGATAAGTTGAGGCGATTTAACTCTAGTTGGTTTGAAGACGGTCGTACTTGGTTAGAATATAGCAAGAAAGAAGATGGTTTATTCTATCTATATGGTTATTTGTTTAAACCATAACAAGGAGAAAATGAGGCGGTGATTTTCAGTCACTTGTCAAAACTTAACATTGTGTTGTAATTATGTGCTTTAAATGTGATTTATGTAGAGATTATACTTCTAATTCTCTGATATAAACATAAAACAAACTTCATGCATTGATACCCCATAGTAGAATAGTGTTGTTGAAATGAAATATAGGCATATTGTTGAAATAACTCGTTTTCTTTTATTGTCTGTCAAAATTCAAGTGAATTCTGGGACGAAGCAATCTTTACTAATGTTGAAGCAATCTTTACTGTTGTTCATTTAAAAAAATAAAATTTCATTGTCTCACACTTCAAGTATATCATCATTTGAAACAGTATATGGGCATTCTCATAATTATTCTTTCTTCAGAGGTTTTTGTTGCATTTGTTTTGTTCTACGTACTAAAGTTGAGCGTAGTAAGTTGACTTCATGCTCTGTCATTTGTGTATTTTTAGGTTATGGTGAGAGACAAAAAGATTATAGTCATTTTGATCCTACTAGTAACAAGTTGTATGTCTATCATCATGTTGTGTTTTTTCTATTCATAATAATTTTTATAACATAACTAAGATTGAACTCATTTGAATTGACCCAACCTTTGATGATACGGATAGTCTATAATCCCATGCCCCATGTATTATTGATACTACATACACTACATGTACCAATGCATCTGCTCATGATGTCTCTACTTCTACATCTACTTCTATAGCCTCCTAAGCACGTATTGTGATTGTAGACTCCGTATCTTCGATATCCTTAACATTCTCGTAAGCCCATTAACTTACCATATTTTGGTTATTTAGATTCTTTTATTTTTTTGTTAACCTCTATTTACAAACTTTCTGAGCTTTATTCGTATAAAAAGGCATTTCTTGACCCTCTTTGGTAGCAAGTTATGACTTAGAAATTTTAACGATCACGGACTTTCTCCTACAGGCCTTTCGCCTAGAAGCTATTCTGTGCGCCGTTAACTTACGTACTGTCCACTGGAGGTTGGACTCCAAATTGGATTTGTTTTGCGTCCCCAGTGATTCGAACTCTTGACCTCCCATTAAGGAGAACTTAAGTGGAATGTTGGTACCAATTAAGCATTTTTTGTAACGACCACGGATTTTCTCCTACAGGCCTTTCGCCTAGGGGCTATTCCGTACGCTGTTAACTTACGTATTGTCCACTGAGAGTTTCATCCCAAAATGAATTTTTTTCGCGTCCCGAGTGATTCGAACCCTTGACCTCCTCCATAAGAAGAATTTATGGTGAATGCCAGAATTCTACTTAAGTTCCATTTATGAGGGAGGTCAATGATTCAAATCGCTGAGGACCCGAAACAAATTCAGTTTGGAGCTCAATCTCCAGTGGACAGTACGTAAGCTAACGGTGTACGAAATGGGCGAAAGGCCTGTGGGAAAGTCCGTGGTCTTTACAAAAAAAGAGAACTTTTTCCTCACAGCTTTTCGTTGGGGACTATTAAAGTCTTGCCGTTAGCTTACGAATTATCCACTGGAGGTTGGGCTCCAAACTGAATTTGTTTTGCGTCCCAACCATTCGAATCCTTGACCTTCGATTAAGGATAACTTAAGAAGAATACTGCTACCAATTGAGCAACTTGCCCAATTAGTACCAGCATTCACCATAAGTTCTTCTTATGTGAGAGATCAATGGTTCAAATCGTTGAGAAGGGAAAAGAAATCCAATTGAGAATGAAACTCTCAGTGGACAATACGTAAGTTAACGGCGCACGGAATAACTCCTGGGTGAAAGACCTGTAGGAGAAAGTTCGAGGTCATTACAGAAACTCTCTGCATTGCATAATGTTGATACTTGAGATTTGGTTCCATTATCACTTGGCAAACATGTTATTTGTTTTCGTTGGGTCTACAAGATCAAAACCAAATATGATGGCTCGGTTGGGCGATATAAAGCTAGATTAGTAGCAAGGGATTCACACAATAGTATGATATAGGTTATGATAAAACCTTTGCACATGTTACAAGATGACCATCATTTGTATACTTATTATAGTTGCCTCGGTTCATCGGTGGAGTATCTCTCGGATGGATGTTAAGAATGCCTTCATGAATGAGAGTCTTCGAGATTATGTTTACATGGTACCCTCCTAGTGTTTTCCATAATCATAGAGATGTTTGGAAATTTAAGAAAACACTTTATAGTCTAAAACAAGCACTTCGTGCCTAGTTTGAGAAGTTTTCTAGTGTTATTGTCTCTCTTGGCTTTTTGCCAAGTCATCATAATGCGTTCTATTTGCTTAGTGTATCTCGATAATTCGCATTGTTCCTTTGTTTTTTGGTATGATGATGACATGATTATTATTGGTGATAATGTTGATGAGATTTTTATTCTGAAGTTATAATTAGCTTGTCAATTTGAAAAGGAGGACTGGGTCTCCTTGCATTACATTTTGGGCATAGAGATTGCTTATTTTCATAGGGGTTATCTTCTGAGTCTAAGCGCATGCCACAAACGTCATTGAATCTTACTAATACTCAAAATGTTGATATTCCTCTTGAGACCGTTGTTCGATATTCGCCTTCTAATGGTACACATTTACAAAATCATACTTTATATCGTATTATTGTTGGTTGCTTGGTACATTCTACTATTATTCGTTCAAATATTGTCTATGCTTGACTTAAGAGAAAAAAATGGATAAAATCCGTGAGCAACAACCAATAGTGTAACGAAAGGCCAAGGTTAAGATTAAGACAAAAGTGTAAAGGAAGGTCAAGATTAAGAAACATAATATTTTTTTTTAAAAAGGTTAATTTAGAGTTTCTTATTTCCTATGTCACCAAGTTGCATGTTCTTTTCTGTTTGGCTATGATTATTAATAAATACATAATTATACTCAATTAATATAAATTCAATTTCTTTAAACACACTTTGAAATTTAAAAATATATAAAAAGAAAAAAGATATTTAGACTAGGAACGAGTTACTTGACCATTGTCGAGTAGCAAATAAAAATTATAAAAATTGAAAACCTTAAAAAGAAGTTTTTTGAGTGTGTGGATCAAGAAATCTATACTACATCTAAAAGTCCTTTAAAAAGATAAATATTTTTGGACTATTCTATTCTTACAATTTTTTTAAAATTTCATATTCACCCTTAGTATTCATTAATGTGTAATTATTTTTTAATATTTTATTTATTACTCTTTTATTGTTCATCATTATTGTACATTAAATTTTCGACAATTTACTAAATTTACAATTAAATTTTTTATACATTTAATCTATTAAATTAATTTTTTTTGCATTACATATATGAAATGAATAAGAAATGAGTTTCAAAAAAAAAAAAAAATGAAAAAATTGTGACTTTCTTTATTATCGTATTAAAATCTAAATTATGTTTGCCAAAACTGAAATGGAGATAAAAAATTATTTTTAATACATTAGATTACATTGATTACAAGCATGTTTGGTTCATTTTTTTTTTTTAAATTTCATTTTCAACCACATATTTTGTGGGACCTAAAACTTTATCATAATTATTAATTTTATTTTTCGTAAGATGCAGTCTTGAGATCATTAATTCCATAAGATTTGATATCAAGAGTTCATCAATCATCAAAGTTTAAATCACCAAAAGGTGTTCAATGAGTTTAAATTATTGTTGGTATTATCACTATATGAAACTCATCTCCTATTGTAATTGTATTTACATGAATGCAATTATCTTTTAATATTTATTTATTACTTTTTTATTGTTCATTATTATCGTACATTAAATTTTAACAAATTATTAAATGTACAATTATATTTTGTAAACATTTAATATATTAAATTAAATATAAATGCGAAAAGGTGATCTCAAAATTTTTTCTTTTTTGGCATTACGTAGATGAAAGAATTGAGAAATGAATTTTTTTAAAAAATGAATGGAAAAATTATAACTTTTTTTATTACTGTATTAAAATTTAAATCATGGTTGTCAAAATTGAAATGGAGATGAAAATATTATTTTTAATACATTGAATTACAGTGATTATAATTCACAACTAACATTTGAAACTTTTTTTTAATTTAATTTAATTTAATTAATAATTATATATATAGAGAAAGAGAAAGAGACAGAGAAGATTGGTAATTCTTTAATTTTTGTTTCTTACTTACATTTAAGTTGTTTTTATTTACATCGTCAAATTAGATGTGCTTAATAAAAAGAGAACATACACAAAGAATATTGTTTACAAGAAATCACTACTACAACAAATGTACAATATTATATTGTCAATCATTACCACTATTATATAGTTAATCATGATTCAAATTACTATTTGTATTACCAATATATAAAACTCATATTTGATTGCAAATATATTTCTATGGATATAAACAAAATATCAACATATAACAATACAATACAACATGTTATCAACAATCATATTTTCTATCTTTATTGCAATTGCTATTTTAACGTTTTAATTATTAATAAGTAAAAAATAAAAAATATTAAAATATTAAAAATTGACAATATGATTACTAAAATATGTGCAACACATGCATGTCTAACTAGTAAAATAAGAAGAGCATTTCTCAATTAGGACATGTTGGATAAATCATACCTTGTGATTGATCAAGATACCTTGATCTCATCACTGTACTCTTCATCTCTGGATGAAGTATTTTACTGTTTCTATACTTTGTTTTTTTTTTTTTTTTGTCATTAATTAAACAAGCCAAGGTTTATTTTATTTTAAAAATAAAAAATAAAAGAAAGGTTTTATTAGTATTTTTGAGAAAGAGGTCCTACTCAATGCTATGGAAAGTCCAACGTTAAAGTGCTACAAAGTCTTTTATCACCTATTTTAGTGCTACTTGCGTCAATTTCTCTGCATTTATTACAGGACTATCTTTTATTCTTTCAGGATCAAACGGGAAAATGAATTGATTGAGTAAATTAGATCGGTGAATTTGAAGAAGAAGAAGAAGAAGAAGAAGAAAGAAGAATGGGCTATGTACTGAGGGTGAGATTTGCGTCTTTCTTCACCGGCGCTGCCGTGGCATCAGCAGCGGGTATCTATTTTCTCCACAAGGATTATAAAATAGCTCACCACGCCATTTCTCAGCAGGTCCTATATATTTTTTAATTTTTTAAAATTATGTTTCCATTTTATTTCGTCTAAATACTTAAATATGGTTTATGTGGGTCTATAGGTATGTAGTTTTTTATTTTTGAATTGGAATAAATCCAATCGCATCATTGTTGAACGAATATGTTAAACATTGTTATAGGAAAAAGCTGGCTTAAACATAAAATTGGAGGAAAAGAGAGCTTAAAAAAAATGATGGATTTGTAGCTAATTGATAAGGGTTCAGAAAAGATTGAATCTTTACCGGATTTTTTGGTTTTAATTTGATGAATTTCGAAATGCCGTTATAGATTTTGACTAGAGACCTTTACACAATAGATTGAATTTGGTCATTTTTTCATATGGCCCGATGTATCTTTCTTTCATTTGAGTAGGTGTGCTTTAATTTTGATTTTAGAGTTCGGATTTCATATTTACAGCCTTTACAGGTCACAGCATAGTGCTGGTTTTGAGATGGTATGATATTATTAAACTTGCAAGAAAGTTCTGTTAGCTGAAAAAAGAGCTAAGATAAAATTATCTCGTGGTAGCATTTGTGTGGGAGAAATTGTTCTATTCGTTTCCAGCCAAAGGCCAATAGAGTGAATTATAAATATTCCGAGTAAATTGCTCGAACCTCGCACTTAGAGTGCAATGCATATTGCATAATGAGTTCACATGGGTTCAATAGATTTTCTATTAGGTTGGTCCTATTACTATTCGGATTCAAAGTCGTCTACGAGATTCTTTGTTAAGAGAGTCAAGTAATTGTTTAACTTTCTATATTTTATATTGTGAGTCCTAATACTCGAAGAAGAGTTCGAGATTATTTACTTGTCTAATTCATTATCCTTATGAGGACGAAGTGCTCTCATCTTCTGTTTCTTTTCTTTCTTTCTCCTTCATCCCTTACTTCTACAGCACGATTCTCGGTTACTCTTCATCAAAATCCAAAGTAGTCCCAAAAACTTACTAAAACTGTATCTTTTCTTCCGTAAATCATCCTTAATCCATTACAAAATCCATTGTCCCCTTTATTCACTTAAAAAAAATAACCACAATTAAATCCATCATGTGAAGCTTTATGAAGAATATTCTATTTCTGTACTGCTTCGGTTGATTATGAGAGCTTAAAGATGTTAACTTTCACTCCCACATTTACATAGAGGACAGAATTTTCCATATTTTTGCAGAGGGCGAAGCCTATGGTTATTTGACACTGCTGTCATAGTGTAAACTTGAAAAACCTCCACTGATCAAGACCATAGCTTACAATGCTTCTGAAATTTTTAGTTACAGGAATAGTTATTTTATTCTGAAACCAATTCACATGTAAACATGCAGAGAGACTTGAATCATTTGAGGAAGATATGTATCCCTTCTGCATTAGAATTTTGTCTAAGAAGTCCATAATTTGAGGATACCCGTAATGCGCCGAGGCATAAGCCCTGAGGCAATAAGAGTGTATTTTCGAAATATATTGTTAACAACAACATGCGTTCATGACACACTGAACACAGGTGAATTGATTGAAAATGGTTTCTTGATAATTTGTTTCCCGATAATTAAAATGTAATGCTGTTTTTGAGTGAAAAAATACCACTTTGAAATACATATAAAGGAGTCTTCTTTGAATGAGAAAATGGACTACCTTCTCTTGCAGGTCTTAGCACTAACTGTAGTCTCTAGCTGTTACATTAGATTTAAACTCTTTTGGAGTGGTTTGTCATTATATTGTTCATTTCTGGTTTCTTGTCAAACAAACCATGGTTGAATATATTATTAATAACCGTAAAATATAGTTCTACGAAGTATCCAAACTTATTTACAGAATCTTAATGTTTATGCCATGGGATCTACCTTGCTCCTGAAGATTTAAGTAGGAAGTTACTTTGATTTTCATGCAAATTCTTAATATGTTTGTCAGCTACCTTGTTTTTAGGAGGTCCTGATGCCATGGGCAAACCCTGATACGATTTATTAAATGAAAACCTGTGGTAAGATTTTTAGACACGTTGAACATCATGGCCAGATCGTTAATTGTTTTTAGGTATTGAAGATGGTGAATGCTTATTCAATCAAAGTCATGTCGAAATAGAAAAGAGTGAGAATTATCTGTAGAAGAATGGGGAATGGGATTCAAAATCATTCCACTATTAATGTTTTGATATGTAATAAATTACAACACGTATTCATGATTATAAAATTATATTGTGTTTTCCTGTCATTTACTTTTTCTTTTCTCCATGTTCTCTAGATTATTGGCCTTTATGATACTCTGGATGGGCGCGTATCAGCTTTGGAGAAGCTTAAAGAAGGTGAGGCAACAAAGCCTGTGGAAGTATCGGAATAGAAGTTGTAGCTGTAATTTTACGAGCAAGAGTGAAAATCTCGTCAAATGATTGTCCTCTTTAAGTTACGTTTATGTCTATTTCAGTGGAGCATTTGTACTCGCATAGGTTTAACAGCCTTCGAATGGCTCTGAGATTCTGAGTTTTTATTTGAGATTGGATGGGAAGTAAGTAAATATGTTGTCAATCACGAACTTGAGAATCAATTTTGTCTAGTGTTAACTGAATCTTGACCGTGTGCCTTGTGATACTTGTTTTAGACATATGGTCTGCAAGTATTTTTACAAAGGTTATTTTTTCTAATGAAAAAGATCTGCGTTTATATATATGCCTGAAAGAGGCATTCCTTTCTCAAGATTTGCTCCAATTTGGCGACCAAGGTTAGATAAGTTCGCCTAAGTCACTTAACTACTACTCTACATAATTGAATCTTCGTGCTTTTGGGAGTCTTTAGAATTCTTTAAAAAAAAAAAAAATAAAAAAAACAAATTATTACATGATGGTTTGATACTTGATTGTGAAAATCAGAGATTTGAGGTGTTTTGAGAAGATAATATGGGGAGACACAGATTTGGGGGAGGTGAAGAAGTCCATTTTTGGTAATGAACAAAAACTTCAGAAATAATTGCTGGCTATGGGGTTCGAACCCATGCGCACTTATGTGCAGAAGATCTTAAGTCTTCCCCCTTAACCTCTCGGGCAAACCAGCTATACAGTTCTTTCTCTTTTTGCAAATTATTTAAACTTATGTTATTTAATTTATAACTCAATTTTATGGATGGTAGAAGAATTCTAGGTCATCATAGCCGATTGCTCAATCCACTATACATGCAGGTATCATTGAATCTCAAAATTCAATAATTCATCTTCTTAAAATACTTCCTCGCTCAAACAGCAACAATGTAATTTGATGACCCAAGTTCAACGTTATATGCTGGCAACAACACCTTCAAAAGAAGCCAATAGAATTTTTTAAATTAATATTGATGATAGAAATAATGACAGCTGCTATATGTTATCTATAAATTGTGGCTTGTCTTGGCACGTCCATCTCAACGATTTGCTCGCATAGTTGGTCTTATAAGCATGCATTTGACAGATAGACTGTAATAATTCAATTGTCGTTCGGTTAACCAGACAAGCGACTTATAAAATGACAGTTACCACCGGTTATTGGAAAGACAAAACACCAGTAATTGAGAAGATGAAACATCCTCAACAGTTGAGAAATAAAACATTCCTTATTAACTCCTAGTAATGAGGGAAATGAAGGGACACCCCATTAAGGGTCATTAAAGATTATAACTGCAGGCCATCCCTATAAATAGAGGCAAACCCTCGGATAAAAAATACAACTCTCATGTACTCCATTTGCTATTCTACACATCTGTTTTAATCATATATTGATGATCACACTGGAATGGACACGGGAGAAAGAAGCCCCGCCATTATTTTGTAGGTCTCCACCTCTATCGCCGTCGTGCTCGGAGAAGGAAAAAAATATTTATCATCATTTGGTGCCATCTGTGAAAAATCGCACAAGAAGTCATAGCTCAAACTAGAAGAGCTAGGTATGTAACCTCTCCACTAGCCTCCGTTGGGGATGTAGACACCGAGTTTAACGCCGCCACTAATCACTCACAACAAGAATTTGCATCTACCGCTCAACTTACGACACTGCGAGCTTAGGTGGTGGCCTTAACGACATTATTCCAAGATCAGAATGATGCGATTTCTCACCACAGGGTCCTAGCCTTCCACCGATAGGATCATTACCACCAGGGGCTCTGCCCCAGGGTCCTAGCCCTCCACCGCTGGGACTTTTCCCAGACTCCTAACTTTCTAACAATGGAAATACCGCCAACGGCAGCTCCACAGCAGGCTCTTGTTTCTTTGGCTCCAGCTTTCGTACCTTTCTTCCATTCATTGACATCTGACCCAAATCTATATTGGGGACAACCGTCATGGATGCCCATGCCTACACTAGTTGAGACACCAGTGTTAATCTTAGAGCAGCGATTAGAAGACATGATGGGTCACAAAATAGCTGAGGCTATGTCTAAAAAAAGTGGTAGGCAACAATCTATGGTGTTGGAAGAAGATCATTTTTCCCTAGAAGTGATAGCGGTTCACTTGCCCCGAGACTTCAAATAGCCAAAGATGGAGAAGTATGACGGATTTTCTAATCGTGTCGATCACCTCGAGCTTTTGTCGACTTGATATGGATGCAAGCCACCCCTTATGCGATTATGTGTAGGGATTTCTCGCCAACACTTAGGTGGGAGGCCAGGGACTGGATAGCCACCCTTCTCCCAAAATCGATTCGTACGTTTGACAATTTTTTCAAGAGTTTTGTTGCATACTTTGCCAAAGTGAGAAGCGTCTTAAGAAAATTTCCATCGGCCTGATGCAATTGACCCAAGACAAAAACGAGCTGCTAAAAGATTTCATTGCCCGGTTCAATAGGGTCACAATGGAAATCAAAGATTTGCTGATGTCTGTTGTAGTCACTGCCATGATGAGTGGAACTCGAAGTCGTCCTTTCAAGATATCACTCTCCAAAAACCCGTCGGATACGATACATGAGCTACTAAGGAGAGGAGATAAGTATGTGGATGCTGATGAAGCATATTTTATTACCAAAAGCATAAAAGATCGAAAGGAACATGAGTCAAACAAAAGAAAGACTTGGGACGAGCCCGAACCTCGAGATGATAAAGGCAAACAGAAAATGAATCATTTAAAGTGGATAAATGATGAGAGTACCAAGGAAGGATAAGGCAAGCTGGGAAGTTCTAGTGCACCTACTGGATTCGACCTGCGACAAAAACATTCTCAACTACTGCAACTATCAAATGAGGCAATGCGAGCCAAGCCGAAGCCAAGGCAAGCCTAAAAAAAATTTGAGTCGAGACCAGTTCGCCCAAGGCTTAAAAAAAAAATTGAGGCAAGACGAGCTCTCCCAAGACGAGGCGAGCTCACCCAAGACTTCAAAAAAAAAGAAAAAAAAAATTGAGGCGAGATGAGCTCGCCCAAGGCATAAAAAAAAATCAAGGCGTTAAATCCTACCTAAAAATAAGGGTAGGCGATGAATTTTGTTTGAAAACAAGGCTAGGAGATAAATCTTGTCTTAAAACAAGGCGAAGCGATGAGCCCCTTTCTAAAATTCAAGGCGATAAGCATTTGTCCGAAAAACAAAGTGATGAGCTTATGTTTAAAAATCAAGGCGATGAGTCTCTATTCAGAAAAACAAAGTGATGGGCCAATGTTTAAAAAATCAAGGCGATCAGCCTCTGTTTGAAAAAGTTATAGAATAGCAAGTGTAGTAGATTATTTCTACTTTCCATTGACAACAATCTATGAAAAATAGTCTATGAGAAATAGAGAGACTTATGATGATAGAAATAATGACAATTGATATATGTTATCTGCAAATGGTGGCACGTCATGGCACGCCCGCTTCAACGATTCGCCCGCCTTGTTGGTCTCATAAGTATGCATCTGACAGATAGACTGTAGTAACTCAATTGTCGTTCGGTTAACCAGACAGGTGACCTATAAAATGACAGTTACTATCGGTCATTGGAAAGACGAAATACTAGCATTGGGAAGATGAAACATCCCTTAACAATTAGGAAGATGAAATATCTCTCATTAACTCCTAGTAATAAGGAAGATAAATGGACACCCTATTAAGGACCATTAAAGGCCATAAACACAGTCATCCATATAAATAGAGGCTAACCCTCAAATAAAAATACAACTACCTCATACACTCTATATTGTTATTCGCACATTTGTTTTAAAATATATCGATTATCATCAAATATATAAAAACGGAAAAATATACTATTTAGACTCCACCACTATATATATATATATAAAAATATTTATCATCAAATATATAAAAACTTTGCATATAATATAGACTTTAACAATATATATATTTGATATGAAATTCACCATCCAAATAGTGAAGTGACTCAAACCGGTTCATACATCAAAATTATAACAAACATTAGATTATACAATTATAATACATTGGGTTACGACATTAGTAATTTATGAATTTAAATACATGGGAGTTATAGACATCCATAACATAGAATTTATAACAAATTGCATGTTATTAAACTCTAGGGCTGCAATCCGTGATGCGTTTGGAGTGTTTCTGGCAGCCCATTCTAATCGGAAAATAGGGGAGTTTGGTATGGAGGATGGAGAGGCAATAGCCCTGCGAGATGGGCTCCTTTTTGCTAAAGAACATGGATACATGATTGTTGTGGTTGAATGTGATTCCCTCGGATTAGTGTAGAGCCTCAATTCGGATTTCATTGTGCACCGAATGCGACAATTTTATCCGATATTGTTATTTGATTACCGATGTAAATTGTGGTTCCTATTGCTTTATTCATCTAGAGGGAAATAAGGCAGTTTTATTAGATATGTCTAGTTGTATTTGGACTGATTTTATTCCTCGTTTTCTCTTGTCGTCCATTTGTGTCGATTTAATTTAATAAAGTGCACTTAGACCCTAAAAAAAAAAGGAAGTTAAAAGTTTATTTAATTTTCTATACTATAGTATTTAGTACTGAGTATGAAATATTTGATTTAATAAAGTGCATTTAGACCCTCAAAAAAAAAGGAAGTTAAAAGTTTATTTAATTTTCTATACTATAGTATTTAGTACTGAGTATGAAATATATTTATTAAAATGTTTTCTTGTGATGCTTTGGTTGTAGGAATATTTCAAGGGATTTCTAGGGGGCTTTGGATTCTCACATACTGCAAGTTTTTGCACGTGTTCACATGATCTAATTGTATTAATACCTAATTGTTTTTTAATCTTAATCACATGATCTACAAGGGACCAACCATGTGAAAAAATGTAGCAATGATTAGAGATTTGGACCCTCCATGTTAGATTATGTGTCGTTTCCTGAATTGCAACCTCTCAAGACAGAGCACTTCGAGTTGGACTAAATTTTAACTCAAGAGTGCACAGTTTTTATAAATAAACAGCAAAGACATTTAAATTTAAATAGTTAGAGATGAGATCGAATTATTTATTTAAATTGCATCGTGAACAAGAACCACCAGTATATTATGGGTCTAATTCGCTTAGAAAACGAAAAAATCAATAGCAATCTGAAACATTTCTTTTATCTGATAAAAAGTTTCTTCCAAAGAAAAGCCTCTTCTCCAAAGAACCTCCAAGAAATTAAGTTAGAGTGTTGTCTAGTGAAAGAGATTATGATGGTCCGAAGTCAAGAAAATTCATGGAAAAATCGGTCCATTCCCAATGTTTCTATTACTACCTCCACTTCCCCAAACTGGAAGCTGTACGAGAATCCATTCTATACTTCTCAGAATAATATTCAGCAAAAACAGCAAATTCATCGTCTCCACCTTCCCATATCTGCACGAAAGATTGCAGCTTCTTTCTGGGATTTTAACTTTATTAAGCCATTCGTGGAATCTGAACTCAAAATGGCTCGGGCACAGATCATTGAACTGAAGGCTGAGCTAGAATGTGAACGTAAAACACTTAAAAAGTGGTGTCTTTGAACAAAAGACTAGCCAGAGAACTATCCAAGGAGAAGAAGGGAAGAGAATCGTTGGAGATAGTATGCAAAGAACTTTCAGCTGATAAAGCAAAAGCCGACAGGATGAAGAAAGAGATAGAGAAGGAAAGGAAAATGCTGCGAACTGCAGAGGTTATCAGGGAAGAACGTGTACAAATGAAACTAGCAGAGGCAAAACTGTTGTTGGAAGAAAAAATGTTGGAATTAACTGATGCCAAAAGCATACAAAGGGAATCATCAATTTCCATGGAAGAAGAAGATCATGGTCTTCGCAATAATACTGCTTCAAATGCTGCTGATTGTGCTTCTTTAGGACAAAATTTAAGGTTTGTTATGGCTGAGAAGCCGAGTTTTGGTGTTCATTCAATGGCAGTGAAGAGAAGAGCTACTCCGGAGCCTGAAAATCCTCATATTAAACGAGGGATTAAAGGGTTTGTTGAATTTCCAAAAGTTGTTCGAGCAATTGGTTGCAGAAGAAAGGATTTTGGCAGCAAATTGGAGTGTCAAAAGGCACAGCTAAAGATACTATTGAAACAGAAAGGTCAAGTCCAATTGGATTGCCTTACTGCGAGCTAATATCATTTATTTTTCATTTTGATAAACAACCAATGTCTTTATTAACGTTTGTTTTGTGTTTGCCGATAAGTGATCATTCCATTGACACTCTCTTTTTTGATTTATTATTATTCTCTCACCAGAAATTTCATGTCAGATTGAAGTAGATCTACTGGAATTTGACACACAAGGGATTTCTTGTTAGGTGCTTTCGAAGTTCTCAAGTAATTAGAAAGTGATATTTTGGATGAAAATCAAGTTTTTTTTCCCCCCAAAGATTTATTGTTGACTTTCCATTCTATAAATAGAAGATGAGTTTGCATTGAGAAATTTTACAACCAAAGAAAAGTCTGTTTTGAGCTGTCAGAAATGGACAGCTCAAAAATGACACTCAACATTCTTTACTGATTCTTACCCTAACTAAAAGGTTGTGACTAACCAAGAAATTCATATTATCAGCAATCCTTCTAATATAATTATAATCACAGATGGATACATAATGAAAGCAATTAATTAGGAAGTTCAAGAATAATGCACTTCTTCCTGCTGTCAAAACACCCGCACACATCATCTTTTCCTCCTCCAATCTATCTCCATCTCATCGCCCTCAATATCATAGCTCAAGCTCCTCTAAAGTCGACCGACACTAATCAACCTTCTTGGCGCTTACAATTCATGCTCTCCTTCTTGTTTATGATCTTATGGGCTTCATACATGGTTGTTATCCATGTCGTTCACATACTACCCAAGTTAATGGTTTAGTCTTCTCAAATCCTGATTTTGTCCTATGATTTTGACAAGACCAATTGATTCTAAATGTAATTGTCGGATCTATATCTCCTACTATTATCCCATTCATCGCCTCTTCAAAATCATCGCGTGATGCGCAGACAACGTCAGCCACAACTTATGCAAAACCATCCTGTGGAAGAATTATGCAACTTAAAAGCTAATTATCCAATCTCACCAAAACAAACAGTACAATCATCGAATACTTTCATGCTGTCAAAAGTAAAGCCAACGAGCTCGCACTCATCGATCTCCCAATTCACCGTGAAGACCTCACCATAAAAATTCTTGATGGATTTTCAATTGATTACAAAGACATATCATTAGCAATCTGTGCTCGTGAAATAGCAATATCATTCAATGAGCTTCATAAGAAGCTCATCAACTTTGAAGCCCCTCTTCAACACCTAGCCGACAAACAACTCTCTATTCTGGCCTCTGCCAATGTTGCACAAAAACCACCCGATAACTGAAAATCTCGTAGCCTGCATCTATCCTTCCCATCTTTCAATTCAGGCGGAACCAATTATCGACGATCTTACAAAGGCCGTTGCAGCATTCGGGGCCACTCGTAACTGGTGTCCACCTAGCGATCCCTTTAGTGATGGCAACGAGGCCAGACGGCCCTCCCCGTCCCTACCCCCACCTCGCCAGGGATTTTTCTGCCCCGATCCTAGTTTTAAGCGGGGGCGGGGGGGGCGGGGGCCGGACCGAGAACTCCCCTCTCCCGTTTATTTTTCCGTTTAATTTTTTTAATTTTAAATATTAAATTAAATTATTAAATTATTAAAAAAACAGTTGAATATTAAGAGCATATCCAATAGACTCTCTATTTATAGAGAGCATTTATAAATTTAAAGAGTAAATTTTTTTAAGTGCTCCAACAATCTCTTTATGTTTAACATTTTATTTTACTTCTTCCAATAAGTATTTATTATTTTTTTCATTCATTTTCTTTTAACACGCCTCTCTCCTAATTATTATATAATTTTATTCTATTTTTTCTATTTTATTTTGTATACACTATTTAATTCAATCATTATATGAAGTATTGAAAATTAAAATTGTTTGAATGCATTTAATTATAGAGAGTGGGTTTGACTCTCCAAATTGGGTTTGGCTCTCCAAATTTGGAGAGCCAAACCCACTCTCTATTTTAAAAAGTTAATTTAGAGAGTTCGTTGAAGCGTAATTTTAAAGTTCATTTCTTTAAAATAGAGAGAATATTATGTTTAAAGAGCTTATATACAATTCTCTTCTAATATGAATGGTAGTTTTTCGATGTGGGACAAAATGTAATATCTTAGTAAAGTCCCAATACTTAAAGAGTAAATGTATAGAATGAATCCCACATCTGATTCTTTCAATAAGTGTGTTGGAGGAAAAGTCTATAAAAAGGAGTTGACCAATATATTATTAAATAAATAATGAATTTTACATTTCAATAACCATTAAGTGG
The DNA here is from genome assembly GCA_023638005.1 of Forsythia suspensa. Classification (NCBI taxonomy): domain Eukaryota; kingdom Viridiplantae; phylum Streptophyta; class Magnoliopsida; order Lamiales; family Oleaceae; genus Forsythia; species Forsythia suspensa. Next base: position 46,664,827 of record CM042676.1, read on the forward strand.
ATTTGTGGTCTTCCAATTAATATATTTAATCAATTAGTTCTTTTTTATATTTATATTTATAAATTTTTTATAATTATAATGATAATTAAAAATAAATTATTTAATTAATCGGGGTGGGGACCATGTTCCACGCCCCGCCCTGCCCCCCTCCCCCCGCCCCTGTCGTCGACCTAGGACAGGGACTTTTGCCCTAGCCTTGATTATCCGATCTTAGTTGGGGATTCTTTGCCCCATTTTGGACGGGTTCGCGCGGGACTCGGGGCATTCGGATTGAATTCCCATCCCTAGATTCCTTGCTTGGTAGCTCTTTGCACCATTCATTCCGTGTGGTTTATTTCATTCTCCACTCTGGTCATACCTCCATTCTCAAAAATTTGTTGTGAAAGTAATGTGATTGCAAGTGTATAATATCGCAAATAAGTAATAAAGTGGACATATTGAATCCGGATTATCGTTTTCACGAAGACTATCTTATTAAGATACTAGTTAAATTAATCTTAATGCTACTTTATTTAAAACAATTTGAATTGATTTGATTTGATTTGAAAGATTTAAACTATAACTATGAATTTAAGGAAATAATATAATAACTTATATAAAAGCAAATAACAAGAATTTAGAAAAAAAGATGGTTAAAGCGTTTGGACAAATAAATTCACCATAATTGTCATCTCTAATTTCTCCTCTCAAGATTTGTTCCTAAAGTTGTATTCGGTCGAATTCACGAATTTAACCTAATTTACCTGTTTCGAGTTTAAATTAGTCCTATCTAATTAAGTCAACTTAGACAAACAGAATGATCCTTAATTAGATGCATTAATTCTCCTAAGAATTCACTTCAGACCGCAGAAATAATAAAAGTGTATCTCTACCTTTTATCCAATTGTCGAATTTTACTACGTGGTCTAGATTAATAATTTACTTCTTAGTTCATTACAATCCACAAAATCAATGAAATAATGACCAGTTATTCCAAGCATTAAGAAAAGAAGCAAAATCAAATACTTAAACAATTTATAAATAAAAATTTGAGATTCGAAAATAAAGAATTAAACTTAGGCTACATCGTTCATCTAAACTTTAAATCTAGCTACTCATAATTCCAGAGAAAGAAAGCATTAAAAGATTTGAATACATAACTGGATTTTAAATGAAAGAGGAAAAGATGTTGAATATCTTGCACCAAGATATATTGATCTTCACGTTCCAATCTTTTTGATCTTGGTCGTTTTTCGTTTTCTTCGCCGTTCTTTTCACCGACTTCTATTGTGTTCTCCAAAGAATTCACTTCCTTCTTTTGACCTAGGTTAGGTCTTTATATAGTATTTAACTAATATTGAAACACTTGTACTTGAAAAGACAAAAATGATCCTAATTAGAGTTGAAAATAAACCAAAAAACGTCCAAACGCACAAACAACACATTGCCGCGGTTGAACCGCGGTTTTCAAACCGCGGTAACACCGCGGCAAACAGTAAGAAATTTGGCCAAAAATTGGTTCCAATCCATATTTGCAACCTTAGAGGTACTTCATAATTTGTCTTTATGGCCTTTTATTTGCAGTTCAAGTCCTTCAACTTTAGATTTTGTCTTTTTTAGTCCTCTGATTTTTTTTTCATTTCAATTTAGTCTTCTTTTATTTGCAACTCAAGTCCTTCAACTTTTAGATGTTTGCAAGTTGGTCCTCATATCCAAGTCTTCGTACGCCTTTAGTCATTTTTCTCCTATTTTACTTTATTTTTCTCCACTTCCATCCGAACTCGGGTTTTGACCTAAAACAATTAAATCAACACACAATTAAGTAGAAAATCACTTAAAAGTACTTACAATCGTCCACTTTTGATGGTCCAGATAAGTTTAAAACCACACTTATCAATGTCTGTTCTACAACCATAACAATATTACATTCCCAGTGCTAATTATACAACTAACAATAACTATTTTCCAAATACCAAAAACCAAATCTTGCACCACCATCTCTTTCTTTATGGCTTGTGGACTTTTGGGCGTCTCACCATGTCACCACTAATATGGAAAATCTCTCATTGCATTCTCCATATACAGGCTCTAATTATTATGATGATTTGTGATGGTAAAAACTTATTATGCATACTGATTCCACCTTCCTTCCCTGTTGTTATTATGCAACGTTAATATCTCTTACTCACACACCATAATATCGCATATGTTGTAAACAAACTATCTCAATTAATGCACTGATCTACATATCAACACTTGTGATGTCTGTCAAATGTCTATTTCGCTATCCCTGTGGCACTATACATTTTGGTCTATCTCTTCGAGGCTAGTCTCCACTTGTTCTACATGCATTTTCTAACTCAGGTTGGGCCGACAATGAGTGTACTTCCACAAGTACACAAGTTGTGTTTGTAGGTCATAATCCAATTGTGTGGTTATCTCAGAAATAGTGAATTGTGGCTCATTCCTTTGTTGAGACAAAGTATCGCGTTGTTGCTACCGCTGCCTGTGACATTCTCTGGATTAAAGGCTTGTTTGGCAAAGGTTTTGATAGCAGTTTTTAGCAAAATTTGATAGAAGGTAGTGTAATGTATAGTTAAAAGTTGATAGAAGTTGTGGATCTCAAAAAATATGTGGTTAAAATTAAAGTTCAAACAATTGAAAGTTGATTAAATTTTAGAAAATTTTGATCAAACAAGGGCTAAATCACTACTGAGACTTGTCATATATTGTGACAATGTCAGTACCACATATTTGTGCTCCAATATGTTTTTCCACTCCTAAATGAAGTGTGTTGAGATTGATGTCCATTCGTTTGTGACAAGGTCCACTATGACGACATCCGTGTATCTCATATCACATTCACTGTTCAACTAGCTGACATCCTCACCAAACTATTCTCCATAGCCCAGTTTCAACTTCAACGTTCCAAGATAATGTCTATTACGTTGTACATAATGTCTCTAACATAAGAACTATCTTGCTCGAGCATATTAAAAATAAAGATAATGTCAAAGATTTGTTAACATATGTTTTGAGGGAAATTGACATACTTAATTAGGGTAGTAATATAATAAAAAATATTAGACTCTCTTATTTTTATTTGAGCATCTAAATATATTTATTTAGTCGACTAAATATCTCATAAAGTTGGTTTTACTTACTAAACTCATATATGTTATGAATGCATTCCTTTTATTTGGTCAATAATTTTAATGTTTGAGCACTATATTAATACTGAAAGGTGATATGTGTGTGATTACTCGTAGTAACGTATAATATAGATTCCAATGGGGATGAAGATATACTACTATGGTCTATGTAATCTTAAATGTTGTTTGGTTGTTCTAAATATTTTTACTTATTTGCAACTTCCTAAATGTATTAAACTACATCTCTATTAATTGAGTACGAGTAGGTTGTCCATACGTAATTCTATAAATATCGGTTGAAATATAAGCATAATCAAGTTGCTTCAAATTCCTTTCAAGTGTTATTCTTAACATAGCATGTTGAGGGCAAATCTCAAATCGAATAAAGATGAAATAAATATACAACACATAAGGGCCCAAACTATTGTCTAAAAAAGTTGATATTTTAAGATGGACTCACAAGTTTTAATATAGGCCGTGTTTGATTTTGATGAAAATCAGATTTTTTGGAAAAGTTGATGAAATGTGTGGTTGAAAAGTTGTAAAAAGTTGTGGGTCTATGAAATGTGTGGTTAAAATTAATTATTGACTTTGACTTTAACTTTTTATCAAAATTTTAATTGAAAACAAACGAACCCATAGTATTATAGTCCATTAAGCTCCAACGAATAATTCGATACGACTAAGACTCAAATGATCACACAAATTCTAAAATTGGTATTTTTAAACGAGCCACCATATTACGTGGCATGTTAAGAGTAAATCACACATCGAAGAATAATGAAAAAAATAAATACTCCACAAGTAAACGTTTGAGATTATCCTCTTAGAAATGGTGGTGTGTCCTCAAGTTTTAATATTTTATTAAAGAATAGTGCTATTTATCATCATTAGTCTATGTGTCAATTGTTTTGGCATTAGGGTCCTTTGGTTTGTGGATAAAAGTTATGTGAATAATAGTTATTCGGGTAACAGGGGTTATCATTATTTTGTTTGGTTCAGCTACGTATAAGAATTAAAAAAGTCACTATTAAAAAGTTAGTTTTCGTAAAAAATACAATTTTACCATTATTCTTAATTAAACGAAAAAAGTAAATAAAAAATATTAAAAGAGAAAAAATGGGTAGAACGGCGGGCAATGGCGATTATCCTAGGGTATGAATGTTCAAAAATAGATTTGTTATATATTATAAAGAGTACATTTGTCTTTTAAAAAAATGAATGAATTTCTATTCAGATAAAATTTCTCTTCCTCTTTCGAAGAATAAAAATTATGCTCATTTTTTGCTTAAATTATTATCCTAATAAAAGTGTATCGGGCCATCAATTTCGTCTCAAATAAGATAAAATAAATTTTATCTATTATCTTTAACCATTGACCATATACAAAACATAGCCTAAATGATAAGTCCAGTGAACTATACAAATATGAAATTAATTTTATTAAACTTATCATTTAATATTACATTAGTCTTTCTTAAATTTTTATCAGTAGTTAGTGTTGTTTAACCTATCTTATATAGAAACAATTAGAATGTGTTTGAAAGGGCTTTTTTGAAATCTAAAACACTTCTTAAAAGAAAAATTATTTTTTGTTATATTTATAGTTAGGAAAAATTGCCTATAAGTCACTGGTAAATGACTTCTCCCATATCAAGTCAAAATATTTTTAAAATTATGATTAAGTCATACTTTTAACAATATTTTAAATTAATCTCAAAATTACCCTTCCACAAACATCGGCGCCTTCTTCCACCTCCACAAACCTCCATCGACGCCTTCTTCCACTTCTACAAACCTCATTCATCGTGGCTGAACAGCATACATAAATTGCTTCTTCTACAGTGCGGTTGCTATATAACCTCGATAACACACAGATTCATCAAATAATTTTCAATGAATTAATTCATCCAATTTAGAAATTTTCGCCAGAAAATCCCACCATCAAGTAAACCCTCGCAGAGATTCTCTTTCTTTGGCCTCGCTTGTCGGGGATAATAATCCCAATAAAGACGATCTGGATCCACCGCAACTGAAATTGGAGGTGGACAGAGAAATGTATAGACCGGGTGATCTAGTGACTATCACGGTTGAAATAAAAAACCCAACATTTGAATGGTCACTTTTGATTGAAAAGCTTAACTTCGAGATTTAAGGGATTGAAAAATTGGACCTGTTACGCCCCTCCAGCAATGCCTCCACGTGGCACCCCATGTATGCCATATATGATTGCCAACTCATCAGACATCCACGTGGCGTCCACGTGTAAATTGTCAACTCGTTTCTACATAAGACAAGCCCCACAAGCAACCCTTGACGCTTCAGCCATACTGCTATCTATAAAGCAGTTCAATACACAATAAATATTGAACCACCATCACTGATTGATGAGACAAGAGTTGGGCAGCTCTGTTAACCTGACACAAACAGAGAAAGTGCAAAAGGGTGAAGTGATTGTCTGCAAACTCCAAGGTCAGATGCAAAAGATGACGGCGACAGAGATAGCCTGATGGAACGTTAGTCAATCACGCAAGCAGATGGCGAATCAACTCATGCCAACTGATATTAGATATAAATAGGAAGAAGAGGGCAAAAAAGAAGGTAAGTAGTCTTGAAACTTTATAATAGCATATGTAGTGGTTAAGATTGATAGGTTATAAGTTTCAACCCGGGTTCGATTCTTCTTTATTCCATTTTTAGTGAAAATTATAATTTCTACTATATTTTATGAGTTTTCCAAATAAAAAAATAAAAATTGAGGGGGTGGATCCGGGCGGCGGGTATTTTTGCTATCCCTATTCCCTGGTCCTATGTCAGATGACCATTTTGGTGTTTAGTGTGCAGTATCAGTATAGCTGGACAGGAGGATTGCATCTTGGTGTTGATTTAGAATCCTGCTAGGATCCATGGTCAACAGGACCCTCAGTGGTTCAACACTCCTAAGCCCACTCCTGACTCTAAGCAGCGTCGAGATATATCTTGATTCATCTTTTTTTTTTTGAGTTATATATTTATTTATTTATTGTTCTTTAGTTACTTTCTTCAATTTGATTGAAATTTTCAGAATGTGGGTTTTCTACTTAATTAGGGAGAGCTTAGACGTGGTCATGAATTTTTCTTCTTTTAATTCAAATAATGCACCTGATATGATGAGTAAAATTGTTTGATCATATAGCTGAAATATTGGTTGCAAGTTTGTGGTGTATACATGCAAAATGTACCAATAATTTACCTAGTGTTGCTTATGGAGTTTCATGAGTTAAAAACCGAGATATCTTAGCTTGACTCCGATGAACATCCATTGTTATTAATTAATTTGATTTAAAACTCCCAGACAAGAAGGGCGAGGTAAAGTAGATTTGGCTCTGGAGGGCGGCAGAAGCGGTTTTGAAGTTGGTGGTTGTGGTGTATAAGTGTACTGTTTGTGATTGGATAAGCTTAGAAGCGAATGTTTAGGAAGTATATTGGTTATGACCATGATTTGTTGCTGTAAATAATAGTTTGATACTGTATTATAGAAAACAGTTTGATACTGTAAATAACAACTTGATAATGTATTAAGTTGGCTATTAGATTATTATTTTGTGTTGTTAGTAATGTGTGATGTTTGATACTATATTTTTGAAAACACTATCATAATAAAACACTATCATACAAAATAGTATCATAATAAAAAAGTATCATAAAAAACAGTATCACAACAGAAACATGCATAGAATTCACATACGTGCTTAGAATTTCTATTATAATATATTTTTGGAATCGTCTCGACGAGCCAGTCAAGACCAGTCTCTTTGTCATTGACGACGAATTTTAGCTATTTGAAGTCGTCTCTTTAACTTAAAATGACAATCTTTAATTTTTTATATCGTAACAGTATCATACTAAAATAGTATCTTAATAAAATAGTATAAGATAAACGTATCTTAATATATCAATATCATACATAAAAATATCTTAATAAAGTAATATCACATACACAAAGTACAACCCAATAAAATAACATTATCATATATTGAAGTATTGAACATTATCGTAATAAAACAGTATCAAAGATAAAAGCATGGTATAAGTAAATCATAGCACTTTATCTAAACAAAACAGTATCATATATATAACTAAGTAGATATGTTTTACTGGTTGTGGATATGACATTGTTCTTAAAATACTCCATTACTAGTACAAGACTATTAATACTGTTTATATTCAATAACAATATCAAAGATTGAAACAATATTATAATAAAACAGTATAAAAAATTAAAGCATATATAAAACAATATCATATATAAAACTAAGTACAAGATGTTTTTAATAGTTGAAGTAATGTTACAGTATTATATATAGCACATTATTTAAATAAAACAGTTTCATATATAAAACTAAGTACAAGATGTTTTAATGGTTGGAGTAATAAAATTGTTCTTAAAATGCTCTATTAGTAATACAAGATGATTGATACTGTTTGCATTCAATAATAGTATCATATGTTGAAACATTATCATAATAAAGTAGTACCAAAGATAAAAACATGGTATAGATATACCAATGAACATTATCTAAAATGAAATAGTATCATATAAAACAATATCATTATAAAACAGTATCATTGAATTAACGATTTTTTATAATTGTAGGGGTATGTTAGTCTTTTAGTGCTAAAATGTGTTAAATTAAGTTTTTGCCATATGACTTTAGAGCCCATAAGTGCAACAACAGTGACCGACATTGAATTTATCCTTAAAGTTATTTGACTAAAGTCAATAAGCACTTTTTGACTAAAAATATAATTTAAAAAAATTGTTTTAGAGAAGCTCAAATTTTGAGTTTCTCTAAGAAACTCAAATTGAGCTTTTACAGTATGTTGTAATTAATATTCAATGAACTTAAAAATTAACAAAATTACTATTAATACACCAAAGAAATGTTAAGTTATTTATCACATTAATTACTTATATCAAATTGTCACTTCGTATATTTACATCAAGTAAAATATATATATTTCATGTTAAATAATACAATACAAATTACACCTAATATGTTTGATTTAAATAATTAATTAATTTTAAGTAATATAATATATACTAAAATAATTATGTTATTATAATTAAATTAATATATTAATTTTAATATTTATTATATGATATAAAAAAATTATTATTATTTTAAAAAAATATGTGATGTATAATAATTAACTACTGAATATTCAAATAAATATTAAAATCTATACAATGCAACCAAACACAGAATTTAATATTCACATTACTTTTTGAATTCATATCAAAATAGTCAACAATATTTTAACAAAAGCTCTACCCTCCAAAGTTTTACTGCTAAAAGCTCTACTCACAATACTTATCAGTTGAAAATATTGCTATTCTATCTGTCGGTGGACTTTCCAAGTCAAATTCTTTGTAAATAATTAATTAGAAACAAAGTTTTTTTTTTAAAATTTATTTTCAACCATGTCTTTCATGAAAATCACAATTTTTATCAACTTTTCAAATATACATTTCATCAACTTTTAACAAAAATTCTAAAAATCTACTATTAAACGAGTAAATTTAATAAATGTCCATTGAACTAATTTAGGATTACTACTTGCTCACTCAACTTGAAAAAGTATCCAATCGTTCACTTAAATTCTCAAATAGTTTACCATTCATTATTTGTTGGGAAAACTTTAGGTTGAACGGACGAAAATTATCACATGACGAATAAAAATTGATGTGACATAATTAAATCGTTAAAATCGCCTACGTAACTAATCACAATAGCCAAAACACGTGTTTAGATTGCTTTAAAAAATGTTTCTAATTTTGAAAAAACGTCTTTAACTTAAAGAAACAATTTTTAAAACAAACTAAATTTGTGTTTAGATATTGCGATTTAGTAATGTGGACGATTTTAACGATTTAATTATGTTATATTAGTTTTTCGTTCGAGTCATGTGATAATTTTTTTCTGATGAGTCTAACATTTTTCTAATAAGTGATGAATTGTAAATCATTTAAAAAGTTGGATGAACAATTGAAATTGAGAAGCTTCTTTCAAATTGAGTGAATAACTACTAACCTGTCGCAATTTATTAAATTTATCCACTGTTAAACTGCACCAAACGAACACTATTTCCGGCGGGCTTGCCAAGTCAAATTCATTGGACTTTGCGAAGTCCTCAATTTCCTTGTTTTTTCCTACATTTATTATCAGTAGATGGGATGAGCCTATCACACAAGACTCCAATCGCAAAGGAGACTAAAATATTTCTTGGTCTCTGTACTGATATCCCTGCCATCCATTTCTTAAATCGAAAACTAATCTCTGCTAATAACTGATTGATTAAAGAAGGAGGATTCCATCATTAATGATAGTCGTGATTGTGAACATCCGATAGAAGGATGAAGAACACCCACTTCCTGCTGAGAGTGGTTTTGATTTTGAGTGTATTGGTTGGTTTCAATTTTGCTGCGGCTTCGGCCCATGCCAACAGATTAATAGGCGGTGAACAGCCTCTATCCAAGATAGCAATCCATAAAGTCACTCTTGCTCTTCGTGATTCCGCAACCATTAAAGCCTCCCCTCTAGTTCTTGGCATAAAGGTATGCATAATTTTGTTATTCTTCTTCATTTTCCATGTTCTAAGTATTATTATTTGATTTTGAAGTTGTTAATTAGTTATCCTTTCTTTAAGGTTTATTAACTAATGTAATACATTTTTTTTTATTGCACTATTTGAATCATGATTCCTTGTCTGTGGTTATTTGAAAATGGTGGTTTTGTTTGTGATATGTTGGTGACAGGGTGAGGATACTGAATGGGTTAATGTTGATTTTGAATACGAAGAACCATCTGATGATGATTGGATTGGCGTCTTTTCTCCAGCAAAATTCAAGTAATTTATTTCTTTTAGCAACTCTTTATAGCTTTGTAGACTATACAAAGTATGAATATAAGATGATGAATAAAATAAGCTAGTAAGTGGCAAAAGTTTTTTTCAAATCTTTAATTTTTCTTGCTATGGCCAATAACATGATTGTTGGAACATGTCAGTGGATCGAATTGTTACATGGAAAATGATCGTAAAGAACAAGCTCCATACATATGCACATCCCCAATAAAGGTGTGATACTTGAAGACACAATAATACTCAGACTCCGAAAATTTGAAATACTATTTCACATTTCTCTTTCTGATATCAGAATGTTATTATTGCAGTACCAATTTGCGAATTTCTCCAACTCCAATTATAGGAAGACTGGAAAAGCATCAGTAAAATTCCAGTTAATCAATCAGCGAGCAGATTTCTCATTTGCATTGTTTGCTGGCGGATTGTCAAATGTATGTTACTCAGTATGCCATTTGTTTGATTCATTTATTTCTATAAATAACTTCAAGGAATAAGTGCCAATAATTTGCAACTCTCCTTCTAGATCTCACCAAGTTTGCATTTAGAGTAGTGAATTTTGAATTAAGGGATACTTTAGAATTTATACTTTTGCTCTAAAATCCATTGTTTGGATAACATAAGGATTCCGGAGATGATCTGAAAAAATTCATGATTTCTATATCAAAATGACAATTTTAAGTCTATTACTGTAATCGTTTATACTTCACTAGAAAAGCTATAATATCCCACACAGTTGCAAATAATCCAAACAGTATTGAGCTTCTAGTAATTGGAATCCTATTTAAATTGGATCTGCAAATTCAAGACTAGAATAATTTTCATTCCAAGTTAGTGCATATGGTTATTAAGTGTTTCTAAACTATTTGAGGATTTTTTATGACACTGTCACATAATCCAACGCTATACCAATCTGTTGCAGCCAAAATTGGTGGCCGTATCAAATTCCATATCCTTTGCAAATCCTAAAGCACCAGTTTATCCTCGCCTTGCTCAAGGAAAATCTTGGGATGAGGTAAGTTGTGTGGATTAATCTATGTTGAAATTGCTACTTCATTTGATCCATTGTCTTGAAGACAAGTGTTTCTCGGAAAGCAACTCATGTGCAGTGTGCAACTTTCATGAGATGGTGACACGTGGCAAGGAACTGGCCCTTGGATGAAGGGTTTCGGTTGTTCCTTTTTATCTCTCTAGCAGATAGATGCGCGTCTCTCTCTTTACATTTCTGATCCTTTTCTTTTTTTTTCCCCTCCATTTTTGGAGTGATCTTGATACTTTGAGTGAATGTCTGTAATATAGGTAACATTAGGTTTGTAGAAAGAAGTAACTTCGTTGAGATTTAGGTTCATGAGATGCTCAACGGGTGAGTAAGACTTTAGTGGTCGTTGAGATTTAGGTTCGTGAGATGCTCAACGGGTGAGTAACACTTTAGTGGCTGAACATCAGGGCCTTTGGGTGAAAATTCCTTATGTTCCTTTACTTTCTTGCTGTGTTTTGGTTTGGATTTGTGTGCTGGAAACCGTTCTAGATCCAATAATCTTTTAGAAACTTAGGATATTTATCTTTTAACTTGCATTTTCTTCGTATATGTTAAGTCATTGAATAACATGTGTAGTTTGTTAACAATTGACTTGCCATTTACAATATCCATGTTATTTAGATCAATAAATTGCAAATGAGGATCTTCATTAGATAAAAGGCTTGAATCTCTGGCAGAAACTGAAATACTACGCTCCTTTCTCTCCCTCGGTTTTTGTACTTGCAGATGACTGTAACATGGACAAGTGGCTATAATATACATGAAGCCATTCCTTTTGTGCAGTGGGGTTTGATGGGTCAGCACAAAAAGCGCTCACCTGCAGGAACATTAACATTTAATCGAAACAGCATGTGTGGTATGATTACTTTTAATAACCATTATCTTGCTGTAATAATTAATGTTGTTATGAAGTGGGACGAGAATGTGGATGATATTGTTTCTTTAGTGAGATGTCCCGAAATTATTACTTCTTTCTAAAAATAATTTATTTTTAAAAATTCCCTTAGAGTGGACGGTGTGTCTAACGAGGACTTTTTTGCAGTTCGTTTTAAGGGTACAAATATAAAAAGTGACATCAAATGCCCAATATTTTGAACTCTCCATTAAAGTTATCTGAACCCGTAGTATACCAGTTATGTCAGCTATGTCATCTCCCTAAACCTTTCTATAAAAAACATTAAGTCAAATTTATAAGATGGTCTGCATTTCACGATACTTATTTCTTTTACTATGCAGTAGAAATTTAGATTAATTGCTTATGGCTGCTGATAAGGATATCCTCAAATTGGATTGTAGGCTCACCTGCACGTACAGTTGGCTGGCGTGATCCTGGCTTTATACATACAAGTTTCTTGAAGGATTTGTGGCCAAATAGCGTGTAAGTCTCCAAAATGCTATGTTTATGAGAATACAAGTTCCTAAGGCATCTACAATATAGATACTATTAGCTGAGGCTGCGATCTATATTTCTTCAGGTATACTTACATGATGGGTCACCTATTATCTAATGGTTCCTATGTTTGGAGCAAGAAATATTCATTCAGATCGTCTCCATATCCAGGACAAAACTCACTGCAGCGCGTTATAATATTTGGCGACATGGGGAAGGTAACATTTGGCATATAAATAATATATATGTATCTACTTTCCTTAACCAGAATCGAAGAAATACTGAAAGAAGATAGAAAGCCCACACAAAATTCAAGCAAAGTGAAACTGTACTCAATCAAATAATAGCATATTATTTTCTTTGATGGAAGAGTGATAGTCTCCTCCTGGAACTGGAGTGGTTATTTTGACTTGAATGTTATGCTATCCTAATTGCTTTGTTTGGCTTGTGCTCGGCATTAGAGCTATGTACATCATAATTTTTGGTTGAGAGGCAGAATCCTTTTCTTCTCCAGTAACTAGAAATTATTTGCTGTTTAACTTTTCAAATTAGTGCCTTAAAGAAGTCCTTACCATATTTCTGTTGCTTTCTCAGACACATGATTATGTTTACCAATTTTTATATATGTACACATTTTTTGCAATTAATTCATTTGCGAAGATCCACATAGATTTCTGTGACTTTCAGGCGGAGCGTGATGGTTCAAATGAGTACAGCAATTATCAGCCAGGCTCACTGAATACCACTGACCAACTCATCAAGGACCTAACGAACATTGACATCATTTTTCATATTGGAGATATCACATATGCAAATGGCTACATCTCACAATGGGACCAATTTACGGCACAGGTGGAACCCATAGCGTCAACTGTGCCTTATATGATTGCTAGGTTTGTTTATTTAATTTGTCACGTCACATTGTATTACATTTTGATCTATTAAATAATTTTCCATTTTTCAACAATACCTAATATCAATTCTTTCTACAGTGGCAATCATGAACGTGATTGGCCCGGGACAGGATCCTTTTATGACACGATGGATTCCGGTGGAGAGTGTGGTGTGCTAGCTGAGACAATGTTTTATGTTCCTGCGGAGAATAGAGCCAAGTTTTGGTAACTGAATTTTTATTTTTTATTTTAAATGCACTATGTTAAAGTATGGTGTAGAACTAAAAACACAAGGATCTTAGAAACGATTAATTGTGCATATGCTAGAATAAGTTAGGAGTTTCATTTTTCATTGGTAAAACTTTCATGATGTTTTATATACACAGGATGGTGCTGCATATGAGAATGAACAAATTTTTCTCTCTCTCTCTCTCTCTCTCTCTTTTTTACCAAATCGTGTCCACTTCTACTTAATCCAGCATACCAAACATGTCATTAAGGTTTTGTGTGTTCGTGCATAGTCCAATCTGATATTGGAAGGTGACATGACATGTATTTATAGGTATTCTACAGATTATGGTATGTTTCACTTCTGCATAGCAGACAGTGAACACGACTGGAGGGAGGGAACCGAGCAGTACAGGTTCATTGAACATTGCCTTGCATCAGCAGACAGGAAAAAACAACCTTGGTTGATTTTTGCCGCTCATCGGGTCCTTGGTTATTCTTCTAACAAATATTATGGATTAGAAGGTTCATTTGAAGAGCCCATGGGAAGGGAAAGCTTGCAAAGGCTCTGGCAGAAATACAAGGTGGATATTGCGTTCTATGGCCACGTCCATAATTATGAAAGAAGTTGCCCAATTTATCAGGTAAAATATTCTTTTTTATAAGGATTAAGGACTGCCATTATATTTTTCTTCATGGAACTTTTTAACTTCAGTAAAGTTTTTGAAGTATCAACGAACCATTATGGTGAGATATGTCAGGAAAAATATTTGGTATTTCAATTTTCAGGATCATCAATAGCTCATTTAACTTATTTTTCTTTCCTCAACACTGATTAGTATATAGAATAGAATATGTCTTTCTGCATAGCGGAGAGTTAGCTTTCCCAGTTTGTATTCTGTTTAGTATTTTGCTATAAATTGTGTTTTTTTGGTTGGCGAACAGAATCGGTGCGTGAACTCCGAAACATCACATTACTCCGGGATTGTGAATGGGACAATACATGTTGTTGTTGGTGGAGGAGGCGCTCACTTGTCAGAGTTCAGTTCGGTAAACACGAGTTGGAGTCTTTACAAGGATCATGATTGGGGATTTGTGAAGCTGACAGCATTTAACCAGTCCTCCCTTCTTTTCGAATACGTGAAGAGCAGTGATGGAAAGGTTTATGATTCTTTCACCATCTCTAGAGACTACAAAGATGTCTTAGCCTGTGTGCATGATGGTTGTGAAGCAACCACTTTAGCAACTTGAACCAAAATATGTAAAGAATCGAAAAGTCATTGATATTTTTGTAGGACAAAACCTCGTCAATCCATTTGTACAATAAAGTTTGAAATGATTTTGAGTTATCAAATTAGTGAAAAATTATCTTGTCTTTTGTCACATTTTTGTTATCAATGTTACAAGTTACAACTAGAGTGTGCACAAGTGTCCCATTGGATACAAGGTTGAGAATGAGTTCATATTATCATGTGACTCCTGTTCTCTTTTCTGATTTTTTGGCTTCTTTAATGTTAGTATGGATAATTAAGAAAAGAACCAGTGCGCCCAAAAACACAACGAAAAAGCTAGCATGAAAACGAGGGATCCAAGTTTAATTAACTGAAATATAAATTGGATTAAACATTTAAACTTCATTCTTGAATTGTCTCAACCATTAATGTTGATTCAATATTTAAACTTTGAATAAGTCAAGAATAAAAGTATGTAAAAGGAAAAATGTGACTCTGCTCTGCACCCAAACCCCATCCCAATTCCTGCAAGGCACCACTCTCAGCCCTAATGCAGTCACTCCCATGTCGATTATGAGAGTCCAGACATGTTGTCCCGGCAAACTATTAATTTTGACGCCGCAATATAATTTTGAAGTATCAAAATTTCAAAAGTGACAGTTTCAAAATATAGTAAGACTTGATAGTGGGGAAGCAGGTTCATCTTCATCGGTATTTGCAGCGAGGTTTAAAGGAAGAGTAAAGTTCAAAAAATGGAGCAATGTTTTCAAATTTAGAACTTTAACAGACTCACGTAGTCACGTGAATGAAAATAAAATAAAAATAAAAAACTTGGGCTGAGGCTCCTCCTCCTCCTCCTCCTCTTAACTGCACCAATGCCAATGTCAAATGTGAATGACTTTGCATTCAAAATAAAGTAAACTTTTTGAGCGCTCAATCAGACTGCATTAAAGGAACTCCTTATTAATTCTTCCTTTCCTTCTCCACTAGTCAGTCTTTTCATCTGAATCGTATCAATTTCAGCAAATGGGTTGTGTTTCGTCCACACTGCTTAATCACGACGATGAATTCTCTCAAATCGGCGCCTCTGCCGCTTTCAGCCACCACATTGTCTCTCTCACCTCCACCACCTACGGCCTCCTCACCCTCGACTCGCCGCCTTCTGACCATCATTCTTCCACTACTACTGTCCCTCCTACACCAACCCCACCACCGCCTCCGCCTCGCTTCACCCTCGGCTCCCTCTTCTCCAGCCCACTCTCCGAACCCCGTTCCCTCAAGTCCCACCCCCTTGAAACCATCAACTATTGGGACCTCATGTCCGGCCTCGATGCAGATCACATTCCCACCTTCCGCTTCTCTCCTTTGCCTATACGACCCTCTAAATCGTTTAATACTGCCGCTATCTGTCAGGGTAATGAGGAAAACTTGAGTCCCAATGTTTCTATAACGTCTTCCAAGGAGGCCAGTATTTCAAGGAAATCAGATGTTTCCAGGGATTCAAGCTATTTTGGTTCACTTGATGGGTTTGAAAAGATTTGCCCGCCAAACGGGGAGCATAAATTAGTGATCTATACGACGACTCTAAGAGGTGTAAGGAAGACTTTTGAGGATTGTAATGCTGTTAGATCAGCGATTGAGGGGCTTGGTTTTTTGGTTTTTGAGAGAGATATTTCAATGGACAGGGGGTTTAGGGATGAACTAAGGGAATTAATGAAGGGTAAGGACAGAAGTGAGTTGACTCCGCCAAGAGTGTTTTTGAAAGGGAGGTATCTCGGTGGTGTTGATGAGGTGATGAGGAGAGTGGAGGCGGGGAGTCTTGGGAAATTACTTCAGGGGTTGCCTAGAACTAGAGGTGGCTATGTGTGTGAAGGGTGTGGGGGCGTGAGGTTCTTGCCGTGTTTTACTTGTAATGGGAGTTGTAAGATGGTGGTGAAGGAAGAAATGCTTGTGGGTGGGAAGCAAGGCGATAAGACTGCAGTGGTGAGATGTAGTGACTGTAATGAGAATGGATTGGTGCTCTGTCCCATGTGTAGCTGAGCTATTGCAGAATGTGGATTCTTTTGGCGCCATCGGTGTTTATTAGGTCCATTTTAAATGTCCTCTGTCTTTGCTGTTTTGCTAAATATCTAATCATCTTTTCGTTAGCTTCTGTTTTGAATATAACAAGCAATCTATTGCACAGAGGGTTCTATACTTGTTAGATTTTGGAAAGGAAAAGGAACAGAGTAAGGAGAATGAAATTGTTTGCTGGTAACTGGATCATGTATACTTGCTACTAATGTGCTATTATTATTTTTGTTCATGCGGTAGTTTGTAGAGTCCCTTGCATGTAGGCAATAGACAAAAATAGAATCTGAAAAGTTGGTTACTATCTCAATGTCGCTGTGGGAAAATATTAGGATTTACTTCTGTCGAATTTCTCTAACTTGCAGGAATTTAGGGTATAACTTATAGTTATAAGGAAATCTTGGTTCCACAAGTTCTTACTAGTGTTGCGTTGTAATTTGTAAGAGAGGTACTTACTATGGCTCGGCCTGAGTGTGAGATCTGGGTTAAATCAAGCAATTTGATATTTGGAAACTACTGGTTGGTGTCCCATGTTAAGCCTCAAAGAAACGCTACTAGCTTAATGACTAGCATTGTTAAAAGAAAACTGATACACTACCATCACTAGAGAAATGTGATACAATTTGTGGCACGGACAGCTGTAAGAGATTGGCCCAAGCTTTGGTAATCCCAATCAATGATAAGAAAGAGTCAACACGATGATGAGCCTGTTAGCATGTAAAAGAATCTGTTATTGAATTGTCATAGCTTAACTTTAACTCCAGCATGCTATGATTGATGTGGCTCTTTCCTCTAGATATTTATGGGTAAAAAGCTTTATCCACCTAGGTGGTAACAGCAAAGTTAATATATAAAATCAAAACAAAAAAAAAAAAAAAGATTAAGCTTTATGCACGAGTTCTATTCCAATGTAGGAGGAACCTATAGGACTATCATGCTATGTTCTCCACAGAATTTCTCCGTGTTCATTGCAGATGAGAAATGTTCTAAATCTTACCAGCATCATACAGGTCCTCGACGCTAGTCCTGGGATATCCTAGTTTAACATGAGAAATATTTTTCTTGAAGATACTCTGTAGGATGTAAAGCTTCTTTTCTTTTTCCTCTCGCTTTGTTTTTGGGATATGGCAGCTTGGCCCTATATGGTTGTTGAATCAATGGGAGGGATTTGATCTCAGAACTTCCAAGTTAGTGGTTGGACCGTGGCCATTCTCCACTGTTCTTGAACATTAGCTAGTTGATATACCTAAGATAGAAAGCTTTTTAATATGTGGTGCAATGGATTAATATTGGCAAAGTTCTGACATGTGATATCCAGAATTATTCAAGTTATTCCCTTTCGATGTTGTGTTCCAATGGGAATTTTGAGAGTTGGCTTATTAAATAAAGCTCTGCTAAGAATGTTTATTAGTGTGTTTATGAGTACAGAGTATGAACATCTCAAGCCATGTAAGGTTAAAAATTTTGAATACCTTTAGTTCATACTTCTTATCTCACCATAATCTGTGGTTTCATCTTCTAACCCAAATATTTTCTTGCAAAAAATATATTTTCTATTTGGTAGCGTCAACCAATTCATATCTACAGTTCATGCTTGGTGGTTCATTTTGTATCTCCCAGATGTTACTTTTGCACTGGTCGGACCCCACCTACCCATCCACATTTATCCCTCGGTAAGAAGTCATTGTACTAGCCCCTCTTAAATCCAAACAGTAGAGTGAGAACAAAATGACACAAATATTCATCTAGATAGCATTTTATGATCCAAACTGATCAAGAATGTGATAGGCATACAAATCAGTCTGAACCTATGTGCTCGAGTTATGTACACAACTATTAATTGTTTTGTGTGTGAAGGGTGTATAAGCTATGCTGTTTTTATGTTTTAGTTTGCTTCGCCATTTACTTTCGGAATCCTCGTTGTATGCAGTGATCTGAGAAGGCGCTGGTGGCCATCACATCCAGTTTCTCACTTGGAAATTGCAAGTGTCTTTACTCAGTGCAGAGAGGATGCCAATGCTGCAGTTGTTGTGTGTAATGATGGTTTCTATTTGGAAACAATGGTTTTGTCAACTTTATGCCATGTTACTGATAATTATTTTGAGCCAGGCTGGAATTCTGGTGTAACTTATCAATCAGCATGATTCCAACTTCATATTAATGATAATGTACAAGGGCTCATTACATTAAGTATTATACGCTAGATTGGCTGCTAATAACTATGATAATTGGAACTCGTTAGGGATCTTGAGGAGAGATGTGAAGTTGGAACTCTGATTAACTTCTTTCCAGAAAATTGCAAGATGGATTATGCATCTGAATTAATGTAAAAATCTCCGGAGCCAATTCAATTATGTGAAAAAAATGAAAGAATGCTTTCATCTGTTTCTTTCTTTTTGAGGCTGTGGTGTGAAATTTGATCTGTTTTATGAATCGAAGATTGAATGTTTTTCAGGATGCACGGGGGTATGTTGTTAGCCCTGTTTATTCTTTCTGGTGTGTTCTTTCTTTTACTCTTTTCGGTTTATACAGGTGGTTTTACATAAACTATCTGGTTGTAGGAATTCTAAGTATGAATTTTGTTTGTTTTTTGGAGATAAGCATAAAACACGAGTGTTGGTCCTTTTGGAATAACATTAATTTTCTTGGTCACATATTGATATGAAATGTTGTGAGTTTGATATGACTATTGAAGGTTGTTATCTTTAATTCCTTTCTCGTGACATAATAGCGTATAATTTAGTATGTTAGTATCCCAAATAAATATAAATTCCTTTTTTTTTTTTTTTTTAAAGTATTTTCTGCCACATGCCATGCAGATCACCTAATGTTTGTGGCATATATTTTAGTTCTTCTACTAGGTAAAGATACAACAATACAATGTTTGACGTCTCAAGCACCAATATCAGATATTCCATTCTATTAATTTTTACAGCAACGTATATGCATGTATATTAGTATATATACCAGAATCCAGATCATCTACCTAGTACATCTATTATTCGGACAAGTGGCATAATGACAGTGAATGTGATGATTGAGCACGGCCCCAACAATCTGGCTCAGTGCTTGAAACTTGAGAGGTTTGATTTGTTGTACCTGTACCAGAAGGCGTGTTCACCAATTGATCAAGTGAAAAAGACAAGTCTTGATTGGGATCACCATAGCCGGAGCAGGGGTATTGCTGGGATGTTTCGCCATTGATGAGCTGATGAGACTCCACCAGTGGGTGGAGTGAAACCCAATCAATCAACCCAATTTTTGAATCATCAAAAGTGTTTCTGTGGCAATAATCCCCTGCTTGATTGGTACAACAAGGTTCAATTGCTGTTATGGTGTCGTCAAAGGCCTTAAAGCTGCAATATTCTTCGTTGAAAGGTGAGTTCCCGGCTAGTGTGCTTGGACTTTCCTGGTGTACTAAACCTGAATGCAGCCCATCATATGGCAGGTTAACGTCGTCATTGTCGTTGTTGGTGTTCATGTTGTAGCTTGATTCATTTTGTTGCTTGCATGATCTTTCCATGTACATGATTATCTGATCAAGAACATCATGGTTGTTGTTCGAGCTGATTGAGGTGGATGAATTGGAACAATTTTGCATAGCCTTGTGGTAGTTTTTCTTCTTGAAGACACGACATACCACCCAACCATTTTCTGGCACCAAGTCTCCCTCAGTATTACAGGCCTGAATTCATAGCATTACAGTTATATACTATCAAAATAAGTAACTTACATGCTCAAAGTAAAACATAGGGAGAAAGGCCTACGATAATGGGATCATAAGTAGTGTTGTCATCGAGCCTATATTCATGCATGATCCAATCTGATTTATGCCCATGTGGAGCTCTTCCTCTGTAAAACACAAGAGTCTTCCTCGTTCCAATTCTTTTCAAATTGCTATAGATGACTTTATCCCGACCGGTTGCCTTCCAGAATCCAGCAGCAGTTGCACGATTGCTTCGAGTTCCAGTGGGATATTTCTTGTCTTTATGACTGAAGAAGTACCAATCATTCTGAGGTGTGGATCCTATTTTACACTTATCTGCAATGCAAATATAATTCAGCAGATGAATGTGTTAATCAGACTATATAAATCCTTGATTACCTTGTATATCCCATGGCTCGAGCTTGTTAAGGTCGATATCTCGGATAACGTCAAGATCAATCTTCTCATAGCCCACTTTCTTCCTCAAATAGTAGTGTAGAAGCTCCTCTTCTGTTGGATGGAAACGGAATCCGGGAGGCACATTAGACTCACCATTTACTGATAAATTCATGTCAAAACAGTAGTGGCTTACTAATTCTACCTTTTTTATGGCAACATCTTTTTGCCAAGGAGAGTTTGAATTGAAGAGAAGATATATAGTGCCTGTAATGGGTCGGGTTGGATCCAAATATGCATGGGCAACATTACTGTTAGTTGTTACATTAGGGGTCCCACTTGAGACCTTAGTAGCTTGATGCCTCCATCATAAACCGTGACCCTCGACCTTAATATCTGCAACAATACCTTTCCAAACCACCACTCTCTCTCTACTCATTTTACGTTGCAATCAATTATCAATCCCAACGACAGGATTGCAACAGAGAGATGAGGGGTCGGTGCCATTGAGCTTTCATTGAGAGAAAATCATAATGACATGTTTTTTAAGAATAATGCTATGTAACACTAGCATCTGTCTATGTCTATGTGGCAGTGATTTTATTGTCTAGTGAATCAAAAGTATCATAATTTTATTAAACGATGGGTGGTGGAGTTCACTACCAGATAGATTAGTATTGTTACGTAGCATTACTCGTTTTTTAAAGTAAAAAGCCACCCTTAATTGTTTGTTGGTCAAGTCTCGGAGGAAAAAATGATTTTTTTTTTTTTTTTAAATTTCTGCCTTTTATTTTTTTCAATAGAATTATAATGGTTCATTTAATTATATTTATATGACTACTAAAAAGTGTTAAATATATAATGAATATTATTAAAAATATGTTCTGAATTACAAACAAAGAAGTAAATGAATTGACGTAGTGAAGCATAATGGTGTTTGGTACCACAAATAGAAGTTTTTAGTGGAATTATTTTTTTATAGGATACTTTTACGGTGAAAAATAATGTTGTCCATTACTTTTTAGGTTTTTATCTCTCTTTAAAAATGTTATCAAGTTTTAACCATTAATCACAGTATTAATTGACATGATATATTGTAAATTATGGAATGCATGCGTCTCACATATTATTATTACTATCGATGCTACTTTGTTAATTATTGTTTTATTGATGTAATATATTTTTCTTAATGAGTATCATATTTACTTTCTGATTTAAAAATTTAAACGTTTAGAAATGACTATATAAATTTATTTAAATCTTGTTTTACAAGAAATTTTACTTTTAAAAACAAACTTTTGTCTTGAGACTTTTTTGACGATCTTTTTTTGAAGAAACAAATCTAAAAACAATTTTTTTAAGACAAAATTTTGTTATTAAAAGTAAATTTTTTTTTTTGTGTTTTAAAATCTCAATTTATTAGAGAGGAATTATATAATTAATTTCAATTTTTTATCTATAACATTGCGAAGAATGAGCATGCGTGGATTATTTAGGAATGGCAATGGAGCCCAAGGCAATCCTTATCGTCCCTGATGGCGTAGAGGACCTAGCTTTTAAACTTTATCGGGATATGAGGATCGTAATCGTGATTTATCAAAAAAGCGGACATAGGGCTCGGAATTTTTATTATTATATGTTTTAAGGAGCGTCTCGACGAGTAGGACAAGACCAATGCTAAAGCAATTCTTGATGGTGGATTTTAGCCTTCCGAGGTCGTTTAGATAGTTTAAAATAGCTTTCTTTAAGTTTCATGTTTATTTTGTCTTTTTGCATTTTATTTATCAATTAGGGTTTTATTTCAACTAGAAGTTTAGTATTTAAGAGTCCTTTTATTATTGGATCAAGCGGTTGTTTTGAAGAAGAATATTATTCTGGAGTTTTCTCCACAATTAATCAATTTCATTCGGCATTCATAGGAATCAACGAATTGATTTTGAGCTTTGTTTCATTGTTTACGTTTACACTGCGTCGGTTGGTATCGAGCCGAGTTAACGTTCTAAGATCATGCCTCCACGACGACCACCACCGCGACGCGTGCCGGGCTGCCCTCATGATAACATTGCGGACGAAAGCGGCGCATCGTAGAGAAGAGGCGACTCGAGTTCGCCAACGGATCGACTTGTTGGTACAAGAGATGGCGAGATGAGGACCCAACATATTGATCTCTTGGATCAAAACAGGAATTCTTTGGGAATTACGAGCGGTCCGCGTTTTGGTGTGCGCACTTGCGTGGTCTACTGACAGCGGTGGTCTTCGAGATGCGGGTGGACCACATCGAGCGGCATTGCGGATGGCGTGGGCTGCAGAGGAGCGGATTTAGGCGACGAGAGGTAGTCCTCCTCAATTGGATTCCTCCTCAAGCGAAGAGATCTGCGTCATGCACAATCCGTTTGCACCTTTGGACCGGAATGGCGTCTTGGGGCGGGGGATGGCGGCGCCGAGCGTTGGGAGGTTGGTTTCGTGTGGAAATCCTGAATTCAATGGTGGATGGAAGCCGATGAATTATTGGATTGGTTATGTGCGATGGAGGAGATTTTGGATTTCAAAGAAGTTCACGATGCTAGGCGTGTTGGTCTTGTGGCAACCTCGGTTTCGTGGTAGGCGGCGATGGTGGGTGGCGAATCGAAAGTCACACGCCACGACGAGTGGTAAGTCCAAAATTTCTTCTTGGCAAAAATTAACGAAACATATGAAGGAGTCCTTCTTACCATTCAATTATTACACTCGTATCTTGTATCAAAATTACAAAATTTGAGACAAAGTACGAACTATCGATAGTCTGTGGCGTAATTTTTCGATTGATTGCTCGAAATGAGATTCATGAGAGCGATGATCAGCTTGTGGCTCGGTTCGTTGGTGGTTTGAGGGTGAATTTCCAGGATGTGTTGAACCTTTTTACCCCTGTTTCGGTCTCTGAAGCGCATCGGTAGCGCTCTTCTGGAGAAGCGAGCCTCATTGCGAGCTTTGGATTTTGGGCATCGGTTCTTCGTCTGGCGGCACTCGCCGATGGCGATGGCGATCATCGACAAATGACCCATCGAGCACGGTCCCGCGGGTCGGGAGTCCTTTCCCAACACTACTCACTTTGTTGGGGCGGATTGGAGGGCGAATCGTTGGTGACACGGTGGGCGAGGGCGCGATCGGGGTGGAATTCGGTGTTTTCTTGTGGTGAGTGGGGACACCGCCAATCGGCTTGCCCTCGGCTTGGGGCGCGAAGGGGCTGCTTTTGGATGATATGGGTGCGCGAGTATGATGCACTACCTATTTTTGATGTCGACGAATCGACCAATTACTGGGTCGACGGTGGGCGGTGGCGTGGGTCGGCGTTGGTGTTGCGGCGTAGTTGCCTTACCCCACGTGTTGCTGATGATTGTGTTCAGCGTCATAAGCTGTTTGAGTCGACTTGCACGGTTAATGGTAAAGTCTGTCGTTTTATTGTCGATGGGGGCTCTTGCGAGAATGTTATTTCTGATGATGCTATCAAGAAGCTTGAATTACCTACTGAAGCACACCCTCAGCCATATCAGATTGCTTGGCTTCAGAAGAGTATCGCTTTTAATGTCGATCGTCGTGCCTCTGTTCCTTTATCGATTGGTGGCAAGTATCGAGACTATTTGTTGTGACGTTGCTCCAATGGATGTGTGCCATATTTTATTGGGCCGCCCTGGCGCGTTTGATAGGGAGGCGTTACATGATGGTCGTCGAACACTTATAGTTTTGTATTTGGAGGTACGAAAATTGTCTTATTACCATCCTCTCGCATGACGGTGGTGCCCATGAGCTTGCCCCAGCCTTGTTTTTTATCTCGTGCCCTATTTGAGCGTGAAATGGTGTCCAGAGGTGGGGTGTTTTATTGATTGGAAAGCCCGTTTTGGAAGGGGTGAGGTGCCCGTCGGCGGTTGCCCCTTTGTTGGAGGACTTTGCCGATCTTTTCCTACCGGTGACTTACCGTTAGGATTGTCGCTTGGGTTCGTGACATTCAAACATCGATCAACTTGGTTCCGGGGTTTCTCTTCCTAATCGTCCTCATTATCGTATGAGCCGGTGAACATGAGGAGTTGAGGCGTCGGTGGAGGATTTGTTGCGCGAAGGGCATATTCGTGAGAGCTTGAGCCCATGTGCGGTACCGCTCTTCTCATTCCTAAGAAGGACGGTACTTGGCGTATGTGTGTGTTGATAGTCGGCCATTAACAAGATCATGATTCGTTATCGTCCCCGTTTCGTCGAAAATTTTTGAAATGCGGGGCAGAGATCGTGAGTGGAGGCGGAGATTAAAAAATTCTTATTTACTATTCCGTTTACTTAATTAATTAATTAATTTTAAATATTTTTTATTTTTAAATACGAATTAAATTTTAAAACATAAAATAAAATAAAAATATTTAGGACGGATTCGAAAAATTCGGGACGAGAACGGGAATTGATTAGCTAATTGGGTAGAGCAGAGCGGATTATTTTGTCATCCCTAAGATAATTGCTAAGGATGGCAACGGGTGCAAGCGGAGATTAAAATATCTCTCTGTCTTTTTAATTAATTAATTATTTTTTAATATTATTAATTATTTTTAAAATACTATTTAAATATTAAAATAATAAAATAATATAAAATAAAATTTTTGGGATAGAAACTATGATCACCTGTCTTCGTCCCAATTATCTAACAAAACATGCAAAGGTATGGACAAAAACGTAACGGATTATTTTACTATCCCTAATTATTGCCATCTCCCAATAACAGCACGCACCAGCAACAGCAATTTACCCTTGGGAGTTAATTCCATGATGTTAATCATTAATCCTCTCCTAAATTCAAACCCTAATTATGATTTTGGCCAACAAATTGACTAAGCAACCACTTCCCTTTTACTCACCATTTTTCCATTCTACTTTATTTGTCTGAAGTTTGTTGTACCTAGTTTCATTACATCTTATTCTAATTTGTCGTGTATATAATGACGTGGACTGACGACAAAATTCTAAATTACAAATTAAAGAAAATTTTTGTAGTCGCATAGAAGCTTCCTATGAGGAATCTGAAAAAATCAGCTTTAAGAAAAAGTGGTACTTAATGCTAATTATTAGTAAATGATTTATCATTGATTATGATGATTTCCCACAGTTAATTATATTTAGGGACTAAATAAGTTTTAGAAAAATAAATATGTACGAGTAAATGAAGGCCACATGTTATTAACTAACTTGATGAAAATTATGATGTTATGTCCCATTTTGAACTCTTACAATGTAAAAGAATATAATATAAAATAAAATAAAATCTAAGTAATTGTAAGACAAATTATATATGTAATAATGAATAAGAACTAAACAATTCAAAATATGTGAGATTTGAATTTGAAATATTTTTATTGCTCACTATATAAGTTAAGTTTCATTATTTAAAATCTTTTAGTAGTATTTCAATTTATAATTTTTTTTTTTGGTCTATTTTCTGATATTATTCTAAGCAAAAGGAGATTTCAGATTCATTATATTTGACACATCGGCACATAATTTCTTTTTAACAAATGGGAAGATATCTAGGTGTAATGTGTTGAAGTGTTAAAAAATGTGTTGTCGTCATTTTGTTTTCTAAAAATAGGTGATGTGTCGATATTGTTAAAATGTGATCTAATTTTGACTTTGGTTGAAGTTGTTTCTCTCCTTTTATAATCTCACAAGGGAAACACACTTTATTTTCTTATGACTGCAATTTCATATGAATCATTCAATCTGTAGGTTTCATCTAAGCCGTTAGATTTGACTATTTAAGATATTCTTATTGCGTCAATTTTTGTGCTCAGACTGAAATTTCCATTATTTATAATTTATAAAAATATTTACCAAGCATACACTAAATTACGGTGAATTATTTAGCAAACCCGAACTGGCCAGCTTGGATTATCCATTTTGAAAGATTGAAAATATATAACACTACGATATTTTGATGGATTGGACCAGTTCCATAAACAGACTTCGTATCCGAGTTGTTGCTGCTGGCGAGTACCTCCCAGGCCCATTAACATTACCTCTTTGCCTATAGCTTCTTCCAAACAACAATTATAGCACGTTCTAAATGGAGAATTGGATAGCATTGATGTTAGCTCCAATACGACATACTACATGTTCATTTTATGTTTTATAATTTTTCTACTTGTCGAAGCGACTTTCCTACGTTTCCCAAACCAATAGTTCTTATCTCAAAGTATTAGATACATTGTCGGATTTTAGATTTTTTAGACCTCAAACAAATTATAAATTTATGTCCTTTATATTATAAGGTGCATTTAATTTTTATTTTTTGCACAAGAGTTTTCCGTATAAAATTTATGAACTCAAACTCAACAATAAACTAGTAAATAAAATATAATATCCAAAATATTTATATTTTAGTCAAATAATAAGACTAAAAATATTCTAAATAATCACTTAAATACATCTCGTCTTACAATTTTTTAGACAAAAGTATTAATTAAGTTTGCATAATCAAGTTGTTCAATCATTTTTTTCCCTTCAATTGATAATATAGTTAATCCATTCAATCTTTCTCGTGACATAGTTGATTAGAGACAAATCTTGATCAATTTTAATTTGGAGAAACTTCTTTCTACAAATGTAATTGTAACTGGTATAGTAAGCAAAATTATGTATGCTACATGAACATTTGGAAAGCAACCATCCATTTTCTCTAAACAGTTGAGCACATCAATTGCTCTTTCTGTTTTTTATTCTCTTGATAAATAGCACTTTAAGATTGTCAACTCCGAAAATAAACCACTTCCATCAATATCAGAACAATCATTATGTGTCAGAGAATTTTCAAGATTAAGACACGACTTCAACAAACTATGATCATTAGCATCCTATAACCTCTCAAAACTAAACAAAAATGCAAAAGTTTTCTCATACTTTTGAAATTGTTCAAATCGAATTTGAAGTGAAGAAAGAAGTTGATCAATTATAAAAATGAAGTAATTGACTCTAAAAAATTCACCAGTTGATTGTGTTACCGCATCATTATCACTTTCATCAAATTGCTTTTTTCTTTAAATTATGCGTTTTTCTTGGAACACTGGTTGAATTTCTATTTCCATTTGCCATTTGTTTAGCTTCAACCATAGTCTTATCAAACCCAAATTCTCTATAGTCTTCAAGGAATATTATAAGACCCTTTAAGAGTTTTATATAAACATTATAAGACTCTAGTCTGTCGATTGTCGAATTTGGTCATTTTATCTCGTTCTCTTGTTTTTTAATTATCAAGTATGGTAATAAATAATGATAGAGTATAAATCGTTTGTTAGTCTATATGATTAAGTTAATGAACCTGTTGGAATTTGGAAAAAAAAAAAAGAATGGGCTCAATTTGTGTGTGGAAGAATTTCAATATTTTTTAAAAAAATATTAGAATTTTGGGCTTCAATCTGTTGTCTCTTTTGCCTCATATAAAGTCTAAGTTTGATTAGATAAGACTCTTTAATTTTTTATGTTTCTTTTGCTTGTTTGAGTGCAGTCTTCTATTTGTAAATTTTTTAAAGTTTGTGAGTGGTCGATTTTGACATCTTATGAGTTGTGACACTAGTTTTAACTTTCTTTTTATATATACCTATTTTATTTAGAGGGATATAATTCTTCTCATTATACATGAACTAATGCAATTTTTAATTTTTTAAGAGATTCTCTAAAAGAAATACAAGATTCTACTTCTATTGACAACATGCTTGATCTGGGGTCAAATCAATAAGTTGAGCTAGGCAATAACGAGATCATGTTGCTTACAATCTTACACAATAATATCCAAAACTTATTACTCAAAAGGATTATCTATATCTACAAAGTCTTGTTCTTAGTCAAAAACTTCAAGCGAATTGCAATGCAGTGCAATCCCCTCCCATTGGTCTCCTTCAACATTTCAACAAGTTGATCATATTCTTTGACGGTTCTCCCATCCCATATCGTGCCAAGTGGTTAGGACCTCAATTACAAAAATATGACGCCCGCGTAATGTTTCATTTTAACCTCAATTCATACATATATGATATATAGTTATGTCAGTTTTAACGTAGCAATGCCAAAAGTTTGTTATACGTATAACACAAAATTCACCTTCGACTATATTAAAATGGAACAAAATCACAATAAATTTAGAACTTAGATAGATGCATTTCCACTACAATTTATGGCGCATGTCTCGGAAAAAAAAAACATTGTATCATGCGCTCTCCGATCTTTCTAGCTTTGGTGTTTACTTCGGTGAATTTAATATTCTATTTCATCAATGAATTTATTATATTAGGCAAATCTATGTTTCACTCCAAACTAAAACACATATGTATTGATTACCACTTTATTGAACGTCATATTTCAAACTTTATCAATCAAACATCTGTTCTTGCTAAACTTTTATTGCTCAACAATTTTACTTTCAACACAACAAGATCAATAAGTGTTTCTAATGAAAATACTATATTGCGCTTGATTTCTTCATAAGATTAGTCCAATTAAGAGATTAGTAGAGACTCCACCTACTAATGAATTTGATTTTGATTTTTGTGTCTAAAATATTTGTCAATCTTTGAAAAAATCTATGTCTCAAATATAGTGCATGATTGGCCGAGCTTAAATTAGTGCATGTTTGGTTAAGCTTAAATTATAATATTAGCTAGTCAAATTAGTTAAAAATACTTTTTATTCATATATTTTGTAGATTTACTATCCACTTATTATCTATAAGACCCACAATATATAAACACTTAAAAAATAATTTGACTTGTACTAAAAAAATTTTTCTTATACTAAAGAAAAAAAATTGGATCACAAAGAGTTTTGTATCCGCCATGTTTCAAATATATACAAAAGTCAATGAATTTTGGCTGAGCTTAAAAAAATTTAAGTCTTTTTCTTACATGCTAATTATACGGAAATTCAACTGAGTTTTAGTAGAAAATGTTAAAAAAAAAAAAAAAAAAAAAGGTGTGATTTAAAGATTTTGAAATAAAAATAATTATCTTGACGCCAATAGAGAATTAAAGCATTAAGATCTCGTTATTTGTGTAGAACAAGAAATTAGAATAATTTGTAGAGATAAAAATAAATTAAAACATCTTTGTGTTATTCATTTTTCTTTTCGTTTTCGTCAACTTTACATAAGAAGACAAGAAGTGCCAGTCATTCCCTTCAATTTTTATCAACCTTGACGGGATCAACAAGGATGACAAGAACAACGAGGAAATTGAGGAGGACTAGATGTCCTCGTTATCATAGTTATTTTTGTCGATGTTGACTTACTAATTTGATTAATGATTATATTTACAACAATTTTGTCAATACGTATAAGTTGATCAAATATTATTTTTATCTACATATTTTTTAAGATTCATAATTTTTATTTATTTTTTATTCATACATTTCGTAAAATTCACTACTTATAATGTATAAAAAAATTTACCAAACAATTAGATAATCTTTTATGTAATTTCAATCCCTATTTTCTAGATTCTAGTCAAATTCAAATAGTGTGGTTATATTCATACTACAATTTGTTATAAGTGCACCACATTTTAATTATATTTAAGATCTTCAACTTTTGTTCATTATTACAATTATGTTATTAACTTTTTGTCATTGAATTCTTATCTTCAACTTTCATTAATTAGCACATTTCATCATTAATGATGGTTTTGTCAAGATATTTTGTTTACGTGCTTTAAAATCAGGAAAAATATTTTATCTTACTTTTGTATCTATTTTTTTTTTTGTTTTTTAAATATGACAGACAAATAAGTCCTTTTACAAATTTCCAACAAATATTTTAGACGGAAATCGTTGTCAAATACAAGATGCGCTAATTAATGAAAAATTGAGGATAAAAATGTGATAAAAAGTTCGGGATATGAGTGCTATATTGTTCATAAATTGATATTAAATTAATATATATATATATATATATATATATATATATATATATATATATATATATATATATATATATAATAAGTTGTAGTAAAAAATTTCACACACACATTTTTTCGCCATTTTTTCTTTCCTGATTTGGTAAATTCTGCCATAAATGTTGCATAAAAGTTTGTTTTCTTTATTTGGTTTCACACTAATTTGGTAAGTTCCGTCATAAATGATGTATACGAGTTTGTTTTGTTTAAATGGTTTCATACATTGATTGTTTTTTTTTCTTGCAAAAAAACGAATTATAACATTTAATATTATATATGATAAATGCAAACAATTTTCAGATTTTTTAATGGGTTTTACACATTGATTTTTCCCCCCTATTTTCATGCAAAAGATGAATTGTAACATTTAATATTATATATATATATATATATATATATATATATATATATATATATATATATATATATATATATATATAATTTCCTTTTTTTTCTAGTCCCAAATATATAGGCTTGTTTCTATTTTTGAGGTGTTTTTTTTTTTTTGGTTCCTTTACTAAAGTACTCTTATTTAATTTGCTTATTTATAATCATTTTTCTCAACTAAATCTTTGTACATTAAATAATACTCATTAAATAAGGGTAAATTAGAAAAACTATTAGTAAAATTTTTTTTTAACATCAATCCGTGTGAAAAATCCAATTAGCCTATATATATTTGGGATAAGGGAGTATTGTTTAGTAAAAATTTCACGCATACATTTTCCCCCATTTTTTCTTTTCAATGCTGCATAAAAGTTTGTTTTCTTTAATTGGTTTCACACACTGATTTGGTAAGTTCCGCCATAAATGTTACATAGGAATTTGTTTTCTTTAATTGGATTCACACATTGATTGTTTATTTTTTCTTTTTCTTTTTCTTGCAAAAAACGAAGTATAACATTTAATATTATATATGATAAATGCAAAAACTTTTCAGATTCTTTAATGAATTTTACACATTGATTGTTTATTTATTTATTTTTTTTTATTTTCTTGCAAAAAATGAATTGTAACATTTAATATTATCTATATATATATAAAAACAGAAATGCCGTCCAAAATTTCACGAACACATTTTTCAGCCATTTTTTCTTTCCAGATTTGGTAAGTTCTACCATAAATGCTGCATAAAAGTTTATTTTCTTTAATTGGTTTCATATATTGATTGTTTATTTTTTTTTCTTTTTCTTGCAAAAAGAAAGTGTAACATTTAATATTATATATGATAAATACAAAAACTTTTCAGATTCTTTAATGGGTTTTATACATTGATTATTTATTTATTTATTTTTTCTATTTTCTTGCAAAAAATGAATTGTAATATTTAATATTATATATGATAAATACAACAACTTTTCAGATTTTTTAATTTATATCGGTTGAAGAATTTAAATAAATTGTGTTTAAAAAAAAAATAAAACATCAATGCACGAAAAATAGATTTAATGCAATAGTTTTTCAAAAATAGAATTTTTCCTACAAATTTTTTGCTTCCCATAGTGGGTTTAAATAGTGCAGTTAAAAAAAAAAAAAATATACGAAAAATATATAATTGTGTTATATTATCAAATGATCCGATTTATTGATTAAAAATAATAAGTCGATTAAACTAATAAACTATATATGATAATTTTAAAATTAAATTCATACGATTCAAAGTCCACTTTAGTTCAAACACAAACGTGATTTTCAAAGAAATATTTCAAAATCTGAATTAACTATATTGTTTTTTTTTTCAATATCAATGAGTAATCAAATGTTATTTATATATATTTTTTTTATTTAAATGTAATAAATAAATAATATACTCTTAGAATATTTTAAAATAACTATCATGAAAAACAAGTGTCGTGCATCGCACGAGTAATATACTAATATAATTAAAATATGATAAAAAAATAAAAATTGTTGTGTAAATATAATTATCTATTCAAATATTGTACGTGTACATATACTCCTAGTTAAAAGACAAAATAAACACGCATTGGAGCCCAAAATCCGCAAAATTATGTCATGACATCTATTTCAATGGATTGATGCAATGTAACAAATAATTAATGTTACAGCTGTTACTTGATAATGCTTGTTTAATAAATGTACATCAAAGTCAAATGTCCTAATTTAAAGGATGGGGTCCCCCCTTCGTCTATATTAATTTCTTCTACAAAGGTGGGGCCCATCCTTGAGTTGCTGGCTGCTTTTAATTTCCGTCCTCCTTACGGAAATTAAATTGTCATCTTTTCATTCATAGAAATGTTATTTTTCTTTGATCTATAACACAAAAACGAATTATTAAAATGTCCGTGTTATATTATTTCCTGATTAATATTATTGTATTATATATAGCTTTCCAAACTCTGAAATTAGTGTATGATTCAATTAAATTAAGCAAATTTTTAAGTAATCAATCTTACTAACTAACAA
This sequence comes from Forsythia suspensa, assembly GCA_023638005.1. Classification (NCBI taxonomy): domain Eukaryota; kingdom Viridiplantae; phylum Streptophyta; class Magnoliopsida; order Lamiales; family Oleaceae; genus Forsythia; species Forsythia suspensa. The sequence goes on from CM042676.1 coordinate 46,698,192, forward strand.
GTTTTGTTAATTAATTAGATACTTGCAGCTTGTTATTAATTAGTTAATTTTATATTCAAAGTTGATGAAAATATAATATATTAAACACATGCATTATTATAAGTACAATTAATTACTATTATTAAATGTTGGGACCGGGTCGATGGTAGCAAATCTTGGTCTAATGAAATATATAACATTAAAAAGTTGATATATAAAATTAGTATAATAATTCGTCAAGTTCCACACGCATGACATCCCAAGACCGCAAGACTAGACCAGTAATCCACGTGATATTACTTTTACAAGTTACATTTGATTTGTAGCTGGTAACTCATCAAAGACATATGCTTTGACCAATACTACATATTAGAGTATACGGTAATTAGCTAATTAAGGAGAATAAGCGAAATTTCAAGTGATTGGAAAAGTACTTAGATATTTAAAATGGGGCGGTCTCTATTTTTGAAGGCAGCCAGACGTGACTGTAATATTTTATTCAATTCCGTTCATGGAACTGAGCTTATCTATCCGTCAGAAAATAATGAATTGAAAGAAAAAAGAGTAAAAAAAAGGAAAGGTCAAACTCGTTGAAGAAGAAGAAGATGGAGAGAACCTTATTATTGCTTCCTGAATCAAGCCATCTTACAATTTCTTGCCTATAAATACGATATACTATAGAATCAATTAGTAGATCCATACATAGAGAAACACGAACACTGTCGCAAAATACAAACAGAAAATGGGTAGTTTGCGAAATTACACTTCCAATGGCGATGCCACTTCAAGCGACACAGTTGGGAAAGTTATAACATGCAAAGGTAAGAAAAAAAAAACCAATTTCTTGTTATATATGACTATGGTTTACTGATGTTAATTTGTTCTCCATTAATTCATGCTTGCAGCTGCTGTGGCATATAGTCCTGGGCAGCCCTTGGTGGTGGAAGAGATCTTGGTCGATCCTCCTCAGAAAATGGAAGTCCGAATCAAGATACTCTTCACTTCAATTTGCCACTCAGATCTTAGTGCTTGGCAAGGAGAGGTAATTAATATCTATTTTCATCATCTAATGTGTTTTTCCTCCATATCTAACCTGTGGTGATTCCTCTTTTAATTTGATGAAGAACGAAGCTCAGCGGGTGTATCCGCGAATTCTAGGCCACGAAGCCTCCGGGTAAGAACATATATATCCAAACTAAAATATTGTCTACCGGAAAATTTTCTTTTGATTAAGCACGAATTGGTTTTAACCGGCCGGCCTTTGTGATATATAGATTAGTTGAAAGCGTGGGAGAAGGCGTGACGGACATGGTAATAGGAGATCACGTTGTTCCAATATTCAATGGCGAATGCGGGGATTGCATTTACTGCAAGTCTGAGAAAACCAATCTGTGCGACAAGTTCCGGGTGAATGCATTCAAGAGTGGGATGACAAATGATGGGAAAACAAGGTTTTCAACAAAAGATGGGAAACCCATATATCATTTTCTCAACACATCCACATTCAGTGAGTACACAGTTCTTGATTCAGCCTGTGTTGTGAAGATTGATCAGAAAGCTCCACTTAAGAAAATGACATTGCTTAGCTGTGGCGTGTCTACAGGCAAGTAAATTTTCATTCTTTCTTCTTTCTCCTCAACTGGGATTGTAATATAAATTTTTAAGAATTAAATGGTCCAGGTCTTGGAGCCGTATGGAATACTGCAAACGTTCAGGCTGGTGCAACTGTGGCTGTTTTTGGCTTAGGAGCTGTGGGACTTGCTGTAAGTTTTCTTTAAAGAAGATCCCCTTTTTTTAAATCACGCATTTTGAATCGAGAAATTGATATGTGTGTACATGAATGTGAAGGTCGTGGAAGGGGCAAGAACGAGAGGAGCTTCAAGAATTATAGGAGTTGATGTCAATCCAGACAAACGTTTCAAAGGTACGGAAAATTTATGTTTGGTGGAATTTAAAAACAGATTTTTAAGAGATTTTGAAAAAAATTGGTGAAATGTGCCATTAAAAGATTGATAAAAAATTTCATATTAAAAATGAATTTAAAACATGCTCTAACCAATTTATTTATATTTATCTCTTACTTTTGTAAAGGTGAAGCGATTGGAATCACAGACTTCATAAATCCCAAGGACATGGAAAATCCAGTACACCAGGTTAGTGTATGTACATGTCTCTGCATGTAACTGAATTGGGATTCTATATTTTGGGATGCTATTTGTTAGGGTACTCTGTGTACTCTTATTCCTTCTTGAACCCGAGTTCGTGAGTGCATCTTGGTACCACTGGGCTGTTGAAAAAAAAATTGAATGCAAAAGAAATAAAGAATAAAAGAACACAAAAATTTACGAGAGTAAAAGAGAACAAAAATTTATGTAGTTCGGTAAAACTTACTGAATCTCCGAACATCCCAAAACTACGGCACTAATTTCGAAAGAAAAATATTATAAACTTAAGGGCAAAAGTAAAATTACATATAACTAGGAGATCTTAGCGATAGGATAGTGTTAAAATTATTTTTCAAGTACTTATAAATTGTGGATCCTATAAAATGTGTAAATTATAGGTGAATAGTGAGTTATAGATACATAAATAGATAAAAAGTATATATGATTATTTTGACCAACTTAATTGTTTTCTAACTAGAAAACTTTGTTACTTGTTTATTAATTTTGTTTAATACAAGGTGTGAGGGACCCTTTGTATAGTTGCCACCTCTTTTTATTTGAACAAGACTAAAATGCTTTAAAAGCCAATAATTCAACATGGACAATTGCATGCCTTGTGAGGAAAAGGTTTTTGTTTTTATTTGATTGGTGGGCAATTATTTTATCTTCATCAATGGTCTAATTATGCAGCAAATTAAGGAAATGACGAACGGAGGTGTGAGCTATAGCTTTGAGTGTGCTGGAAATTTGGATGTACTTCGTGAGGCCTTTTTATCCACCCATGATGTAAGTTTCTTCATTTTTAATTTATTTGTATCAAAAGTTGTAAAATTTCTTACTTTCGAATTTATTGATTCTTAAAATTTTCTCTATTATCATTTCATTGCCAAATAGGAACTTAAATGATTTCTTGATTGAAGCCAAGATCGTTTGGGTTTGGGGACTATAATTTATTATTTCAAAAGGGACTATAAAAATTTACTTTGTACTATATATGGAGTTTAGCACACAACATGACCCATTTTAGGAATCCACCCACCCAACTTCTATAGTAAAAGACTCTAGGAACCTTACATGTTGGTTCAAAAAATTGCGATGGGTACTTTTTTCTTTAAAATGACGTCTTTAAAAACTTGAACTCTCTCGCCTCTCTTTAAGATTTGACGTTTGTTACAGGGTTGGGGATTGACAGTAGTTTTAGGGATTCATCCAACAGCAAGGATGCTCCCTCTCCATCCAATGGAGCTGTTCGATGGCAGAAGAATCGTAGGATCTGTATTTGGAGACTTCAAAGGGAAGTCCCAATTGCCACACTTTGTCAACCAATGCATGAATGGGGTACCATTCTCTTTTTTATTTAGCTTTTAAATCTTAATTATTGCAGCTTAATGACCTTCAAATTATCGATTGATTTCAGGTGGTGATGTTGGATGAGTTTATAACTCACGAGATGCCATTCGCAAATATAAACCAAGCTCTACAGCTACTTATAGATGGCAAATCTTTGAGATGTCTTCTACAACTTTGAGACATTAAACTGAATTAATGTTGGAGACCTCGTATTGTTAGGAGGTTTACACTGGACTGTATAATATGTTCAATCAATTTGACTCTCAATAATTTTCAATATTTCAATTTTCAATTTCATGTCATTATTGTTAGAATATATATTAGAAAATTCTCATATATATTATAAGATTGTCCCAATATATTAGAATATATAAGTTGATTGGTTTACTTAATATAGATTAGGTTTACCTTATTATATAAATCAATTGTATCAGTATTTTCATAATACTGTCTGCTTAATAAAGTGGTTGTTCTTTCTTTCTCTGTTCTTCTCTATTCTTTCTTCTATTCTTCTTTATTCTTTCACATGGTATTAGAGCAGGTTTGATCTAACTTGATTTAAACTTGAAATCGCTTCCGTTCTCCGGTAAGTGGCCTTGTGCCACTCGTCCGGCCAAGTCTGAAAATCTGAGTAAGTATGGCGTGCCCACGGCTTACGCAAGGTTCGATTCTGCATTAAGAAAAAGACTTTGACTACTCGAGTCAGTAAGGCGTGCCCACAGCTTAAGCAAGGTCTGCTTCTGCATTGTGCATCTTTTCGAGCTAATCATGGCAACTAAAAGGGATGATTGAAATTTGTTCAGTTGTTCTGTTCTGTAATTTGGTTGGTTATGTTTTCAGTTAATTTGGACAATCTGTCTCCCCTTTCATCTCTTCTGGTATTTGCATCCATTAATTTGGATTTGAAATCTGGTCGAGTAACCTGGAATTTGGTTGGTTTTGTTTCCGGTTAATTTGGACAATCTGTCTTCCCTTTCATCTTTTCTGGTATTTGCATCCATTAATTTGGATTTGAAATCTGGTCCAGTAACCTAGAATTTGGTTGGTTTTGTTTCTGGTTAATCTGGACAATCTGTCTTCCCCTTCCCTTCTTTTGGTATTTGTATCCATTAATTTGGATTTGGAATCTGGTCCAATAACCTGTAATTTGGTTGGTTTTGTTTATGGTTAATCTGGACAATCTGTCTTTTCCTTCCTATTCCTTTCTTCTCTCTCCTTTTCCCTTCTTTCTATAATACTGATTTTTTGTCCACTTTTGGGTGATTCTCTTATCTCTTGAAAGTGTAAGAAGCAAACTATTGTTTCCCGTTCTTCTACTGAAGCAGAGTATCGTGCTATGTTGTCTACTACTATTGAGATTGTGTGATGGCCTTGGTTACTTGCTGTGGTTGCCTTGGTTACTTGGTCGATATAGCTTGGTCGACTTTTTTCACAATGTTACATCCGGTGCGTCGTTTGCGTTGCTTGCTTGACAAACTCTCACGCTTTTTTTGTTGTAGCAACGTGAGTTTGAGTGGGGATGTTAGAATATATATTAGAAGATTCTCATATATATTATAAGATTGTCCCAATATATTAGAATATATTAGTTGATTGGTTTACTTAATATAGATTAGGTTTACCTTATTATATAAATCAATTGTATCAGTATTTTCATAATACCGTCTGCTTAATAAAGTGGTTGTTCTTTCTTTCTCTGTTCTTCTCTATTCTTTCTTCTATTCTTCTTTATTCTTTCACAATTATTATAAGAAAAGGGGGTGAGTTTGGTTTAAGGACCTTATTCATATCACAATGGGATAAAAACAGGAAAAACCCACAAGAAAAATGGAAAATTAATTTGTTGTGGCAAATTATTTGAACAAAGCCACAAATGACATTCCTCTAGGATAACCTCCTAATCAAGTTTTAGTGTTTTTTTTTTTTTTTTCCAGAAATTTCTGAAAAAAATTGGACTCAGCTTTTCCACTTTTCATATGAACTTTCAGTTAACTAGAAAGATATGCTAAATAGTTTGATGCTTTTACACTTGAGCTTTTAGTCGTGAACGATTTTAAAGTCTACATCGACAGATTTCATTACATGGAGATGTAGATTCAGAGGGATTGTGTGTAGCCCAAATTCGGGCAACACATCAATTGCCCGACTGCCACTCATGTCGGGCAATTCACTTCCCCGCCTCCTCCCAAATTTTTGGTCAAAAATTCCGGCTGGTTTCTCTCTCTCTCCAAAAAATATTTGTCCCCCTCTCCTCTTTTATTTCCACAATTGCGTCTTTGCCCCCAATGCAAACCCAACCCCAACCCCAACCCCAACTCCAACTCCAACTCCAACTCCAACTCCAACTCCTCACCATTTACTGAGGATGACCCCCTCCAATTATTATCTGGTGCATGATAATAAATATCAATTATTCTTTAATTATTTATTCAACTATAAATATATATGAATTAAATTTAAACATAGTATTATTGCGATATTCGGAAAATACTAAACGTTTACAAAATGATAACGCAAATAATCTTAAATTATAAATAACAAAGCAAACTTAATCTAATGAAATGGCTTGGGTTGACATGGCTTCAATGAACTTTGAAAACAACCAAACAAATGATTCTGTCGTCTCGTTGCTCAATTACCCACATCCAAATATAATGGTTTGGCCATGGTGATTAACTCCAACAAATAGGGCAAAAATCATAGAGTAGTATTGTATGTTGTGTTGAACACCACAACATTACCGAAATAGGCATATAACATTCTTGATTCACAGTCAGATAAAAAACATCGAACAAACTTGTTCTCTTCATCAGTCTCGTAATCAAAGAAAAAGTTGGGATTATATTCTTTCTCAAACGCAAAATACTGAATCAGTGTTTCTGCATCATGACCCAGCATTTCTTATCGTGCCTTCGATTCATAGTTCCTAAAATCTCTCTCTACACACCCAAGCGAGGAAGGACCTCATGCATCAATCTCTAGAAGTCGAATTTGTTGACATGTTGGAATATTGGCTTCTAAAAATTGTTGCGTAAGAGCCTTCTTTGTGGTCGATACACCCAGGTGTGATATTAACTAGTATACCCTACTTGGAGTAGCAAGCGCATGGTTATGTTCCTCCACAAATTTTCTGACAACCCACCATACGCCTGTTTGTTGCTTTATCACTGAAAATCTAGCATTACACCCACACCGTGTATGTCCATGATTTTTTTCACAAACTCGTGGCACAGTATCTTTACGTCGCATTTGGTAGGTCTCGTCCATCTTACCCTCTTTAGAGTACACAAATAATTTCCAGAAATACTCATTCATCTCCTTTTTTTTCTTACTGTTTGCTATGCGTGTACTGAACCATGTTTCTTGTGCATATTGATTGTAAAAATTGTACGCATCCTCCGATAATTCGAATTCTTACCTAATTTGAGGAATAACATTGATATTCACTTGAGGAACAAAAACATTATCACCACTATCAAATTCCATCCTTATAAAAATTTGAGAAAAAATCGTTTGTTTTGTTTGAGAGTGTTTGTGTCAGCGATTTTATGTATTTAATAATTCTGCAAGTGTACGGATCACACGAGTAATAAAGTGGATGTTGAGTCCAAGTATCGTACCTACAGAGATTTAGATAATTTAGTTGCAATTATATTAACCTTAACCGAATCTGTTGACTTTGAAAAATTGGTATTTAAAGACTACTAAAATTTAAACTAAAAACAATTAAATGATGATAATTCAAATAACTAAAAATTTGATTAATGAAAATTACTTTAACTTGAAGAAAGAAAAGTAATAGGATCCTGAATCCACTTATAATTGTTAATTCCTCTATCTTGATTTTTGATTTTGACAAAATACATCAGTTATGAAGATCAATATCCCTAAATTGTTTAACAGTTTTTCTCAAATAAAATTAAACCTATTCATATGTATGACTCGACTATATCTCTATGACGAATGCGAATACAAATGAAAATATTAAATCTATGTGGATAATTAAAGATCACCTACAGCATAGCGGTATATTTCTATCCCATATCGAATTTTAAGATAATTAAAATAGCGTCTAGCATGCTTTCGATTTTTCAATAGTAAAACAAACCACAACAATCATACAATTACTACGTATATAATTATAGATGTAATTAAATTAAAATTAATTATTCAAACCTATTTTGAAATAAATCGTCAAAAGTCAAGTCTTAAGATAGAAGAAGTTAAACGACAAGCTTCATCGTAATCCTAGCACCAATTAAACTAGCCTAGCATACTAATAATAAAGAAACAAAAAGCAGAAAAAAATCTGGAATTCATCACCCGAAGATGAAGAAAACTCGAAAAGGATGATATCTTGTTCTTGATCTTCGTTCAGTTCTTGAAAAGAACAATTCTTGATCTCCGGTTGGGGTGTTTGTGTAATGTTTTTTCTTCCATAAATTCAACACCCGACTATGAGTTTTTATTCCCTGTATATAGTTCCCTAATTACAGTCCAAAACCATCCCTAAAAATCCTTAAAAACGTGTGCCAAAAGTTACCTAAGTGTATTAGGACTCAAAAAAGAAAATAAAAATTCGCTAGCCATAAATAGCTTGGGCAATCGCCCAGGCTATTCTCAAAGCGATCGCCTGTGCCATTCCGTGTGATCGCCAAAGTTGCCTCGATTGCTCTCTGTTTGTATTATATGTCTTTCAAGGCTCGTCCGACTTGATTTCTTTGAATCTGCAGCTTTTGTCCTTCAACTTTCCAATGAGCGAAATTAAGTTCACAAATTTTTGAGACATCTTCCAATTTATTGATTTTTCATCCATTCTTCTCCAATTTATTACAAAATGGTCCAAAACTGAAATAGAAGCAATAATACACTAAATTAAGTATAAATTCAACAAAATGAAGAGATAAAAACTTAGTTTAAAGGCCCGAATAAGTGTACAAAATGCACTTATCAGTTTGCAGAGAATGTTTAGATACTGCAAAAATAGAGGGTTGAGAGGATTTAAATAGCTAGAATGGAATAATGGATTGGGGTGGGGGGCCATCTGCAAAATACTATGAATTTTTTAAAAAGGGAAAGGGGGCCAGCTGCAATTAATGAGACTATTTGACAAAAAAGGAGGGATCCCTAGCCGGTTGTTTGGAAGATGGAGGGGTATTTGATATAAAAAATTGTAGGAGAGAGAAGGCACATTATCAGCCGTAATTTTTGACTAGAAATTGGGAGGGGCAACAATCAAATGGGTGTGTGAGTGGGTCGACTGCCAACACGAGGTTGCTTGAATTTGGGCAACACATAATCCCTATGTAGATTCATAGATTTAAATAGGTTGATGACCTGAAACTTCACTTTTAAAAGTTGGTGACTCATAATCACTCCACATGAAAAATTGAGGACCCCACCCTAATTTTCTCGAAATTGAATTAATTTTCCAGAATTATTTTAAAAAATTCGACAGTAAGACATGCCGCTTTGGCTAAAAGGCCGAGTCAAATATACTGAATCGAAAAAGAACTTAACTTATAAAATTTAAGTTGCAAATATCTTTTTAATAAAAAAAAACATAAATACCCATTAAGGTCTAACGAACCAAATCTTAACAGTAGGTATGTTAAAGCCAGTTCTTACGTGTTAAACTGATTTTTCAATTAACACATTTCAATATTTCATAAATAGACTCAAATTTACAAAAATTTAAAAAAAAAATCACAATTCATAATTGAATATATATATAGTTCTAACAATAATATAACAAAAAAAATATTATTAACAAAGTTCTAACAGAAAAGAAAAGAAAAGAAAGAAGAACCAATATTATTAAGCAAACGACATAATAAAAATACTGATGCAATTGGTTTATATAATAAGACAAACCATAATCTATATTAAGTAAACTAATTATCTAATATATTCTAATATATTGGGACAATTTTCTAATATATATGAGAATCCTCTAATATATGTTCTAACACCATCTCTCAAACTCACGATGCTACAGTAATAAGCAGCGAGAGTTTGTTAAGCAAAAAATGAAAAACAGTGGATTTGGCATGACTTTGTGAAAAAGTCAGCAAGCTGCAACGATGAAGAAACAAATGGTAAGGAAATAGTGTCATGCTGAAGATGGTGATGAATAAGATGACAATCAATCTCAATATGCTTCATGTGCTAATGAGTCGACAACTTCATTACAAAAGTCATAATATCAATCCGAACATATCAAAGTAATTAAATCAAAAGAATGTGAACTTCGAAGACTAAATTTTTTGATTAACTTGATACCAAATTGACGACAAATGATTGTACAAAAACCAGAATTATAGAAAGAAGAGAAAAGGGAAAAAAAGAAGAAGAGATGAAGGGGGAGACAGATTGTCCAGATTAACCGGAATCAAAACCAACCAAATTTCATCAACGTTGCAATGTCCCAAAAGGAGCCCAAAGTTGAACAAATAACGTGATAGCACCACATTCATTTCTTTTGGAAAAATCCGTGACTCTTGCTTTTCCATATCGCATAGCATGTGATTGGGCCAAGGTTAAATTTGGTCACTCTAGCTTTGTTAGGATACAACACCTCAAACTGTTCAATCTGAGTCTCAAATCTCTTCTTGCCAGTTCCTTGATAGAAACAACACAATTTGTCATTTTCAATGTGATCTGAGAGACTTGTCTAAAGAAAAACCCACAATATAAAAGATTGACATTTCATTTGTTGCTTATGAGGATTATTATCTGAACATTCATTTGAATAATCTTAGGAATGACAGCAACGAGAATATCAGTGCCCTTTTGCTCTTTTAGTCTGCCAATAAATCCAATGACAGGAACGTTCGTGTCCACAGGCAACCCAACTGCTGCTTGAAGAAGAGCTTCCTTTAACAAATGGTTTGCGCCCACAACATGTCAGTAACAATTTCAGTAAGCAAATACATGTTAGTAACATATTCAGGAAACAAGTAAAAAATCTGTTTTTTATCTTTCGATTAGTAAGAAGAAGTACAGGGTCTTACAGTTGTGAAATCATAGTTGACATCAATGTATTTATCAGTTGCTGGATTTCACTCTTATCTGATTCTAGAATTCCCAACTTCATTGAGTTAATTTTACTTCCCTTAACTGGTTTCTCATACCTGCAACAGTTGAATTCCATACCTGGTGATAAATTTGATCATAAGTGAAATTTGTCCTTCATTTCATAATAATTTTATATGTTATTGCCCATACCCATTGATGAAAGCGAAATAACTCCTGTATTGATCAGATAGATTGAGAAGAGAGAAGTCTTAGAATGCAAATCTACCCTGATAAGCAATGGTGTGGATGCATAAAGCAACCTGGCACGGTTTAAGCCGATCATGAGATTCATTGCAAATGCCAGCGCATTATGTTGGGGGAAAAAACCACGCCAAATATTGTTATTGGAATAATAATAAAGTAGAAATAATACCGAATGCAAAAGAAAGGAAGAAAAAAAAACATGAAAATTTACGAGGTTCGGTAAAATTTATCGAGTCTCAGGCACTACAAAACCACTTCACTAAGTTCGAAAGAGGAATACTACGACTCTAGGGCAATAATAAAATTACCAACCATTAGGATGTCTTGGAGGCAAGGCCTTCTTAAACCAATATGAAGCAATGCCAATGATAGGGTGCTCTTTGTTTTATATCTAATACAAGGTGTGATGAGCTATTTTTATAGTTCAAATAAGAGACCCATTTTCACTAAAATTTTGATGCGGGATTCAATACTAATTGCTAATAAGCCAAATTCCTACAAATCTCCACCTTGGCGAGTTAGATGATCGCACGCAACTCCCTTGATCTCGCATTTTGATAAAAGTGTTTTGCACATATATCTTAGTTAATAAATTTGATTTATATCTGTAATTTAAGAAGATTACTACTTAATTGGGTATGAATGTATTTGTAACAGGTGAATATACAAATTGGGAGACATTTAAAGTAAGAAGGACAAAACATGCACGAAAAGTTCAAGTGAAGACTAAATCAAATTACTTTGAAAGATCGGGGACCGAAATGCAAAATTAACAACGCAAAGGCAAAAATGGGGGCCGCGGCCCCTCCGAGAAAAATTGGTAGAAACTCTGTTTTGAAATATGGGTATTTTTGTCGTTTTGGGGCATGAATTTTAATTGAGATAAAACTATATAATGACCTAATTTAATTTAAAAGAGGAGGTTGGTCATACGAAGAGAAAACACACAAGATTAAAGAGAGAATTTGAGACTAATACAAAGGAAATCAAGGTTTTGTAGAAGATTTCAAGAATTGAATATCAAAGCTTGGTACAAAAATTTGATTCTTAATTATTTCTAAACTAACATTACTAAACAAATTTCCAGTAACTTGTTATAAAAGTTGCGCCAATTGTTTAGAAATTGTTCAGTCAAATATTTTGAGTGTGGAACTCACAACACGGTGCAAATGGAGATAAATTACTGTCAATTTCCTTAACGAGAAGATATACAATCTGGGCTTTCCGAAAGGCCTACGACATGGTACGTTAAGGCCCAAGCCTGCTTCGTTGATTATGATATGCTTTGTTATCCACTTGAGTGTTCTGTTCCTGCATACGCACCACAATCTCTGGTGTCAAAAATGGCTTCTTCATCACTATCTTCTTACACAAATTCTATTTCTTCTCATAATCATAATGAAGCAAAGAATAAGAATGAGAGAAAATTTCCATCGTCATTGTTCTTCAGTTCATCCCCCAATTTGTCATCAAACCCTAAAATTTCACTCCAATTCGTCAACAATCACTTTACACCGCCGCTATCTTCAGTTCCAAGGCCTCTCACTATCATTTCCATGGCACCCCCTAAACCTGGTGGCAAAGCCAAGAAAGGTTTCCATTAATTATAAATATAATCCACCATTCCTAACGTTTTGTTTAGGCTTTTATACTTATTGTATTTTTTTAATTATGTGTGTGCGATTGGAATTTGGCAGTGGTTGGGCTGGTGAAGTTGGCTCTGGAGGCAGGAAAGGCCACCCCGGCGCCTCCTGTGGGGCCTGCATTGGGTGCCAAGGGTGTGAATATTATGGCGTTCTGTAAGGATTACAATGCCCGGACTGCCGATAAGGCTGGTTACATTATTCCTGTCGAAATTACAGTTTATGATGTGAGTTCTTTCATTTTTTGATGGATTAGTTTGGGTTTGAATTTTATCAATCTGTTTGATCGGGCGGTTGGTCATTAACTCATTGTTTTCAGGATAGGAGTTTCACTTTTATCTTGAAGACTCCACCTGCTTCAGTCTTGCTGCTGAAAGCTGCAGGTACTTTTGTTTTATGTTTATCATTTTTTGGTTTTCTCTGAGTGTATAATGATTTTGTTTTTCATTGCATTCGTATTTTTATTCAATTTTATTGCATTAAGAAAAATGCTGATGGCTTTTTATTGTAAATTGAATCATTAAAACTCTGCGTTGTAATTTGCCTACATCAAGAGTTCTAATGGCACAGCATAGCATGGTTCCAAAAACTTTGAACATTGAAGAATTAGTTAGTCTGATGTTAGAATTGCTTGTGCTCCATGTTTGGCTTGATTATGGTGGAAAAGGTTTCTTATAAGTGACCTAAAGACTCTGTTAAGAACAGAAATCAAGGTATCCTTTTTCGTGCCTAAAAATCAAGAAATTGAAATATATTCAACTTGTTACTTTGAATTGATTTTTCTTCTAAATAAGGTACATTTGTGAGCAATTGATGCACACTAATGCTTGGCGGTATTCAGATTAGTTATCTGCCTCATGACATGTAGAAACTTTTCCACTCTCAATTACAATGAGAATGATAAGTAATTATGTAATATCACACTAAAAGTTAGTTTACTTAAAGTAGTAACTTCCGTAGGCTGATCTCAAAGATAAGAAATTAAGAATAATAGAAGAGAAAACTAGATAAAAATTGTTTACCAAGGTTGTTTTTAGTCTCTCAAGCACGAATGTATCATATTTGGTAATGCAATAGAAATATATAGGTTTACAGATTGAAGATATGAGATATATAGGATAAAAGGAAGATTGAATTAATTGTTCAACCTTAATAGGCAGAAAACTGAATGAACTGGGGATGGTATCGCAACCTTTTTTCTATTTGTACATGTAAGCATCTCACGAGGAAATTTTGGTCATTCCTTCAAATAAATTGCACATGTACTATGTTTTTGTGTGTCTTCTACTAGAATGACTGTTCTACAAATAGAGAACCCATCACGTATTTTTTGTACATCCAAATACAGAATCATGTAGTAAATTTTATATCTTGTGCACGCGTGTCTGGATATTTGTGAGCTCTCTTTCCCCCTTGGGCCCAAAATAATACAATTCTGATTTAGAAAGATATAAAACTAAATCACTATCACGTCTCTATTTCTAGTTTTTTTGAGTTTCGTCAATATGTTTGTGTGTGCACGTTTGTATACTGGAAGCAAAGGATCACTCACATTGGCTCTCGCCTAGATCATGTATCATAGATGCACGGAGAAACTACAGAATTAGGCATGGTTATTCATTAGTAATTCACTTCAACTACACCATAAAAAATGAGATGATTATTGAATCTAAGATTGGACTTTTTGTTAGACTTTTTCTCCTCATTATTTATTATAATTGCTTTTCCAAAATAACCATATGTAAATTCAGGAGTGGAGAAAGGTTCAAAGGACCCAAAGCAGGAGAAAGTTGGGAAAGTAACGATTGAGCAGCTGCGGACAATTGCACAAGAAAAGTTGCCTGATCTGAATTGTTCGACTATAGAGTCAGCAATGAGAATTATAGCCGGCACTGCTGCAAATATGGGGATTGATGTTGACCCTCCAGTTCTTGAGCCAAAAAAGAAAGAGCTTGTCTAGGTCGGGAAATTCTTTTTGTGTTTAAAGCCTCAAATGGAATGTTAATGCATTCAAGATTTAGTCCATGAATTGGTTTATATCGTAATTCTGAAGTAATCATCATGGCATCTGAATCTGATTGTGGATGATTAATGCGAAAGGGAAGAGTTGTAATATTATTTTGCGTATTAATTTCATTATGAGACGCACAAACAGTCAGTCACCGTCCAAAGTTGTAATAATTAGTAGGGGGTGAAAAAAAAAACGAAGCAAGGAAAAATGTTTAGAGTTTCGTTTAGATTTGGAAGTTTTGATAGACATTTTGAATCACTAAAATTTAAATTTCTTATGTGGATTTAAATTTTCGATGTATATTTAAAGATAATTTAGTTTTTATTTTAATAAAATAAAGTTGACTTAAATACTAATTTATAAAATTTGAAGTTTAAATTTGAACTTGAATGTGTATTATTAGACATGAATGTCATATAAATTAATTTTATTTAATATTTCTGAATTCATAGAATATATTGGAGATGTACTAATCTTTTATAGTATTTTAGTAATAGATTAATTAGAAAAATGTTTAACACAACAGCCTGCCCGCATTTAATATTGGATATTTATTGGTAGGTTACATATGATCAATTTTGACGGGGTTTGGTGTATTAAACAGTAATATATTTGTAGATAATAAGAATAATTGAACAACGACACCTTTAGAAAAAAGACCAATAGAATAAAATACGCACATAAGATAACATATTTTTAGATTTTGAATAACGAGTAACCAAATGAAAATGTCACAAGCTAGTAGCAACAAAACAATAGCAACAATCTTCTTTTCGTATGATAACGAAATTTTTGTTACAAAAAAGATTTGCATATTTTAAAGGGTAATTATATTCACACAACACTTTTTATTTTTTGCACCACATTTTAATTATATTTACCATCATTAATATTTTAACATTATAACACTCATGTCCCCAATTTTTTTTATCACATTTTTATTTTCAACTTTTTATTAATTAGTACATCTTGTGTTTGATAACAGTTTCATAAAAAATATTTGTTGAAAATTCGTAAAAAGACTTATTTGTTTGTCATATTTTTTTAAAAAAAAACAATAGATACAAAAGTACGACAAATCACGTAAATAAAATATCTTGACAGAAACTATTATCAATGATGAAATGTGATAATTAATGAAAGTTGAAGATAAGAATTCGATGACAAAAAGTTAAGAACTTAATTGTAATAATGAACAAAAGTTGAGGATCTTAAGTACAATTAAAATGTGATGCACTTATAACAAATTGTACAAATTGTAGTATGAATATAACCACCATATTTTAAAATTGGATTATCATTCAAATGTCGAAAGTGTAAAAAAAGACTCAATAGAATAAATGTAATCTTTTGATTTGTGGGGTGGAGAGTGGAATGTAGACCCAAACTTATGAAAATTTTGTCATTAATAGCACATATTTCCAAACTAATAAGAATATATTATGAGACAAATCCAAATTCAATTCACGAATTCAAGCCCTCGTGTCTCACACTCAACGCAATGATGCGTATCTTCCTCACCCAAATAGGAAACAGAAATAAACGAGTCAACGAACTTGTTAGGAATTTTGTCACTTGTACTCGTACAAACGAAGGTATACATGTGTTTTTATCAAAAAGTTAACAATACATTTTCACAAATCTCCACTCAAGTCTCTGTTATTTTCTCTTTTTGCAAAATCTATCTATTGAATTTGAATTCTAACTCTACTGTAGAAGGGTAAGCATTATATACTAGTTATGTAAAAAGATCTCATCTGTTCAACTTCCTTTCCCTAAATTGGGTGGCTATTCGACGTTCCTGCTCTTTTTTCCTTTTTGTTTTTGTTTTATTGTATATGATTTTTCATACGAGTCACAAAGGCAAGGCTTTGGCCTTTGTGTTGACTTCTTATTGTTTTTTAATGCACACTTTGTGCTGTACAAGTAATTGCTGCAAGTTGGGTGGTGTAGTCTTTTTTTATGCTTCTTATCCCGTCTCTCTTGCTTGTCGTGTTTTGGTACTTTGATTTATATATGTCTTCATTAGTGTAGTTATTGCTTGATAATTCATTAAGGTCAAGTCTCTGTTTGGTTGATTATATTCAAAATTGAAGTTATCGCGTTTACTTTTTTATTTATAAATTCCTTTCTATCTGTTTTCTTGGATTCAGATATGTGCAAACACTAAGGGTAGGTATCAGTTTAAGGTTTAACTTGTAATTTCCGTCGATCATTTTAAGTGACCAATTTTACCTCATTATTGCTGATATGTTTAATCTCTCGTGTTTCTATTTTGTTGTTTTGAATCGCAAAGAACTTGTACAGATGAAATCTATGTATTACAAATATCTTTATTTTGTTGAAATCTTCCAATGAAGGTCGGTCTCTTGTATTGTTCATTAGTGGTGTTTTCTAGAAATGTATGGATGTGCTTTTTATCGGCCTCTTGACGCAGTGATGTGCTTTGATTGTGAGTAAGATTTCAGACTTTTCCATAACTGATGATTTGTTTCATGTATCTAGATGGATATGCAAAATACAGATCATGGACATGATATTGAGGTATGCACTGATGTGCCAGCCACAGATAGAGGCTTTGCTGGAGGCAAGGGGTGTGGAGCGGTACCATGTGGTTTCTCTGACACCATAACCAGTTCCAAGGATGCACAAGAGCGTTCAGCTTCTATGAGGAAGCTTTTGATTGCAGTTGTATTGTGCATCATTTTTATGAGCGTTGAAGTTGTTGGGGGTATCAAATCCAACAGTCTTGCAATTTTGACTGATGCAGCTCATTTGCTATCAGATGTTGCAGCTTTTGCAATATCTTTGTTCTCTCTATGGGCGGCAGGATGGGAAGCTAACCAACGTCAGTCTTATGGATTTTTCAGAATAGAGATTTTGGGGGCATTAGTTTCAATTCAATTGATTTGGCTTCTTGCTGGGATCCTTGTCTATGAAGCCATCGTTCGACTTATACATGATACAGGTGAAGTAAAGGGCTTTTTGATGTTTTTGGTTTCTGCATTCGGACTACTGGTCAATGTTATCATGGCTCTCTTGTTGGGACACGATCATGGTCATGGCCACAAAGCTCATGACCATGACCATAACCGTGACCATGACCATGACCTTGAACACATGCACAGTCATGGAGTGAGTGTCACCCGGCATCATCACCATCATGAGAGACCCTCCAAACAGGATGAGCAACATCCTGTCCATGATGAAGACCACACTGAGCCTTTGCTAACGAGTTCCTGTGAAGGTGAAAGTAAATCAGAAGGCAAACATAAACAGAAGAAGCAGCGGAATATAAATGTTCAGGGGGCTTACCTTCATGTGCTAGGAGATTCGATACAAAGCATTGGGGTTATGATTGGTGGAGCAATTATCTGGTTTAAACCAGAGTGGAAAATCATTGATCTGATTTGTACCCTCATTTTTTCTGTAGTTGTTCTGGGCACTACAATTAATATGTTGCGGAACATTCTTGAGGTTCTTATGGAGAGTACTCCCAGAGAGATTGATGCAACAAGGCTTGAGAAGGGTCTTTGTGAGATGGAAGAAGTTGTTGCAATCCATGAATTGCATATATGGGCAATTACTGTGGGGAAAGTGTTATTAGCCTGCCATGTCAAAATCAAGCCTGAAGCTGATGCTGACATGGTGCTAGATAAAGTCATTGACTATATTAAGAGGGAATACAACATCAGTCATGTAACAATCCAGATAGAAAGACAACAGACTGACGAGTGAGGTTTCTCTTGGTGTTGTATGTGTGTGGTTTGAGACTTGGGAGCTTGTCAATTCACTTGTTAGTAGATCAACTTTCAATTTTAATGAGTTTTGGCTCTTCACCGTCCCTTTTGTTATATGTTGTGTTGTTTTATTGGGATTGTGAATGATATGGTTGTACTTGGTCTTGGGTAAAATTTGACCTCGTGTCACTGCATTAACTGTCTCTGTTTATTGTCTGAAAAGCATACTCATCCCCTCTGTTGATCAGTTAATCTGATGTTTATTTAGAACATTTGGAACATGAAACCTTATTTTCCTATTTCGAGTTGTGTTGGGACGAAACGCTGTTACACCTTGTGTAGATTGAACAGTTGCACAGAAAGGTTGTAAAACAATGCAAGTATGATAAAGGACGGTTTTACCTTGTCGTCAGTTGTGAATATTGCCTCTTCAGAGGAGTTGCAGTATTCTTTGAAGCTTTGCTTTATAAAAAGAGAGTGATCTCGATATTTTCTTGATGTGTTGCTTGTAGTACAGTAAAAGCATTGTTTCACCAAAAAAAAGGTTCTATCTGCCAACATATTAAGTGGAATTCAGGTCATTGATCGAGAAAAAAAAAAAAGGAAAAAAAAATAGAAATGGAAAATAAAGGTTTGTTGTGAGTGAAATGAGGAAGTGCAGAATCGAGAAACATTCCACATTTTTCCACATATAAGTAGGCCTGTGATTAGGCGTAATTTTATCTGCTTTCCCTACATACAATGGCATCCCATTAGACAAAGTCCATATCTTGATTTCATTTAGACCTCTATAAAGCTTCCACGTAGTACAGCCTATATATATTTACAGTTTGCAGGTCATTACATTTTGTCACATTACGATACATATTTGTTTAATTTTTTCATTCAGAAATAATTAAGGATGAGTGAAGAGAATACTGGAGCACAAAGGCAGGCACCCAAATTAAATGAGAGGATCCTCTCATCTTTGTCCAGAAGATCAGTTGCTGCTCATCCATGGCATGATCTCGAGATTGGTATATGTCCATTTAATTATCATATCAACTTGTCTTCTCAAATTTCATTTTACCTGTAAAATTAATGGTTCTGATATCTTGCACTTGGCCTTATGCTGTTCAGGACCTGAAGCACCCTATATGATCAATGTTGTAAGAAATGTTTCTCCTTCAACTCTTTTATTAATAGCATATCAATTATCACATGACTCTGTCTCTATCTTGAATTTGCATGCAGGTGATTGAGATACCCAAAGGAAGTAAAGTAAAATATGAACTTGACAAGAAAACTGGTCTCATCAAGGTACCTAACTACTTAATTATCATTAAATTATCATATCAAAACATAATTATTTAATTCTTCTTTTGCTTAATTGTGTGTAGGTTGATCGTGTGCTGTATTCCTCAGTGGTGTATCCTCACAATTATGGTTTCATTCCTCGAACACTATGCGAGGATAATGACCCAATTGATGTACTAGTCCTTATGCAGGTATATTATATACCTATGTTGATTAATTCTTCACTTGTGTTTTGTGTTCTTTCCTCAATTAATTTTAATTTTCAATTTTCAATTTTCAATTTACAGGAACCTGTCGTTCCCGGTTGTTTTCTTCGGGCAAGGGCCATAGGACTGATGCCTATGATTGATCAGGTGAACATTGCACTTCACCACCAAACCAAAGCTGTTCCATATTTCCAATTTACAGTGTTTTGATGTTAAGTTTTATGTGCGTATGACATAAATATTAGGGAGAAAAAGATGATAAGATAATTGCAGTATGTGCCGATGATCCAGAGTGCCGCCAGTACACCGACATCAGCCAGCTTCCACCTCATCGTCTAGCTGAAATCCGCCGCTTCTTTGAAGATTGTATCCTTAATTTCAATCTAATAAATTATTCAATCGATCATTAATCTCAAAATTTTCTTAACAACTAACGTATTATAGACAAGAAGAATGAGAACAAAGAGGTTGCTGTGGATGAGTTTCTGCCTGCATCTACTGCTATAGATGCCATCCAGTACTCCATGTAAGCTTCACATTTGCTGTTTTGATGTTGTTATATATATAACTAATAATACATTTCACATCTACTGCTGTTTTGATGCCATTCCAGGGACCTTTATGCTGAGTACGTCTTGCGGACCTTGAGGAAGTAAATGGTCCCATATGTTGGTGATTCTACAAGGACAAGTTACATAAATTACATAAGAATTGTTCTCTTTTTCCAGCCACTATTTAGCTGAAAAAATAGACCTGCATAACCACTTACTACAGCATTCAACTTAATTTTTTCTTTTTATAATTTGGAAAAAAATATGTCAAGGATTTTTGGTATTGATCATTCCATTATTGCAGCTAGACTGTTATTGTGATTTGAATTCAACTGGCCTCGAGTTTGAGTTTCACTAGCATCAATTTATTTTTATATGAGCAGTTTTTTCATATAGTAAACAATTAATCAAACCTTTAGCAAGCATAACACGTTTAAAGGGGAAGATTTTTCATGGTCCCCCCACCTTCGGCCATTCACGACGATTTGCTGAATAATTGAAGTCTACAAGGCAAATTATTGGAGAAAATGGAAAAGAAAGTGAACTTTACTTCCCTATGTTAGAAACTTTTCAAGGTACTGGAATGTAAAGGGGTAAAGTATTGTAAGACCCTAGTCTTCAATGCAAATTAGCAAAAATTGTATTATTATTATTTTATTTTTTACTGCAATTGTGAACTGCAAATCTAATAGGAAAACACACTTTTGCAAAGGACACAAAAGACCCATCTATTGGACCTAGTACGTTAGCCTCATCAAGATTTTCTATCTTTCCGTCGGCCATGTGGGATGGGCACTCAAACAAATTTGTAAATTGGATGACCAATACTAACGAAGCAAAACTGTAAATTGACTGTCGACTGCTGAAAATTTTCTCACCAAAATACCTCACAGGTTGGCACTGTTCGTGAGCCCAGCCAAATGCAAGTTCATGGTAATAGAAGGATATACAATATGAAAAGAAATTAGCCTAACAATTAAATGCATGGGTTGATCAAATACAACAGAAAAGAAGAGTTTGATAGTTATGAATGAAGCTCTTCTTTATCCGTAGCAAAAATCACCACAAGGTGGAAAGTGGATAAAAACAGTTCGAAAGGCAGAAAACAGAAATGGAAATAAGGAACCAAGAATGGAATCATTACCTAATGTGCTGTGCAGTGCTGTGCTGTGCTGTTAGCAGCAATGGCAATTTGCTTAGTTTATGCAATACTAGTTTAGCATTTCTGATTTGATAAAAAGAAAACAAAATCACCTAATAAGAATAGATCTCTTTATGCACCAAGAATGAACTTCATTTTAAAAAAACAATTTAACTAATCCGTTTCAGAGATGCTTTCCACCATACACACCATACACGAGTGGAAGACCATGCACATAGCTTAAAGAGAAAAGGTAAACATGGATTGTTTGTATAACCTTTCTTCATTTTCAACTTCTTTGAAAAAAGAAAATCATAAGATTGAACATAATAAGAAACAAAAGACCCAGCGATACAACAAGAGAAAAATAAATAAAAAATTAGAAATTAATCAAAGGACAATCTCTTAAACAAGAACACGTCTTATTGGCTAAACTAGGAGGGGTTATAATTACTCATGCAAATATTATCTAGATATTTCCACCTTGATGTTAAAATGAAAAGCAGTATCAAGAGTATTGAAGAATAATAACCGGTTTCTAGCCTACTGACACTTGAGTTTCCAGGAATTCCATAGTAGTGAAGTTCATAAATTCACTGGAGCTTTCAGGGCTGTTGGTTGAAGAGGGCTCTGCCAATGATACCAGTTGCCTCAATATAACGATCCACACACCTGGAGATGCAACTGCTCTCACTGCCACTAAGGCTACTGCCAGGTTTGGTGATACACTTCTCAAAGCACTTTCCCCGCACGGTCTGTTAGACCATAAAAGAAACACAAGTACATAATCCAAACTAAGAAGTAAGAATCATTTGTGAACTCTAGCATGCTCTTTATTAGTTTCCTTATCAGCTTTCTTAAAGATCTTCTTGTTGTATTTCCATTTTGTTGTACGTGGAGGTAGCAATACTTGCATATCTTCGTCTTTACACAAATACAGTCAACGAATACCTGCCAGGGTAATCACGATCCTAAAAGTTGCATTGTTATTGCTAGTAATCCGTGACACAGGTGAAACTAAGCAAACACATGCATATTTTCTATTACATTTTATTATAATTTAATTGTCCCATACATATGTTTGTAAATGAAGTTTTGACAAAAAGGAAAAATTAGGACTAGGCTCCCTAACCTTCTGACTAGTGTGGTTTTGGCTCCCTAATCTATTTAAATCTGCGAATCTGGGTCCCCAAGTAACAAAAACCGTTGATGTTAGACATTAAAATCGCACGCGACTTTTACGTGACTTAAAGTTGGAGTGCAAAACAATCTGACTTAACGTGGAGACCCAAATTCGTAGATTTAAAGCGACTTTCACGTGCAAATATAGCGTCCGCATTGAACTTAAATTCACATATTTAAATAGTTGAGGACCCAAAACCTCACATTTGAAGGGTGGGGAGCTAAACCACACTAGTTGAAAGTTAAAGAAGCCGGCACTAATTTTCAATAATTTAATATCGATATTGAAAAATGATATTTTTAAAGAAAATCTAAAAAATAGGATCAATAATGACTAAACTCAAATTTTTAAATTCGGCGTCAAGCTCGATCTAAGCACATCAATGGATGATGGCATTTTTTTCAACATTGGTGTGTGATCCAAGCACCTTTGAACCTCCTCCAACTATCTACCACTTCTCTCTCCTGTGTCCTTCCACCAAAAAGCTACTCTCAGTTCTTAGAAGGCTAGTTTCGTGCCACTTATTTTACCCTTTTCAACTCAAAGAAGCAACATATTTTCCCTCACATACGCTCCATTCTAACACCTTGGCTCTGTCCAATTGAAAGTTTCGAGAAATTGGACCTAAACCCAGAAGATCTCTTCCTTAATCTACCAGGTTTCAGTTGCAAGTTGCAACACTGCCATTTCATTGCCCAATATATCAAAAGCAAAGTTACCTTAGTGAGCTCTACTTTACAACATCAAAGCTCAAATGTCTCCTAAAAAACTCTAGACTAATAATCTAATAAAATTCTCTATTTCCTTACTTTAGGACGATATTCATGCAAACTATAACAAAAAAAACATTATCTGGTCAGTCTTATGTAAACCAGGGAGAAGATAGTTTTAGCAAGCTTTTCTCTAATCAGAAAAGGCAACCAGTAGTATGGACTTTCTTATTGGATTAGAGATGCCAATTTTCATTTTCATTTCAATAAACTGTATCATTACTGAATTCAATTTTGGATTTAAAAGTCCATTGGGTAACATCGATTTTTTTTTTTTTTGATATGCTGCTAGCAATAATAGTACATGATTTTTATAATCTACTGCAACACTAACAAGATATGCTAAAAATACAGAGATGCTAATATTGATTTATAATCTACTGCAGCACTAACAAGAGATGCTAAAAATACAGAGATGCTAATATTGAGTAAGAGATCAAGAAATAGTGAAAATGCAAATAATAATACCTCAAGGAATTCCTCGGCGTAAGCCTGGGCAAGTTGAACTTTCAGCTGGTCCATCAAATCCTCCTTTGAAAAATTCGGTGGCGATCCACTTGATGGTGGCGAGAATGAGTCCATCTTTCTTCCCTCGTTTCCTCGCCTCTCCGTTCGATTGCAAAGCTTGATAAAAGTCTAAAACCCTAAGACTTGCTTGGGAATTTTTTTTTTCCCATCGGTTTTCACTAGTTTTTGGGTGGCAATATTTTTGCAAAAAAGCGCGGATGAAAAAATCACGTTTGTTAGTTTTTTGAAATATCGATTTTGGGTGGTTGATTATTTCTCACAACACAATCCTTGTTTTTGTTGGTTCTTCAAAAAAAAATTTGACTGTCAAACAATTATTTTCAAAATTATCATTAATTTAATATTTGTAAAAATAAAAGAATATAAACAAAAAAAAAAAAAATGCGAGAATATTAATTTAATTTTATATTTTCAATAATAGGTGGATATATAAAATTTTTAAAATTTAAATTTCTTTTTATATATGAGCATGTATTTAAAAATTTGTTAGATGATAAATTCTCAAATATAGGTGACCATTTCAAAAACCGCTATCATAAATTATTCAAAGCTGCTCTACTCATAAATGTCTAAAATGAGTACTTTAAAAAGTTCTAATAACCAGTACTCTAAATTTCCCAATGACAGCGTAAGTATTGTATATGCAAAAGGGTGTCTATTTCTTCTCCAAAACCACTTTTGAGGCTTTGAGCCTTTTGATATTTGACATTTTACTAAAAGATTTGTTGAAGGAATACTAAAACCTTGTGTAAATTTACACTCCAGGTTTAATGTCGCGGTAGATTCTTATAACGCCCATTGAAACATTTGTCAACAAGTGTTGGATGAGTGTAGTCAAACACTTGTTGGACAAGTTATTCTGATGGGCATTATAACAATGCCCACCATAAGCATTAGAATAAAACCATAAAAATTGTAATGATAGATAAAGAGTAATGTAGTAAGAGTCATTACTCCACAGATGGATGAGAGAATTCTTGCCCACTACCCACGTGGACGGGTCCGAAGAAATGCCAATTCAAAAAAAAAAAAACTCTCCCAAAACCCCATCCCAAACAATAATTCCCAACCCCTACTCACATCAATCATTTCAATCCTCTCTCCAACCCCTCCTCCTCAACCCCAACCCCAACCCCAACCCCACGCACATCTCTCTTTCTTTCTGCGATTTGGGTTTCCCCAAAATCCATTGCCATTCACAAATACCTTTAAAAATACCATGAAAATGAGAAACAAAGGTAAAGTCCACCATTTAATTTCTTCTTCCTCCCCAAATTTTAGCTTGATATTAAAGATCTCAAAGTGGTGATTTTTTTTTTTTACCATGAATAAAGCTGGCGGTAAGGAACCCCGTCGATGGTGGAGGTTATGGCGGTGTTGGTGATGTTGAACTTGGAGAGATGGAGGGAAGAGAGAGAGAGCGAACAGATGAAATGATGGGGGTGGTGGTTGGTGGGTTAAGTGATGGGGTGGTGGTGGTGGCTCGCCGTTGGTGATGTGGTGGTTGCTTTGCTTGCCGTTTCGCCGGTGATGGGTTGGCTCTGCTTTGGGTTGGTGGAGAGAGAGAGAGAGAGAGAGAGAGAGAGAGAGAGAGATGAAATGATTGTTCTTTGGGGTGGGGTGGTGGTTGGTCGCCGTGGGGGGGGTGGGGTGGGGGTAGTTGAGTGGGGTTGCTCACCGTCGAGTTGGCGATGTGGTGGTTGCTCGTCGAGAATATTGGGTTGGCTCTGTTGTTGGCAATGTGGGTGGTGGTTGTTGTCGCGATGCTCAGAGAGTTCAGATGGGTAGATGAAATGATTGTTGAGAGAGAGAGAGAGAGAGAGAGAGAGAGAGAGAGAGATGAAATGATTGTTGTTGGGGGTGGGGTTTTGGTGGGTTAATTTTTTTTATTTTTTTGCTGAATTGGCATCATGGCCCTGGACACCAGAGAGTAGAGAGAGAGGGCGGTGGGCAAGAATTCTCCGCCCATTGTTGACGGAAGAATTCGGGACTCATGATAGTAATCATTAGCACCACTCAATGTGAGTGGCAGTAAGACCAATACTCAATGAATAAAAATATAATTTATCGGACATGGTACTAATCACAAGTGATTCACAACATTATTCTATAAATTTTGGTTTAAAGTTTAATAAAAAATGTGGCTCATTAGATCGAGTATGTCAATTAGAGGTGGCAAATATACCATACAAGCCCGCCCAGTACAAAAGTAGATGGGGCACACAAAAAATTGGACTAGATTGTCCTGACTCGATATTACACGGGCCCGTATTTACTAGGCCAACCCAAATTTAGCGCTTGTTTGTCATGGATTAAAAACTGTTTTTTGAACAGTTAGTCAATTTTTTTGTCTCCAGGGGCCCACCAATGTCCACACTTTTACACAAAAAAGCAATAATTACCACTTTCTTTCCTTTTTTGCCCCTATTTGTATATGTATGTATTTGTTGCCTTAGACGGTAATTTCAAGCGAAGAAATTTTCGGTCAATTGTTGCTGGTCATCCGTGTCATTTTAGTCATTGAAGAAATTATCTTTTCATAGGTCAAAAAAAAAAAACCAATTTGAAGAAAAACTGCTTTTAAAGCGGTAACAAACAAGCTCTTAATTTTGGGCCACAGGATCACCCATACCCCGCAAGTCACCAAATCGAGAGGGGAATGAGGATTTCTCCGATCCCGACATCGAGGGGGGATAAATCCCATCCTGGTCTGTCGCGAATGAATGGAGGGTCAAGAAATTCTACAAGACCAGTCCAAAATAATTTGGCTAGCCTAGCTTTGGCCCGATGGGTTAGTTGTGCTAGACCAAATAAGCTCAGTTTTTACTTGAAGCTCGGTCTCGACGGCTAACCACACCTCAGGCTTCACCCTCTCATCGTTATTGTCTCGCCATCGCTTAGGCCTCGCATAGGTTCGAAAAACTTGAAGTTCGGCCTTCACGCTTAGTCACGCTTTATGTTTTTAGAAACGATTGTGATAGCGGATCGAGCGCGTTTTTACCGATAATGATATTATTTTATGTTGATCTATCATCTTGTTTATCTCACAAACATTTTATGAGAATCAAATACCTACAGATATTTATGCTCAAACTTCAAATAAATTTTACACATACAATGTGCTTTTTTACAAAGTGATTAAATATGGCATTCATTACCTAACCAACTATGTACAATGAAGGAGCCATACATCACTATATATAAGTCACAAGCTTATAACTTCCCAAACCATTAACACTAGTCAAACATGAATATTACATTTGACAGACAATACATATAAAAACGTACCACGCTATGTCACATGACACAACAGGCATTGACATTGTCGTCATTGAACATGTTGCTCACTTTGTCATCTCCGCGGTGACCCATTGGGAGAGTCCCGTGCTTGTCACTGGCATTGTAGCCATGTCTCCAATAGTTATAGCTTTCTTTATAGTCAGTAGTCATGTCTTTGAAGTAGTCATTTGTCGAAGTAAAATACAAAGGTGGATTGGGATAAGGCCAGAATTCAGCCCTCTTGCCTGCCCTCCTCACTGCCTTGAGCACCTTATTTCGGTCAACATATCCAATTACTGTTACTTTCTCCATCTCGAGGTCTACATCTATTGAGTCTATACCTAATAAATATTATCAAACAAAATGGGAAAAAAAATATGTAAGAGGAAATAAGCTGGGAGAGGTCACAGAAAGTGAAATTAGTTCACCCCTTTTCGTTTTTAATATAATGTCCATTTTCTAAAAGTTTTGACAAGAATATTATTTTCTCTTTAAGTGTTGCCAAGTTCTCCATCTTCCTTCTTGCATGAATTTCGAAGTATTTGACTGTTCTCGTCAAAACTAGACAAAGTTATCAGAGAGAGTCCTTCGAGTCCATTTGCCTAGAAGACATTTTAATAAAATGGCACTACAATCATTTTGCACGACTGAAGGACTATAGTGCTTGTTTGGTTGAGATTTTAATTTACTAAAAAGTTGTGGTCAAAAGTCAATAATTAATTTTAAATACATATTTAATAGAACCTACAATTTTTATTAACTTTTTAAAAATACATTTCATCAATTTTTTATCAACATTTGCTAAAAAGCTGTATCAAACAAGTTCTTACTAAATTTTTTGATGCGATACAAATTTCAATTTGGCCATAAAAAGTAGACTAGTTAACGTAGAAAGTTTTTCCATAGTTTTCATCTATGAAAATATATTATTTGTCTATGAAAATAAATGATATATATAGATTGTGAGTAATAAATATACCTCTAAGTTTGTGAATGGCTTCCTTGACAACTCTCTCGCAGCCAGTGCAGCACATCCTAACTTTGAGGTCCACGGTCTAGGAATTACCAAAACAAGCAGGGTTCAATTACAAAAGTTATATTCCCCTTTCTTCTTATTCCATTATTCCTTTTGTTCTTATACACAAAAAAACCCTTTTTAACTTGAGGGTTAAGAAAAGCATGTCTAGTTGGTTTCGGCCAAAAGAATCATCTATATTATTATATTCCCGAATTAGTGGAATGTCATCTTTGTGTTCTTCATTAAAAAAATATTTACAACACTATAAAGATAGAGTTTTTAATTAATTAAGGGGAATAAATAAGTCGTAAAATGCTAAAGCTTTTTAAATACTATACGATTCAAATTCTATGTTTGATTCGATACTTTTCATTTTTATTAGCATAGTAAGTTGAAATAATTAACAAACTAGAAAATGAATTGAAGGTTAAATATACCATTCACATGGTAATCCAAATCATGAATGAACCAAGCTTTTCACAACCCTCTAAACAAAAGGAGATCGGTAACACGTCTTAATTGGGAAAAAAAAAAATTTAGCTGTTAACTGAAGCTAATAATAAGCTGATTGTTGATCATGACTAACCTAGCTAGAGTCAAAATAATATGTGATCAACTAATGAGGAACGAATGATCTTTTGTATTATTTCACATTGATCAACTTGTGTACACACACATATTCATCCTAGTTTAAGACAAAAATTACGGTATAAAATATATGTCTAAGATCAAAATCAATTAACAATGAAAAATAGAATTAAAATTAAAATATTTTGTGTCAAAAAGAAAATTTCTTCTTATCATGCACAAGTAATTTTTACTGAAATAATATGTAAGCAAGATAGATGTGGAGAGAATCGAGAAACTAACAAAATTTCTTTTAGAGCAGTTTGAAAATATATATACAAAGCTATAACAATTAAATGAATACTACAAGAGATGAAAGCAAAAAACCTGCAAAGAAAGTGGTCGACCCTTAGGCATGTTGTGGTAGTTGTTATTCGCCCTTTTGCTGCTGATTTGATGGTGAAAGAAACAGTATGCAAGTGCAGATATGAAAGAGCCAAATAATGTTTTGAATACTTTTACCATTTTGAATACCTCTCTTTGATGGATTATTTATAAACAAGAGAAAGAAGAAGATGAAAACGAACCTGCGCCCAGTTCTAGAAAATATTCCTCAAAGGCATCTCTTCCTTATGTTTCAAATCTTTGCCTAATATATATAGATTCCAGAGAATTAAAACTGTTCATTACTATTCCTCATCTTTCTTTTATTTTTATTTAACTACTTTGTTAATCAATTAATAAACACTATCACAATTCCCAATTGAAATATATATTACTTTGCATGTGGTGAACTATTCAATATTCTTTTCCATTCATAAGTATATAAGTAACCCTTTAGGAGGGGAATAGTATATAGATAGACCCCTGGTATCAAGACTTGGGGGTCAATATTGTTGTTAAAAAGAGTAGCAAAAGTGCTTACATGTTGATTATATTTTCATTATTTAATGGATGTCATATTTACCTTTAATATACTCCATTAGACGGTGGTTTATTTGAGAACACTATCTAAGAATCCGAATTGTTCGTTTGAACTTATTGAACACTTATATATTAGTCAAATTAAAGCTTCCAATGTGGATCAATCCAAAATTGGTGGTGACTCTGAAAAGATAATTCAGAATATGAGATGTCATGGGAAATGGATGGGACTTAAGGAATTATTAAAGATGAGTTTTGATGCAAAAGATGCAAATATTCTTAAAAATCTCCTTTCATCATTAAACATGCACCATCTATCTACAAAGATATATTCCTGTGCGCACTTGGACATCATGTAATTAAGCTTTCTTTCTAAATTATTAAATGTATGTGCTGGATGGATGGTTTTGTACAACAGTTTTCAGAGAAAAAGAACCTTTCTTTAAAATCATGCGGGGAAATTCTCACGCGCTCCACATTTATATATGAACAAAATATCAGCATATGTACACAAAATCTGATTCCATTCCATAAGGTCAGATGAAGTGAAGCATTAAGGATCAATTAGATGCCATTTTCTAGATTGCGATAAATACATTCATCACAATACTTACACGCTAAGGCAAGCTTCTCCGATGCAATGCAAGGGCAAGAGAACACATCCAAAAGTTAAAATTAATATTCTTGAATGATGAAATGACCATAGTGTAGATGTGATGTTGGCTATATGAAAACGTTGTGTAATTCTTGATTATCAATTATCTTCAAAAATATGTCTTTCTCAACATAAACAATTAGGCTATCATTCATCCACAAATCTCCAATACGATCTCACATTCTGTTCTTCACAATGTTTATTGCCGAAAATACTCACATTATCAACCTGAAGAATTAGTGTCCTAGTTAAATACTTGTAAACTAATGAATATATTTGTTAGGATTTTATTATTATATTATTTTCAAGTTAGAAGACTTAGTCTTGGGTTTGTTTTGCAATGAATAAAGTTGTTATCTAGTTTTTAGGCTACTAACTATTTTTACCTAGTCAATTGGGATATTCCTATTTTCTAGTGATAGTAGCAGATTTCTTCAGTAATTTTAGTTGGTCCAATGGCTATATATAGTCTACTTTGTAATCTTATTCAGAGCATCAAATTTACATTCAACTCCTGGCTTTGTTTTGTTTTATTTTAGTTAAAGCATCAGCTTTTTCTTCATTTAAAGAAAGCTCCCAGCAGCATCTTGTCTCTATTGAAGTGTACATTTATTATCATTGGTATCAGAGCAATCTCATCTTAAAATCTGTCCACCATTTCCAAACATTTGTGGTGAAAATCTAGTTATTGCAAGAGTGACAAATCCACTTTAACCTTTTATTTCCATCACTCATATATACTTCGTAGCAATTTAGCCATACCTCGCTTTGATGGTCATTATGACCACTGGAGTATTTTGATGGAAAATTTCTTGCGGTCCAAAGAGTATTGGCAGGTTGTTGATTCTAGCATAGCACAACCAGCAGAAGGTGTTGTGTTGACACAAGTGCAAAGAACAGAACTAGAAGGACAGAAATTAAAAGATCTAAAGGCAAAGAACTACTTCTTCCAAGTAATTGATCGTTCAATTTTGGAGACAATTCTTAGTAAAAAAAAAACCTCCAATTAAATTTGGGATTCCATGAAGAAGAAGTATCAAGGTTCAGCAAGAGCAAAGAGGCAGCAGCTTCAAGCACTTCGTTCGGAGTTCGAAACACTTCGGATGAAATCAGGAGAGTCGGTTTCAGATTATTTCTCTAGAATTAAAACAATCGTCAACAAGATGCGAATCCATGGCGACATGAGGATGTCACCATTGTGGAGAAGATTCTTCAATCCATGACACCAAAATTTAATTTTATTGTTTGCTATATAGAAGAATCTAAGAATATTGATGAACTTTCAATTGATGAATTGCAGAGTTCTTTAATGGTTCATGAGCAGAAAATTAATAAACAAGAAAAAGAAGAGCAAGCATTAAAGGCTTCAATTGTCAACAACTTTTCAGCACCAAGTCGAGGTGATAGAGAAAGTGGTAGAGGCACACGAAATTGGAATAGTAGAAATTGACAACAATTTCAAAATCAAGATAATCACACCCATGACTTTCAAGGAAAAGGAAAAGGACGAGAAGGCCATCGATCAACTACTTATAAACCAAAGCCAGCATACAAGTCTAATGTTGAATGCTACAGATGCCAAAAATATGGTCATTATCAATCTGAATGTATGACTGATTTGTCTAAAGAAAATGGGGAGAAAGCAAATTTTGCAGATAAAGAAGAAGAAGAAATTTTGTTGACATTGAAAAATGGTTTATATTGATTCCAAGCCAACTTGATGTTAAAGTAGTGAGGTCGGATATGACCGTGATGAGCGGCAGATATGTAAATGTGTTGGAAGACACGATTATATAATCTTTGTAAGAGTGCTTTTATTTAGCAGTTGAATGTCCGACACATAGGACATTTATTTCTCCTATTTATAGGAAAATATGCAATGATTGTTTACATTTAATGTCAAGCTAGGCATTAAATGGCCAAGCTAGATAATCAATGTTGACAAAACATTCCCTTTTGGAGCATTTATGATGAAGTGAATGACTATTTCGACTTTTTACATATGGGAGGACTTGCAGTATGCTAGCATCGTGAACTCGATCTAGAGGGCGATGTCCGACTTGGAGTATAAAGGTCCTTGGTCGAAGCGATTCTCGCAATGTTTCGAGATTGAGGTCATGACCAAGGATAAGGTCCGACACGAAATAATTTAGCTCGGACATGCCCCTGTTATGACAAATGGATAATATAATTACTAATATGACAGTTCGACTCCAAGCCAACTTAATGTTAAAGTAGTGAGGTCGGATATGACCGTGATGAGCGGTAGATATATAAATGTGTTGGAAGACTTTATTGTATAATCTTTGTAAGAGTGCTTTTATTTTAGCAGTTGAATGTCCGACCTGTAGGACATTTATTTCTCCTATTTATAGAAAAATATGCAATGATTGCTTACATTTAATGTCAAGCTAGGCATTAAATGGCCAAGCTAGATAATAACACCGACAAGACATTCCATTTTGGAGCATTTATGATGAAGTGACATAATGGGAGGGCGTGTTGTATGCTAGCGGCATGAACACGATCTAGAGAGGCGATGTTTGACTTGGAGTGTAAAGGTCCTTGGCGAACCGATTCTGCAGATGTTTCGAGATTGAGGTCATGACCAATGATGAGGTCCGCATTCGAAATGATTTAGCTCGGACATGCCCTGTTATGACAAATGGATAATATAATTGCTAATATGATAGTTCGACATCGGACATCAACAATTGTCCCCAAGACCTACTTTAGAGTAAACCAAAGATGGTCTTTAGTTTGTTGCGTAAACTACGTCCATTCTGATCTGAATTATTATCTAACTGTTGGATATGACTTGTGACCTCAATCCGCCTCGCTTGTTGACAAATGGCACAATTTCAGTGGTGACGTCAGTTTTTTGTGTGGCTCGAGGGCACACTTTACTGGAGTGTCATCATTGCTGCATTGATGGTACCGACCCTTTGTCTTCCTCTTCTATAAATAGGGAGGGTGTGGGTCATTTGGAACTCTTACCTTAAACGTTTCCTCCTTTTCTGAGTTGCTTTTGTCCGAGCTGAGTGTCATAGCAGTAGGATTCTTCTGATCTAAGAGTTACTCTGCGGTTTATTCGATTCGACACGGGGTCGAGCGGTCGATACCCATTTCTTCTTCTTTCACGTTATTCCTTGTCTTTCTTTGTTTCTCTGAGCTTATCTGCTAGGATGTCTAGTGAGGTCGGTAGTGATAGCCGGAGAGAAGCCATGTCCTGGGGTAGGGGTCAAGAGGAAGAAGAAGCTAGTTCGGGTAGGATGGTAGAGGGAATAGACGAGGACGAAGTCCTCAGTCTAACTCCGTTGACTGCTGTTCCTCCTGCAACTAGGTCGTCTCCACAGGTCGAGACGAGTGGTGAGAGGGAAGTTGGGCCTGGTACTTTAGGTCGGAGGGAGGCGGAGGTTGAGTCCGGGCTTAGGGCGGCCCCAATGTGGAAGTGCAAGTTTTTTCCCTCCGAGGTCGAGGTCGAGGTCGAGGTCAAACAGATCCCAAGAACTCAAAACAGCCTTGCTGTAGCTCTAGCACGACTCGCTACCAGCGAAGGGATAGAAGAGCTGGAGAACATCCCGATCGAAAGAATCGTGGTGCGGCAATCGGTCGATCCGAACACATCCTCACCACGGCCGACCTGAACTCTAGTTGGACGGACGAGATCATCCAATTTCTAAAGGATGGGAAGGTGCCCCCAGATAGCACAGAAGCGAGAAAATTAAGGATCAGGACAGCTAGATACACAATTATTGACAACGTCTTATTTAAAAAAGGTTTCTTGCTCCCTTTACTGAGATGTTTAAGGAAAAACTAAGCCAAGTACGCCCTCACTGAAGTTCACGAAGGAATATGTTGCAACCACATTGGGGGCAGTCACTAGCGCACAAAATCTTGAGACAAGGGTACTTCCGCCATCATCAAGAAAGACTCCATCGAATTCGCTAGAAAATACGACAAATGCCAGAGGTTTGCCCCCACCATTAGAGCTCGTCCGGATGGGCTAACCTTAATCCTCAGCCCATGGTCTTTCTGAAAGTGGAGGATTGACCTAATCGGACCTATGCCAATGGGAAAAGGTGGAACTCAATACGCCATAGTCGCTGTAGACTACTTCACTAAATGGGTAGAAGCAAAACCGCTAGCCAAAATAACTGAACAAAAAACCACTGATTTCATATGGAAATCGATCATCTGTAGGTTTGGAGTCCCATACTCAATCATTACGGAAAATGGCAAGCAATTCAACAATTCCAAGCTCAGATCATTCTGTGAAGAACTGAATATTAGGAAACACTTCTCCATTCCAAATCACCCCAGGCCAATGGGCAAGTCGAGGCCATTAACAAAATCATCAAGCACACTTTGAAGACGTACTTGGATGAACTGAAATGAGCTTGGGCACAAGAGCTCCCAAGCGTACTATGGTCTTATCGCACAACATGTCGGTCCAGCACGGAAGAAACACCTTTCTCACTAGCATTTGGAACCAAAGCCATCATCCGGTGAGAGCTCGAACTCCCATCATTCGAGTTCGAACTTTTGATGAAAATTGTAACGACAATGCCATGAGAGTCGAGCTTGACTTACTAGGAGGAGAAGAGGTGAGGCGGAATTGAAAAATGCAATTTACAAACAAAGAAGTGCAAGATTTTACAACAACAAGGTCAAGGAGCGAAAATTTAACGTTGGAGATTTGGTCTTGAGAAAGGTTTTCCTAACAACAAAAGAAAGCAAAGCGAGACACTTGCTCCAAACTGGGAAGGGCCCTACAAGATCGTCACAGTCCTAAAAAACAGAGCTTACGAGCTCCGGAATGTAGAAGGTCTATCACTCACACACACGTGGAACGCTGAACACCTCAATAAGTACAACTAATGAAACTTATCTACAAAGGCCTACGGGCATGAACTACTTTTGTTAAAAGAAGCCATGGCTTCCAACTTGTAAAAAGTTCTCGCATTTATGAAATGAAGGACGTTTTGTGAGATGAGGACTTATATCGAAAACAACAAGTCTAGAAATAGTTTGAACTAAAAAGGGTGATCAAGGTCACAATCTTTTTGACACATAGGTCCCACAAAGTCGGGACCCGCGTTAGATGGCGTAAGTACTACATCACCAACGTCAAAACTAAAATCCCTTAATCCAAAGGACATAATATTTCCAAGGAATACAGATTCGTCAAGTGGTGAACTACTTTCCCAAATTTTTGAGGCGATTCAACTTTTAGTTCGTTCGTTTAACCGACACGAAGATTTACGCTACGAGGCCGAGCTATAAACTTGGGGGCATTCACACCTCTAAACCAATATATATCCCAGGTCAAACGTTAGTATTTTTAGTTTCAGCTCACCCACGTACCAAGGACAAACGTCAGAATCAGAGGTCAGATCTTCGAAGTCAGACCTTCGAAGACAGATCTCCAAAGTCTTTGAAGTCAAAAGTCTGACCTTCGAAGTTAGACATTTGAAGTCAACAGTCTGACCTTCGAAGTCAGACCTACTAAAGTCAAATCTTCGAAGTAAAAAGCCAAAGCAAGTCTTCGAAATCAGACCTTCGAAGTCAGAAGTTAGATATTTGAAGTCAAAAGTCATATCGAAAGTCATGAGTCAGAGGTCCGAAGTCAGTAGTGAAACAATGAAATCAAAAATGAGCACAAGTTAACAAAACGGAATATACAATCAGGTCTTCCAACACATTTACATATCTGCTGCTCATCATGGTCATATCCGACCTCACTACTTTAACATTAAGTTGGCTTGGAATCAATATAAACTATTTTCCAACGTCAACAAATCTCACTGCTCATGGTGTGCCATACAAAAGAACAAACTCATTCAAAAATGTGGTATTTGGATTCTGGCTACAACAACTATATGTGTGGAGATAAGTCCACTTTTTCTTACTTGGATGAATCTTTCAAAATTACTGTAAAGTTTAGAGACAACTCTAAATATTTTGTTATGGAGAAATGGGATGTGTCAATCCAAGCTAAGGAAAATACTATACACTCTATTTCTAACGTTTTATTTGCACCAAGCTTAAAAACTAATTTACTCAGTTTTGGTTAGCTTCTAGAAAAAGGATGTGAAATCTTTATGAAAAATGGAGTTTGTCAAATTTGAGATGAAAAATTAGGTTTAATTACTAAAGTTGATATGACGGCGAATCGGCTGCTTCCATTGCTTCTTCACAACTCTACTCATTATTGCTTCTCGGCAAAATTAAAGCATATTGCATGGCTATGGCATTTCTACTATGGCCATCTTAGTTTTGGTGGATTGAAAACCTTGCAGCAGAAAAATATGGTGGCAGGTTTACCAGATTTTAAGTCTCCTTCAGAGATTTGTGAAGAATGTGTTGTTAGCAAATAACGTCGTGATGCTTTCCCAAAAGGAAAGTCTTGGAGGGCAAGAAAGGTATTGGAACTTGTGCATTCTATGACTTATGTAGGCCAATCAATCTAATGTCAAACGGAGGTAAACGGTATTTTATATCGTTTATTGATGATTTTAGTCGGAAAACCTGGATATACCTTCTGCAAGAAAAATCAAAAGCTTTTACAGCCTTTCAATTGTTCAAGGCATTAGTTGAGAAAGAATCTAGTAGCTCAATCAAGATATTGCGTCTTGATAGAGGTGGAGAGTACAACTCAAAGAATTTGAAATTTTTGTGACAAGAATAGAATTAAAGGCAATTGGCTATAACTTATACACCTCAACAGAAGCCGGGGTAAGTGGGAGGAAAAATCTCACTATTCTCAATATGGTGAAGCCTTCTACAAAGGAGTGGTATTTCCAAGAATTTTTTGCCTGAAACAGTGAATTGGAGCATTTATATTTTGAACTGAAGTCTCACATTTGCTATTTGAAACATAAACCAGCAGCTGATCATCTTCGAATATTTGGGTGTATTGGATATGCCCATATTCCATATCAAAAAAAAAAATGACAACAAAGAAGAAAAATGCATTTTTCTCGGGGTAAGCGATCAATCGAAAGCTTATAAACTGTACAATCCAATCACCAAAAATTGTTGTCAGTCGTGATGTTGTCTTTGATGAAGAAAGCACATGGTGATGGAGCAATAATGTTGTTGAACAAAATATTCAAGTTGATTTTTACTGTAAAGATGAAGAAGAAAAGCAACAGGCCATAAATGATGAAGAACTAGTTTCAAAAGTTGTTTAAGAAGCACATAGTGAACGATCTCAACGCAGTAGAAAAAGACCCGCATGGATGTCGATTAATGATGTAACTGGAATGGATGAATCTACACATATGCTTACACATTTTGCTATATTTTTAGATTGTGATACTATAGATTTTGAAGAAGTTGTCAAAGAATCAAAGTGGCAAGAAGCAATGAATGATGAAATTGCAGCAATTGAAAAAAATAACACTTAGAAGTTGACTGATCTTCCTAAAGGACATAAGACAATTGGTGTCAAGTGGGTGTACAAGACAAAGTTGAAAGAAAATGGCGAAGTTGACAAATACAAGGCACGCCTTGTTGCTAAAGGTTATAACCAACAATTTGGTGTCGACTATAAATAAGTATTTGTTCTGTGGTAAGGCATGACACAATCAGATTGGTGATTGCATTAGCAGCACAAAACTCATGGCCTATTTTTCAGTTACATGTGAAATCTGCATTCTTACATGGAGACTTGAAAGAGCATGTATATATTGATCAACCTCCTAGATATGTGAAACATGGAAATAAACATAAAGTGTATAGATTAAAGAAAGTTCTTTATGGATTAAAACAAGCCCCACGAGCTTGGTATAGTCGCATTGAGGCTTATTTTTTGAAAGAAGGTTTTCTGAAATGTCCATATGAGCATATACTTTTTGTCAATATTGGTGATGGAGGAAAAATGATCATTGTTTATTTATATGTGGATGATTTAATCTACACTGGAAATGATAGTGCCATGTTTGAAAAACTTAAAAATCCATGATGGTTGAGTTTGATATATCTGATCTTGAAATGATGCTTTACTTTTTTGGTATTGAAATAAAACAATTCACTGGAGGAATTTTTATTTCTCAAAAGAAATATGTAAGAGAAAATTTAGACATGTTTGAGATGAAAAGTTGCAATTCAGTGGGCACATCTATGGAAGCAGGTTTGAAGCTTGTTAAAAATCCTGAAGGAAGAGAGGTAGACAGCACTCTTTACAAGCAAATTGTGAGAAGTTTAATGTATTTAACTGCAACAAGGCGTGATATAATCCATGCAATAAGTCTTATCAGTAGGTACATGGAGCACCCAAAAGAGATTCATCTACTAGCAACCAAGAGAATTTTTCGATACTTGCAAGGTACTAGTGATTTTGAGATGTTCTACAAGCAGGGAGAAACATAAGATTTAATTGGATATACAGATAGCGATTATGCTGGAGATACAGACGATCGGAAGAGTACATCTGGATATGTCTTTAAACTGGGCTCGAGAGCTATTTCATGGTCATCAAAAAAGCAAGCAATTGTCACTTTATCAACTACCGAAAATTTGAATTTTTGTTCTTTGATCGGCTTGTGCTTGTCAAGCTATTTTTGAGAAATATTGAGAAAGACTTCATTTGAAGAACTTAGATTAATTGTCAAGCTATTTTGTCATGGAAGAAACAAGCTATAGATGTGAAATATCACTTTCTACAGGAACTCACCAACAATGGTTCAATTGACTTTGTTTTCTGCAAAAGTGAAGATCAAGTTGCAAGCATATTCATGAAGCCCCCTCAAATTGGCAGTAATTCAAAAGCTCAGGAAGCTACTTCGTGTCTATGACAAGTCTAAATTGAGGGAAGGTGTTTAATAGCTAGTTTTCATTAAACTCATGTTTTACACATTAGTTTAAAGGAGGGAATATTAGGAATTTATTATATATTATTTTCAAATTAGAAGACTTAGTCTTGGGTTTGTTTTGCATTAAATAAAGTTGTTATCTAGTTTTTAGGCTCGCTAACTATTTTTACCTAATCAATTGGGATATTCTTATTTTCTAGTGATAGTGGCAGATTTCTTCAATAATTTCAGTTGGTCCAATGGCTATAAATAGCCTACTTTGTAATCATATTCAAAGCATCAAATTTCAATTCAATTCTTGGCTTTGTTTCCTATTATTTTAGTTAAAGCATCAGCTTTTTTTTTTCTTCATTTAAATAAAGCTCACAACAGCAGCTTGTCTTTATTGAAGTGCACATTTATTATCAATATCTTCTTTTTCTTTGTCATAACTAACTTCCACTAGTACCCCTGCATTATGCACCTAAAGCTTTTTTTTTTTTAATGTTCATTTCACATTTCTACAATTTAAGCCTTCAAATTTTTATGTTGTAATTTCTAGAAAGCACGGAAGATGCATTGAGACAAGTCTTCCAAAGTCTTGCATGATCTCTAAAAAATTTCTCATGGTGTTTTCTCATGAGTATTATATTCCTAGGATCTATGGAAATCACAATAGTTGAACTTGTCAACATTAGTTTATTTTGTTGAAAGTTGGTATCTCAATATACAAAAAATAGAATTCAAGGGTAAATGTTCCTCAGTCTTCATCTTCATATTCACATGCTAGGATTTCTTCAAGTATTGTTGGAGTAGTGGATGAGTTGGAAGATTTTGATTTTTTGTTACTAAGAAAGTTGGAACTAGTAATGTGAGATCAGAGCTTGACTTATATTTGGAAGAGTTGATTCTTGCCTAAGTCTAGTGATTTGACCTATTAATTAATTAGTGGTATCTTGGTCATTCTTGTTTCTACCGTCACTTTTGAGTTTACATTTAACATGAGTGGTAGATTTTTGAGTCCGCATAGAAGTATACTTCATTCGAAAACCTTAGAGGCATTAATGCGTGCTCAAAATTGGTTGTAACTGACATTCATGGTATATTAAAAAACATTTAGTACCTTTCACATTTGTTATTCTTGTCATTAAATTTATTGTTAGAAAACTCTCATGCATCGTCATTGTACACTTGATGTTGTTCTACTATCACTCGAGAGAAAATTGAGGACGATTTAATCTTATTTATATAAATATACAATGTTAAAATCTATTTATATTATAATACTATTCAATAGATATACTTTTCTTACTCATTATACAAAAATTATTGGGATCTGAGTATTTCACAACTATGCAAATGCAAAGAGAAGAATGAAGATTGTAGATTTCAATTTCAATTGTTATTGTTGTTGAACTTTGTAAATCGTGTATTACTTGAAATAATTTGATTATGTTGGGTTGTATTGTTCGTATTGTACACTTTGATATTTTGAAGATGGAACAAGTCACAAGTTGTTAGTTGTTACGTTGTATGCTCGGATTTATATTCATTTATTTATTGTGTGAAAGTGTATATATAATTGATATGAGAAGCATGATGATAAGTATCGATTTACGCTTATCTGTAGTTTCAAAAGTGGATAATTGTATGTACTCTTGAGTGAATCTTTATTTAATTGTGTGTTAATTTGATTATTTTAGGTTGAAACTCGAGTTCGAATAGAATTGAAGAGAAACAAAGCAAAATAGGCAAATAAAGACTGAAAATGACAAAGACTTGAAAATGGGACCAACTTGCAAATATTTAAAGTTGAAGGACTTGAGTTGCAAATAAAATAAGACTAAGCTGAAAGGAAAGAAGAAATGTAAGGAATAAAATGCAGACTATTGAAAGTGGAAGGACCAAAGTACAAATAATTGGTTGCTATTTGCAACCCGCGGTCAGACCGCGACCACGTGATGGAATTTCTGGTATTTTCTAAATGCAAATTAGGGGCATTTTAGTCTTTTTGAATTAAAAAGTAGTTGAAAATGATTGAAACTATATAAGGACCTAAACTAGGTAAAAAATACGGTTGTTGAATTGGGGAGAAAAGAACGGCGAAGAACATGAAGAACAACGAAGATCTTGAAGATTGGAACGTGAAGACGAAGAATTTTTGATATAAGATATTCAAGTTTTTCTCATCTATTATTCAAGATCCGGTTATGTATTCAAATCTCTTCATCTTTTCTTTCTCTAGAATTATGAGTAGCTAAAGTTAAAGTTTGGATGGACGATGTAGCCTAGATTAATTCTTTATTTTCGACTCTCAAGTTTTGCTTATAAATTAATTATATTTTGATTTTACTTCTTTTCTTAATGTTTGAAATAATTGGCTATTATTTGTCATTGATTTGTGGATTGTAACAAACCGAGAGATAAGTTATTAATTTAGACCACATAGTAAAATTCGGCAATTGAATAAAAGGTAGATATGCGCTTTTATTATTGTCGCGATATTGAATTGAATTCTTATGAGAATTAATTTATCTAATTGAGGATCATTATGAATTAATATTAAGAAGAGAAATTAGAGATGACAACTATGGTGAATTTGTTAAATCTAAACGATTTAATAACTATATTTTCTAAATTCTTGATT
Source organism: Forsythia suspensa (assembly GCA_023638005.1). Lineage (NCBI taxonomy): Eukaryota > Viridiplantae > Streptophyta > Magnoliopsida > Lamiales > Oleaceae > Forsythia > Forsythia suspensa. The sequence goes on from CM042676.1 coordinate 46,739,924, forward strand.
TTTGCATTCACATTATTTTCTAAAATTCATAGTTCTAGTTTAAATCTTCAAATCAATTTATTTTAAAGTGTTTTAAACAAATTGGAGTTGAGATTAATTGAACTAGTATATAAATAAGATAGTTTTCGTGGGAACGATAATCCGGACTCAATAGGTCCAATTTATTACTTGTTTGCGATATTATACTTGCAATACATAATATTTTCACAACACATGACAAATTGTGGGTTGATTTAACTAATTTTTAGGAAAATAGGCTTTAAAGGGTCTCTAAATTTTAGTTGCACCAATTACTATATATATATATATATATATATATATATATATATATATAATTGAAGCAATGGCAGTGTCCTGTCTTGTCTTGTTCCGTCAATTGATGAGTCCGTCCTATCCTATCAAGTTAATTAGTGAGTCTATGGGATGAGATGTTGATGGGATGAGATGGCCATCTATACATGCTATGCCCATCAGTGAGAAAGATGTTGTTATAAAGGGCAGGGCCAAGGCCCAGAAAGGGCACATGCCACTGGCCTTAATGGGCTCTGCTCCCAAAGACATACAAACAACTAAAGTTTAGGAAAATTTGTAAATGGGTCTCTAACCTTTATAAACTAGAGCATTTGAGTCTAAACCCTTTCATTCGTAGCATCTGAGTCTTCAACTCTTCACCTTTGTAATATTTAGATTTCCATCTAAACAAACACTATATTAGTAGTGGGATATGATAGGAGAGATAAGATTATGGAGGAAAGGTGGTGACGTTTGGTTCTATAAGAAAGATGTACAAAGATTGAAAAAAAAACAAATTATGACAATATTTTTGTCTAAGTTTAAAAAGAGTAAAGTTCTTTCGAATAACTTTTATTTTACAAATATGTTTTGATGACTTATTTTTTCTTATTTTAAGTAAGGATGGTAAGAATAATCCATCATGTATTTGGTAGGTACCAAATTCCTCGAAGTTGCTTATTTACTCAAAGGTCCTTTAGCTACTTATTTACTCAAAGGTTAGAGACTTTGTTGTAAAAATGAAATGTTTGTGATTTATTTGTACTTTTTAAAAATGATAGAGACTAACTACAATTTTTCCAATACATTTCATTTCACGATTTGCCTAATCCGTATCCGCTCAAACCCAGTCTACTATTCAACCATTAGTGACAATCAAAAACTTGCAAGTACGATGAAAATGTTATTCTCTCCGTCACACGAAGACGAAGAAAAATGTTAAATGTAATTAATATAAATTTTATGAACAGTTTTTTCCAATTTTAAGTAAGGGCATATTATAAAATTAAGAAATCAACAATACTTTCAACAAGAAAAATAAATTGTAATTTAAGATAAATGAATAAAAAAAAGTAAGTTCTCAAAAATTTTATTTTTTCTTTAGTAATCGAGAGATTGAGTATATACAAAATGTAGAAAATATCAGTTCTCAAAGATGATTAAGTTATTTTATATTTTGAACGAGTGTAGACCAGACAGACAGAAAAAGTGTGATAAAATATAGAAAATTAGAACACAAATAAACATGCCAACCACAAAATCTGGAGCTCATTGAATTTTAGGATAATTGCACGAAAGGTCCCCAATCTTTCAAAATCATGCCCCTAACCTAAAAAAATAGTACCACATCTCCAACGTATGAAGAAATAGGTATTGTAGGTCCCTCTTGACACTGGTGAGAATGATAGTGTTCCAGTTAGTTTTCTCCGTTACAAGTTAAAATTAGACTACACGTGCTATATTTCTCCAAAAAACGCGACTTAGAATAACATGGTTAAAACTGTAACTCCAAGTTTTAACTCCACTGTAAACCTTGAACCTTTCATAATCATAACTATGGAAGGTAAGATTATATGTTTTTCTTTGTCAAGGATAATCTTTTTTTTTTTTTTGTAAGATTGATAGTTTTGACATAAATTTTCCAAGCAAAGCGCTTGAAGCCCAGAAAATTGAAGAAATGGAGGAAGAAAAATTCTTGAAATAGAATCATTAGAAAATGAGAAAAATGAAGAAGAACATCAAAACCCAGAAAATGAGAAAAAATAAGAAGAAATTGAGGAGCAATCATCACCGAGGGGTGTTCTGGAAATACCGATATCGGGTTCGGACTCGGATCATAGCAAGGAGGCAGAGCTTGGAGAGTTTAGTTTTGGTAGCGAAAAATCGCTTTTGCAAAGAGGACTTTATGGGGAATTAGGTTATGGATGCAATGGAAAAATTTGTTTGGTCAGATAATGAATAGGACTTTAATGATGAGATTTACAACAATTCCACTTCGATTTTCCTAAGGTACAGAAATTCAAGTGTCAAAAGTTTCATTATTGCTGTTAACAAGATCATCTTTTTTTATTAATGAACTCACATTACAAACATAGAATCTCCTAACTCGGTTCGCATCAGTCCATGAAGTTTTTAGATTTATGTGATTTCCAAACGGCATACCCTCCTTGCCATGTTTGCAATAGAAAATGAGAGGGGAGGAGGATTAGAGAGAGCTAATTGTAGTGAAGATAAAGTACATGTCAGAACAAAAGTAATAAATAAGAATCAGGAGGGAAAATAGAGGGATGTTTACACTGGAGTTACAATTTTAACCCGCCATTTTCGATTATGCGTTTTGTGGAGAAATATATAGCGTGTCTGCAATTTTGACTTTTAACGGAGAAAATTGATGAAATTGTCAAGAAGGACCTACGATGCCTATTTCTTCATATGTTAGGGACATATAGTGCTATTTTTTTAGATTAAGGGCATGTCTCCAACAATTTTAAAAATTTGGGAACCTTTCATACAATTATTCTTTAAATTTTCATACAGCAAGGAGAAATAATAGGTATAATTCCCCTTCTCCCTCCCTCCCTCCCTCCTCCCCCCTGCCCCATATAAAATTAGACTTGTCAAAGATGGTTTTATTGTGGCTCACTAATCACAATAATTAGCATAAAATGGAGAAATAACTAGAAGATTGAAAGTTAGAAGATTGAAACTTCATCTAAATCTTAAGTGTTGATAATCTTCAACTTTTGTATATATTATACAAACAAAAGATTTACAAATCTACAAAAAAAAAAAAAAAAAAAATTGTAACTTTCGAAAACAAGTAATGAATCTGTCAATATCTGAACTCAATTTCCATGTTTTTAAAGAAATATTTTATATCAACAAACAAAGAAATCGTCTCTGTATTGTTATTTGAAGAATACCCATAAGCAATTAAAAGACAAATTAATTATTACAAATTAACCCTGTTTCTTCTAACCACTTTACCCAGAGAGAGAGAGAGAGAGAGAGAGTAGATCATATTATATTATTGACGAAGGTGGGAGAGAAGGAGAGTTTGGTTGGTTGTTTGGTGGTGGCATCTCCCTCTCTCTTTCTATGTTGTTTGATGACAATGACTTGTATGGTCAACTCTGCGATTGGTACTTGGGACCGCACGAAGAGGCCCACCTGTTAGCTAGATACATAGTATTGGACTATAAACTATTGGAATCGAAAAACATGTGGGTCCATGGAGGCCTCACCTTCCAGCACTGAGTCAAATAACAAGATTTTAAAACCACACGAGGATATATGGAACCCCGTCTTATTGTCTGTGGGTTGTGGGACTCCTCTTATATCTTCCCTAGACCAAGATTTTCGAGTTCCCGTTTATTACTATCTTATTGTTATTTAATGTATCTTGGGGTTTTTCTTTCTCTTATCCACCTTCCACGTTGTTTCAAAGGTAATACCAACAAACAATACATTACTTCTAGTACTGAACCTACTGATGCCATTTCACCGCCGTCCTCCCTTTTAAAATCCATCACTTTGTCTTTTGACCTCAAAGTTTCCACTGCAATTGGTGCATAGGCATTGTTTTGACCTCAAAGTTTCCATAGCAATTGGTGCATAGGTATTGCTTAACTGCGCTCTTTGTCATGTGCCTCGTGTCGTTTCTCAAGTTTCTCAAATTCAAATTGAGGCGTAAGCGCACCATTGATAGAGTTGCGGCCAGTGAACATGGTAATCATCATGATGGACATGATGGCTTCAAGTCTAGCGCCAGGAGATACACCTGGGACCATATGCAGAAGCACACGATGAATTTCTCTTCGGTGTTAGGATATGGAGGATTTAGTACTGTCTATCTGGCTCGATATCCAGACTCAACCATGGGGGCTGTTAAGATCCACAGCCAAAGTGACCGTCTCAATCAAGCATTCAAGCAGGAGCTGGATATCTTGCTCCACCTCCAGCATGATAATATAGTTAAGCTGCTTGGTTATTGTGATGATCCAGGTGCGGTGACTAATTCACACTTTTCTTTCTATATTTTCTTTTTGTTTTATACTACAAGTTCTTGGACTCGTAACTATACTAACATATATGATTCGCTATTGATTTTGATCCCAGATGAAGGATTTTTGGTACTCGAGTATGCCTCCAACGGAAATTTGCAGGAGAAACTTCAAGGTATAGGCGAATCAATGGGAAGAAAGGGGCCAGTGCTTCCTTGGAAGAGACGCATGGCAATAGCGTTCCAACTTGCTGAGGCAATCGAATACCTCCACGAAAAATGCCAATTGCAAATCGTCCATGGTGACATAAAATCTTCAAACGTATTGCTGGACGAGCAGCTGAATTGCAAGCTATGCGATTTTGGGTCAGCAAAGATGGGATTTTCTTCCACAGTGCTTCCACCATCTTCCCTTGGAACAAAAAGGATGATGATCGGTTCTCCAGGCTATACAGATCCTCACTATTTCAGGACAGGGCTTGCCTCCAAAAAAAATGATGTATATAGCTATGGAGTCATTGTTTTGGAACTTGTAACAGGAATGGAAGCCTTTAGTGCGCATAGCGGAGAGAGATTGACAAGAACACTTGACCCGATGCTGCGAGATGCAGAGAAGGTGGTCGAAATGGTGGATCCACATCTCGGTGGGGACTTTGACTTTGAAGAAGCCAAGGTCATGACTTCCCTGTCAGCAATGTGCCTCTGCGATTCTCCCAGCCTCAGGCCTTCTGCATCAGATATCTTAAGAACAATGAGAAATGGAATTCCCTCCATCTCCTTCTTGTTCAGAGGAAAGGCATGAGAAATTTGTACAAAATGCTAAGGATAAATCACACATTGGTTATATATCAAAATATTAACCAGTAAACGATCTTCACCACCATCTTCTCCGACTGTGTCTTCTCCAATCCGCCTGTGTCTTCCCCGACTTCAAACCCATCTTGGGCCAGTGTCTTGGCTGCTACGACTTCAACGGTTCAACCTCATCTTGGCTGCTGCGAGTCTACGACTTCAACCCCATCTTAAAGCGGTGTCTTCTCCGAGGTAAATTGATTTTTCATTTATTGAATTGAAATGGGGGTTTTCTTTTTCTTGCTGAATTGAATGGGGATTTACCCATTGTTTTCTTTTTCTCAGTTGTTTGGAACTGTTGCTGTGCCCTCACCTTACCAAATAAACATAAGTAAAATGCCTGTGCAGTGGTTAACAAAACTTTGTTTGATGTTTCGAAAGTATGAGATTTTTCAGAGGGCAGAATTGTAAGTCAATCATAGAAGGTGGGAATTTCAAGTTAGGAGATTGGATACAGTGTTAATGGGATTTGGTTTATGTGATGATCAATTTGGCTGATTTTGTATTTTGCCAAATTTTAATATACAGTTGACAAAATTTTCATTTTATGTAATCTGAAATCTTGTAATGGGAGTTTATTTATTTATTTATTTATTTTTTGAGAATACAAATACAAGTTTAAACCATTCAAATCCAAAACTGCCTAAAAAAAATCGGGTTGGTTCGGTTTGAGAGATAAGCCAAACCGAAGTGGTCGATTCGATTTCGATTTGGGCCTAAAACCGTACCAACCAAACCCATGCCCACTCCTATTTGTGAACAAATGAACCCTAGTTAGTAGTTATTCTATAGTTCCATTACGATATAATTTCATGATTAACACTATCAGGTTCATCTTGGGACAACTTTTATGTCCCTATTTATCAATATGATCATCAAGCCTTTAAAGCTTTAATAGACAGTCTAATTTATAAGGGGTACACAAAAGATGACAGAGGAAAATTCCGCCCCACCCCCTTCCCAGTCAAAACAACTACAACTATCACCAATAACTACCTATCACTATGACGTGAGCTTGGGAAAGAAGATTTTATTTTTTTTTTTTAATTTGAAGAAAAAATGGCAATACTGTCTTTTCAATAAAATTTTAGGTTGTTAATTTAAGACAAAAATTGTCCAATGGGGATGTAATTGCTACTAATATGAAAGATTGGGTAACCTTTGCTGCTATTTTTCCTATATTTATTATGGAATATTTCCTTTCACATATTCAATGTAATTGTTTCTTGTACAATATCATCCCTAAAAATTCTCTCAATCTCAAGTTCAAAAATCAAAATTTAAAATCCATTATCAATTGACGAAAATAGGAATATGTAGTAATAAATCGTGACAACCAAAAAAAAAAAAAAATTAACACACTCAAAAAAAATTAGTATCAATTTGTAGTAACGAGTATTGTTTGAAAAAAAAAAAAAAACTCAATCATGTGTAACAATTATAGAGCAGCAATACCTAGAAACAAACAATGTTAGAAAATAGACATGATATTTAGTGAAAATATTGAGTAATATTCTGCATTGATCTACAAACATATAATTTTGTAATATATGAAAAGGAGAAGAAAAAGAGATGCATGACTCAAAAGAATGAAGTTTCTAGTGAAATTAATTATCTTTTATTTGTAACAACGCAAAAATTGTCCTTTAACTGTTTCAAATCATATAATTTATATTTTCTCATTCGGCTTCTTCATTGGCATCGCCGCCTCCACCATCACCACATATCACCGTCGATCAATTCTGCGCCGCCATCCAGTTCCCTATCTAATTAGAGCATAGTTCCACTATAAGTTAAAAAGAAATATGTATTTTCACTTCTACACTTTTGCTTTAGGTTATTTTTAAACTTGTTATTTAATGATATAAATTATTTTTTTTCTCTCTTTTCTTATTTCTTAATCATTTTTCATATTTTTTATGGGAGCACTGTTTTTCAGTTGAAACAAATATTGGTAAAATTAATTTTGTTGTATTGTTTGAATAATTCTAAAACATATATTTGTTTTGATTTATTAATTATTTTTAACTTAATAATTATTATCAACAGTATTTGTAGAAATATAATTTTTTATTAAAGAGTTTATATTATATAATTTCATTTATTATTACTTTATAAATTTATAACAAAATTTGTTGATTTTAATCCTGCAAGTGGACTGATCGTTAATAAGTAATATAATGATGAGAAAAGTGTCGAACCCATGATGACTGATAATTAGTTACCGAATTAATTGTAACTCTGTTTTAACAAAATTAATACACAATTTGTTTATGATTTCAATTTCTAAGGTCATCCTATTCTAATTCAAGTAAGTTTAAATTATCATATAAACAAAAATTGAATAATTATCAAATTCAAGTTTTACGGTCACTAGAATTCACAAATCCACCATCATATTTCAACAATTAATTATCAATTACTCATCTTCACAAATTATTGTCATAGGTCAAAAATCGATGATCATAATATAATCAAAAACATCTCTCGACAGTCAATCAATTTTATACCTCTATATGAACCTAACCATTTCTAGTTAAATTTCAAACACAAAGATATGCATTTAATCACAATGATCATCATGAAAGATTTCATAAAGCATAATAGTAATCTCTATATATTATTGAACCATATGTTATTTATTACAACGTGCTCATCTAAATTGAATCTCTCCAAAGCAATATAGACCACATAAATATTTTAATGATGATCAAACATCAAAACAAAAATAATAAATAATAAATAATCAAACCATAATAGAAAAATTTACGAAAACAAATAACTTGTAATTAATAAAAAATTGAGGTTTCATCATTCATCATATATATAAAAGATTTAGTCGGACATGATTTCTATGAATACAACGATAATAATGAAAGAATTCATGATTCTAAAGATAAAGAAGATGAATAGATACAACCATTAATCTTGAATTAATCCAAAATCTCTAATTGCAGAGTGATGAATGTTGCCCAATAATTCTTCTTTTTCTTGTTCTTCATCTCTATATCTCTTCATTTGTTTAACTCCTTCCAAAGACTAGAAGATGTCTATTTATACTAACTGTTCTAAAAAGTCTGTCTAAACTTTGTCTAGGTCACGCCTAGCCACACCTCACGTTTCGCCCTCGCCTTGCCCTTATCTTGTTCTTGTCTAGGCCTCGCCTAAACTCGAAAAGCTTGAAGCTCGACCTTCATACCTAGCAACACTTTACGCTTTTTAGAACATTGCTTTATAGTCCTTAAAGTGCCTTCAAAGTTGTGTCTTAAAAGAGTCCTAATCCGACTTAATTTAAGAAGACCGCACTTATGACATTCTTTTTGTATAGGTCGCACAATGTATTCTACTACCTAGGTGTGACCTACATTAAGTTTTGCACAACCACACCTAGGTCACACAATGCATTGTGCCACCTAGGTGTGACCTCCAATAAGTTTGATGCTACCGAATCTAGGTCGTACAATGCTTTGTGCCTAGATGTGACCTCTAGTAAGTTTGATGCAATTGCACTTAGGTTAGACAGTGCTTTGTACTACCTAGGTGTGACCTCTTCTGAAACTTATAATTTGGTCTCCGATTTGACTTTTTGTGTACGTTTTGGTCATTTCTTCCTTAAATCTTCTCGATTCAATCTGAAAAATATCCAATTGTATTCTAATTGGTCCTCGCCCTTCTAAAGTCTTCCAAAGTGGTTTTCCAAATATTTGAAAATGTGCAAATTAGTCTCCAGACTTTTTAAAATCTGATTATTGCTCCCAAAATATTTGAATTCACTACAATTGATTTCTAATAGCTTCAACTTATGTTTGTGACATCCTATTAAGCTTCAATTAAGCCTTAAACTCTTTTTTTTTTTTAACTTCAAACTCATCCAAATTGGGTTTTGTACCTACGCACACAACAATTGAACTCATTTAAGTAGAAATATGCTCATATAGTGAATATATATTAAGTTTACAAGTATAAATAAGCGTGTAAGAGCATGTACAACAACTTATCTATATTTAAAGAGCATCTTTAGCATTTTAAAAGTATCTATAAATTTAAAGAGTAATATTTTTTAAACATTTCAACCGCCTCTTTATTTATACTCTTCATTTTACTTCTTCTAAAAAGTATATAATATCTTTTCCTCTCCTCTTTATATATATATATATATATATATATATATATATATATATATATATATATATATGCTTCCTCCTAATTTGTATAAATTATTTAATTAAAGTCAATATATCATGTATTGAAAATTGAAATTGTTTCAATGCGTTGTAGCAAAAATTTTAAGTGTTGGCTCTTTAAATTAAAGAACATCATATGTTTAAAGAGCTTGTTGGAAATGCTCTAAAATACACTTATCAAACACCCCAAACTTAAACTCTTGTTCGTCCGAACAAGCTTATATACTCAAAACATAAAAGAAAATAAAATAGGAAAAATTAGATTCGTCAGGATAGCATGTTGTATTCACCTAAAGACTTAAATGTTAAAACTGTTCAACCAATTCATGAAAAGCTTATAAATAATGCTACCAAAACTAATTTTAACTTATATCGATGTTTGACTGGTGTGTGTGTATAGTCACACCCATCGTCATAAAGCTCTAAGTTGGTTCCTTCCCGACCCTCAATGGTCAAACTTTTTTTCTCTCCTCTCGTGAGATGCATACCTTCAAATTTGAATTTTTATTGAATCTCTCACCCGGGGTGTTAATTATAAGGTTGTTCTTCAATCACTCATTATTTTACCACTCAAATTTGGTTGAATCTAACCAATAAAAATAATTACTTAAATCTATGATGACTCTCCTTAGATTTAAGTGCTCCGACCTTCAAGTTTCCACCAGACAATTCAAAACCGCTAGTTGTCTAAATCTTCATGTCAACTCCGCAAATGACCCTTCTTGCTGGCTTTGCAAAAAAAAGATTTTTCTTTTTTACGATCTTATGTATAAACCTCAGTCTCTTAAGCTCTTTAAATGACTCTCGTAACGAGCTTTAGGCCGAAGGCTCACAGGTTTTACAAACCTTAGGGCATCGGGTTTTTAGAACTCCTATGGGTTTATCACTCGAGTAAAAAAGGCTATGAAGAGAGATATAAGATGGAGCTAGTGCCAAGTCCTTTGTGTGTTAGAGTTTATATGTGAGGGTTAAATTTCTAATATCCGGTCATCACATAGCTTTATTTTGTTAGCCATAACATTCCACACCAATATTCAACATGAATGGAATCAACATATCTCCAAATAGTTACTCTCATCGGTTCTACCATTCTCAAACAGTCTCACATACGATCATATGATATTTTTGATTTATGTAGCATATGATATATTTATAACTTAACAACCTAACTCACATAATTACGCAAATATGGTCAGCTCGCATAACAATGCTAGTGACTATAGTGTTCAAAGATATCTAAGTCTCACATAGATTAGTAATTAAACAATATAAGCATATGTAGCGTCACCTAATCACTCGTCATAAATTGATTACACTTTACAATATAAATTTCATCACCATAAGCCAGCAAGGCTATCCAGCATCACGCAAGCATGCACTAATTTTTTTTTTAAAAATCAAACGAAGACTCCAAATAGATTAAAGTTAACAGACTCGTTAAGCAGATAACATCACACTACTCACAATCATTCGAAACAAAAGCAATACACATAAACGGGGTACACTATCCAACTTAGACACTACATTGTCTCAATGTAAAGAAAAGAAACAAAGTAGAAGAGTTTACTATACTTTCTGTGGAGGTGTGATGAAATTTGGCTATTTTATGCTCATATATCATTTGGAGAGTGATGGGGCATCCGTGAAATTTGGGACAAATGAGCTCCGATTGATACCAAATTTTAACCACTATCTCAATATACCATAAACTTCATGCTGCCAAAAAAAAAAAAAAAATCGGAAAAACGGTCTACGATGACCTCAATTAAAATTGATCGAAAATCCTAAGAAAAAAGAAGCTAAAAAGGTGTAAAAATTTATTATAAGCTAAAAATAAAGAAATAAACTAATAACTGAAAAACAAAAAGAGATAAAAATAGCTAAAGAAAATGATATAAACTTGGATTGCCTTCCAATAAGCACTTCTTTAAAGTCGTTAGCTTGACTTTATTCAACAATAGTTTCATGACACTTTGAATAGGTCTTTTAAGAACTTGCTTTGCTTGCATCGATTGACTTTGCACAATTTTTCGTTCATCTTCCAAAATTTGATTTTGTCCTTTTCATAATAATATGAAAACTTCAACTTCCTCATCGATTTTGATCACAAAATCAATTTTAGAAGAAAGATGGAAATCAGAGAATTGATAGATAGGTGCAACATTATTAAATGTCACTTTTTTATTTTGCTCTTTTAAGGACAACTTCTCCTTATTCACATGCTCTTATTCTCTAGTTGATATGTTCTCTGATTGGATGACCGATCTATTATCGAGTTTGACGGGTTTTTCAATGTGGAAGTATTGGTTAATCTTGGTCAATGACATCAATCTGGAAATGAGAATCTAAATAGCTCGGAAATTTAGTTGCTTTAAACACATTGAATATAATATGTTCATCATTCAACCTTAGCATTAGTTGCCATTTTGCACATCAATTTTAGGTGCAAACCAAAATTTCGACCATTCGAGCAGTTAAAGAACCACAAAGGGATCGATGATTCTTCATCCCATACTAAAATAACTTTTTAAAGCCACTGTGGACACTTGAATTGCCAACACATCTTTGACAAGTTGGACAAAGTAACATATTTACTTAAATGTACCATCCACCAATTAAGGACATCAAACTCATTGTCCTCTATATTTTCACAAGCGTTCAATAAGTATCTTTTCACGTTATTTTTTTTATCTCAATTGAATCTTCTACTGCTTGTTTTTTCGTCAAGCGTTATTTTTTTACTTAAATGTACCCTCCACTAATAGGCATCGTAGGTCCCTCTTGACACTTTTCGTCAGTTTTCTCCGTTAAAAGTCAGAATTGGACTACACACGCTATATTTCTCCAAAAAATGTGACTGAGAATGGTAGGGTTAAAACTGTAACTCCACTATAAACCTGGAACCTTTCATAATCATAACTATGGAAGGTAAGATTATATGTTTTTGCTGTCAAGGATAATCTTTTTTTTTTTTTTTGGTAAGATTGATAGTTTTGACATAAATTTTCTAGGCAAAACTGCTTCAGAAGCCCAGAAAACTGAAGAAATGGATGAAGAAAAAATTCTTGAAATAGAATCATTAGATTATGGATTGCAATGGAAAAATTTGTTTGGTCAGGTAAAGAAGAGGACTTCAATGAGGAGACTTACAGTAATTCCACGTCGATTTTTCTAGGGCACATAAATTAATGTGTCAAAAGTTTCATTATTGCTGTCAACAAGATCATCTTCTTTGTTAATGAACTCACCTAACAAATATAGAATCTCCTAACTGGGTCCGCATCAGTCCATAAAGTTTTTAGATCCATGTGATTACCACAACATCATACCCTTCCCTGCCATATTTGCAGTAGAAAATGAGGGGGATGAGGATTAGAGAGAGCTAATTGCAGTGAAGATAAAGTACATGTCAGAACAAAAGTAATAAAAAAGAATCAGGACGAAAAATCAAGGGATGTTTACACTGGAGTTACAGTTTTAACCCTGCCATTTTTCAATCGCGTTTTGTGGAGAAATATAGCGCGTGTATTGCAATTTTGACTTTTAACGGAGAAAATTGATGAAAATGTTAAGAGGGACCTACGATGCCTATATTCTTTATACGTTGGAGACGTGTGATGCTATTTTTTTAGGTTAGGGACATATGCCTAACGATTTTGAAAGGTTGGAGACCTTTCATGCAATTATCCCATTTTTTTCCTACTTATATGCCATTTTATAAAAATTGGGTAAATTTAATAAACACTGACCTAACTTTCACCATGTAACTACTTACTCACTCTTCTTTCAAATGTCACTAGTTGCTCACTTATCTTTGCCATTTGTCTACCATCTCGCCATCCGTTACCTTACCGTTTTAATCTGCAGACGGCAAAATCATAAGTGGCTAACGATTGTCCAACATGTCACCAATCAAAGGCTCCATTTTCACACATTAGACTTTCTTTGTTAAAACCGAAGATACACGTTAAAATCGCATCTAGCAAAACACGTTTTCCATCTTCCCCCTAAATGGTTGAATTTCTCCCAAATTCCCAAATCAGACGCCCTAATCTTCCAACCATCCTTTTATTTTGAAAATTTTAAATGTGCCATGATTAAAATTTAAATGTATTCATTGTGTTCATCAAATATTTGTATTCATTACTAAATTTGTCTTTGTGATCGAGAAAGCTGATCTGGAGTTCCATATTTTGTATTCATCAAATGTTTGTATTCACCATTTGTATTCATTTGTATTTATCAAATACTATGCAGAAACAGAGGAAGATGATCTGGAAGTTTGTATTAATCATTTTTTATCCAAGTCAACTCGATTTGTATACCATAGAAGGACCAGCTCTTGATGTGCAACCGATTGGAATGGAAAATCACGATGACTTGTAAATTATGATGAGGTTTAGACTCAGAGCTTCTCTTTTGACAACATGGTTGATGATTTGCATCAGATATAAGAAGATGAACAAGTTAGGATGAAATCTAAGAGAGTAAAAAATAGAAGAGGGATAAGGGGATAATGTGTTTAATAGTTGTGTGGTCACCGATATATTTGCGATATTTTGTCTCGCATATTGCACTGTTGTTGATGGATGCAGTAGATAGCTTTTGATGAAGGAATCCTGATATTGTATATGTATTTTGGATGCCAGATTAGGGAGCACATTATGTTTTGTGCAGTGGAAAAAACCATGTTCCATATTGTATATGAATCATCTTTATTTGAATGAAAATGTAATATTGAGAAGTGTTCAATTCAGCTGATGTTCATTTCAATTGAGTCACTTTCCAATGTCTAGATATTCAACACTTAATTTATCAGGCAATAGCATGCCATTTAAATGTGACAACAGCCATTGCCTTACCAGTGAACTTCAGGTCTCAGACACATCCTTATGCAAACTAACAATATCAAGATCCTTCCTTTCCAGTACATTTCATCTGGTGACTATGTGCATTGCACTCATATCACAGCTGCTCACATTCACAAATTGTGTTGCTTCCTTCAAAACCTCACAACAGTATGCCAATCATTTCAATGACACTAATGTTCAGCTAATTCCAGTAATTCAAGTGATGTTCATCTGACGACATTGATGAGCCCACAATGTACATTTCATCTAGTGTTCATCTAATTCCATAAATTCCATCACTTCAAATGCACTTATTTTGTCAACTAAAATTGAATAACAGTAATCGCACAAACAAATAAATTTCAAATGACAATATATTATCAGATTAATTACATCAAAATGTATTACACTGTCATATAAATTGAGGCCCTGTCCTGAAACTAATGAAAAGTAATGCAAATTACAGACTCACACTCTTGACCCAAATTTGAACTACTTTGCCCATAAATCTACAATGTTTAATACGTTTCAGATTACAACATGAAACAAAAGTACCATGACTACCAATGCCAAGCAGAATCCGATGGTATATCAAGTTTCTTTGCAACTTCTTCTTTAACGCATCCTTGTGGTTAGCATTCCTCAATAGTCCGTTGATGGACGCTCTTATAACGTGGGTGGACAATAGGATCCACCCATTTGAAGTACTCACAAGCGCCCACGGACGTCAAGAGAAGCGCACCCCAAGAATCTCCTACCTAGATTGTTCTCCGTCCAAGCTATCCTTATAGTTGCATTCCTTCCACACATACACATTGTATGCTCAGTAATTTGAGCATATCGATCCACAGTTTCCATCACCATTTCATTCCCAGTCGAAATATAGCTTGTGGTTGGAGAAATTAGGGCAGAAACGAAGGATGGCTGGCAGATTAAGGCGTCTGGTTTGGAGATTTGGGAGAAATTCAGCCATTTAGGGGGAGGGGGAGGGGGATGGAAAACGTGTTTTGCTGGACGCGATTCTGACGTGGGTGCTGGTTTTAACAACAAAGTCTAATGTGTATGAAATGGAGCCTCTGATTGGTGACACGTTGGACGTCGTTAAATTAGCGTATGATTTTCTTGTCTGCAGATTAAAGCCAGTAAGATAACGAGTGGTGGATGGTAGACAAATGGCAAAGATGAGTGAGCAACTAGTAACATTTGAAAGACGAGTGAGTAAGTAGTTACATGGTGAAAATTAGACGAGTATTTATTAAATTTACCCTATAAAAATTTCGCCACTATTAACACTCTTACACCAATGGTCTTGATCTAATGCCCATTGTGGACAATAATTATAATACCCACCGGATACTTGTCCGGTGAGTATTATAAGAGCATCTCCAATGCATTCAATGGACTGGGAGAAAACATATGCCATATTATCAAATAGACAATGTCTATTAAAAACACTCTTCTAATACACTATGTTGAGTATTATGTTAGGCTGATATGTCAATAGAAAAAATAGAAGATGTGAGATACTTCTTCTACATCTGGATGCTATGTGAGATTGGATGAGTCAGCAATTATTTTAATTTTTGTTTTAATTTTTTTAAAATTCTGTTAAGTAGATTAATTTTATTAATATTTTTTAATTTAAACAATAAATGGCACATAATCAATATTATTGAATTATTAGAAATTTTTTTTGAACTTCATCATTTATTTATTTCACATAATTTAAGAGCTCGTTTATTTAATTGTCACATCAACCATAATTCATTGAATGCATTGAAGATGCTCTAATTATTGCCCACCATCAACCTGATCAAGTCCTTTAGTACCAAATGCCCTTTTATACATTTTGAACCCTTTCACAGTGTATTTTGTTGCAGCCATTTTGATGCTCTCGCTCGCGAGAATAGCTCGGGGCGTCAACCCACTCAAATTTACAGTTTTGCAACTTCGGTCCGCCCGAACAGACGCCGGTTCTGGCTTAACGCGGCGGCGGTCCAAATTCTCCCCTTCGGCTATGCTGAAAAAGACCGATGATAATTCGGATTGGTGGGTGGTGGACGGCGAAATGCACGAGATCGGAGAGAACGTGCCGCCCAGGGAACGGTTCGTGATTCCCAGAGAAAATATTCCCAACAAGCGACGCAAGCAGCTCCGCGAACAGTTCATGCGTCGCACGCGCCTCGTTCTGAAAGAATCCGTAATTTCTCATTCTTATGGTTAAACAGAATATGCACCTTTTTAATCTCTTTGGTTGATGAACACAGGAATTTCTATGCCTGTGTATAATTACAAGTAACTGTGTGAAGGGATTTTAGTTTAATTTCATAGTAGGGATCAGGGGCAGTGCAAATTTAGAAGCTGGGTACTTGAGAAATTAGGGCTATTGAATTTTGGTGCATCTAATTGTTGTTTCTTCTAAATAAATTACTGGGGAAGTGTAAAAATGAGCGAACTTTTATGAAATCGTGATTTGATTGGAGTTGTTCCTGACTTCCTGTATTTTATTGTTAGATATATCATGGAAGTCTTGATGTTTAGGATAGATTTGGATTACCTTTAGTTAACCTTTAGTTATCAGTTAGTAGGAATTGCTTATTGCACACTTGCTTAGTTATTAAAATTTTGCCAAATTTTGTTCAGGATGTCTAATTTCCATGAATCTATGCAGATTTACGTGCTATTATCACTTGGATACAGTTATATTGCAACGAGCTGTCACTGGCCTCAAATCAAATTAATTTTTAGATAGTTGAAATCGGAACAATTATGTTTCTCATAATTAAAATATAAAAGAAAAAAGATTTAGGTTCTTCTGACATTTCCTTCTGTTATTTGCATTTCTATTTGATTTATTGAATGCATGGAGTTGGATTTCGCATGGGAAATTCATTTGGTTGTTTTAAACTGATCTTCCTTTTGTAATTGAAAGGAGCATGAACCTTGGTGCAAAAGATACATGGAACTATATAATGAGTTGAGAGAGAACTGGGAGAGGTGTAATTTGGGATGAGGGTTACTCCAAGAAGCTCGCTCAAGATCATGCAAATTATGATTCTCTTTGAAGATGATGATGAAGATTTTAACCCATATAGGTTAACTACCTATGTTCATTTTCTTGTTGCCAATATTAGCCAAGTTGTCCATTTCCCCTTGTTAATAATTTTTATTTGAGATAGTACTCCTATACATATCACTCTGCTTTCTTGACATGAGGAACAAGTTAACTTCGTCAATACAACTTGCTCTCAGTTTTGGAGAACTGAACATTGCTAAGAAGATTTCTTCTCCTTATTCTTTTCATCTCTTTTCATTTTCTCTTGTCTGTTGATGCTGTTCTCAAAATTGGTAATGTTTACTTGTTAGGCGAAAGTACACCACTAAATGGTGATTTCTATTGTTGCAGGAGAAGGCAACCCCAACCTGAGCAAATGAGGGTAATCATGCGTGCATTCTACTCAACTTTGTTCATTTAATTTAATAGTGGTAATATAATGCCATAGATGGTTTTCAACTTATTTGTAACCATAGGTGTAAACGTGTAGTTTCAATTATCTATATCAGCACCGTTTCTGTAATATTCCATTTGCTATATAACTAAATCTCTCAACCACTGTGCGGTTGCAGTTGCCATTAATCAATCCTTTCTTTGAGCAGGGTGAACTATTTTCTTTTACGTCTCTCTCATTGGCTACTCCCATCCTATGTCGGTGGATATTTTTTGCTCGCCTTTCCTTCTCTCTGTTTTTATTATTTTCAGGGGCCCACTCTTCCTCCCTCTCTCCTGCCTGCTTGTGTGTGATACATAGAGAAGGTTGGGAAATGGAAATGCTATTAAATGACACCTATTGCATGGTATTAGTTACATGTTTTCTGTTGACACATTGCACAAAGTCTAGGTGAACAAGTAGGCTGAAGCTGCCAACAGAAGTATGCTGCATAAAATGGGTCTGTGTTAAATCTACTTTTATAGTATGTCAATGTGACTTCAACTTTTAACTGCAGGATCAAGGTTTGGGGAGGAATAGGAGAGATGATACCTGGGAAAAGGTTGGCCTAATCCGTGATAAATTTGAATATGACAGAGAGAGAAGAATGAGAGAAAAAGGTTGGTTTACTTAGTCTAGATGCCATTTTTTATATTTGTTTACAATTCTGCATCGGGTTTACGTAGAACTTAAAGTTGGAGTCCTTAAACTAGTGTCAGTCCTATACGATATTTACCGTGAAGTGAGCTGCTCTTGGATTGAAATTGCTCTTTACAAAGTATTTTGATATGATGGAATTCTGTGATTAGTTGTGCATTTGTAGTTTTTGGGCATGGCTCAATGAAGGTAATTTTGACTGAACTTGGCATTATGTTAAGGGATATGCATTCTGAATTATAATATATGTGTCATTTTCAGCTTTTGTTTGCTTTTGTCTACTTATGAATAATAAACTTGGTAAGGAAAAACACCAAGGAATTTCGGTTAAGTTGCAATCCTCCATTTTGCCGTATTAAAAGTGATCCTTGTAGTTTGAAACCAGATTGGTCCGTTTGTTTTACTGCCCTATTACCATGGCTGTAATTCTCTTTATATTGAACTTGCAGCTTTTGCCCCTATGAATGGAGGAAATGATTTTAACACAAACGATTCAGTTTCAAAGAAGCAGTCTTTTAACATTCGGAGATATATTTCTGGGAGTGATAGTGATTGACTGAGAAAATGGCAGCTGTCATTGGAAAACAGCCAGTATGGCGCGCAATCTTGTTGTTTACGGGGATAAATTGCCGAGTAAGCGATACTCAAGCTTTCACTATTCTGGGCGGTCATCATCTTTACAAGTTGGAGATGGCATGGTATGATTTACAAAACTTGTATAGTACCTTTGAAAATTATTTATTTTATGAGTTTTTAAGATTTTGAAGAATTTTATACTGTTGGAAAGCCATATCAGTTTATTATCATATGCAAAAACATGGTTTTGCATCCTAGGACACGTACTCTGAGTTATAAGGATTTTTTCCGAAAGGATAGAATAACCTTTGAAAATTATTGAATTCTAAAATGAATTATATTTTCATGAATCTTACACCTTTGAAAAGTCTTGTTAGTGTACTTTGATATAAGAAAAATTGTTTTGCATAAAAAACCCTTGTTTTGATTTATAATGGTTTTTTAACAAAACAACGCAAAAGTTGTATTGTGTAACTTCTAAAAATCGTATAATTCATAAGAGTTTAAGTACAGTAATAGTTTAGTTTGATTTGATATATTTTATTTATTATTTTTTTTTATTCTAGAACTTGAGCTTTGATTTATAAGAATTTTTTCGAAATAAAAAGGGCGTACAACTTTCAAAAATCACAAACTTTACGTAATTTTTAGATTTTCATGAACTTGTACTGTTTGAAAGTCCTACTAGTTTATTATCATATTAAAATTGGCTTTGCATTTTGGGACTCTCGGTTAGAGTTATAATGATTTCTTCCAGGCAACTTGTATAGTAAACTTTCGAAAATCTAAATTTACAATTTTTTTAGATTTTGATGTATTGTATACCGATGGAAAGTTATATCAATTTATTATTATATGAACAAAATAGTTTTGCATTCCAAGACTCCTGCTTTTGAGTTATAAGGATTCTTTTAAAATAACACAAGTGTCTGATAGTATAACTTTAAAAATTACTGATTTTAAAAAAAATGGATAATTGTATGAAAAGTCTCTAATCTTTCAAAATTGTTAGGAATATGTCTTTAACCTAAACAAATAGTCTACTGGCATTTTCAACGTATGAAAAATTTGACATGGTAGGTTTTTTATGACAAAATTGTCATTTTTTAAATAAGAAAAAAAAAACAAAAAACAAAAAACAAAAAAAGAAAAGAAAAATATGATTGAAAGCTAACCAATTGTATTACAAAAAATAAAAAGTAAGAAATGTACTCTAAAAAAATAAAAAGTAAGAAAGATGTTATATTCTTCAAAAACTCAAAATCTAAAAAACATGTGATATGTTTTCGCATTTTCGTACTACACAAAATCCAACCCAAAAACTTATCAATGTGATACTGACTGTTGAATCAAAACAACTATATTTAACAATTTCTTCATAGACTAAAAAGGCAACAATAGCAAAGATTACAAAAACTCTTGATAATTACAAAATACAATTGTTAGGGTGTGTTTGATTTTGATTAAAATCAGATTTTTTGAAAAAGTTGATGAAATGTGTGGTTGAAAAGTTGTGGGTCCATGAAATGTGTGGTTGAAAAGATTAATTGTTGACTTTGACTTTAGCTTTTTAGCAAAAATTTAATTGAAAACAAACGGAGCCTGAAACTTGAAGATGATGCATCAGCTCAACAATTGAAAAGTCTACACCAATTTTTTATTTTTTTTCCCTCAATTTTGTTCAGCATTATAAGCAATACATAATTTCCCAAGAAATGCTTCTTGAACATTGATTCTTCTTGAACATTGATTCCGTGATTACCAAACTAAAATATGTTATTTTTAACCAAATTAAAGTTTGACACAACCAGAATATCAATCATTATCAAAAAAGCGAAAACAGATGAGTCAAGGGTTTGCAATCATAAATAAACCCATAATCATCTGCAAAGAAAATTTGGATGTTCACAAAAATAATCATAAATCACTCACCAGAATTGTGAAACCCTTTTGTTGTCTTTAAAAGATCTTCTTGCAATATGATTCTAAATAAATGCGATCCCTGTTTATATATCCTACTCTAATGCGTGAAATTATCGAAAAGAAATTCAAACATTAGAGTCAAATACACCTTTAAACACGTCAAGACTAATTTACAATTTTTCTCGCACAGTTTAACCAAGGAATTTCTGTATATTTTCTTCAAATGGGAATGCAGAAAATGGTGGGTCTGATTCAAAACTTATCACATGTTTTTTGGATTTTGGGTTTTTGGAGAAGATAACATCTTTCTTACTTTTTAGTTTTTTAGGGTATATTTCTTACTTTTTATTTTCTAGGGTACATTTGGTTAGTTTTCAATCATGTTTTTATTTTTTTTTTGTTTTTTGTTTATTTAAAGAGAAGGACAATTTTGTTATAAAAGGCCTACCATACCAAGTTTTTCATACGTTGGGGATGTGTGATGTTATTTTTTTAAGTTAGGAGCATATCCTTAACGATTTTAAAAAGTTGGGGACCTTTAATGCAATTATCTCTAAAAAAAAATAGATTTTCATGAATCTTATACTGTTGTTAGTTTACTTTGATTTAAAAAAAAAAAAATTGTTTTGCATCCAAAACCTATGTTTTGAATTATATAGATTTTTCTGAAACAACTCAAAAGCCGTATTGTATAACTTTAAAATCACTAATTTCACTAAAGTTCTAGATTTTTATGAATCTTTTACCGTTGGGGGAAATCCCTATTAGTTTATATTGAGCTAAATGTAGAATGAAATGGAGAAAAAGAATTGATTCTTATTCATCTGATTTTTCCTCTTTTGTAATACAGCTGAGGTGAAATATAAATACAATGAAGAATGAGTTTGTTACATTGCAAGAACAATTCAGTTATAACAATCCAAACTAACTAACTAACTAACTATCTAACTAACTAATAACAACTCTATATACAAGTTCCAATACTCCCCCTCAAGATGGACTGTGGATGTCTTTTACAGCCATCTTGGATAAGAGAGGAAACAAAATAGAAGAAGGTAGAGTTTTGGTGAATACGTCCGCGAGCTCATGTTGTGATCCAATGGGCATAAGTTTGATGAAGAATTCTGTAATTTTATCACGAATGAAGTGACAATCGATCTCGATATTTTTGGTCCTTTCATGGAAGGTTGGGTTAGATGCAATGTGAACAGTTGTTAAATGAGGTATCCGAGGCTGAGACAAAAACTGACTTAGTTTATGGACAGCAAAAGTGATATTAGGGCGAGATAGAATGAGATAAAGAAGACGACCAATTAATCGTCTATAAGGAGAAGCATCAGGTAGGAGATCACCATCAGAGTCACTAAGATGCACCTTAGGATCCATAGGAACTGAATAGGTTTGCACGCTAAGTATCCTGTGTCTTCAAGAAGTTGGAGAGTGTAATATATTTGAGATAGAACCAAGCCTTTGGTTGAATAAGCAATTTCAAGTCCAAGAAAATATTTCAAACTTCCCAAATCTTTCAGCTTGAATTGGCTATGAAGGAAGCGCTTTAAAGACTGAATAGCATGTAGATTAGGACCGGTGATGATAATATCATCAACACAAACCAATAGAGTAACAAACGAAGATCTGGAGCATTTGGTAAACAGAGAGTAATCAGATTTGGATTGAGTAAATCCAAATTGAATAAGAGTATGAGAGAATTTTGAATACCATTGTCTTGAAGCTTGCTTGAGGCCATATATAGATTTATGTAATCTACAAACAATCTTTTCCTTTTCACGAACATAGTCCACTTTTCTATTATAACCAAGAGGAAGATCCATGTACACTTCTTCAAACAAGTCACCATTAAGGAAGGCATTATTTACATCAAGTTGAACTAAATGCCATTGTTGACTAGTAGCAAGGGCCAACAAAATTTTAATCAGTAACTAATTTTGCCAATCGGAGAAAATGTTTCAATGAAATCCAATCCTTCTTGTTGAGTATACTCCTTTGCAACCAATAAAGTGTTTTCCTATGGGTAAAGAAACAACTGATCATGTGTGATTAAGTTTCATAGCATCCAACTCAGCTTGCATAGCAGCTCTCCAATGAGGAAATTTAACTGCTTGATGGTAGAATTGAGGCTCAAACTGAGATGAGATATTAAGAACAAAGTTCTTGTGGGAAGTGGATAAAGAACTGTAAGATATATATTTTGATAAAGGGTATGAAGTTTCACAGGTGGGCAATGTTTTATGAGACATTAAATGATAATGAAAGTCTCTGAGCGGATATCATGTGGAAGAATTTTGGAATAACAGCACTAACATCAGATTTTTGTCTCAGTAAGAAGGTTCAAGTGAACCGAGAGCAACCATCCACTAAAGTTAGAAAATATCTATGTCCAACATGAGAAGGAACATGAAAAGATCCCCAAATATCATAGTGAATCAATTCAAAGGGAAATTGGCATATGTGATTATGAGATTCCAAAAATAACTTCCTTTGTTTAGCTAATGGACATATATAACAAGGAGCAACTTTATTGAGTTTGGAAATATCACAAGACAATTGATTTTTCAAACTATCGCTTCAAAATTTTCACCCTTGCCAATCATCCTCTTGTCAATTGTCAAACTATCGCTTCAAAATTTTCACCCTTGCCAATCATCCTCTTGTTGCTGATTTCCTGAATAGGGGTTCATATCTTAGATACTAGAGTAGTGATAATGGATAATGATTTCAGTAATGATAATGGAGAAAGATTCCGCATATCAGTATTCAGATTCTGATACCAGTCAGATGAAACCTAAACTTCAATTTGCATATTCACTAGGTTTAATTATATTTCTATTTCCAAACTCAATGCCTCTTCAACTTTTCTTCATTCTTACCTGAGGCGCTAGTCTTTCAAAGGTTACATGTCCAGAAATAATTTCAAGGTTTTTATCCTCTCTATTCATATATAAGATAGTATAATTAATTCGTTAGTGTCTAATCTTCAGACCAAACGGCAAGCATCAAAGTAATGGACAGTTCTTCAAACACTGCCTCACATAGTAAACTTTTGCCTAATTAGCTGATCCAATATGTCTCTTAAATATGTATTGAGAATTTCTCTAACAGACAAAACTGAGAGCAAATTACAACAACCAAGTATTGTTTAAACAAATCATTCATAACAATAATTTCTTTTGATGAATCTCATAACAACGCAAATGTCGTATGGATATAACCTTCCAAAATAATTTATTTTAAAAGAGTTCTACAATTTGATGAATCTCATATCCTTGGGAGCAACCCCTATTAGTTTATTTTGATATGATTTTTTTTCTTTTCTTTTTGCGTTCTAGAACTCGTGCTTTGAGTTATAAGAATTTTTTCGAAACAAGAAACAAGTCGTATTATAAAATTTCGAAAATAACTAATTTTACACAATTTTTAAATTTTAATGCATCTTATACCATTGGAAAGACCAATTAGTTTATGATCATATGAAAAAATTGGTTTTGCTTTCTGGGACCCATGCTTTGAGATGTAAGGATTTTTCTCGAAATTGCCTAAAACTCATATAGAATAACCTTCGAAAATCACTGATTTACAAAACTTTTAAATTTTGATGCATCTTATACCTTTGGAAAGCCCATTCTGGAACCCGTTCTATGAGTTATAAAGATTTCTCCTAAACAACACAAAACTCGGTAACCTTTGAAAATTATGGACTTAAAAAAATTAGATTTTCATGAATCTTATACCGTCGAAAAGCCATAGTGGTTTACTTTGATATACGAAAAAATATTTTTCATCTGGAACCCTTGCTTTGAGTCATAATGATTTTTTTTTCCAAAACAACCCAAAAGTCGCATTAGTATAAAACTTCAAAAATCACAAATTTCAAAAGAGTTCTAGAATTTGATGTATCTTATACCATTGGGTCAAGACCTATTAGTTTAGTTTGATATGAATTTTATGTTTTTTGCATTCCAGAACCTGTGTTTTAGTAATAAGGATTTTTTCGAAACAAATAAAAAGTCGTATTGTACAACCTTGAAAAAAAAAAAATAATTTTACCCAATTTTTAGATCTTGATGAATTTTATACTGCTGTAAAGATTCATATGAAAAAAATTGATTTAGCAATCTCGGACCTTGTTTTGAGTTATAAGGATTTTTTCAAAGCGCATAAAATTAGATAGTTGAAAATTACCAATTTACAATTTTTTAGATTTTGATGAATTTTATAACGTTGGAAAAACCTATCAATTTATTATAATATGAAAGAAAATGGTTTTGGATTTTGGGACCCGTGCTATGAGTTATAAGGATTTATTTTGAAACAACACAAAAATCGGAAAGTATAAACTTCAAAAATCACCGATTTTAAAAAAATTAGATTTTCATGAATCTTATACCTCAGGATGGCAATGGGATAGGTTCGATCAGCCCCGCCTTGCCCCTCCCCGTGACCTACCAATTTGTGGGACGGAGCAATTTGTGGGACGGAGCGCTCCATTGACCCGCCACTGTCTGGGTTAATTTTGTTTGTTTGTTTTTGTTTTATTGTAAATTGAATACAAACAATTAAACAAGGTGAAAGAATTATAATAGGAAGGATTTTGAAGGTAGAATGTGAGGGGTTAAGGAAATAGGAATTTATTATAATATTTGTAGCAAACAAAACAAAACAAAAAAAATAAAATATTGGAGTTGTGGTGTAGTTGTTAAGCTTTATAATATAATAATTTCAACCTGAGTTCAAATCCCATTCAGCTCGTTTCTAACAAAAAATATGATTTGGAATTTTATTATATGATTTTTGGAAAAACAAATAAATAAAGATTGAGGGAGGGTCCGGGCCGGGCGGGAGGGGCTCAAACTTGTCCTGGGCCCACCGTAGAGGCGTAGATATTTGCCTCGGACCGCTTCTATTGCCCGAATAATTGGGGTGGGGTAGCTCGGGGTGGGGCCGGGATGGCGCATCAAATTACTATCCCTACTTATACCTTTGGGAAGCCCTACTAATTTACTTTGATATAAGAATTTTCATTTTTTCCCATCCCGAACCCCTACTTTGAGTTATAGTGATTTTTATTTTTTCAAAACAACGGAAAAGTCGTATAATATAAAGCTTCAAACATCATAAATTTCAAAAGAATTCTAGAATTTGATGAATATTGTACCGTTGGGGAAAGCCCTATTAGTCTAACTTGATATGATTTTTTCTTTTTGCATTCTTGGAACCTGTGCTTTGAGTTATAATGATTTTTTTGAAACAAAGAAAAGTAGTATTATTGTATAACCTTCAAAAATCACTTATGATAAATCTTATACCGTTGGAAACCCTTGTCAATTTATTATTATATGAAGAAAATAGTTTTGCATTATAGGACTAGTGCTTTGAGTTATAGTGAATTTTTAGTAACAACAAAAAAATCAGATATTATAACCTTCAAAATTGCTGATTTAAAAAAAATTAGATTTTCGTGAATCTTATACCATTGCAAAGCCTTACTAGTCTACTTGGATATGAGAAAAATTGTTTTGCATTTCGAACCCGTGCTTTCAGTTATAAAGATTTTCTCGAAACAACATAAAAGTCGTATAGTACCTTAAAAATCTATAATTTCACGGAAGTCTTAGATTTAGATAAATCTTACACCGCTGGGGAAAGCCCACTTAGTTTAGTTGGATATGAATTTATTTTTGGCATTCCAGAACCCGCACTTTGAGCTATAAGGAATTTTTCAAACAAAGAAAAAAATCTTATTCTATAACCATTGAAAATCACTAATTTTACACAATTTAAAGATTTTGATAAATCTTATATAGTTGTAAGCCTTATCAATTTACTATCATATGAAAACATTAGTTTTGCATTCCATGAGTACATTTGCTTTGAGTTATAAAGTTATACTAGGAACCGCACAAAACTCATATAACCGTCCAAAATCACTGATTTTACAAGTTTTTTAGATTTTGATGAATTGTATATCGTTGAACAGCCCTATTAGTTTATTATCACATGAAAAATGGTTTTGCATTTCGGGACCCGTGCTATCAGTTATAAAGAATTTTTGAAACAACTCAAAAGTCGTGTAGTATAAAGCTTCAAAAATTCTGATTTTTAAAATAAAATAGATTTTTATGAATTTTATACCGTTGAAAAGCCCTATTAATTTAATTTGATATAAGAAAAATGTTTTATATCCCTAACCCCAGCTATGAGTTATGATGATTTTTTTTTTTCAAAACAACGCAAAAGTCATATATATATATAGAGGAATGATCTCTGTTAATTGCTTGAAACATCTTACGCTATGCTAAGATCACGATATATTATACGATATTTAATGTATATTTCATTTATATTTTGAATATGTGGGATCCACCATTATCCATTTTGGAAAGCCCTGTTAGTTTACTTTGATATTTTTTTTTTTTTTTTTTTTTTGCCTTCTAGCACTCGTGCTTTGAGTTATAAGAATTTTTTTGAAACAAAGAAAAGTCGTATTATATAACCTTCGAAAATCACTAATTTTACACAATTTTTATGTAACACCTCAAGTCTAGAAACTCTAGATTTAGAAATGTTATCATTTAATTACCATTAAATAACAAGATATAAATGCGAAAAAATGGATAGAATATTCATTTTATTTTATTTTATTTGAAAACACGAACTAATTGTCAATGACTTTAAACAGTATTAATTAAAAGCAATAATTTGTATAATAAATTTTATGCCCAAATCCATTATTGAATAAACATAATAATTGCGGAACATTTCATAGTTCGACTAAATTAAAATAAGTAAAAGAATAGTATTCCAAAAACATTAATCGGCCTAAGGCATCTTATTTCTGAAATAATAATAAAATAAAACTTTAATTTAAACAGTACTGAGTCCGTCTCGCCCCAAGCAGTCGTCTCGAATCATTTAGCTCTCATCATCTGAAATGTGGAGAATATGGGATGAGCTAACGCCCAGTAAGTAAACATCTCCTAGAATTCATTTGTAGAGTGCAATGTTAAATGTCTAGATGCGTTACATAAATTGTTATTATGTGAACATGATATACTTTGATATAGTTTTATATGTTTTTATATGCTATTAGTGTTTCACGCGATGTTGCATGTCATTCATGTTAAGACATCCACAAGCATGCATGAAGTAAAGATTTAAACGATAATGTTAAAATGTATATTTTACTCAGGAAAGATATGTATCCCAATTTTATAAAAAAGTGGTGTACGCCTATGTCATGAAAGGTGTGAGTGGGAAATGGGGCGTGGGGTCCCCATCTACCGGTAGTACCGCAAAGTGGTTAAACATTAAACATTAAACATTAAACATTCAACATTCAACATTCAACATTCAACATTATCATTCGTCGGGTGCGCCGGTCCCCCACGCCCCATTTCCCACTCACACCTTTCATGGCATAGGCGAACACCATTTCATATATAAAATTTGGGATACATATCATTTTTGAATAAAATACACTTTACAACATTACCATTGACAACTTTACTTCATGCATGCTTATGGATGCATTTAACTTAATTACACATGCAAGAATATGTCACATGAATATTAATAACATATAAAGTGATTACAAAATAATATGCTCAGATAATAATATAACACATTTAGACAATTAACATAGCATTCTATAAGTGAATACTAGGAGAGTTTACTTACTTGGATCTTTATTCACGTTTTAATTAGCAAATGGAGATGTCCCGAGCTGCCCACGAAGTCAACGTGCCAAAAATCCTAAGTCATTTCCATTTATTTAAAATAAAATTTATATATATCATTTATTTTTACTATTGTTATAATAGCTGACTATATATTGCCTTATCGTTAGTACTATTATAAATTAAAAGATAGCCACAAAAATAATAGGCAAGAGACTACATTTGTACAATTTCCAATAATTAAAAGATGTAAAACCCTCCCCATAATTAAATGTAAAGTACCAGGCATATACTAATTTGACTTTGGCATGCTTGATTTATCTTATAAGTTTACTGCTTGTGAAATACCAATGTGATGTGCAGTGTTCAAATTCAATGAATAATTAATGGGGTTCTAAATAGATAAAAGGACCATATCATGGCCATTGGTACACACACACACACACACACACATATATATATGCGCTGAAGGGTATACAAGTGAAGGAACCCATCATTAAAGATTAAGATCCAAATAGATAGATATATATAAACATATAATTATATACATACAATACAAATATATGCACACACGGGTAATGCAAGTGAAGAAACCCACCATTACTTTTTAAAATTCAAATGGATACATATGGATATATAAATATATATTTATATACATACAACACAGGTATATGCATACACGGGTGTGCAAATAGAAAACTCACCAAATTTCTTTAATACTCACATGGATCTATGGGGTATATATGTAATTATTCTTGTATGTGTGTGTGTCTATAACTGTGGGTGTATATCTATACTATAATATAAGTGTCATTTCATCATTGCTTATTATTCACCCTTCAACCAACGCGACGTCGTTTTGTTAATTTGTATTCTTAATTTCGTCCAAATCTCACCATTTTGTCCTAATCTTTTGACATTTTTTTTATATTAAATTAATATCTTTGGCCGCATTTTTTGATTTCTTCATCTTTTCTTTTCTTTTATTTACTTTAATATACATATATTAATGTCTTTTAGCCGTAATTATTGACTTCTTATATATTATAGTAAATATATATTCATTTTTCTCTTCATAAGTCATCAAATTTGGTGCTTTTTTATCCCCAATTGCTATGGGGAACAAAGGACGAAATACAATTGATTCCTAAAGGTTTTGGTAAATTTCATTTTCTCTAAACTGCAGTTTTTTTTGTCCAACTTAAATATTTGCTGCAGCTTATACATTAAGTATTTTTACATAATTCCAGTTGGAGACGATATCCCTATGGGTTACCTAACCATTGGCTTTGGTTTCACATAATTTCATGTTATATAACTCAAGTTATGGACAATTTTGTAAATTACGACCAGCATGAATCCGAAAAACTGCCTTGGATGTTTCGATGAGCATTTTAGTGTGTCAAAACATGCCGTCAGATTATTAAATTTTTATATGTGGTAGCTCCATGAGTATTCTACGTTCCGTGAAAATTTCATATTGTTCGGTGATCGTTTTCTATGTCAAATAAATTTTTTTTGCTCCATGACTGGGTGAATTGTTTCTCCAAACTGTACTTTCTGTTGACCAACTAAAAAATATGCTGCACCTTATATATTAAGTATTTTTACATAATTCCAGTTGGAGACGATAGCTCTATGGGTTACCTAACCATTGGCTTTGGTTTCACATAATTTCATGGTATATAATTCAAGTTATGGACAATTTTGTAACCTGCGATCAGATGATTCCGAGAAACTGCCTAGGGTGTTTGGTGAGCATTTAGTAAGCCAAAACATGCCGTCGGACTATCAAATTTTGATATGTGGTAGCTAAATGAGTATTCTATGTTCCTAAAAATTTCATATTTTTCGGTGATCGTTTTCTATGTCAAACAAATTTTTGTTACTCCATGACCGGGTGAAGAAATTTTAGTAACACTGCCCTTATTTTGAAATTTTTATTCACCTGGTCATGGAATAAAAAAAAATTCTTTGACATAGAAAACGATCACCGAATAATACGAAATTTTCAGGGGACATAGAATACTCAGGTAGCTACCACATATCAAAAATTGGTAGTCCGACGACATGTTTAGGCATACTAAAATACTCACCGTGAAACCTCCTAG
Source organism: Forsythia suspensa (assembly GCA_023638005.1). Lineage (NCBI taxonomy): Eukaryota > Viridiplantae > Streptophyta > Magnoliopsida > Lamiales > Oleaceae > Forsythia > Forsythia suspensa. Next base: position 46,770,553 of record CM042676.1, read on the forward strand.
ACTGTTTTTCGGATTTATGCCGTCGGCGTGCCGAAATCGCTATTATAAACCAATCAAAAAACTTTAAGTAGTGTAAATATCTTCTTAAACTTTTGTGGACCTTGGTTTTGTGGTAGTTTTAGTGGATTCCCATGTTTTGGTTACACGTTAATGATGTGAACTTGAAAGGTTTTGCCAAACTTCATGTTTCTCTAAGATGCAGTTTCTGTTGTCCAACTCAAAAATTTACTGTACCTTATATATTAAGTATTTTTACATAATTCCAGTTACAGAGGATAGCCCTATGGGTTACCTAACCATTGGCTTTGGTTTCACATAATTTCATGTTATATAACTCAATTTATGGACAATTTTGTAAACTGTGACAGCATGAATCCGAAAAACTAACTAGGATGTTTCGGTTAGCATTTTAGTAAGCTGAAACATGCCGTCGGACTATCAAATTTTGATATGTGGTAGCTACATGAGTATTTTGTGTTCTTTAAAAATTTCATATTTTTCGGTGATCGTTTTCTATGTCAAATGAATTTTTGTTTAATCCTTAAGTATCTCTAAAGCCAAAGAAACAGTTTCCCTATCAGTTTCCTTATCAATTTACGTAGGAGTTTCTTTATCAGTTTCCCTAAGTCAACAAAGAGAGCTGATCAAAAAATTTACAGAAGACCGAGGAGGATATATTTTCTTATAGTTCGCAGACAGATAAACTGAGAGAGCATCTTTAGCCTTACTTCCTTTGCACAAATGAGAAATTAGTTTGCCAACTCTCTAGCTCCTCGAAAGTTTATCCTCGTGCACCATCTTCTCACAAACTGAACAAGCCCAATCAAAGAACGACCTCTTACAAAGGGCTTCAACTGTAAAATGATACGTATCAACATTCGTGATAGATCCAAACTCTCCAAACTTATTGAGCACATCAATATCAACTGCATTGACAGTGTGTTGAAAAAACTGGTTGTCGAGCTCGACAACCAAAGCAAAATGTTCTGGTTGTCGAGCTACTCGACAACCAGAGAATTTTTTTTTTTTTTTATATTTGGTGCCTATATGATAATAGAGGAGGGAGCAATGGCTAATCTGGAAAAGATAAATATTCAATGGTGTACATTTCTGGAAAGTGCTCCATCTCGAATTCGACACCTTACCAACATAACATGCCCCAAGAATTTGTCAACAAACTGCTTACAGACACATTCGATGGAGATTACCATAAAGTTGCACACATTCCTCAAGTATATTACACTTAATGAAGGGATGCTGCCTGGGAAGCTAATCCAGTAGCCCAATCATCAAATGCCAACAGCCGGACCAATGAGCAGCGTTGTCGAGATAACTGGACAATAACCATGGTTGTCGAGCAGCCATGGCTATGGTTGTCGAGTTGCTCGACAACCACCCGCATAGTCACCTTAAATTCTGATTTCTTCATAACCCACATGAAAAAGCCGATTAAACTCTCCCCTGGAACATACGGTGTTTCAAGCACCATAACCACAAAATCTTCATTCAAAGTCAAACCCATTTTTTCAAAGTCCTCATCTAGAGACCTATCGGCAGTACCACTGCTCTGAAGCAATGACAACAAACCTTGAACCTTTTCCATACCATTTTCCTCCATTTTCTCAATGTTCTCATTTGCAACTCTCTACTCCCTTGTACTTAAACTTTGAAGCTTCTTGATGCAAATAGAGAACTATGGTTATGATTGTGGTTTAAAGTGTATTTCTGGGTCTGAAGTGATCCATAGTTCTGTTTTAGTTGGCTTGAACTTTCACTTTCTTTTAACTCTTTTATTTATTTGGGTGTTTGTCGAGTTACTTTACAAACATCCACTTCTGCACTTAAAATCAAAATGGGCTTTTTGAACTTTTTAATTTTTTTTTTTAATTTTATATTAGGGTGTGTATTTAACAAACACACCCCTCAAACAATAAAAATGGACTTTTAGCCCATTTTAAACTTTTTTTTTAATTTTTAATTTGGGTATTTATTTGTCGAGCATATTTGGACATTTGTGGAGTAACTCGATAAAATGATATTAAGCATTAATCTTATTAAAAAAAAAAATTTAGTCGAGTAACGCGACAAAAACCAAAAAAAAAAAAAAAAATCAAACATAAAAAACATATTTAGAAAAAATAAAAAATAATGTTGTCCAGTAAAAATAAAATATTTACAAATTTATTTTATTTTTTTGTTATTAGTTTTTATCTTGTTTATTTAAAGAGGAGGACAAAATAAAATTTGCAACAAAATTCAAAGGTCGGGGATGGCCAATGCTAAAAAAAGTTATGGATAAATTTGTTATAAATTGAAAAGGTTGTGGACCAAAAGTACAAATTATAAAAAAATAGATAAAAGCCCACACAACTAAATAAAGAAAAAAAAAATCCAAATGACTTTGCCGAGGTAACTCGGCAAAGTTTAAAAATAAAAAAATAAAAAAATTCAAATGACTTTACCGAGTAACTCGGCAAATTTTTTTTTTTAAAAAAAATAAAGTCAAAATGGGCTAAAAAAGCCCATTTTGATTGACATGAGAAACTCGACACACACACACTCAAATTTGCTTTTTAATTTTTTTTTTTTTTAAATGTATGTGGTTGTTTGTTGAGTTACTCGACAAACACCCACTTCTCCATTTAAAATCAAAATGGGGGGTTTTAGCTCATTTTGAACTTTTTTTAATTTTTTGCTTCTTTTTATATTGGGGTGTGTATTTAACAAACACACCCCCAAAATAATAAAATGGGCTTTTTAGCCCATTTTAAAATAAGTTTATTTATTTATTTATTTATTTATTTATTTATTTGGGTATGTATTTGTTGAGCGCATTTGGACCTTTGTTGAGTAACTCGACAAAATGATATTAAGCATTCATCTTATTAAAAAAAACAAATTAGTCGAGTAACGCGAAAAAAATCCAAAAAAAGAAATTTCAAAAGACTTTGTCGAGTTACTAGACAAACTCAAAAAAAAAAAAAAAAATTCAAAAGACTTTGTCGAGCAACTCGACAAAGTAAAAAAAAATAAAAATAAATTCCAAAATACTTTGTCCAGTAACTCAACATAGTCATTAAAAAAAAAAATTTAAAAAGACTTTGTCGAGTTATTCGACAAAGTCATTAAAAAAAAAAAAATTCAATCAAAATAATAGCTCGAAAAAGTCTTTATTTTATTTTATTTTATTTTTTTTTTTACTTTATCGAGTTACTCGACAAAGTTTTTGAAAGTTTTTGAATTTATTTATTTATTTATTTTTTTGAACTTTGTCGAGTTACTAGACAAAGTTTTTGAATTTTTTTTTCCCACTTTGTCGAGTTACTCGACAAAGTGTTCAAATATATATATTTTTTAACTTTACTCGATAGAGTTCTTGAAATATATATATATATATTTTTTTGGCCACATTGTCGAGTTCCTCGACAAAGTGGTAAAGTGTTTGAAATATTTTTTTTTTCCTTTGCCACTTTGTAAGTAAAGTGTTTGAATTTTTTTTTTTTTTTTTTGCCACTTTGTCGAAGTTACTTGACAAAGTGGCAAAGTATTTTAAATTTTTTTTTTTTGACTTCCTCGACAAAGTCTTTGAAATTATTATTATTATTTTTTTATTAATGACTTTGTGGAGTAAGTCTTTTGGAATTTTTTTTTTATTATTTCGCGGTGAGCATTTTAGTATGCGTAAATATGCCGTCGGACTATCAAATTTTGATATGTGGTAGCTACATGGGTATTCTACGTTCCGTGAAAATTTCATATTGTTCGGTGATCGTTTTCTATGTCAAAGAAATTTCTTTACTCCATGACCGAGTGAATTGTTTCTCCAAACTGTACTTTTCTCGTTGACCAACTCAAAATATACTACACCTTACATATTAAGTATTTTACATAATTCCAGATGGAGACGATAGCTCTATGGGTTACCTAACCATTGGATTTGGTTTCATATAAATTCATGTTATATAACTCAAGTTATGGACAATTTTATAAATCGCGATCACATGAATCTGAGAAACCGCCTAGGATGTTTCGTTGAGCATTTTAGTAAGTCGAAACATGCCGTCGGACTATCAAATTTTGATATGTGGTAACTAAATAAGTATTCTATATTCCTCAAAATTTCATATTTTTCGGTTATCGTTTTCTATGTCAAACAAATTTTGTTACTCCATGACCGGGTGAAGAAATTTTAGTAACACGCCTCGCCCTTATTTTGAAAATTTTATTCACACGGTCATGGAGTAACAAATAATTCTTTGACATAGAAAACGATCACCGAACAATACTGAATTTTTAGGAGACATAGAATACTCAGGTAGCTACCACATGTCAAAATTGGTAGTCCGACGGCATGTTTAGGCATACTAAAATACTTATCGCGAAACCTCCTAGGTCTGTTTTTCATTTTTATGCCGTCGGCGTGCGAGTAATCGATATTATAAACCAATCAAAAAACTTTAAGTAGTGTAAATATCTTCTTAAACTTTTGTGGACCTTAGTTTTGTGGTGGTTTTAGTGGATTCCCATGTTTTGGTTACACGTTAATGATGTGAACTTGAAAGGTTTTGCTAAACTTCATGTTTTTCTAAGATGCAGTTTCTATTGTCCAACTCAAAATTTTATTGCACCTTATATATTAAGTATTTTTACATAATTCCAGTTGGAGACGATAGCCCTATGGGTTACCTAACCATTGGCTTTGGTTTTACATAATTTCATGTTATATAACTCAATTTATGGACAATTTTGTAAACTGTGACAGCATGAATCCGAAAAACTAACTAGGATGTTTCGATTAGCATTTTAGTAAGCCAAAACGTACCGTCGGACTATCAAATTTTGATATGTGGTAGCTACATGAGTATTCTATGTTCCCTGAATATTTCATATTTTTCAGTGATCGTTTTCTATGTCAAATGAATTTTTGTTAATCCATAACTAAGTGAAGTTTTGAAATTTTTTTTCCCCTTTTTCCCAACTTTGCCTCATAACTCGGCAAAGTTAGTATTAAAAAAAAAAAAAAAAAAATTCCCAAATGAGTTTCTCGAGTTACTCGAGAAACCAATTTTTTTTTTTTTTTTTTGACTTTCTCGAGTTACTCGAGAAAGTAAATAAAAAAAAAAATTGACTTGCTCGAGTAACTCGAGAAATTAAAAAAAAAAATTTTTTTACTTTCTCGAGTTACTCGAGAAAGCTTAAATGATATATATATATTTTTTTCTTTTTCCACTTTGCCTTTTGCGTTTGAATATATATTCTTTTTTTAGTAATTTGCACTTTTAGTCCACAACCTTTTCATTTATAACAAATTTACCCATAATCTTTTTTTTTTTAACATTGGCCATCCCCGACCTTTTAATTTTGTTGCAAATTTTATTTTGTCCTCCTTTTTAAATAAAAAAAAACTAATAACAACAAAATAAAATAAAAATGTAAATGAAGGTTAATGCTACTGCTGAATCACTTGCTATTTTTTTGTAACTCGACAACATGAAGAAAAAATGAAGAATTTTTTTTTTTCTTTTAACTCGACAAGATGAAGGAAAAATACTTTTTCTTCATGTTGTCGAGTTACTCGGCAATATGAATAATATTTTTTAGTGGTTATACGTGTTTCGGCTTTGGGTGATTTTTTTCTCCTTCATGTTATCGAGTAGCTCCACAAGCACAAAGAAATTTTTTTTAAATGCTTGTAGCTCGACAAGCCACGATAATTTTTTTTTTTTGCCTTTTGCTCGACAAGCACGGTAAAATAATAGAAAATAGAAAAAAAAAAAAATACTTATAAATAATCATCACATAAGCAAAATTCTCAAACCATGCCTTCGTGGTGTGGCTCGTGTCATAAAACCAACCCCAACCATTCGGTTTCATTTCCGAACTTCTCCATTTATCTAAAATAAAAAAATACAAACACCGACACGCACACACACACACCCGCATGGACCCCCTCCACTGCAAAGCCACCGACCTCGTCCCCCTCCTAGGCAGCGCCACCAACGCCACGGCGGCGGCAGCCTTCATCTGCCACCGCTTCAATGCAGTCTTCACCAAACTCTCTGAAGCCACCTATGCCATTGACAATACATATCTCTTATTGTCTGCCTATTTAGTCTTTGCCATCGAACTTGGCTTCACCATGCTGTGTGCTGGCTCTGTACATGCAAAAAAGACCATGAATATAATGCTTACAAACATTCTTGACGCGGCGGCCGGTGGCTTATCGTATTTTCCTATTCAAGCTCGACAACCAATATTGTTGTCGAGTAACTCGACAATCAATTGGGGTATAAAGAACTTCATATTCCAATTCCAATCTACTCACATTTTCAGATTTTGTCGAGTTTCAACAGGGAAAAAAAACAAAAAAATTTAAAAGAACTTAACTCCGGAGTTTAAGTTTGTCGAGTTACTCGACAAACTCCCTGGAGTTTGTCGAGTAACTCGACAAACTCCCCAATCCCTGGAGTTTGTCGAGCAGCTCGACAAACTCCAGGGAGTTTGTCGAGTTGTCAAACCCTTGTCGAGTAACTCCATAGTTTCACCATCGATTTCTCAAGAATCTAGCGTTTCTTCTATGTGTTCCCCCTTAACTAATAATCTGAAAACCAAAGCACAAATATCAGTTATGAATTTTTTTAAAAATGGCTGATGTGTTTGAAGCTGAAGGTGAAGGTGAAACCGAGCCCATGATTTCAATTGGAGACTACACCGCGTGTTGAAGAAGAGGAACTGGTGACATTATTTTTATTCTTTTACAATTTTCTTTTACATTCTTGTTCGTCCGGTAAAAATTATTTACTCGCCATCTTTTGGTTGTTATAGTTGCTTCAAAGGTGCTTATACGCATATCTTGTGGTCCACAAAAGTTGAAGTATAGAAAAGGAGGTTCTAGGGACACTATCATAACAAAGAAAAGACATAATACTTGCTACGGTTTTGTTCTCCTTGTGCCCAAGGGAATTGAAGTTGATGGTAATTACTTGTTTCTTTTTCATCTTTTATTGTTAGCAAATTGTAATCAATAATCATTAATTTCACTTCACTCGCTTTAATTTCATACCAAAAGGAAGACATCCCATTATTTGATTTCATGTCACAACTTTGCAAATTGTATTGAGTCCAAGTCTCTTGATATGGAATTGAGTTTATTGAAGCGAATAATGAATTTTTCCAATGTTTTTGTTAGGGTAACTAAATTGGCTCAATAAAGAGTTGATTCATGGAATCAAGAATTGTGTTCCGTGATAAAATAGCAAGATACAAACATGAGGAGAAATTTGGAAAAGAAAATTGGATTATTAGTTATGCAAGTTTCGACGAGAAATTGCTTGTTGAGTAATACTTAATACCTTTGTTTAGGCACAAGTATTTGAACACCTATATAACTGTCAATTTTATTGTGAAATTTAAGGTTGTCAATCTTATATTATTTGTAAGGAGAAAAAAAGTCAATTTTCCACGTTTTAACTCATCGAACTTGCTTAAGCTACTTATGATGTAATTAGGAAAGTAATGCAAATTTAGGTCCTCGAGTTATAATTTCAAACCAGCGTTTATATAGTTTCATATTATGGAGAAATTGGAAATATTCTAATGGGATGTGCTCTCCAAGGCTTGTGATATCAGTTCTATGTTTCAACTTGTAACAAAATGTGGTAGATTGTGTAATCTGGGATTGCTCCATATGTGGTTCTCAGTATAGAATTAGTATGTTCTATATAGAAGTTAGCAAAACCGATGGTATCTCTCATAGGAATTTTTCTATAATCAAAATATTCGTGTTGGAGAATTGACATCATTGACATGTATTGAAATCAATGAAGTTATTTGTTGTCTTAGAAATCTTTTTTATGTACCTTTATTACGCGACATAATAGTTTCTTTTTGATTTACCCTATCCAAAAAGAACTATAAGACATTTAAAGGACATGTGAAATAAGATTTATCAACTTGCTACATAGAAGACAAAACGTTATTCTTTGTTCTAATAGTTTATATATCTCTTATTACCTATTTTATTTCTAGCCATATAAATCATTGTCCGCGTGGCTTCAAGGTGTGTTTAATTCACTAATATTTTGATCTATATACTCAAAATGCTTTTCTTGATGCATATGCTTGCATTTCATTTGGGTGCCCTGATGATAAAGAGTCAAAATGTTTCAATGTTTACTTTAAGGACCATTTACGCCTATTTCCTTAATATTTCACATAATTTTACCATAAAATCGTAGTCTTAAATAAACATCCCATTACTATTATATCATAATTTTTATAGATATACCATTAATTATGCACTAAATTGTGAATTTGGGTGTTCCATTCGAACGGTCTATGTATTTCAATTATGCACTAAATCTAGCCTCTATTTTTAGGAAGACTTCTTCTATGATCGCATAATATTTCGTTGAGATGAAAGGCAACATCGAACTCTAACCAATTGCCTAATGATCATGTCCCTACAAGAGAAATAATCAATGAGAAGGAGGCATTTGGTCATTTGAAAATTGATTTTGACATAGACTAACCGGATGATGACGATAGAAATAATTATATTTTTCTTTGCAAATTTTGAGATGATGTAGCATATGACAACCATTTTTCCGTCTTATTTTGTAGCTACATTATCGCTTCTCGCTTAAATATGTTTGCAACGATGAATGGGTGAAGCATTGCTATTAAGTCGCATATTCTTCGTTTCGCCTTGTTTTCTTTGATCTTCTTTGATTAGTGATTATTTGTATTTTCCCATTTTCTTGACTTAATTATGTGCATACTGGTTTGATCACTTCAACAGCTTTTCTTCGCTCGTATTTTGGTAGGTTCTTTCAAGACTTTTGATAGGTGTAGTAATCCAGATATCTTGAATCACCACAAACATGTGTGTTGTCCGATTCTTGTTTAACGGAAAGTTTATCTTATTATTTTTATGTAATTTCGGGTTGAGATGCATTTTTCTTTTCTCAGATTTTTGTCTGTTTTAAATACTAATTTATATGCATTTTTTTTCTTGGATTCTGGTGGGATCATACTCCATTATTGTTAGCTGCTATGCATGGAAAGATTTCCTGTGTGGAAAGACTGATTCAAGCTGGAGCAAATGTTTGATCAGTGCATTATGCTTCAATGATTCTTCTTTTTTTTGGGTCAGTATTTATTGGACTTGAGTGTAATTTGGTGATGGATTGTGCTTGGGATTTTTTCAGATTTTGATATTTGATACATTACATGGAAGAATCTGTTTGCATTATGCATCCTACTATGGTCTTGTTGAAGAAAATATTTAAAAGCCTCAAGTTATCGTGGGCTGGCAGAGGCATTTGCAGTCTTTCGTGAATTAGGCTGCCAAGAGGCAAAGCTTCATTTAACGCTTTTTATCACTCAAAGGCTTCTCCAAGGCCTGGTAATTCTATTCAATTATATTTGGAATGTTTTAGGGATTTCTCTGCATGCTGTTTGAGTTGAATAAACTCATGATATAAAGGTTACAAGAAGCACCAATTGAATTCTTAGTTTTATTTTGAAATCAGTATGCATTTATTGATGTTTCTTCCCTTTTTAAATGGTTATATTAAAACTTCACACTTCAGGCTTTTAGATTCGTTTCTGTTGTATGTTGAGCATGTTCTTATTTTTAAGTGTCTCAAAGCGTGTATAGTTGCTCATCTCATTTTTTGATTGTCAAATGATATATGTGCAGGCGAGGTCCCTTCTTTATGGAGACTGTCAAATTCAGTTTCACCAACTTTTTAAGTCAACTGCACCAGTATATACAGAATTTGGTAACCTCTTGAAGTCCATATCATCAGCATATAGATCATCAACTGTGCATTTCCTGTTATGCATTTAAATATTATTTTTCTGAAATAAAACCAGTAAAATGTATATTATATTGACAACGAAAATATATGGAAATTGGTGGAAAAGAGTAGAATTGGTTTTTCTACGTGGAAAAAATATGATATATTGTATCGTGTTGTGAGTCTGCTGATTGTAACATATAAACACTAATCATATCTCTATTTATGTGATATTGGGGCTGCTGTGTTCCTTTTATGAGTTAATAATTTGTATAGCAATATATGCATTTTTTTTCACATATGAATACAAGTTTTCGTTCAATTAGTGGACTAATTTGTCTAATCTCAGATTCAGAGCTATACCCATGATAAATTGTTGGCTTTCTTGAGAGGGTTCTTCCGTGGGTTGGTTTGAGGGAGAGTGTTGGAATTCAAAAAAATTGCTTATTTTAAATTTAATTATATATGAAGTGGGGTACTAGATAATTGAATATGTATACGTACAATACAATATATGAAATAGAATTCAAATTCAATGAGGACAACAATTGTTGTCGAGCTTTGAACAAAAGTTTCTAAAATATATTTAATTTGTTTTCCTCCAGTAAATTGACCAAATTATTACCTTTTTTTTTTTTTTTAAGTGACTCAAGTGTAATAATTAAACAAGTTTAAAAAATACAAAATTTACAATAAGAGAGAAAAAGAACAAACAAAAAAAAAAATCTAAATGGTTGGAGTAAAGTAAAAAGTAAAAAAAAAAAATTTATTTAATGCTCGACAAGGACTTTGTGGAGTAGCTGATAACATTTGATTATCATTATTATTATTATTTTGTGTAGTTACTCGACAAACCATTTTGAGAGCCGTAATTTTTTGATTTTTGTTTTTTTTTTTTTTTTTTATTGTCTTGGCTTTGGTTTGTATTACATTTATATATTTTTTTAACTTTACTCGACAGAGAGTTTTTGTTACTCGACAAACATTAAAATTTGTTTGTTTTTTTTTTTCATGTTTAAATTCTTTATTTTTATTCTTTCCAAGAACTCGATTACACATTAAATAGGTCAAATTTAACAAATATGAATGAAAAAAAACTCCACTCGACAAAGTCTTTTGTCGAGTTGCTATGTTGAGTAACTCGACAAAGTTACTTGACATAGATCACTTTCTCGAGTAACTCGAGAAAGTAAAAAAAAAAAATTCAAAAAATTTGTCGAGTTACTCGATATACTAAAAAAATATATATATAAAATTCTAAAGATTCGACAAAGTCATTACAAAAAAATTCAATCAAAAGATTAACTCGAAAAAGTCTTGATTTTATTTTTAATTTTTTATTGTAACTCAACAAATTGTTGTCCAGTTGCCCAATAAAGATTTAAATTTTTTTTTTGTAACTCAGAAAATCTTAATTTTTTTTAACAAAAAAATAAAATCAAATAAAAATCAAATGGCCAAAATAAGGTAGTGCTACTAAAATTTCTTCACTTAGTCATGGATTAAAAAAAATTCTTTTGACATAGAAAACGATCACCGAACAAGATGAAATTTTCAGGGAACATATAATACTCGTGTAGCTACTACATATCAAAATTTGATCCTCCAACGGCATGTTTCGACTTACTAAAATGCTTACCGAAACATCCTACTGGAATAGGGAGGAAAAAAAATAGAAAAAGTCGACAAAAAATAAATAATTAAAAAAATTGGACCTTGTCGGGAAATTTTTTTTTTAACCTTTGTCGAGTTACTCGACCTAAAAAGAAAAAAAATTATTTTTTTTTCCCTTTGTCGAATTATTCAACCAAAAAAATTAAATTTTTTTTCCTACCAAAAACTCCAAAATTATATTTTTTCCCTTTTATCGAGTAACTCACACGACAAAAAAAAAAAAAAAAAAGTTAAAAATTGTCAAATTGGACTTTGTTGAGTAACTCGGACAAAATGATATTAAACATTAATCTTATTTTTAAAAAAAGTTTGTCAACTAATGCGACAAAACCCCAAAAAGGAAAAAAAAAATTCCAAAATAAAAAACATATTTAGTAAAAATTTAAAAAAATGTTGTCCAGTAAAAATAAAATATTTACAATTTTATTTTATTTTGTTGTTATTAATTTTAATTTTGTTTATTTAAATTTGTTAAAAGAGTATTTTACTCAAATTAATGGTTTTATTACCTTATTCATCTCAAGGTTGGGATCTATCTCGAGTTACATAAAAGTACAAGATTATAACTACATCACGTGCAACGCACGGACTAAAAAAGTGTATATATATATATATATATATATATATATATATATATATATATATATATATATATATATATATATAATGATTCATACGTGTATACATAATGAATCAAACCATTTCAAGTTTCAATTAAAAAAAAACAATTAACATCTTCATAAACCCCAACATCAAGTAATGTAATAATAAGGAATTATTCAAATACCTTAAAAATCCGTGATGATGAAATAGTGAATTGAAGAAATTTGGATGGCTCTTGGTTCACGTGAAAGATATAAGTTTTTATTTCTTTGTAATTGAATAAGTAGAATTAGGAAAAAGGTTTTGAGTTCTAATTATATGGCCCTATTATAAAGGAGAAAATTTAAGCTTACTTAATATGAAATATGAATGTTTTTCAAAAACAAGTTTAGGTTCAATTTACATAAAAAGGCAAGTTATAAATTTAAAAGGTGCAAGCAACTAAATATGTTATATAATTTGTTCCAATTTAATTAAATTGTATACGTATTTAAATTGAACTCGATTGGCACATTGATCGCCTAGGGCGCCCCCGGTACATTCCATCGCAAAAACATGTCATCACAAAATAATAATTTATTAATTAAAGATTAAATATAATATTAGAACAAGTATCGTCATAATATATAAAAATCATGTAAGTGAAAATGCGGCGTTACAATTCCTTACCCCCTAAAAATAAATTTCGTCCTCGAAATTAAAACTTACCAAATAGATGAGGGTATTTTGCACGCATCTCATCTCTTGGCTCCCATGTTGCCTCTTCCACAAAGATAGTTCCTCCAAAGAACTTTGACTAACGTTATCGTCTTTCTTCTAAGTTCTTTATCTACCCTCTCTAAGATCTTTCTTGGCATCTCTTCATAAGTAAAATCTTTATGAGCTCCAACGACTCATAGCTTAGGATGTGAGAGGTGTCTCGAGATATATTTTCTCAAAGATAGAAACATGAAATACATTGTGCACCCCGACAAGGTCGGGTGGTAATGCGATCCGATAAGCCAACTCACCCACCCTTTCCAAAATTTCAAAGTGGTCCCACAAAACGATGACTCAACTTCCCTTTCATCCCGAATCTCATTACACCCTTCATAGGTGCCACCTCAAAAAGACCATGTCCCCAACAACAAATTCTAAAGGCTTTCTTCTTTGTATCGCATAGCTTTTCTCGTCTACTTTGAGCGGTCTTCATCCGTTTTGGATCTTCTCAACAACCTCATTTGTTTGTTGGACAATCTCTGGGCCCAATAACTTTCTTTTCTCCAACCTCATCCCAATGGATAGGTGATCGACATTTTCTTCCATACAATGCCTCATAAGGTGCCATACCAATGGTAGATTGGAAGTCGTTATTGTAGGCAAACTCAACTAATGGAAGATTCTCATCCCAAGTGCCTTGGAAGTCAATAATACATGCTCGTAACATGTCTTCAAGAATTTGAATTGTTCTTTCCACCGTCGTCGTACTGCTTGCGGGTGGAACGCCGTACTAAACCTTAACTGTGTGCCCATGGCCTTGTGTAGGCTCTTCCAAAAAGAAGAAGTGAACTTAGGGTCACGATCAGATACAATGGATAATGGAACTCCATGCAGTCTGACTATCTCTGCCATGTATAGTTCTGCATATCGTTCTATATTATAAGTAGTCTTGACCGGTAAGAAGTGCGCCGTCTTAGTAAGACGATCAACAATTACCCAAATAGAATTATAGCCCTTCTTAGTCTTAGGTAAACCAACAACGAAGTCCATACCAACTCTTTTCCACTTCCATTCTGGTATCATAAGTGGTTGCAAGAGGCCCGAAGGTCGTTGATGCTCAGCCTTAACTTGTTGACAGTGAGGCAGTTGTTGAACATATGTCGCTATATATCCGGCTCATTCCAATCCACCAAAAATGTTCTCTCAAATCTCGAAACATCTTCGTGCTTGTGGTGAATCGAGTAAGGAGTATTATGAGCTTCTCTCATGATTTCTCGTTTCAATCCTTCATCATCGTGAACTACAAGCCTCATCGCCATATCAAAGTGCACCATCGCTAGTGATAATAAAATCAGTGCGCTTTCCATCAGCAACTTCAGTCCGAAACTTCAATACCCGAGGATCTTCGTATTGCAAAGCTTTAATCCTCTCAAGTAGTGTTGGTTTGATGGTCATATTGGCAAAATAGCCTGTATTATCTCGAGGTACAATCTCCAACTCAAACTTTTGAATTTCTACCAACAATGGTTTCTGAATGCCCTGCAATGTAGCTATTGATCCATGAGTCTTTCTACTTAACGCATCTGCCACAACATTGGCCTTGCTCGGGTGGTAGTTGATCACTGATCATAGTCTTTTACAAGTTCCAACCATTGCCGTTGTCTCATGTTTAGCTCCTTCTGAGTGAAAAAGTACTTTAGACTTTTATGATCAGTATAGATCTCACATTTAGCCCCATATAGATAATGTCTCCAAATCTTTAATGCGAAGGCAGCGGTACCGCCAACTCGAGATCGTGAGTTGGGTAGTTCTTTTCATACTCTTTCAACTGCCTTGAAGCGTAAGCAATTACCTTACCATGTTGCATCGAGAATGCGCACCAAGCCCTTTTTTTCAAGCATCATCAGATGACAAACCCTTCATTATCTTGTGGAATCGTTAGGACGGTCAAGTCAAGCGTTCTTTAACTCTTGGAAACTTTTTTCACGATCCCGAGTCCATTGAAACTTTACGTTCTTCTTGGTTAAGCGGGTTAACGCCGAGGCAATTCTAGAAAATTCCTCGACAAACCTTCGATAATAACCACTAACCCAAGGAAACTACGAACTTCACCAACGTTTGATGGTGTCGACCGCTTTTAGATTTCGACTTTGCTAGGGTCCACCGCAATCCCTTCCTTTGATATGATATGTCCCAAAAATGGTACTCTATCTAACCGTAACTCGCACTTCTTAAATTTAGCAAAGAGTTTGTTGTCTCAAGTATCTCAAGCACTAATCGCAGATGTCGCTCATGCTCATGTTTAGATCGTGAGTAGATCAAAATGTCATCAATGAAAACTATGACAAACCGATCTAAGTATTCTTTAAAACTCGATTCATCGGATCCATGAAAGTCTTTGGAGCGTTTTGTCAAACCAAAAGGCATTACTAGAAACTCATAATGCCCATATCTAGTGCGAAAGGCGTTTTGGAATGTCTTCTTCTCGATTCTTAGTTGATGATATCCCGACCGCAAATCAATTTTGGAAAATAACTAGCACCTTGGAGTTGGTCAAATAAGTCCTCAATTCTTGGCAACGGGTACTTGTTCTTTATTGTCACCTTGTTCGCTCTCTCGATAGTCCATACACATCCTCATCGAGCCATCTTTCTTCTTTACAAATGTAGGCTGGAGCACCCCATGGAGAGAAACTTGTCTCGATATATCCTTTATCTAAAAGATCTTGGAGTTGGTCTTTGATTTCCTTGAGTTCAGCAGAGGGCCATGCGATATGGTGCCTTTGATATTGAGTCTGTTCGTGCAATAAATCGATGACAAAATCAATCTCCTTTTGGTGGCAAACCAATGAGATCATCCGGGAATACATCTCGGATATTCTTGAACCACCGGGACTTGTTCAAGGAAGGATTCATCTTTGGTTCCTCCATTATTGAGGCTAGATAAGCTACACAACCTTTGTTTAACAATTGGCGTAGTCTTTATAGCGGTGATTATAGGAATAGAGGCTGACTTTGCTCGAAAAGCAAAAACTAGGCATATTTGGAGGCTTGAATACCACTTCTTTCTTATAACAGTCAATCGTAGCATGATACTTTGATAGCCAGTCCATCCCTAATATGATATCAAAGTCCTGGACATCCAACACTAAAAGATCTGCTGGCAGTTCTTTTCCATCTACTATTATTGAACAATCACATAAAACATAGTTTGAATTCATTATAGCTCCAGATGGTGTGGACACACTAAACTGCGTATCTGTTTGCGTAAGTGGTTTCTCCAATTTCTCAACAAAAGATGGACTAAGAAATGAATGAGTAGCCCCAGAGTCAATCAAGACATTGGCGGGTACATTACATACATACATAGTGCATACATTAATTCGATGCATGAAGTTAAATCACACTCAACAATGAAATAATTAAATAAATATATATAGGTACCTGTCACTACAGTTGAGGCCTCTTCAGACTCTTTCTTAGACATCGTGAAAACTCGTGCTTGAATTTTCTTTTGCTCATTGTTGCTACTACCAAAAGACCTTTCCTTGCAATTATTTGCGAAGTGACCAGGCTTTCCACATTTAAAGCACACACCCGTACCCATAAGACATTCGCCAAGATGTTCCTTACCACACTTCGAGCAAGTCTTCCTCGGCTGCTTGTTTTGGTAATGGCCCTTGTTGTTGCCTTGGTCGTTTCTTCTTTTTTGACCATTGTTCTTCCAAAACTGTGCCTTAGAATTTCCACCATTGAACTTGTGACCACTTGGCTCGGCCTTATTCTCTTCCTTATCTAAGAGTTGAGCTCTTTCCACCAAAAGCGACTTACTAACCACTTCTCTATAGGTCGTTAGTTCGAATGGTATCACTGCTTGCTTTATACGAGACCTAAGTCCCTCCTCAAAGCGCTTTGCTCTTCTTTCTTCTGTTGCTACCAGGTCTGGGGCAAACTTTGCCAGACGAGCAAATTCAGCCTCATATTCAGTAACTGTTCGGCTCCCTTGCTCTAACTTAATGAACTCCCTCTCCTTGTGCTGGCGTATGCTTTTTGGAAAATACTTGTCGTTGAAGGCATCTGTGAACATCTTCCAAGTGAATGGTCTAGTATCCTTCTCATGTTGGCGTTGAACCATCAACCACCAATCATAAGCATCTCCTTGAAGCATGTAAGCAGCAAATGTAACCTTCTCTTGTTCTCAGGTAGCCATAAACCGAAAAATGCCTTCGAATTTCGATTAACCATTTTTCGACTTCTAGAGGGTCGATGGTGCCGGCAAATGATGGTGGAGATAACTTCTTAAACTCGTTATCTTTCCTTGTTCGTGGGTTTGGTCATTCCTCGCTGTGTCGATTGTTTTGCCCAAGTAAAGCTAATGCTTGCATAAAAGCCTCCATTGTCATTGGGGGGTCCTGTGCTATTGCTCGACCCTCCGGGACGAGCTTCGAGAGGTTTCTTCGTGAGCTTGAGAACGAGTAGCGGGGCCATCTTGGAATACAAATACTTATTTATTTATTTATTATTATTATTATTAATGAAATTTCATTAATACAATATTGCAACTATAACATTTATGCATCAAATAACTATTTACAAGTTAAGATATAAAATTCAACCTTACGGATGATCGCGAGAGGACTCCTTGGCGGCGTGACTCGATTACTACACTCTTTATTTTTATTTTATTATTTTTATTTTTTTTTTTTTTATTAAAAGTCTCTGAATCGATTTTAAAACTCTTATCTCTCGATACCAATTATGTAACACCCCAAGTCTAGAAACTCTAGATTTAGAAATGTTATCATTTAATTACCATTAAATAACAAGATATAAATGCCAAAAATGGATATAGCATTCATTCTATTTTTTTTTTTTTTGAAAATACGAACTAATTGTCAATGGCTTTAAATAGTATTAATTAAAAACAATAATTTGCATAATAAATTTTATGCTCAAATCCATTATTGAATAAACACAATAATTGCGGAACATTTCATAGTTCGACTAAGTTAAAATAAGTAAAAGAATAGTATTCCAAAAACATTAATCGGCCTAAGGCATCTTATTTCTGAAATAATAACAAAAATAAAACTTTAATCTAAACAGTACTGAGTCCGTCTCGGCCCAAGCAGTCGTCTCGAATCAATTTAGCTTTCATCATCTGAAATGTGGAGAATATGGGATGAGCTAATGCCCAGTAAGTAAACCTCATGCACATGATGCATGCTTATGATATGCATTGGTTTCAAGTAGTTTTCTAGAATATGTATCCTATCTTTTCTTATCATTTAAAAACTTTAACATTGTGAGCTCACTTTTGTGTATCGCCTATCCAATCAAGATGCGAAGGGCAATATTATTATTTGGAACCCGTTCCATCTACTCGGTAGTACCATAAAGCGGTTAAACATTAAACATTAAACATTAAACATTCAACATTCAACATTCAACATTCAACATTATCATTCGTCAAGGTGCGCCGGTCCCCACGCCCATTTCCCACTCACACCTTTCATGGCATAGGCGAACACCATTTCATATATAAAATTTGGGATACATATCATTTTGAATAAAATACACTTTACAACATTACCATTGACAACTTTACTTCATGCATGCTTATGGATGCATTTAACTTAATTACACATGCAAGAATATGTCACATGAATATTAATAACATATAAAGTGATTACAAAATAATATGCTCGAGATAATAATATAACACATTTAGACAATTAACATAGCATTCTATAAGTGAATACTAGGAGAGTTTACTTACTTGGATCTTTATTCACGTTTTAATTAGCAAATGGAGATGTCCCGAGTTGCCTACCTAAGTCAACGTGCCAAAAATCCTAAGTCATTTCCATTTATTAAAATAAAATTTATATATATTATTTATTTTTACTATTGTTATAATAATGACTATATATTGCCTTATCGTTAGTACTATTATAAATTAAAAGATAGCCACAAAATAATAGGCAAGAGACTACATTTGTACAATTTCCAATAATTAAAAGATGTAAACCCTCCCCATAATTAAATGTAAAGTACCGGGCATATACTAATTTGACTTTGGCATGCTTGATTTATCTTATAAGTTTCCGCTTGTGAAATACCAATGTGATGTGCAGTGTTCAAATTCAATGAATAATTAATGGGGTTCTAAATAGATAAAAGGACCATATCATGGCCATTGGTACACACACACACCACACACACACATATATATATATGTACCAAGGGTATACAAGTGAAGGAACCCATCATTAAAGATTAAGATCCAAATAGATAGATATATATAAACATATAATTATATACATACAATACAAATATATGCACACACGGGTAATGCAAGTGAAGAAACCCACCATTACTTTTTAAAATTCAAATGGATACATATGGATATATAAATATATATTTATATACATACAACACAGGTATATGCATACACGGGTGTGCAAATAGAAAACTCACCAAATTTCTTTAATACTCACATGGATCTATGGGGTATATATGTAATTATTCTTGTATGTGTGTGTCTATAACTGTGGGTGTATATATATATATATATATATATATATATATATATATATATATATAATGATTCATATGTGTATACATAATGAATCAAACCATTTCAAGTTTCAATTAAAAAAACAATTAACATCTTCATAAACCCCAACATCAAGTAATGTAATAATAAGGAATTATTCAAATACCTTAAAAATCTGTGATGATGAAATAGTGAACTGAAGAAATTTGGATGGCTCTTGGTTCACGTGAAAGATATAAGTTTTATTTCTTTGTAATTGAATAAGTAGAATTAGGAAAAGGTTTTGAGTTCTAATTATATGGCCCTATTATAAAGGAGAAAATTTAAGCTTACTTAATATGAAATATGAATGTTTTTCAAAAACAAGTCTAGGTTCAATTTACATAAAAAAGGCAAGTTATAAATTTAAAAGTAGGCAAGCAACTAAATATGTTATATAATTTGTTCCAATTTAATTAAATTGTATATGTATTTAAATTGAACTCAGTGGCACATTGATCGTCTAGGGCGTCCCTGGTACATTCCACTGCAAAAACATGTCAGTCACAAAAATAATAATTTATTAATTAAAGATTAAATATAATATTAGAACAAGTATCGTCATAATATATAAAAATCATGTAAGTGAAAATGCATGGCGTTACAAAAACAATGTACATGGGGTTGAATAAAGTGTATAAAACAATGTCGGGTTATGATGACGGACTTACGACTAGCAATTTTGTTGCGTCCAACATACTAAACGTGAATTTGGTAGTTCACATGTCCATGCTATAATGTGTGCATTCAATTGGAAAAGTTGAACAATTTCTCCTTTTGAGATAGAAAATACAAATTGTAAAATATCAAATATCGATTTCTCAATTTTTTATCTTGATGCACAAATTTCGCATCCAAACTTTATTTGCATATAGAATCACATACGGCTTTATTTGGACCGGTTAGAGCCAAGGTCAAAATAGAATTTCTTTATTCTATTATTGCATGGACAAGTTGGTCTAATATATTAAATGGTCGGCAAGGTAAGGAATCTTGTTTCTTAATTAAATGAATTATTTGACAAGTAGTATAATAAATTATTGTATGAATATTAGTTGAACTAAACTACATTAATATATTATGGGAAATTGGAGTATTGAAATCATATATAATAAAACTTTTGAGGGCAAGTTATTGACCTATAAATAATTGGCTTCTTGAAATTGTTTGATGTTATATCATGGCAATTGAGCCATAAAATCGCATTCTGTCAAGAACGCTTGTTGATCAAAATTGGCAGTTTTGACGAAGACCAAGTTGTATGTTTGTTATTGCCAACACCGGTTTTTTATAGTATCAACTAAAATGCAACTATTACCTCAATGGGTTAAAAAATTTGCATCCTTTTAAGCTCTGAGTGTGTCTCGGGAAAGAAACTTCGAGATCCAACATTGTGTAGTGCAATGCACGTGAAGTGCCCTGTAACAATGTATTTAATAGTTAGGAGGGCTGCATACTTTTAAGCTTTAAGCATGTCTCAGGAAAGAAACTTTGAGATCCAACATTGTGTAGTGCAATGCACGTGAAGTGTCTGTAACAATGTATTTACAATTTAATAGTTAATTAGGAGGGGACAAATATTATATATATACATGTTGCTCGTGCACCTTTGTTTCTCTTTTAAATAAAATCAGAGAAGAACGATATAAATCTGTCACATATTTTAGATGATATACTTCAAAATATTAAAAAGCTATTTTAATAGCACATAAAGAAAAGGACTACTTTTGTGTTGTTCTTGCTGCTGAAGTTTTTTCAGCAACGATAACATTTGCGGTCAATTTTGGTTTTTGGTGGAGATATAAGTATCAACTTATAACTTTCACCTAGGTTATCACATTGTTGTGTTATCCCGATAAAGGATTTGAATATGTTCCAACCATTGTTGTGTCATCCCCTCAGGCTGCCAAGCTTTTCCCAGGAACATATGATCATGTTTTAGCCAGCAGGCCACACAATGAGGCCTCAAAATACATCGGTCACGAGTAAAATGTTTTAACCCTTTAGCCCTCATGTCAATTATTGGCACGATAAGCATAAATTGTGCACCTTCGAGTTGCTAAGTAACCACAAAATCAATCAATTTTAATCCATAAGAAAGATATGAAATTAGGACTTGTGATTAATTCACTCAAAGATGCTGCTAAACAACATGAATTAGTCGATATTAGTGCAAAAGTAGCATCGAGTGCAGATATGAGTTGACTGATGTTGTTTGGAAAGACATACATGGACAAGAACTTTGATCTGTAGGGGTTCAAAGGTGTGATCAAAGAGCAGGTTGCAGCTACTCCCAACCAAGGGGATTATTTCCCTTTTATCGGTGTTCTGGTCGAATGAAAGCTGTAAGCAAGAATTTTGATGGGTTTTTGGAGAAAATAATTGATGATCACGTTAAGAATAAGGAACACAAAAATGTTAAGGATTTGTTAGTACCATGATTATCGCCATTTGAAGGCCATCCTGCTGGTAAGTGGCCAGGGACGGAGCTATGACTTTTGGTGGCCCAGAAAAAAAAAACGTGGGCAACCTACAGTGGGAAAAAGAAGAAGAAGGAGTTGATGAAATGGGCCATTAAAATGGCCAAAAATAAAGGAATACAACTTGTAAACCCATTGAGGCTTGGAGGTGAGGTGCGGATCGGAGACCACGAACTACAGACTACAGACCACAAAGAATGAATCAAGAAGTTTCTTTAAACTGTTGGATCTATCATCGGAAAGCTCAAAAGTGAAGGATTTGTAATTATAGTTGTTTCGAACCGTAGAAACTACAGCTGGATTAGGGCGTTTGGCGTTAGAAATTGATTTTGATTTTTTGGGTGAAATTTTGGGGATTGAATTCGTAATGGCTTTGCACGAAAGAGTTGGAGTTGTCGAGAAGAAGGTGGAAGCCATAAGCCATTGACGCCGTTGTTACTTTACTTAAGACAACTGCAGAGAAGTCAGAACAAAGTGGTAAATTGCATTTGCTTATTTATTGATTATTATATATTTGCAAATTGTAAAAGCGCATGCGACTAATTATCACTTATTTGGCATTTTCTTACTTGTTCACACGACTATATTATTACGTTTCTTAATTTTGGACCGCACTAACTTAAATTCCTTGCTCCGCCCCTGTAAGTGGCAATTAGTTTGATTCTTTTCATGGGAAATTAAATTTGTTTTTCGAGTTTCTAGGATTCTATTATTAAAATTAATTTTCCACAATCTGCTTCTGGCCACAATGGACACTTCAGCAACTGCACTTGAATGGGTACTTTTAGAACTCCAAAAGCAACTATAATCAGTTGTGGGCATGCAAAAAAATGTGGAAGAATCCGACCGTAAAAATGTTGAATACCTTAAAGCTACATCGTGTGGCACCCTTACATCTTCCTCTCTGGAAGATGTAATACTTTAATGTGGTTGTAATTAATTTGTTTGAGAACTGTCAAACAGTTTTCTAGTACAATTCATCTTTGCCGCACTATTATCCAAATATAGGAATTGTCAAATGGAAAACACACGTCCAAGGCCTAGACTATAAAAATTAACCAGATATCAAATGTTAATCAAGCATAGTCTGGTATGGAAACTGCAACCAAAACTGTACCACCTCATTGCCAAAGTTCTTACAATTATGAGTTAGCAAACTGTACGTTTCCGCAGTGTAGCGAGGGACAATCTCTTGCAGATACATTTTGAATACATCATTTGTGATCACGATCTACAACATGAATAGGAGTGCCATACAGGGTCTGCACTCTGTATGACGCCTCCAAAATAGTATTCGTTACCATAAACCACCACTTCTGTGTGCCTATAATGTTCGTTGAAAAAATAATGGATCGAAGAGCGATAAGAATATCTAAATCAAGAAGCAAGAGCAGAACTAGCGCTAAGAGGATGGAGATGAAAATCCATTGAATAGCCCCTCTTCATAAACTCCAACACTACTCGATCTAATGAGAGGAAAAAGACAAATGAACAAAAACGTCAAACAGCAGCAAAGAAAGTACCCTCTTCTTTCCTCAAACATTTAAATGGAAAACTACTCAGTTGTATACCAAAATTTAAGAACTAAGAAAGCACAAGCATACGAAAAGAATATTCTGCATACGGTGCATTATTCAACCTTCCCTTGCACACAGATTATCGAAAAAACTAACTAAAGACCTTAACACGTTTCACGATAACTATGAATGTTGACACGGGATTAATGAAATTCATATACTTTACAAACTCAATTCTTGCTTGATGAATGAACTATGATCAACATGCTACTCATATATGCACATATAAGTTAAAGGCCATATTTCAAATTGCACAAACATTTGTACTAGTGGACAAGATTAAAAATACAAACTTTTGTGCTAGTTGGTCTTCAATATTTAAAAAATTGCCTATGCATCATTATTTAATGTACAAAGTTAAGTGGTCTAAGTTAATATTTACATATGAAAATAGTATTAATGGAATTGTTTCAATAATTGAACAAACAACATAGTATATTATGCGAATTTGGAAGATTATAATAATTGTTTCAATTTAATTTTTGTAGGACAATTATCAATAAAATAAATATAACTTATATTCATTAATTTTCAAATTTATTATTGACTTTTTCGACTTCTTGAAAGTGTATGGTGTTAGGTCATGCCAATTGAGACACAAAATCGCATTCCATCAACACACTCTCTGCGGTCCAAATTTGCTATTTCAACTAAGACCAAGTTGTATGATTGTAAATATACTCATAAACAATAAGGCAATATAAATCGATATTGGAGAAGTGATAAATGACAGCGAACTTTAATGAAAGGAAAAGAAAAAAGGAATTGGAAGTGATTAATGGGGAAAAAAAGAGGCACTTTTCCTTTGTAGTAGTGGTAGGGTCCACCAATATACTATTGTTGACCATTTCAGCATGTTACATGAAAATGTGTATACATTCACGCTCCATTTTTTATTAATTAGTAGCGTTGTACGTGCTTTTATAATTATATTGTTAAATTTTAATATTTTTAAATTTTTTATTTTTTAATTGTTAATAATTAAAATATTAAAATAGCAATTACAATAAAGAAAAAAAAAAAAATATAGTTGTTGATAACATGTTATTTTGTATTGTTCGATGTTGATATTTTATTTACATTTATAGAAGTACAATTGCAATGAAATATGAATTTTATATAGTAGTAATATGAATAATAACTTGAATTCAGTGAAAGTTTTTGGTGATTTGAGCTTTAATGATTAACGAACCATTGATATCAAATCGTATAGAATTAATGATGTATTAATAGAGATTTTCAGGGTTGTATTTTACGAAGAAAAAAAAATTAATAAGAGAATGTAATGATTGACTATATAATATTGTACTTTTGTTAGAGTAGGCACTCTTTTTAATTTTTGTAGGACAATTTATTGATCATTTTTATAATCACGTAATCCAATGTGTTCAAAACAATCTTTTCATCTCCATGATTTGAATTTTAATCCAGTAATAAAAAAAAGTTACAATTTTCCTATTCATTTTTTTTTAAATCTGTTTCTCATTTCTTTCATCTACATAAGGCCAAAAAAAAAAAAAAATTTGAGATCATCTTTTCACCTTTATATTTAAGTTAATATATTAAATATTTACAAATTTTAAATGTACATTTAATAAATTGTTAAAATGAGAAGAACGTTATATATATATATATTAAATTAAATTAAAAATGAAAAAAGAGTCGGACGTTAGTTCTAAACTATAGTATATATTTGGTGGGATTTAAAGATTTTGAAAAAAAATTGGTAAAATATGTTGATAAAAGTTGTAGATCCCACAAAATATGTAGTTGAAAAAGAATTTGAGAAAAAAAAAGAATAGAATTAAAAATAATCATTTTATCTCTATTTCAATTTTGACAACTATGATTTGAATTTTAATACGCTAATAAACAAAGTTCCAATTTTTTTCAATCATTTTTTTTTTTGGTTGAAACTCATTTCTCATTCCTTTTATCTACTTAATGCACAAAAATAAAAAAAATAAAAAAATTGAGATAATCTTTTCACCTTCATATTTAATTTAATAGATTAAATGTTTAAAAAAATTAATTGTATGTTTAGTAAATTGTTGAAAATTAAATGTACAATAAAGATAACAATAAAAGAGTAATAAATAAAATATTAAAAAATAATTATACATTAATAAATACTAAAGGTGAATATGGAATTTAAAAAATTTGTAAGGGTAGAATGGTCTAAAAATGTTTCTCCATTTAAGCCCCTTTCAGATATAGCATAGATAAAACGTGTTAAAGGAGCTTATAAACAATTTATTAAACACTGATATATAATCTTAATCACATCGTGTACCTCACAATTTGTAAACTATCAATGCAGTGTATTGTTGTCTATTAACACATTGATTAGGGATTGCAATGGGACGGATACTCGCCAACTGCCCCACGAATATATTTTTTTTTTGTAAAATTGAAAAAATAATTAAAAAAAATATACTTTTAAAAATATTTGAAGCAAAAAAAAAAAAAAATATACAAGATTGAGTTGTGGTATAGTAGTTAAGATTTATGGTTTATAACTCCAAACTGGGTTTGATTCTTTTTTAATTCATTTATAACAATATTGTAACTTGTATTCTATTTTATGATTTTTCAAAAACAAATAATAAAATAAAATTTGATGGGGCGGAGCAAAATTGCCAAGAACTCGCCCTGCGACCTCCGCAGGGCAGAAAATTTTGTCCCTGACCCGCTCCTATTATCCGAATAAGCAGCGCGCGGGGCTGGATCGAGGCGACGAGTTTTTTTCCATCCTTAACATTGATTTGTGCCCATTAGGAAAAAAAAAATTAAAGAGGGGCGTGCACATTTGGAACAAATGAATATCTTAACACGATTTCTGTTCTACTCATTTTGAAGTGCGTCGATATGCTCAAATCTTAGCCGTAATTGCATTGTGTACTACATCGCAATATCGGTCTCTGGTTCAAGCAGCTACACTGATCCCCTATTGCAATGCATAATCGATTGTGCCACCCTCCGTTTTGGGAATGCAATTCTAGTCCGCACTTGATTCAAAACCTTCATCAAGAACCTCGGTCTTGCACAGAAAGTTGTGGACCGCTATCGTTCCTAACACAGTTGCTTTCAAATTTGCATTGTAGCATTCTGTCCAGAAATTTTAATTTTTTTACACAACCTGAACATGCGTTCAATAACATTCTGAACAACGAATATAGATAATTGAACTGTTTTTTAGGATTGCGTAGTGAACGGGCGTCTAGCGTTATGTCGCATCTAAAATCCTAGATAAGGTATATGATATCCACCCCTTTGTACGGTCACATGAAATACTCTCTATGCGGGAATCCCGCGTCAATTAGGTGATATTTATAACCTACAGGCATTGGAAAATTATGTTCTACTATACTTATTGTTGTCTTCAACATTCAGCTGTCGTAGGTCGTACCTTCGTGCCCAACCAACGCGAACTAGAACACATATTGAAATCACATGAACCTAGAAAATTCTGTGTTGGACATCCCTTTTGCCTCGATGAAGCTAATTGTGTCACGCTCTTCAACGGTAACTCTGATGTGAGTGCCGTCAATTGGCCCGATGTAGTCCAGAAGGCTCAAGATTAATGCACATTACCCCATTTTGTTCACGAGTTGTAAAAAAATGGTAATACATCTCACAAAGAAAAAATAATGCCGTATATACAATGTAAATGGACAAACATGGCATTTTTAAGCTAAATAACTATGATTTTCACTCTATAGTATGTTAAAATTTGCTTTGTTGATGTACTGCAGGTCCGAATTCACTATTTCAACAACGAGTCTCATCATAGCCATCAAAACTCTGTGGAAATGCCAAGAGATTGTTTCGATCAAGTTATAAAAAAGATCTTGTGCTATCTCTACCCCATTCTTGTGCATACGAACAAAAAGAAACATGTCCACTTGTTTATATGTCTACACCCCCACCGTTGTTTTTAAGCCCGTACTCGCCCCCACAATGTGCCGCACAAATAGGCAAACATGTCAAGCTTAATGAGAAACACTTGGTAATATCGCATATCACTGTCATCCAATGTGTCTCGTATGAACATGTGGCATGTTCGTGTTGAATAGTGTTGTTGGTTTCTGTGTATGAAACACAAATAGTACAATGGGCAGCCAACTGACAGTATTCCATCTACATAGTATTATCGTCTTCAAACATCATATGGGCGCCCACACCATTTTTGGTTGCCTCGCCCTGATTAATCAGGTAATAGGAGTGGGTCCGAGGTAGATTTCTCTACCCAGGACTAGCCCCTTAATAATCATATTTTTTTAAAAAAAAAAACATAAAAGCAAATTAATGCCCCAAAATAATCATGTTTTTTTTTTCAAAAAACATAAAAGCAAAGTCCAAAAACACAATTGCTGGGAATGAGATTAGAACTTTGTGTGTAAAATGTGAAATTACATAGCTTAGCCACTATACCACAATACCAATCTTGCACTTTTTCATTTTGTTTCCTACTAATAATATATAAATTAAACAAATTCCTATTTCCTAACACCCATATCGCACTTATTGAGTTTGGAACATTTTCTTGCTTTAATTTACAATAAAAAAAATATAAAAAGATAAACTGGAGCTGTGGCGGGTCATTGGGACGTCACCCTCCCCCCGCCTTGCAAATTGGCGTGTCTAGAGACCGGGTAGAGTGCCCATAATGTCTCGTAGGGCATGGTGGGGCTGACACATCCCGAATCTGCCCATTGCCATCCCTAGCAACTTAAATTCAATTCAATTCATATGACATTTAAATAAACTCATAGTGAGTTCTAAATTCAGTGTAATAGGATTAATATAATATCAAAAGAGTTGTAGTTAGAATTTCACGATAACTCTTAGAGTGCTATACAGAAATGTTCCAACAGTCAATTTCTAATTCTATCAATACTCTAATAAGTAGAAAATAAGATCTATTTTTCTATATCTATACTATACACAGTCCAATTAGAGTTCTTGAGTTGATATTTAGTATTGTTCGAGTAACGTCCAAAGACACTGAGAGTATCCGAACATGAGCACAATCATGAATATCATAGAACTATCACAAGAGATTGGTTCAAAGATCATAGATTTAATCGGGAAGCAAGCTATATAATTCAAATACTCAAAACATTTTGGAACATGATATAAACCACAACCGTTATAAAAATCAACACTTCATTAATAATTTAAAGTAATATTACAAATATTTTTGAATTTTCTTTATTTCTTTTTGTAAAAATGCATCTATATGTGCATCATTTTTATCAACAACCATATTTTTTTTACCAAGCCTTGAGGAGGAGGAAGAATTTGATTCCCAAAATTGAACCCATGTGTCTTTACACTCCATAAGAAAATATTGCCATTAATTTTCATTTTATCAATTTGACAAGTTGGTGGTGTTAAGCCATTCGTCTGTACGATATCTTTGTGAATATATGTTTTCATGTACTTAATAAATGCATTTAGAATGCTATTAAAAGAAAAGAAAGGGCCCTCTCTCCACACATCATAGTTTGTTCAAAATTCCATCACTATAAAGTGTGGGTAAGAGAGAGAAACATGTTATCTTATAATTTCTTTTACAATTAACGGCTCCCGAAATTTATATAGAAAACAAATATGTGTTTTCTTTGTTATAATTGAATTTCTGAATTCATAAAGTTCAAACTTTCTTAGATTATTGATCATGTATTAAAATTTGCACATGTTAATTAAGAAATTTTCTAAAGTTCAAACTGTTTTTGCATCCATGAGTGGATTATATACTAAGCCTACATTATATGAAACTTTTTAAGTATTTTAAAAGTCATTTCATAGCAGTGTAGTGAATTTCACCTACGTTTGAATAAATCTGCTCAAGACACTGATGGCATAATCCAAATCAAGTCTTGTGGAAACCATTCCATACATTATAGAGCCCACTGCACTTGCGTAAGGTACAATACTAATCCTTTTAGAATTATCCAAAAAGAAGCTCCATTCTGGTACCAGGAGGTGAATCAGAGAGAAGAGGCAGCCCTCGCCCCAAGGGCCTTGAATTGTACATATTCCTTTATGGGATCTAGGCATTAGAGAGCTCTAACCAAAGGCCCTCAAAGGGCTCTATTTAGCTCTCTAACAGAAGGTAGCTCCTTAAAGCTATAGGGGTATTAATAAACTCTTTAAAAGGCTTAACAGGCATAAAAGAAGTTCTTAACTCTCTAGCCTAGAACTACTTAATGTAAGGAGTTAACTCATAGCTCTAACTCAAACTCGGTATCACTGGTTGCACTTAAATCTATAGTAAGCTTCAAGTGATTTCCTAAAAGAAGCATTACATATTTTGGTAATTTTTTTAGATTTTATTATTTTATGATAATTTTAATTTATTTATTCAATATTGAACTTATGATAATCTATTAATTAATATCTTAGTTCATAATTTTTATTATAGTATTTTGAAATTTCTTTATAGAATATGACTCTATTTTAATTGTATAAATAAGATCACCCAGGTCTTTCAAAAAACGAGATTTAATAATATTAAATATTAAGTATTCTTAATTATGTGTCTACATTCTCATTATTTTTTATGAATCAACAAGTAGGTTTTTGACATTTTTTATGAATCAACGATGAAGGAATTAAAGTGGTTCAGATAAGTCGTGCCTCAAAAGTGCAATTTTGGTTTTCACGCTTTTGCCTGATGGAAGACAAATGATGACTTGACATGTGGACTCCACTAATTTCTGAAGTATAAAGGCATGAACACTAACAACGCTCACTCTCTCTTCATTCTTCTAATGAAAGACTCTTCGTCTCTTAGGGTTTCTCTTCATCTTCTTTTTCTAATTTCTTGACTTCTAGGTTTTCTCCTTGAGTTACATCTTCGAAAAACTTGTTCTTTGAACAAGAATACAAAATCTAATTAATAGATTCTTGTATTTTTAGAAATGGAAAAAGATTTTGTCCATTAATAGAATATTGTAAATAAGTATAATTAGGATTTCTATGGCAATAGGATATTGTGTGATATTGCATAATTATAGGAAGATTGTTTTCTTGTAAACTACTTCATTGTACGTGTATATATACCCCTTCTTTGGGATGAATAAAATCATTGAATTGAAACCCTGAAATCATTGTATTGCTTTTCTTCTTGGTATCAGAGCCATAAAAAAATATGAATTCTTTAACGACTTTCAATGGCTGACGAGACAATGAACATGGCGAAAGATCTTGAATCATCCATCACCATTACGCCACCTTCACAAATCGTCCATCACTATTACACCACCCAAGATAGCTCAACGTTCTTGACAAGCATTGTCCTAAATGAATCCAATTATGCCTTATGGGCTCCTCTCATGTGCATGTGGACTGGAGCACGAAGAAAGGTTGGATATTTGACTAGAGCAAAGGAGAAACCCGATATGCATTCTGCAGAATATGAAGCTTGGGCCACAGACAATGAAAAGGTGAAAAGTTGGCTGATCGACTCCATGGAACCTTCGCTTATGAATAGGCAGCAAAGGATATTTGGGAAGCTGTTGAACTTTTTATGATGACTCCGATGAAACATGGATTTTTGAATTGAACAAGAAGTGTTTCGAAGCAAAACAAAGTGGACGACCGATTCCTACCTATTACAATGAATTGGTGGCCATGTTCCAAGAAATTGATCAGAGGATGGCGTCATAGAATGATAACGTTGCAGCCGTAGTTCAAGAAACTTTGGCAATGTCACGGATGCGTGTTCACATGTTCTTGAGTGGACTCGACTCCGAGTATGACCAGGTGCGTGGAGAAATACTACGAAAAGAACCTAAACTATCCTTAGAATAAAGCTATGCTTACATTCGTAAAGTCCAATCAGAGAGACAGGCTATAGAATGCTCAGTATCAACCGAATCCTCAGTTATGGATGTCCTACGACATCAGGATTTTTCTCCAGGCTTCGCAGGAGATGTATCTTGTCGGTTCTCAGGCAAATCCAATCCATATACAAACCAAAAGTGTAGCCACCGTGGAGAGTTGGGTCACATACAATGAACCGGTGCTATGAATTGATTGGTTATCCACGAGTGGTGGGATTTCACCAAGAAACCACGAAAAAGTTGGGCAAGACTGCATTGCTACTAAAGAGAAAGAGTGTCGACCTCCGCTAATGGCGGTAGTCGTATGAAGAATGGAATTACTCTGAATAATACATGGATAATTGATACGTGTGCAAGTGACCATATGACCAATGATATGTTCGAGTTATAAAAATTTTACCAAAACAATGCACAAATCGTGACGGTAAAACATACGCAAATCACCAATTTATTGAAATCTATAGATTTTGATTAATTAAATACCGTTGGAAAGCTCTATTAGTTTACTTTCATTGAAAAAAAAATATGATTTTCAATTCCATGACCATTGTTTACAGTTGTAAGGATTTTACCAAAACAACGAACAAATCATATGGTAAAAACTTCGTAAATCAATGATTTTTTGAAATTTCTATATTTTGAGGAATCAAATACAGTTGAAAAGCTATATCAGTTTACTTATAGAGAAAAAATTGATTTTTAATTCCATGACCCTTGTTTAGAGTTATATGTATTTTACCAAAACAACGCACAAATCATATGGTAAAAACTTCGCAAATTACCGATTTTATGAAATTTCTAGATTTTAAAGAATCAAATACTATTGGAAAGCTCTATCGGCTTAACTTTATTGAGAAAAAATCAATGACCATCGTTTGGAGTTATAAGAATTTTACCAAATCGCACGGTAAACCTTCCCAAATCATTGAATTTTTCAAATTTCTAGATTTTTATGAATTATTTACAATTGGAAAGCTTTATCATTTTATTTTCATGGAGAAAAAATGATTTTTCAATCTATGACCCTTGTTTAGAGTTATAAGGATTTTATGAAAACAACATAGAAATCGTACAAATCGATAAGTTTATTTTCATGGAGAATAAACAATTTTCCATTCCATGACCCGAGTTTAGAATTATAAAGATTTTAGGAAAACAATCCACAAATCGTATGGTAAAATCTTCGCAAATCACTGGTTTTTTTAAATTTCCAGATTTTGATGAATCAAACACCATTAGAAAGCACTATCAGTTTACATTCATGGAGAAAAAATAATTTTCCAATCCAAGATTCTTGTTTAGTGTTATAAGGATTTTACCAAACAACGCAGAAATTGTATGGTAAACCTTGAAAAATGATTGATTTTGTGAAATTTCTAGATTTTTAAGAATCAAATACCGTTGGAATGCACTGTCAGTTTACTTTCATTGAAAAAAATTATTTTTCAATCAATGGCCATTGTTTAGAGTTACAAGGATGTTACCAAATCAACGCACAAATCATATGGTAAACCTTCGCAAATCAATGAATTTTACAAATTTCTAGATATTTATGAATCAAATACCGTTGGAAAGCTCTATCAGTTTATTTTCATGGAGAAAAATTGATTTTCTAATCCAATATTCTTGTTTAGAGTTACAAGAATTTTACGAAAACAACGTACAAATCGTTTGGTAAATTTTTTCGCAAAGTGCTGATTTTATAAAATTTGTAGATTTTGAAAAATTAAATACCGTTGGAAAGTTCTATCGACTAAGCGCCATATAGAAAAATCAATTTTCCAAACCATGACTTACGTTCAAAGTTATAAAGGTTTTAACAAAACAACGAACAAATCGTATGGTAAAACCTTCACAAATCACCGATTTTTGAAATTTCTAAATTTTGAAGAATTAAATACTATTGAAATCTCTATTAGTTTACTTTCATGAAAAATAAATGATTTTCCATTCCATGATCCGTGTTTAGAATTATAAAGATTTTTGCAAAACAACGAACAAATCGTATGGTAAAACCATCGCAAATCACATATTTTTGAAATTTCTAGATTTTGATGAATTAAATACCATTGGAAAGCCCCATCAATTTACTTTCATGGAGAATAAATGATTTTCCATTCCATGACCTGTGTTTAGAATTATAAAGATTTTAATAAAAAAACGCACAAATCGTATGGTAAAACATTTGCAAATTGCAGATTTTTTGAAAGTTCTAGATTTTGATGTGTCGAACACTATTGGAAAGCACTATGTGTTTATATTCATGGAGAAAAATATGATTTTCAATTCCATGACCATTGTTTAGAGGTATAAGGATTTTATGAAAACAACGTACAAATCGTATAGCAAAACCTTCACAAATCATTGATTTTTTTTGAAATTTTTAGATTTTCATTAATCAAATACCGCTAGAAAACTCTATCAATTTACATTCATGGAGGAAAAATGATTTTCCAATCCACGAACCCTGTTTGAGTTATGAGGATTTTACCAAAATAACGCACAAAATAGTATGGTAAAACCTTCGCAAATCACTAAGTTTTTGAAATTTCTAGCATTTGATAAATGAAATACCGTTGGAACGCTCTATCGGTTTACTTTCATTGAGAAGAAATGATTTATCAATCCACGACCTTTGTTTAGTGTTATAAGAATTTTACGAAAACAACATACAAATTGTATGGTAAAACATTTGCAAATCACTAATTTTTTAAAATTTATAGATTTTGAAAATCAAATACCGTTAGAAAGATCTATTAGTTTGCTTTCATTCAGAAAAAATAATTTTTCAATCCATGACCATTGCTTAGAGTTATAAAGATTTTAGCAAAACAACAAATAAATCGTATGGTAAAACATCGCAAATTACTGATTTTTTAAAATTTCTAGAAATTGATAAATTAAATACTGTTGGAAAGCTCTATCGGTTTACTTTCATAGAAAATAAACGATTTTCCATTTCATGAACAAGGTTTAGAATTATAAATATTTTTGCAAAACAACGAAGAAATCGTATGGTAAACCTTCGTAAATCACAAATTTTTTGAAATTTTTATATTTTGATTAACTAAATACCATTGGAAAGCTCCATCAGTTTACTTTCATGGAGAATAAAAGATTTTCCATTCCATGACATGTGTTTAGAATTATAAAGATTTTAGCAAAACAATGCACAAATCATATGGTAAAACATTCGCAAATCATCGATTTTATAAAATTTTAGATTTTGAAAATCAAATATCGTTGGAAAGTTCTATCACTAAGCGCCATACAGTAAAAATCGATTGTCCAAACCATGACCGTGTTTAGAGTTATAAAGGTTTAAGCAAAACAATGAACAAATCGTGCTGTAAAACAATCGTAAAAATAACCGATTTTTGAAATTTCTAGATTTTGATGAATTAAATCTTTGTTGAAAGCTCTATCAGTTTACTTTCATGGAAAATAAACAATTTTCCATTCCATGATCCGTGTATACATCGAAAAAATTGTATGATAATACCTTCGTTAATCACGGATTTTTGAAATTTTCGATTTTGATGAATTAAATCGTTGGAAAGCTCCATCAATTTGTTTTCAAGGAGAATAAACAATTTTCCATTCCTCAACCCGTGTTTAGAATTATAAAGATTTTAGCAAAACAACGCACTGATCGTTTAGTAAAATCTGCGTAAATAACTGATTTTTTAAAAGTTTTAGATTTTGATGAATCAAACACTATTGGAAAGCTCTATCTGTTTACATTCATGGAGAAAAAAATGTTTTTCAATTCCTTGACCCTTGTTTATAGTTATAAGGATTTTACCAAAACAAATCACAAATCGTATGGTAAAACTTTTACAAATCATTTGTTTTTTTTGAAATTTCTAGAATTTGATTAATAAAATACCATTGGAAAGATCTATCAATTTACTTTCATGGAGAAAAAAATGATTTTCCAATCCACGACCCCCGTTACGAGTTATAAGAATTTTACCAAAATAACGCACAAATAGTATGGTAAAACCTTCACAAATCACTGATTTTTTGAAATTTCTAGAATTTGATGAATCAAATACCATTGGAATGCTCCATCAGTTTACTTTCGTTGAGAAGAAATGATTTTTCAATCCCCGACCCTTGTTTAGTGTTATAAGAATTTTACCAAAACAACGCATATGGTAAAACCTTTGAAAATGATTGATTTTTAAAATTTATAGATTTTAAGAATCAAATACCGTCGGAAAGCTGTATGAGTTTACTTTTATTGAGAAAAAATGATCTTTTAATCAATGACCATTGTTAAGAGTTATAAGGGCTTTACCAAATCTTATGGTAAACCTTCGCAAATCAATGAATTTTTCAAATTTCTAGATATTTATGAATCAAATACCATTGGAAAGCTCTATCGGTATATTTTCATGGAGAAAAGCGATTCTTCAATCCATGACCCTTGTTTAGAGTTACACGGATTTTACAAAAACAACATTAAAATCAATCGTAAGGTAATGCATTCGTAAATCACTGATTTTTTTAAATTTGTAGATTTTTATAAATCAAATATCGTTGGAAAGTTCTATCATTTAATTGCCATAGAGAAAAATTGATTTTCCAAACCATGACCCATGTTTAGAGTTATAAAGATTTTAGCAAAACAACGAACAAATCGTATGGTAAAAGCTTCGCAAATCACTGATTTTTTTTTTGAAATTTCTAGATTTTGATGAATTAAATACTGTTGGAAAGCACTATCCATTTACATTCATGGACAAAAATTATTTTAAAAATAATAATTTTTTTTTTGAAATTTCTAGATTTTTAAGAATCAAATAGCATTGGAATGCACTATCGGTTTAATTTCATTTACAAAAAAATGATTTTTCAATCAGTGGCCATTGTTTGGAGTTACAAGGATGTTACCAAATCAATGCACAAATTATATGGTAAACCTTCGCAAATCAATGAATTTTTCAAATTTCTAGATATTTTTGAATCAAGTATAGTTGGAAAGCTCTATCTATTTATTTTCTTGGAGAAAAATTGATTTTCTAATCCAATACCCTTGTTTAGAGTTATAAGAATTTTACGAAAACAATGTACAAATCGTTTGGTAAAATTTTCGCATAAATAACTCGATTTAAAAAAAAATTGATTACGAAAAATCATATATCGTTGGAAAGTTCTATCAGTGTTCTATCAGCTAACTGCCACATAGAAAAATCGATTTGCCAAACCATGACTTATGTTTAGTGTTATAAAGGGTTCAGCAAAACAACGAACAAATCGTATGGTAAAACTTTGGCAAATCATTGATTTTTTGAAATTTCTAAATGTTGAAGAATTAAATACTATTGGAAATCTCTATTAGTTTACTTTCATAAAAAATAAATGATTTTCCATTCCATGATCCATGTTTAGAATTATAAAGATTTTTGCAAAACAACGAACAAATCGTATGGTAAAACTATTGCAAATCATAGATCTTTTGAAATTTCTAGATTTTGATGAATTAATTACCACTGGAAAGCTCCATCAGTTTACTTTCTTGGAGAATAAACGATTTTCCATTCCATGACCCGTGTTTAGAATTATAAAGATTTTAGTAAAAAACGCACAAATCGTATGGTAAAACATTTGCAAATTGCAGATTTTTTGAAAGTTCTAGATTTTGATGTGTCGAACACTATTGGAAAGCACTATCTATTTATATTCATGGAGAAAAAAATGATTTTCAATTCTGTGACCCTTGTTTAGAGTTATCAGGATTTTAATAGAACAACGTACAAATCGTATAGTAAAACCTATACAAATCATTGATTTTTTGAAATTTTTAGATTTTCATTAATCAAATACTGTTAGAAAACTCTATCAATTTCCATTCATGGAGAAAAAAATGGTTTTCCAATCCACGACCCCCGTTTCGAGTTATGAGGATTTAACCAAAATAACGCACAAATAGTATGGTAAAACCTTCGCAAATCACTGATTTTTTGAAATTTCTAGCATTTGATAAATGAAATACCGTTGGAACGCTCCATCAGTTTACTTTCAATGAGAAGAAATGATTTCTCAATCCACGACCTTTATTTAGTGTTATAATAATTTTACGAAAACAACGTACAAATTGTATGATAAAACATTTGCAAATCACTAATTTTTTAAAATTTATAGATTTTGAAATATCAAATACCGTTAAAAGATCTATTAGTTTGCTTTCATTCAGAAAAAATAATTTTTCAATCCATGACCATTGTTTAGAGTTATAAAGATTTTAGCAAAACAACGAATAAATCGTATGGTAAAACTTCGTAAATCACTAATTTTTGAAATTTCTAGATATTGATAAATTAAATACTGTTGGAAAGCTCTATCGGTTTACTTTCATAAAAAATAAACGATTTTCCATTTCATGATCAGTGTTTAGAATTATAAATATTTTTGCAAAACTACGAACAAATCGTATGGTTCGTAAATCACAAATTTTTTAAAATTTTTATATTTTGATATATTAAATACCGTTGGAAAGCTCCATCAGTTTACTTTCACAGAGTTATAAGGATTTTACCATAACAACATACAAATTGTATAGTAAAACCTTTACAAGTCATTGATTTTTTTAAATTTTTAGATTTTCATTAATCAAATACTGTTGGAAAACTCTATCAATTTACATTCATAGAGAAAAAATGATTTTCCAATCCACGACCCCGTTTCAAGTTATGAGGATTTTACCAAAATAACGCACAAATAGTATGGTAAAACATTTGCAAATCACTAATTTTTAAAATTTATAGATTTTGAAGAATCAAATACGGTTAGAAAGATCTATCGTTTGCTTTCATTCATAAAAAATAATTTTTCAATCCATGACCATTGTTTATAGTTATAAAGATTTTAGTGAAACAACGAATAAATTGTATGGTAAATTTCGCAAATCACTGATTTTTTGAAATTTCTAGATATTGACAAATTAAATATTTTTGGAAAGATCTATCGGTTTAATTTCATCGAAAAAAACGATTTTCCATTTCATGATCAGTGTTTAGAATTATAAATATTTTTGCAAAACAACGAACAAATCGTATGGTAAAACATTTACAAATTGCAAAATTTTTGAAAGTTCTAGATTTTGACGTGTCGAACACTATTGGAAAGCACTATCTGTTTATATTCATGGAGAAAAAAATGATTTTCAATTCCGTGACCCTTGTTTAGAGTTATAAGGATTTTACAAGAACAACGTACAAATCGTATAGTAAAACCTTCACAAATCATTGATTTTTTGAAATCATTAGATTTTCATTAATCAAATACCGTTAGAAAACTCTATCAATTTACATTCATGGAGAAAAAAATGATTTTCCAATCTACGACCCCGCTTCGAAAGTTATGAGGATTTTACCAAAATAACGCACAAATAGTATGGTAAAACCTTCAGAAATCATCGATTTTTGAAATTTCTAGCATTTGATAAATGAAATACCGTTGGGAACGCTCCATCGGTTTACTTTCAATGAGAAGAAATGATTTCTCAATCCACGACCTTTGTTTAGTGTTATAATAATTTTACGAAAACAACGTACAAATTGTATGATAAAACATTTGCAAATCACTAATTTTTAAAATTTATCGATTTTGAAATATCAAATACCGTTAAAAGATACATTAGTTTGCTTTCATTCGGAAAAATAATTTTTCAATCCATGACCATTGTTTAGAGTTATAAAGATTTTAGCAAAACAAC
The DNA here is from genome assembly GCA_023638005.1 of Forsythia suspensa. Lineage (NCBI taxonomy): Eukaryota > Viridiplantae > Streptophyta > Magnoliopsida > Lamiales > Oleaceae > Forsythia > Forsythia suspensa. The sequence goes on from CM042676.1 coordinate 46,809,562, forward strand.
GAATAAATCGTATGGTAAAACTTAAGTAAATCAGCGATTTTTGAAATTTCTAGATATTGATAAATTAAATCTTGTTGGAAAGCTCTATCGGTTTACTTTCATAAAAATAAACGATTTTCCATTTCATGATCGGTGTTTAGAATTATAAATATTTTTGCAAAACTACGAACAAATCGTATGGTTCGTAAATCATGAATTTTTTAAATTTTTTATATTTTGATATATTAAATACCGTTGGAAAGCTCTATCAGTTTACTTTCACAGTGTTATAAGGATTTTACCATAGCAACATACAAATTGTATAGTAAAACCTTTACAAGTCATTGATTTTTTTAAATTTTTAGATTTTCATTAATCAAATACTGTTGGAAAACTCTATCAATTTACATTCATAGAGAAAAAAATGATTTTCCAATCCACGACCCCCGTTTCGAGTTATGAGGATTTTACCAAAATAATGCACAAATAGTATGGTAAAACATTTGCAAATCACTAATTTTTTAAAATTTATATATTTTGAAAAATCAAATACGGTTAGAAAGATCTATCAGTTTGCTTTCATTCATAAAAAATAATTTTTCAATCCATGACCATTGTTTATAGTTATAAAGATTTTAGTGAAACAACGAATAAATCGTATGGTAAATTTCACAAATCGATTTTTTGAAATTTCTAGATATTGACAAATTAAATATTTTTGGAAAGATCTATCGTTTAATTTCATCGAAAAAACGATTTTCCATTTCATGATCAAGTGTTTAGAATTATAAATATTTTTGCAAAACAACGAACAAATCGTATGGTAAAACATTTACAAATTGCAAATTTTTGAAAGTTCTAGATTTTGACGTGTCGAACACTATTGGAAAGCACTATCTGTTTATATTCATGGAGAAAAAATGATTTTCAAATCTGTGACCCTTGTTTAGAGTTATAAGGATTTTACAAGAACAACGTACAAATCGTATAGTAAAACCTTCACAAATCATTGATTTTTGAAATCATTAGATTTTCATTAATCAAATACCGTTAGAAAACTCTATCAATTTACATTCATGGAGAAAAAATGATTTTCCAATCGACCCCCGTTCGAGTTATGAGGATTTTACCAAAATAACGCACAAATAGTATGGTAAAACCTTCCGCAAATCACCGATTTTTGAAATTTCTAGCATTTGATAAATGAAATACCGTTGGAACGCTCCATCGTTTACTTTCATTGACAAGAAATGATATCTCAATCCACGACCTCTGTTTAGTGTTATAAAAATTTTATAAAAACAACGTACAAATTGTATGGTAAAACATTTGCAAATCACTAATTTTTAAAATTTATAGATTTTGAAAAATCAAATACCGTTAGAAAGATCTATGAGTTTGCTTTCATTCAAAAAAATAATTTTTCAATCCACGACTATTGTTTAGAGTTATAAAGATTTTAGCAAAACAACAAATAAATCGTATGGTAAAACATCGTAAATCACTGATTTTTTGAAATTTCTAGATATTGATAAATTAAATACAGTTGGAAAGCTCTATCGGTTTACTTTCATAGAAAATAAACGATTTTCCATTTCATGATCAGTGTTTAGAATTATAAATAATTTTGCAAAACAACGAAAAAAGCGTATGGTAAAACCTTCGTAAATTACGAGTTTTTTGAAATTTTTATATTTTGATGTATTAAATACCGTTGGAAAGCTCCATCAGTTTACTTTCATGGAGAATAAACGATTTTCCATTCCATGACCCGTGTTTAGAATTATAAAGATTTTAGCAAAACAACGCACAAATCGTGCGGTAAAACATTCAAAAATCATTGATTTTATAAAAATTTTAGATTTTGAAAAATCAAATATCGTTGGAAAGTTTTATCAGCTAACTGCCATATAGAAAAATCGATTGTCCAAACCATGACCTATGTTTAGAGTTATAAAGATTTTAGCAAAACAATGAACAAATCGTATGGTAAAACTTTCGCAAATCATTGATTTTTTGAAATTTCTAGATTTTGATGACTTAAATACTGTTGGAAAGCTCTATCAGAAAATAAACAATTTTCCATTCCATGACCCGTGTTTAGAATTATAAAGATTTTTGCAAAACAACGAACAAATCGTATGATAAAACCTTCGTGAATCATAGATTTTTTTTGAAATTTTCATATATTTGTTGAATTGAATACGTTGGAAAGCTCCATCATTTTTTCATGGCGAATAAACGATTTTTCATTCCTCGACCCGTGTTTAGAATTACAAAGATTTAAGCAAAACAACGCACTAACCGTTTAGTAAAATCTTCGTAAATCACTGATTTTTTAAAAGTTATATATTTTGATGAATCAAACACTATTGGAAAGCTCTATCTGTTTACATTCATGGCGAAAAAAATGTTTTTCAATTCCTTGACCCTTGTTTATAGTTATAAGGATTTACCAAAACAAATCACAAATCATATGGTAAAAACTTCACAAATCATTGATTTTTTGAAATTTCTAGAATTTGATTAATAAAATACCGTTGGAAAGCTCTATCAATTTACTTTCATGGAGAAAAAAATGATTTTCCAATCCACGACCCCCGTTTCGAAAGTTATAAGGATTTTACCAAAATAACGCACAAATAGTATGGCAAAACCTTCACAAATCACTGATTTTTTGAAATTTCTAGAATTTGATGAATCAAATACTGTTGGAATGCTCCATCAATTTACTTTCATTGAGAAGAAATTATTTTTCAATCCCCGACCCTTGTTTAGTGTTAAAAGAATTTTACCAAAACAACGCATATGGTAAAACCTTTGAAAATGATTGATTTTTTTAAAATTTATAGATTTTTACGAATCAAATACCATCAGAAAGCTCTACCAGTTTACTTTTATTGAGAAAAAAAATGATTTTTTAATCAATGACGATCGTATAAAGTTATAAGGATTTTACCAAATCAACGCACAAATCTTCTGGTAAACCTTCGCAAATCAATGAATTTTTCAAATTTCTGGATATTTATGAATCAAATACCGTTGGAAAGCTATATCAGTTTATTTTCATGGAGAAAAAAATGATTCTTTAATCCATGACCCTTGTTTAGAGTTACAAGGATTTTACGAAAACAACATTAAAATCAATCGTAAGGTAATGCATTCGCAAATCACTAATTTTTTGAAATTTGTAGATTTTTATAAATCAAATATCATTGGAAAGTTCTATCATTTAACTTCCATAGAAAAAATTGATTTTTCAAACCATGACCCATGTTTAGAGTTATAAAGATTTTAGCAAAACAACAAATAAATCGTATGGCAAAACTTCGCAAATCAACGATTTTTGAAATTTCTAGATATTGATAAATTAAATTGCATTGGAAAGCTCTATCGGTTTAATTTTATAGAAAATAAACGATTTTCCATTTCATGTTCGGTGTTTAGAATTATAAATAATTTTGCAAAACAACGAACAAATCGTATGGTAAACCTTTCGTAAATCACAAATTTTTTGAAATTTTTATATTTTGATTAATTGAATATAGTTGGAAAGCTCCATCATTTTACTTTCATGAAGAATAAAATATTTTCCATTCCATGACCCGTGTTTAGAATTATAAAGATTTTAACAAAACAACGCACAAATCGTATGGTAAAACATTCGCAGACCACTGATTTTATAAAAATTTTAGATTTTGAAAAATCAAATATCGTTGGAAAGTTCTATCAACTAACTGCCATATAGAAAAATCGATTGTCCAAACCATGACCTATGTCTAGAGTTATAAAGGTTTTAGCAAAACAATGAACAAATCGTCTGGTAAAACCTTCGCAAATCACTGATTTTTTGAAATTTCTAGATTTTGATGAATTAAATACTGTTGGAAAGCTCTATCAGTTTACTTTCACGAAGAATAAACGATTTTCCATTCCTCGACACGTGTTTAGAATTATAAAGATTTTAGCAAAACAACGCACTAATTGTTTAGTAAAATCTTCGTAAATCACTTATTTTTTAAAAGTTTTAGATTTTGATGAATCAAACACTATTGGAAAGCTCTATCTGTTTACATTCATGGAGAAAAAAAATGTTTTTCAATTCCTTGACCTTTGTTTATAGTTATAAGGATTTTACCAAAACAAATCACAAATCGTATGGTAAAACTTTCACAAATCATTTGTTTTTTTAAATTTCTAGAATTTGATTATTAAAATACCATTGGAAAGCTCTATCAATTTACTTTCATGGAGAAAAAAATGATTTTCCAATCCACGACCCCCGTTTCGAGTTATAAGGATTTTACCAAAATAACGCACAAATAGTATGGTAAAACCTTCACAAATCATTGATTTTTTGAAATTTCTAGAATTTGATGAATCAAATACTGTTTGAATGCTCCACCAGTTTACTTTCATTGAGAAGAAATGATTTTTCAATCCCCGACCCTTGTTTAGTGTTAAAAGAATTTTACCAAAACAACGCATATGGTAAAACCTTTGAAAATGATTGATTTTTTAAAATTTATTGATTTTTAATAATCAAATACCATCAGAAAGCTCTACCAGTTTACTTTTATTGAGAAAAAATGATTTTTTAATCAATGATGATTGTTTAGCGTTATAAGGATTTTACCAAATCAACGCACAAATCTTATGGTAAACCTTCACAAATCAATGAATTTTTCAAGTTTCTAGATATTTATTAATCAAATACCGTTGGAAAGCTCTATTAGTATATTTTCATGGAGAAAAAATGATTCTTCAATCCATGACCCTTGTTTACAGTTACAAGGATTTTACGAAAACAATATTAAAATCAATCGTAAGGTAATGCATTCAGTAAATCACTAATTTTTTGAAATTTGTAGATTTTTATAAATCAAATATCGTTGGAAAGTTCTATCATTTAATTGCCATAGAGAAAAATTGATTTTCCAAACCATGACCCATGTTTAGAGTTATAAAGATTTTAGCAAAACAACGAACAAATCGTCTGGTAAAACCTTCGCAAATCATCGATTTTTTGAAATTTTCATATTTTGATGAATTAAATACGTTGGAAAGCTCCATCAATTTTTTTTTCATGGAGAATAAACGATTTTCCATTCCTCGACCCGTGTTTAGAATTATAAAGATTTTAGCAAAAGCAACAAGACTAATGTTTAGTAAAATCTTCGTAAATCAACGATTTTTTATAAGATTTAGATTTTGATGAATCAAACACTATTAGAAAGCTCTATCTACTTACATTCATGGAGAAAAAAATGTTTTTCAATTCCTTGACCCTTGTTTATAGTTATAAGGATTTTACCAAAACAAATCACAAATCGTATGGTAAAACTTTCACAAATCATTGGTTTTTTGAAATTACTAGAATTTGATTAATAAAATATCGTTGGAAAGCTCTATCAATTTACTGTCATGAAGAAAAAATGATTTTCCAATCCACGACTCCCATTTGAGTTATAAGGATTTTACCAAAATAACGCACAAATAGTATGGTAAAACTTTTAGAAATCACCGATTTTTGAAATTTCTAGAATTTGATAAGTCAAATACCGTTGGAATGCCCCATCATTTTACTTTCATTGAGAAGAAATGATTTTTCAATCTCCGACCCTTGTTTAGTGTTATATGAATTTTACCAAAACAACGCATATGGTAAAACCTTTGAAAATGATTGATTTTTAAAATTTATAGATTTTTAAGAATCAAATACCGTCGAAAAGCTGTACCAGTTTACTTTTATTGAGAAAAAAAATGAATTTTTAATTGACCATTGTTTAGAGTTATAATGACTTTACCAAATCTTACGGTAAACCTTCGCAAATCAATGAATTTTTCAAATTTCTAGATATTTATGAATCAAATACCGTTGGAAAGCTATATCAGTATATTTTCATGGAGAAAAAATGATTCTTCAATCCATGACCCTTGTTTAGAGTTACAAGGATTTTACGAAAACAACATTAAAATCAATAGTAAGGTAATGCATTCGCAAATCTCTGATTTTTTGAAATTTGTAGATTTTTATAAATCAAATATCGTTGGAAAGTTCTATCATTTAATTGCCATAGAGAAAAATTGATTTTCCAAACCATGACCCATGTTTAGAGTTATAAAGATTTTAGCAAAACAATGAACAAATCGTACGGTAAAACCTTCGCAAATCACTGATTTTTTTTTAGATTTCTAGATTTTGATGAATTAAATCATTGTCGGAAAGTACTATCCATTTACATTCATGGAGAAAAATTATTTCAAAAAAAAATAATTTTTTTGAAATTTCTAGATTTTAAGAATCAAATACCGTTGGAATGCACTATCGTTTACTTTCATTGACAAAAATTATTTTTCAATCAATGGCCATTGTTTAGAGTTACAAGGATGTTACCAAATCAACGCACAAATCGGATGGTAAACCTTCGCAAATCAATGAATTTTTCAAATTTCTAGATATTTATGAATCAAATACGCTTGAAAGCTCTATCGGTTTATTTTCATGGAGAAAAATTGATTTTCTAATCCAATACCCTTGTTTAGAGTTATAAGAATTTTACGAAAACAATGTACAAATCGACTGGTAAAACTTTCGCAAATAACTGATTTGATAAAAATTTTAGATTTTGAAAAATCATATATCGTTGGAAAGTTCTATCAGCGTTCTATAAGCTATCTGCCATATAGAAAAATCGATTTTACAAACCATGACTTACGTTTAGAGTTATAAAGGTTTTAGTAAAACAACGAACAAATCGTATGGTAAAACCTTCGCAAATCATTGATTTTTTGAAATTTCTAAATTTTGAAGAATTAAATAATATTGGAAATCTCTATTAGTTTACTTTCTGAAAAATAAATGATTTTCCATTCCATGATCATAAAGATTTTTGCAAAACAATGAACAAATTGTATGGTAAAACCATTGATAAGTGTGATTTTACACTTATCTAAACTATCAAAAGTGGACAATTGTAAGTGCTCTTAAATAATTTTTTACTTAATTGTGAGTTAATTTAACTATTTCAGGTCAAAACCCAAGTTCTAAAGGAATTGTAGAAAAACAAAGCAAAAGAGGCGAAAAGGACTGAAAGTGTACGAAAACTTGGAGATGGGGATTAACTTGCAAACCTCCAAAAGTTGAAGGACCTGGGTTGTAAATAAAAGAGGACTGAATTGAAATATAAGAAAGAATCAGAGGATTAAAATGACTATAATCAAAAGTTGAAGGACCACAAGCACGAATGGACATAAATTGATCCGGGCGAATGCCCTAGATCAAAGCCGGGCGCGGCGCCTGATGAAGAAGTAAGTAACGATCGAGTTTACACATTCTGGCGTTCGTCCATAACATGCTCGGGCGTTCGCCTGAGCCATTTTTTGGCATGCGAATTTTACGTTATTTTATTTCCTTATTTGAGTTCAAAAGCAATTAGGAAACTTGTAGTCCACGATTTTTGAGGATTTGGAGGGATCTTCTAGGTCATCTTGGGAGACCTATAAATAGGACTTAGACTCTCATAATTGAGGTTGTTGAAAATCTTGTGAAAAATCATATTGAGAGTGAGAGATACCAAGAGACGAAGAACAAAGGCGGAATTGAAGATTGAAGCTTGAAGACAAAGATTTCTTGGTGCAAGATATTGGCGCTTTCTTCTTCTATTATTTTCAAGATCCGGTTATGTCTACAATTCTCTTCATCTTTTCTTTCTCCCGAGTCAAGAATAGCTAGATTTAATGTTTGGATGAACGATGTAGCCTAAGTTTAATTCTCTAATTTCGAATCTCAAGTTTTGATTTATAAATTGATTAAGTATTTGATTTTACTTCTTTTCTTAATGCTTTGAATGATTGGCCATTATTTCATTGATTTTATGGATTGTAATAAACCGAGAAGTAAATTATTGATCTAGATCACGTAGTAAAATCCGACAATTGGATGAAAGGTAGAGATACGATTTTATTATTGTCATGATCCGAATTGAATTCCTAGGAGATTTAATGCATCTAATTGAGGACCATTTCGACCGCCTAAGTTGACTTAATTAGATAGGACTAATTTGAACTCGAGAGAGGTAAATTAGGTTAAATTTGTGAATTCAATCGAATACAACTTTAGGAATAAATCTTGAGAGAAGAAATTAGAGATGATAACTAGGTGAATTCGTTCGTCCAAACGCTTTAACCATCATATTTTATTAATTCTTGATTTTTTCTTTATTATTATTTTTGAAAAATCCAAAGTTTTAGCTTAAATCTTTCAACTCAATTCATTTCAAATTATTTACAATAAACTGGCACTTTGATTAATTTAACTAGTATTTAAATAAGATAGTATTCGTGGGAACGATAATCCGGACTCAAAAAGTCCACTTTATTACTTGTTAACGATATTGTACACTTGCAATCACGTTATTTTTACAACAAGTTTTTCCGTAAATCACATATTTTTTGAAATTTCTAGATTTTGATGAATTTAATACCATTGGAAAGCTCCATCAGTTTACTTTCTTGGAGAATAAACAATTTTCCATTCCATGACCCGTGTTTAGAATTATAAGATTTTAGTAAAAACGCACAAATCGTATGGTAAATCTTTTGTAAATTGCGAGAATTTTTGAAAGTTCTAGATTTTGATGTGTCGAACACTATTGGAAAGTACTATCTGCTTATATTCATGGAGAAAAAATGGTTTTCAATTCCATGAGCCTTATTTAGAGTTATAAGGATTTTACGAGAACAACGTACAAATCCTATAGTAAACCCTTCACAAATCATTGATTTTTGAAATCTTTAGATTTTCATTAATCAAAAAATACCGTTGGAAAACTCTATCAACTTACATTCATGGAAAAAAAATTGATTTTCCAATCCACGACCCCCGTTTAGAGTTATGAGGATTTTACCAAAATAACGCACAAATAGTATGGTAAAACCTTCGCAAATCACTGATTTTTTGTAATTTCTAGCATTTGATAAATGAAATACCGTTGGAACGCTCCATCAGTTTACTTTCATTGAGAAGCAATGGTTTATCAATCCATGACATTTGTTTAGTGTTATAAGAATTATACGAAAACAACATAAAAATTGTATGGTAAAACATTTGCAAATCACTAATTTTTTAAAATTTATAGATTTTGAAAAATCGAATACCGTTAGAAAGATCTATCAGTTTGCTTTCGTTCAGAAAAAATAATTTTTCAATCCATGACCATTGTTTAGAGTTATAAAGATTTTAGCAAAACAACGAATAAATCGTATGGTAAAACTTCGCAAATCAACGGTTTTTTGAAATTTCTAGATATTGATAAATTAAATAATGTTTGAAAGCTCTATCGGTTTAATTTCATAAAAAAAAAAGATTTTCCATTTCATGATCGGTGTTTAGAATTATAAAGATTTTTGCAAAACAATGAACAAATTGTATGGTAAAAGCGTAAGTGAATCATAGATTTTTGAAATTTCGATTTTGATGAATTAAATACCGTTGGAAAGCTCCATCAATTTACTTTCTTGGAGAATAAACGATTTTCCATTCCATGACCCGTGTATAGAATTATAATGATTTTAGTAAAATCGCACAAATCGTCGCGGTAAAATATTTGCAAATTGCAGATTTTTTGAAAGTTCTAGATTTTGATGTGTCGAACACTATTCGAAAGCACTATCTGTTTATATTCATGGAGAAAAAAATGATTTTCAATTCCGTGAGCCTTTTTTAGAGTTATAAGGATTTTACGAGAACAATGTACAAATCGTATAGTAAACCCATCACAAATCATTGATTTTTTTGAAATCTTTAGATTTTCATTAATCAAAAAAATACCGTTGGAAAACTCTATCAATTTACATTCAAGAAGAAAAAAAAATGATTTTCCAATCCACGACCCCCTTTTAGAGTTATGAGGATTTTACCAAAATAACGCACAAATAGTATAAACATTCGCAAATCACTGATTTTTTGAAATTTCTAGCATTTGATAAATGAAATACCGTTGGTGGAGACAACAACAACTTCAATACCCAATTCTTTCAAAAATTGTACGTGATCTACTAACACTTCCGGTCTCAACTGTAGCATTAGAGGCTGCTTTTAGTACAGTGGTGGGGTTCTATCTCGATTTCGGTCAAGACTCAAAGCCGACATTTTGGAAAGCTTATCGTGTCTAAAAGGATTGGAATGACGCTAAATTTGAATCCAAGACAAAGTGGACAAACTATGTCCGAATAACTTGAAGATTTGATTATGGATTATTTGGAATTGTAGTAAGTATTATTTTGCATTAGTATTTGATATTTTTTTGTCTTAATTTAATAAAAAATTGTACACGTAACATCTTATTTGTGTACAATTTCAACTCCGTCCACTTTCAAAGTAGCCGGTCCCAAGTCCTGACAAGGATGAGGGTTTTCAACCTTGAATTTTTAACATAAAGTATTTCTCACATTTTCTTTATTTTTCATTTAAAAAAATAAAAAAAAATTACGGCCGAGCCGAGATCATGGGTAGCTCAGCTTGGCTCGTTCGACCCACGAGCTCGTGGGTTGAACCGAGCAGGTGGTTTGGTGACGAGCCGAGCCAGCTCGGCTTGGCCCATTGCCACCCTTAAGTAAAACCATATCAAATCACAAAATTTTCAAAATTTCTTGATTTTGATGAATCAAATACCGTTGGAAAGCTTTATTTGTTTTATTTCGTAGAGGAAAAATGATTTTCCAATTCATGACATGAGTTTAGAGTTATAAAGATTTTAGCAAAACAACACACAAATTGTATGATAAAATCTTCGCAAATCACATATTATTTGAAATTTTTGAATTTTGCTAAATCAATTACCGTTGGTAATCTCTACCGCTTTACTTTTATGGAGAAATAGTGATTTTTCAATCCATAACCATTGCTTAGAGTTATAAAGATGTTAGTAAAACAACAGACAAAGAGCATGGTAAAACCTTCAGTAAATCTCGATTTTTTAAATTTCTAGATTTGATGAATCAAATAAAGTTGGAAAGCACTATCAGTTTACTTTCATAGAGAAAAATGATTTTTCAATCCGTTGGTAAAAATGATCTTTCATAGAGTTATAGAGATTTTCTCAAAATAAAGCACAAATCATTTGGTAAAACATTCTCAAATCACAATTTTTTTTTTGAAATTTCTCGACTTTGATGAGTCAAATACCATTGGAAAGCTCCACTAGTTTACTTTCATGAATTTTTTTCCCAATCCAAGACCCTTGTTTGGAGTTATAAAGATTTTAGCAAAACAATGCACAAATAGTACAGTAAAACCATCACAAATCACTAATTTTTTGAAATTTCTAGATTTTGATGAATCAAATACTGTTGGAATGCTCTATCACTTTACATTCATGGAGAAAAAACGATTTTCCAATCCATTACCCTTGTTTATAGTTATAAAGATTTTAGAAAAACAATGCACAAATTGTATTGTAAAACCTTCGCAAATCACTAATTTTTTAAAATTTCCTCCATTATAAAGCTCTATGGAAAAATTATTTTCCAATCCATGACCCTGGTTTAGTTTTATAAGGAATTTACCAAAACAACGTACAAATCGTATGTTAAAACCTTTTCAAATCACTATTTTTTTAAATTTCTTGATTTTGATGAATCAAATACCATTGGAAAGGTCTATATGTTTACTTTCATGGAGGAAAAATGATTTTCCAATCCATGACGTGTGTTCAGAGTTGTAAAGATTTTAACAAAACAACGCACAAATGGTATGGTAAAATCTTTCCAAATCAAAGTATTTTTGAAATTTTTGGATTTTTCTGAATCAATTACCATTGGTAAGCTCTATCGGGAGAAAAAATTATTTTTCAATCCATGACCATTGTTTAGAGTTATAAAGATTATAACAAAACAATAGACAAATATTATGGTAAAACCTTCGTAAATGTCTCGATTTTTTAAATTTCTAGATTTGATGAATCAAATAAAGTTGGAAAGCTCTATTAGTTTAATTTTATAGAGAAAAATGAATTTCCAATCGGTGACTCTTGTTTAGAGTTAAAAGGATTTTAGCAAAATAATGCACTAATCCTTTGGTAAAACATTTGCAAATCACACATATATATATTTTTAAATTTCAAGATTTCAATGAATCAAATCTTGTTGGGAAGCTCTACCAGTTTACTTTCATGGAAAAAAATGATTTTCCAATACATGGCCCTTGTTTAGAGTTATAAGGATTTTAGCAAAACAACGCACAAATCATACGGCAAAACCTTCGCAAATCAACGATAGTTTTAAATTTCTTGATTTTGATGAATCAAATACCGTTGGAAAGCTCTATCGGTTTACTTTCATGAAAAAAAAAAAACAATTTTTCAATCCATGACTCTTGCTTGGAGTTATAAAGATTTTAGCAAAACAACACACAAATCGTATGATAAAACCATCGCAAATCACCGATTTTTTGAAATTTCTAGATTTTGTGAATGTGGAAAGCTCTATCAGTTTACATTCATGGAGAAAATGATTTTCCAATCCATTACCTTTGTTTAGAGTTATAAAGATTTTAGCAAAACAATGTACAAATCGTATTGTAAAACCTTCGCATAAGTCACTTATTTTTTAAAATTTCAATATTTTGATAATTCAAAAAAAAAAAAATCTATATGTTAACTTTTTGTTTAGAGTTATAAGGATTTTACCAAATTATCACACAAATCGTATGGTAAAACCTTCGCAAATGGCTACTTTTTGAAATTTCTAGATTTTGATAAATCAAATGCCGTTGGAAATCTCTATTGGTTTACTTTAATGAAGAAAAAACGATTTTCCAATCCATGACCCGTATTTAGAGTTATAAAGATTTTAGCAAAACAATGCATAAATCATATGGTAAAACCTTTGCAAATTACTGATTTTTGAAATTTCTAGATTTTGATGATTCAAATACCATTGGAAAGCTCCATCAGTTTAGTTTCATGGAGAGAAAATGATTTTCCAATCTATGACTCGTGTTTAGAGTTATAATGATTTTAGCTAAACAACGCACAAATCGCATTGTAAAACTTTCGCAAATCATTGAGTTTTAAAATTCCTGATTTTAATGAATCAAATACCATTGGTAGGCTCTATCAGTTTACTTTCATGGAGAAAAAATAATTTTCCAATCCACTATGCGTGTTTAGAGTTACAAAGATTTTAGCAAAACAACACATAAATCGTATGGTAAAACTTTCACAAATCACTAATTTTTAAAATTTCTAGATTTTGATGAATCAAATACCATTCTAAAGCTCTATCAGTTTACTTTCATATAGAAAAAATTATTTTCCATTCCATGACCCGTGATTAGATTTATAAGAATTTTACCAAAACAACGCACAAATCGTATGGTAAAATCTTTGCAAATTATCGCTTTTATAAAAATTTCAAAATTTTGATGAATTAAATCATGTTGGGAAGCTCTATCATTTTACTTTGATGGAGAATAAACTATTTTCCATTCGATCACCCGTGTTTAGAGTTATAAAGATTTTAGCAAAACAACGCATAAATCATATGGTCAAACCCGCAAATCATTGATTTTTTGAAATTTCTCGATTTTGATGAATCAAATATCTTTGAAAGCTCTATCAGCTTATTTTAATGGAGAAAAAAGGAATTTTAAATCCATTACCCGTGTTTAGAGTTTTAATGATTTTAGCAAAACAACGCAGTAAATCGTATGGTAAAATTTTTGCAAATCACTTTTTATTTAAAATTTATATATTTTGATGAATCAAATACCGTTGGAAAGCACTATCGGTTTAGAGAAAACATTATTTTCCAACCCACGACACTGTGTTTAGAGTTATAAAGATTTTAGCAAAACAACGCAGATATCGTTTGGTAAAACTTTCGCAAATCACTGATTTTTTGAAATTAATAGATTTTGATGAATTAAATACCATTGGAAGGCTCTATCAGTTTACTGTCATATTGGAAAAATTATTTTCCAATCCATGATCCTTGTTATTTTTATAAGGATTTTACCAAAACAATGCACAAATCGTACGGTGATTTTTTGAAATTTCTAGATTTTGATGAATTAGATACCGTTGAAAACCTCTATCAGTTTACTCACATAGAGAAATAACAATTTTTCAATCCATGACACTTGTTTAAAGTTATACAGATTTGAGCAAAACAAGGCACAAATCATAAGGTTAAACCTTGACAAATCACTGATTTTTTGAAATTTCTGAATTTTGTGGAATCAAATACCATTGGAAATCTCTATAAGTTTACTTCCATATAGGAAAAATTATCTTCTAAACCATGACCATTGTTTAGAGTTATAAAGATTTTAGCAAAACAACACACAATCGTATTGTAAAACCTTGGCAAATTATTGATTTGTTGAAATTTCTAGATTTGATGAATAAAATACTGTAGGCATTGTCTATCATTTTATTTTCATGGAGAATAATTACTTTTTCAATCCATGACCTGTGTTTATAGTTATAAAGATTTATGCAAAACAAAGCATAAATCGTATGGTAAAACCTTTGTAAATGACTGATTTTTTGAATTTTCTTAATTTTTATGAATCAAATACCATTGGAAAGCTCTATCAGTTTATATTCATATAGGAAAAATGATTTTCTAATCCACGAATCTTGCTTAGATATATATGAATTTTATAGAAACAGCGCACAAATCGTATGGTAAAAACCTTTTGAAACCACTGATTTTTTAAAATTTCTGGATTTTGATGATTCAAATACCGTTGAAAAGCTCTATTAGTTCACTTTCGTTGAGAAAAAATGATTTTCAATCCATGACCCATGTTTAGAGTTATAATAATTATAGCAAAACAACGAACTAATCGTATGGTAAAACATTCGTAAAAATCGTTGATTTTATGAAATTTCTTTATTTTGATGCATCAAATATCGTTGGAAAGCTCTATCTGTTTAATTTCATGGAGAAAAAATGATTTTCCAATCTATGATCCGTGTTTAGAGTTATAAAGATTTTAGCAAAACAACGCAGAAATCGTATTGCAAAACTTTCGCAAATCACTGGTTTTTTGAAATTTCTAGATTTTCAAGAATCAAATACCATTGGAAAGCTCAATCAATTTACTTTCATATAGGAAAAATGATT
This sequence comes from Forsythia suspensa, assembly GCA_023638005.1. NCBI lineage: Eukaryota > Viridiplantae > Streptophyta > Magnoliopsida > Lamiales > Oleaceae > Forsythia > Forsythia suspensa. Next base: position 46,824,676 of record CM042676.1, read on the forward strand.
TTCCAATCCACGACTCTTGTTTAGATTTATACGAAGTTTACCAAAACAATGCACAAATCATATGGTAAAACCTTCACAAACCACTGATTTTTTTAAAATTTTTGAATTTTGATGAAACAAATTCCATTGAAAAGCTCTATCACTTTACTTTCAAATAGGAAAAATTATTTTTCAATCCATGAACATTGTTTAGTTTTATAAGGATTTTACCAAAACAATGCACAAATCATATGGTAAAACCTTTGCAAATAACATATTTTTTAAATTTTTAGATTTTTATGAATGAAATACCGTTGGAAAGCTCTATCATTTTACTTTCATGGAGAAAAAGGGTTTTCGTATCCATGACCCATGCGTAGAGTTATAAAGATATTGACAAAACAACGCATAAATCATATGGTAAAACAATCGCAAATTTCGATTTTTGAAATTTCTAGATTTTAATGATTCAAATACTATTGGAAAGCTCTATTAGTTTACTTTCATATAGGAAATATTATTTTCCAATCCATGACCCTCGTTTAGCGTTATAAGGATTTTAGCAAAACAACTCACAAATCGTGTTGTAAAATCTTTGCAAATCACTGATTAAAGATTTTAGCAAAACAACGCACAAATCGTGTTGTAAAATCTTTGCAAATCACTGATTTTTTGAAATTTCTATATTTTGATGAATCAAATACCACTGGAAAGATTTATCAATTTACTTTCTTGGAGAAAAAACGATTTTCCAATCCATGACCCTTACTTAGAGTTATAAAATTTTAGCAAAACAACGCAGAAATTGTATGGTAAACCTTCGCAAATCATTGGTTTTTTGAAATATTTAGATTTTGATGAATCATATACAATTGGAAAGATCTATTAGTTTACTTTCATATAGAAAAAATGATCTTCCAATCCACGACCCTTGTTTAGAGTTATAAAGATTTTAGCAAAATAACGCACAAATCGTAATGTAAAACATTCGCAAATCATTGAATTTTTGAAATTTCTAGATTTTTGTGAATAAAATACAGTTGGAAAGCTCTATCATTTTACTTTATGGAGAAAAAAATGATTTTCCAATCCATGACATGTGTTTAGAGTTATAAAGATTTATGCAAAACAAAGCATAAATCGTATGGTAAACCCTCGCAAAAATGATGTAATTTTTGAAATTTCTTGATTTTTATGAATCATATACCAGTGGAAAGCTCTATCAGTTTATATTTATATAGGAAAAATGATTTTTCAATCCACGACTCTTGTAAATATTTATATGGATTTTACCAAAACAACGTACAAATCGTTTGGTAAAACCTATAGAAACCACTGTTTTTTTTTAAATTTCTGGATTTTGATGAATTAAATACTGTTAGAAAGCTCTTTTAGTTTACTTTCCTCGAGAAAAAATGATTTTCAATCCATGACTCGTGTTTAGAGTTATAATGATTTTATCAAAACAATGCACAAATCGTATGGTAAACCTTCACAAACCACTGATTTTTTTAAAAAAATTTCTGGATTTTGATGAACCAAATACTATTGGAAAGTTTTGTTATTTTTCCTTCTAGGAGAAAAATGATTTTCAATCTATGACCCATGTTTAGAGTTATAAAGATTTTAGCAAAATAATGCACAAATCATAATGTAAAACTTTTGCAAATCAACAATTTTTAAAATTTCTATATTTTGACGAATCAAATACCATTGAAAGCTTTATTAGTTTACTTTCATAAAGAAATAATGATTTTCCAATCCATGACCCGTGTTTAGAGTTATAAAGATTTTAGCAAAACAACCGTGTTTAGAGTTATAAAGATTTTAGCAAAACAACGTAGAAATCGTATGGTAAAACCTTCCCAAATTGCTGATTTTTGAATTTTCTATATTTTAATGAATCAACTACCATTGGAAAGCTCTATTAGTTTACTTTCACATAGGAGAAACGCGATTTTTCAATCCATGACCCTTGTTTAGATTTATATGGAGTTTACCAAAACAACGTAGAAATCGTATGGTAAAACCTTCGCGAATCGTTGATTTTTTAAAATTTCCAGCTTTTGATGAATCAAATACCATTGGAAAGCTCTATGAGTTTACATTCGTGGGGAAAAAATGATCTTCCAATCCATAACCCGTGTTTCGAGTTATAAAGATTTTAGCAATACAACGCATAAATCTTATGGTTAAACCTTTGCAAAATCATTGATTTATTGAAATTACTAGATTTTGTGGATTCAAATACCATTGGAAAGCTCTATGAATTTACTTTCATATAAGAGAAATTATTTTCCAATCCATGACCCTTGTTTAGTTTTATAATCGTATGGAAAAACCTTCACAAATCACTGAATTTTTAAAATTTCTAGATTACGATGAATCAAATACCGTTGGAAAGCTCTATCAGTTTACTTCCATATATGAAAAACTATTTTCCAATCCATGACCCTTGTTTAGTTTTTTTAAGGATTTTTCCAAAACAACACATAAATCGTGTGGTAAATTTAATCTTTGCAAATACCTGATTTTTTTAAAATTTCTAGATTTTGATGAATAAAATACCATTGGGAAGCTCTGACATTTTACTTTCATCTAGTAAAAACTATTTTCCAATCCATGACCCGTGTTTAGAGTTATAAAGATTTTAGCAAAACAACGCATAAATCGTATGGTAAAACCTTCGCCAATCATTGATTTTTAGAAATTTCTAAATTTTGTTGAATAAAATAGCATTATAAAGCTCTATTAGTTTACTTCTATATAGGCAAAATTATTTTCCAATCCACAACCCTTGTTTAGTTTTATAAAGATTTTACCAAAAGAACGCACAAATCTTATGGTAAACCTTTGATAATCTTAGATTTTTATACTTTCTAGATTTTGATGAATCAAATACCTTTCGAAAGCTGTATTAGTTTATTTTAATGGAGAAAAAATGATTTTCCAATCCATGACCAATGTGTTTAGAGTTATAAAGATTTTAGCAAATCAACGTAGAAATCGTATGGTAAAACTTTCAGAAATTACTGATTTTTTAAAGTTTTTAGATTTTAATGAATCAAATACCATTGGAAAGTTCTATCAGTTTACTTTCATAGAGAAAACATTATTTTCCAATTCACGACTTGTGTTTAGAGTTATAAAGATTTTAGCAAAACAACGCAGAAATCGTATGGTAAAACTTTCGCAAATCACTGAATTTTTGAAATTAGTAGATTTTGATGAATCAAATACCATTGGAAGGCTCTATCAATTTTTCATATAGGAAAAATTATTTTCTAATCCATGACTCTTGTTAATTATATACGGATTTTACCAAAACAACGCACAAATCTTATGGTAAAACCTTCGTAAATCACTGATTTTTTTATAATTTCTATATATTAATGAATTAGATACCGTTGGAAAGCTCTATCAGTTTGCTTACATGCTTACATGGAGAAAAAATAATTTTTCAATCCATAACCCTTGTTTAAAGTTATAAAGATTTTAGCAAAACAACGCAAAAATCGTAAGGTTTAAACCATCACAAATAACTAATTTTTTTTTTTAAATTTCGATTTTGATGAATCAAATACTATTGGAAAGCTCTATCAGTTTACGTTAATATCGGAAAAATTATCTTCTAATTCATGACCCTTGTTTATAGTTATAAAGATTGTAGCAAACCAATGCACAAATCGTATTGTAAAACCTTCGTAAATCATTGATTTTTTAAAATTTCTAGATTTTGATGAATAAAATACCGTTGGGAAGGTCTATCATTTTAGTTTCATGGAGAAAAATGATTTTTCAATCCATGACTTGTGTTTAGAGTTATAAAGATTTAAACAAAATAACGCAGAAATCTTAAGGCAAAACCTTTACAAATCACCTATTTTTTTTGAAATTTCTATATTTTGATGATTCAAATACCGTTGGAAAGCTCTATCAATTTACTTTGAATAGGAAAATTATTTTCCAATCCATGTCCCTTCTCAGTTTTATAAGAATTTTACCAAAAGAACGCACAAATCGTATCGTAAACTTTCCCAAATCGTTGATTTTTTAAAATTTCAAATACCATTGGAATGCTCTACCAGTTTACTTTAATGAAGAAAAAATGATTTTCAAATCCATGACCCGTGTTTAGAGTTATAAAGATTTTAACAAATCAACGCAGAAATCTTATGGTTAAACCTTCTCAAATAACTAGTTTTTTGAAATTTCTAGATTTTGTTGATTCAAAACCATTGGAAAACTTTATCACTTTACTTTGATATAGGAAAAATTATTTTCCAATCCACGACCATTGTTTAGAGTTATAAGAATTTTATCAAAACAACACACAATTCGTATGGTAAAATCTTCGCAAATTATTGATTTTTTAAAATTTCTAGTTTTTGATGAATGAAATACTGTTGGGAAGCTCTATCAATTTATTTTCATGTAGAAAAAATGATTTCCAACCCGTATTTAGAGTTATAAAGATTTTAGCAATAGAACGCAGAAATCGTATTGCAAAACCTTCGCAAATAACTGGTTTTATAAAATTTCTGGATTTTGATAAATCAAATACCATTGGAAAGCTCTATCATTTTACTTTCATATTGGAAAAATGATTTTCCAATCTATGACCATTGTTTAGATTTATTTAGATTTTACCAAAATAACGCACAAATCATATTGTAAAATCTTCACAAATCACTTATTTTTAAAAATTTCTAGATTTTAATGAATCAAATAATGTTGGAAAGCTTGATCAGTTTACTTTTATGGAGATAAAATGATTTTCAAATCCATGACACGTGTTTAGAGTTACAAAGATTTTAGCAAAACAACGCACAAATCATAATGTAAAGCCTTCTCAAATCTCTGATTTTTTGAAAGTTCTGGATTTTGATGAATCAAATACTTTTGAAAAGCTCTATCAGTTTACTTTCATGAGAAAACAACAAATTTTCATTCCATGACCCGAGTTTAGAGTTATAAAGATTTCAGGAAAACAACGTAGAAATCGTATGGTCAAATCTTCGTAAATCATTGATTTTTGAAATTTCTAGATTTTGATGAATCAAATACCATTGGGAAGCTATAGCTGTTTACTTTCATATAGGAAAAATTAACTTCCAATCCATGACCCTTGTTTATAATTGTGATGATTTTATAAAAACAACGCACAAATCGTATTATAAAACCTTCACAAATCATTGCTTTTTTGAAATTTCTTGATTTTGATGAATCAAATACCGTTGGAAAGCTCTATTAGTTAAATTTTATGGAGAAAAAATGATTTTCCAAACCATAACTTGTGTTTAGAGTTATAAAGATTATAGCAAAACAATGCACAAATCTTATGGTTAAACCTTCACAAATCACTAAATTTTGGAAATTTCTAGATTTTGTTGATTCAAATACCATTGAAAAGCTCTATCAATTTACTTCCATGTAAAACAAATTATTTTCCAATCCATGACCCATGTTTAGAGTTATAAGGATTTTATCAAAACATCGCACAACTTGAATAATAAAACTTTCCCAAATAATTGATTTTTTGAAATTTCTGTATTTTGATGAATCAAATACCGTTGGAAAGCTCTATCAGTTTACTTTCATGAAGAAAGAACAATTTTACAATCCATGACCCGTGTTTAGAGTTATAAAGATTTATGCAAAACAATACATGAATCGTATGGTAAAACCTTCACAAATGACCAATTTTTTAAATTTATAGATTTTCATGAATCAAATACCATTGGAAAGCTCTATCAATTTATTTTCATATCCAAAATTTGAGTTTATAATCGAAGACCCTTGTTTAGATTTGTATGGATTTTATTAAAACAATGCACAAATTGTATGGTAAAACCGTCAGAATCATCGATTTTTTAAATTTTCTAGATTTTGATGAATCAAATAACGTCTGAAACCAATATGAGTTTACTCTCATGATGTAAAATTGATTTTCCAATCCATGACCCTTGTTTAGAGTTATAATGAATTTAGCAAAACAATGCACAAATCGAATGGTAAAACCTTCGCAAATCATCGATTTTTAAAATTTATAGATTTTGATGAATCAAATACTATTGAAAAGCTCTATCACGTTACTTTCAAATAGGAAAATTATTTTCCAATATATGACCCTTCTTCAGAGTTATATGAGGATTTTACCAAAACAATGCACAAATCGTATGGTAAAACAGTCGCAAATTTTCAAAATTTTTAAATTTCTTGATTTTAATGTTTCAAATACCATTGGAAAACTCTATCAGTTCACTTCCTATAGGAATAATTATTTTCCAATCCATGACCCTTGTTATAAATAATTTAGTAAAACAACGTACATATTGTATTGTAAAACTTTCGCAAATTACTGTTATTGAAAAAAAAAATATTTTGACGAATCAAATACTGTTGGAAAGCTGTATCAGTTTACTTTCATGGAGATAAAACAATTTTCCAATCCACGACCTGTGTTTCAAGTTATAAAGATTTTAGCAAAACAATGCAGAAATCGTATGGTAAACCTTCGCAAATTATTGATTTTTTGACATTTCAAGATTTAGATGAATCAAATACCGTTGGAAAGTATTATCGTTGGAAAATCTCTATAAGTTTAATTTTAAATTGGAAAAATGATTTTCCAATCCTCGACTCTTGTTTAGATTTATTTGGATTTTACAAAAACAACGCACAAATCGTATGGAAAACCTTCAAAAATCACTTATTTTTTAAAATTTCTAGATTTTAATGAATCAAATACCTTTGGAAAGATCTATCTGTTTACTTTGATGGAGAAAAAATGATTCTAAATCCATGACTCGTGTTTAGAGTCATAATGATTTTCGTAAAACGATGAAGAAATCGTATGGTAAAACCTTTGCAAGTCACCGTTTTTTTGAAATTTCTAGATTTTGATGACTCAAATACAATTGGAATGCTCTATTAGTTTGTTTTCATATAGGAAAAATGATTTTCCAATCCATGACCCTTGTTTAGATTTATATGGATATTACCAAAACAACCACAAATCGTATGGTAAACCTTCCCAAACAATTGATTTTTTAAAATTTCTAGATTTTGATTAACCAAATACCGTTGGAATGCTCTATCAGATTACTTTCATATAGTAAAAAATATTTTCCAATCTATGACACTAGTTTGGTTTTATAAGGATTTTATGAAAACAACGCACAAATCGTATGGTAAAACCTTCTCAAATAACTGATTTTTTAAAATTTCTAGATTTTGATGAATGAAATACCGTAGGGAAGCTCTATCATTTTATTTTCATGGAGAAAAATGATTTCAAATCCATCGTGTTTATAGTTATAAATATTTTAGCAAAACAACGGATAAATCGTGTGGTAAAATATTCGTAAATCACTGATTTTATGAAATTTCTAGATTTTGATGAATCAAATACCAATGTAAAGCTCTATCACTTTACTTTCATATAGGAAAATTATTTCCAATCCACTCCTGTGTTTAGAGTTATAAAGATTTTAGCAAAACAACGCAAAAATCGTATGGTAAAACTTTCACTAATCACTGATTTTTTAAAATTTCTAGATTTTGATGAATCAAATACCATTGTAAAGCCATATCAGTTTACTTTCATATAGGGAAAATTATTTTTCAATCCACGACCCTTGTTTAGTTTTAGAAAGATTGTACGAAAACAACACACATATTGAATGGTAAAACATTCGAAAATCACTGATTTTTTAAAATTTATAGATTTTGATGAATCAAATACCTTCGGAAAACTCTATAAATTTTCTTCCATGGAGAAAAAACAAATTTTCAATATATGACCCATGTTTAGAGTTATAAAATTTTTAGCAAAATAACCGAGAAATTGTATGATAAAACTTTCACAAATCACTAATTTTTTGAAATTTATAGATATTGATGAATCAAATACCATTGGAAAGCTCTATCAGTTTACTTCCATATAGCAAAAATTATTTTTCGATCCATGGCCCTTTTTAAGTTTTATAAGGATTTTACCAAAACAATGCACAAATCGTATCGTCAAATCTTCACAAATAACTGCTTTTTTGAAATTGCAAGATTTTGATGAATCAAATATTGTTGGAAAAGTCAGATCGGTTTACTTACATGGAGAATTTGTTTTCCAATCCATGACCTTTGAATAAAGTTATAAAGGTTTTAGCAAAACAACGCACATATAGTAAACTAAAACTTTTACAAATCACTGATTTTTTGAAATTTCAAGATTTTGACGAATCAAATACAGCTGGGAAGCTCTATTAATTTACTTTATATAGGAAAAATTATTTTCCAATCCATGTCCCTTGTCAGTTTTATAAGAATTTTACCAAAAGAACGCACAAATAGTATGGTAAACCTTCACAAATCTTTGATTTTTTAAAATTTCAAATACCATTGGAATGCTCTACCAGTTTACTTTAATAGAAAAAATGATTTTTAAATCCATGACACGTGTTTAGAGTTATAAAGATTTTAACAAAACAACGCAGAAATTTTATGGTTAAACCTTCTCAAATAACTGATTTTTTTTTGAAATTTCTAGATTTTGTTGATTCAAAACCATTTTGAAAACTTTATCAGTTCACTTTCATATAGGAGAAATTATTTTCCAATTCACGACCCTTGTTTAGAGTTATAAGGATTTTAGCAAAACAATGCACAAATCGTATGGTAAAATCTTCACAAATTACTGATTTTTAAAAATTTCTAGATTTTGATGAATCAATTACCAATGCAAAGCTCTATCACTTTACTTTCATGTAGAAAAAATGATTTTCATTCCATGACCCGTATTTAGAGTTATAAAGATTTATGCAAAACGAAGCAAAAATCGTATGGTAAAACCTTCGTAAATGATTGATTTTTTGTGATTTCACGATTTTGATGAATCAATTACCAATGCAAAGCTCTATTAGTTTATATTCATATAGGAAAAATGATTTTCCAATCCACGACTCTTGTTTTGATTTATATGGATTTTACCATAACAATGCACAAATTGTATGGTAAAACTTTCAGAAACCACTGATTTTTTAAAATTTCTATATTTTGGTGCATCAAATACCGTTGGAAAGCTCTATCACTTTACTTTCATGGAGAAAAATGATTTTCCAATTCATAACCCGTGTTTAGAGTTATAAAGATTTTAGCAAAACAATGCAGAAATCGTATTGCAAAACCTTCGCAAATCATTGGTTTTATGAAATTTCTAGATTTTGATAAATCAAATACCATTGGAAAGCTCTATCAGTTTACTTTCATATTGGAAAAAATGATTTTCCAATCCATAACCCTTGTTTAGATTTATTTAGATTTTACCAAAACAACGCACAAATCATATTGTAAAATCTTCACAAATCACTTATTTTTGCAAATTTCTAGATTTTAATGATGAATCAAATAATGTTGGAAAGCTTTATTAGTTTACTTTTATGGAGAAAAAGTGATTTTCCAATTCATGACCCGTGTTTAGAGTTACAAGGATTTTAGCAAAACAACACACAAATAGTATTTTAAAACCTTCTCAAATCTCTAATTTTTGATCTCGGATTTTGATGAATCAAATACTTTTGAAAAGCTCTATCAGTTTACTTTCATGAGAAAACAACAATTTTCCATTCCATGACCCGAATTTAGAGTTAAAAAGATTTCAGCTAAACAACGCAGAAATCGTATGGTCAAACCTTTGCAAATCATTGATTTTTGAAATTTCTAGATTTTGATGAATCAAATACCATTGGAAAGCTATATCTGTATACTTTCATATAGGAAAAATTAACTTTCAAACCATGACCCTTGTTTAGAATTGTGAAGATTTTAGCAAAATAACGCACAAATTGTATTATAAAACCTTTGCAAATCATTGATTTTTTGAAATTTCTTGATTTTGATGAATCAAATACCGTCGGAAAGCTCCATTAGTTTACTTTCATGGAGAAAAAATGAGTTTGCAAACCATGATATGTGTTTAGAGTTATAAAGATTTTAGCAAAACAACGCAGAAATCTTATGGTTAAACCTTCGCAAATAACTGAATTTTTGAAATTTCTAGATTTTGTTGATTCAAATACCATTGAAAAGCTCTATCAATTTACTTTCACATAGGAAAAATTATTTTGCAATCCATGACCCATGTTTAGAGTTATAAGGATTTCATCAAAACAACGCACAACTTGAATAGTAAAACTTTCGCAAATCACCGATTTTTTGAAATTTCTATATTTTGATGAATCCAATACCGTTGGAAAGCTCTATCAGTTTACTTTCATGAAGAATTTTTTTTTCCAATCCTTGACCCTTGTTTAAAGTTATAAAGATTTTAGCAAAACAACACACAAATTGTAAGGTAAAACCATCACAAATCACTGATTTTTTGAAATTTCTATATGTAGATGAATCAAATACCATTGGGAAGCTCTATCATTTTCTTTCACGGAGAAAAACAATTTTATAATCCATGACCCGTGTTTAGAGTTATAAAGATTTATGCAAAACAACGCATAAATAGTATGGTAAAACCTTCACAAATGACTGTTTTTTTAAAATGTATAGATTTTGAAGAATCAAATACCATTGGTAAGCTCTATCAATTTATTTTCATATCCAAAATTTGAGTTTCTAATCCAAGACCCTTTTTAGATTTATATGGATTTTATGAAAACAATGCGCAAATTGTATGGTAAAACCTTCGCAAATCACTGATTTTTTAAATTTTCTAAATTTTGATGAATCAAATAACGTCGGAAAGCTGTATCAGTTTACTCTCATACAGTAAAATTGATTTTCCAATCCATGACCCTTGTTTAGAGTTATAATGAATTTAGCGAAACAATGTATAAATCGTATGATAAAACCTTCGCAAATCAATCGATTTTTCAAAATTTATAGATTTTGATATATCAAATACCATTGGAAAGCTCTATCACTTTACATTCAAATAGGAAAAATTATTTTCCAATCTATGACCCTTCTTCAGAGTTATATGAGGATTTTACTAAAACAACGCACAAATCGTATGGTAAAACAATCCCAAATTTCTGATTTTTTGAAATTTCTTGATTTTAATGATTCAAATACCGTTGGAAAACTCTATTAGTTTACTTTCTATAGGAAAAATTATTTTCCAATCCATGACCCTTGTTTAGAGTTATAAATATTTTAGCAAAACAACGTACATATTGTATTGTAAAACTTTCGCAAATCACTGTTATTGGAAAAAAAAATATTTTGACGAATCAAATACCGTTGGAAAGCTCTATTAGTTTACTTTCATGGAGAAAAAACAATTTTCCAATCCACGACTTGTGTTTCAAGTTATAAAGATTTTAGCAAAACAACGCAGAAATCGTATGGTAAACCTTCACAAATCACTGATTTTTTTACATTTCAAGATTCAGATGAATCAAATACCATTGGAAAGCATTACCGTTGGAAAAGTTCTATCAGTTTAGTTTCAAATTGGAAGAATCATTTTCCAATCCACGACTCTTGTTTAGATTTATTTGGATTTTACAAAAAAACAACGCACAAATTGTATGGAAAACCTTCAAAAATCACTTATTTTTTAAAATTTCTAGATTTTAATGGATAAAATGCCTTTGGAAAGCTATATCAGTTGACTTTCATGGAGAAAAATAATTTTAAATCCATAACTTGTGTTTAGAGTTATAATGATTTTTGCAAAATGATGAACAAATCGTATGGTAAAACCTTCGCAAGTCACCGATTTTTTGAAATTTCTAGATTTTGATGATTCAAATACCATTGGAATGCTCTATTAGTTTGTTTTCATATAGGAAAAATGATTTTCCAATCCATGACCCTTGTTTAGATTTATATGGATATTACCAAAACAACCCACAAATCGTATGGTAAACCTTCCCAAATCATTGATTATTAAAAATTTCTATATTTTGATGAACCAAATACCGTTGGAATGCTCTATCAGTTTACTTTCATATAGGAAAAAATATTTTCCAATCTATGACACTAGTTTAGTTTTATAAGGATTTTATTTAAACAACGCACAAATCGTATGGTAAAACCTTCTCAAATAACTTATTTTTTAAAATTTCTAGATTTTGATGAACGAAATACCATTGGGAAGCTCTATCATTTTATTTTCAGGGAGAAAAAACGATTTTCAATCCATCGTGTTTATAGTTATAAATATTTTAGCAAAACAACGCATAAATCCTATGGTAAAACATTCGTAAATCACTGATTTTTTGAAATTTCTAGATTTTGATTAATCAAATACCGTTGTAAACCTCTATCACTTTACTTTCATATAGGAAAATTATTTCCAATCCACGACCTGTGTTTAGAGTTATAAAGATTTGAGCAAAATAACGCAAAAATCGTATGGTAAAACTTTCACAAATCACTGATTTTTTAGAATTTCTAGATTTTGATGAATCAAATACCATTGTAAAGACCTATTAGTTTACTTTCATATAGGGAATTTTTTTTTTCAATCCATGACCCTTGTTTAGTTTTAGAAAGATTATACGAAAACAACGCACATATTGAATGGTACAACATTCGAAAATCATTGATTTTTTAAAATTTATAGATTTTGATGAATCAAATACCTTCGGAAAACTCTTTCAATTTTCTTCCATGGAGAAAAAACAATTTTTCAATCCATGACCTGTGTTTAGAGTTATACATATTTTAGCAAAACAACGCAAAAATCGTATGGTAAAACCTTCACAAATCATTTATTTTTTAAAATTTCTAGATTTTAATGAATCAAATACCTTTGGAAAACTCTATCAGTTTGCTTTGATGGAGAAAAAAATGAATTTCAATCCATGACCTGTGTGTAGAGTTATAAAGATTTTAGCAAAATAACCCATAAATCACATGATAATACTTTCACAAATCACTAATTTTTTGAAATTTATAGATTTTGATGAATCAAATACTATTGGAAAGCTCTATCAGTTTACTTTCATATAGCAAAAATTATTTTTCCGATCCATGACCCTTTTTATGTTTTATAAGGATTTTACCAAAACAATGCACAAACCTGGTAAAATCTTGAAATAATCGCTTTTTGAAATTGCAAGATTTTGATGAATTAAATATTGTTGGAAAGCTCTATCGGTTTACTTACATGGACAAATTTTTTTTTTTTTTCCAATCCATGACCTTTGAATAAAGTTATAAAGATTTTAGCAAAACAACGCACATATCGTAAAGTAAAACTTTCACAAATCACTGATCTTTTGAAATTTCTAGATTTTGATGAATCAAATACCATTGGGAACCTTTATCATTTTACTTTCCATGAGAAAAAAATGATTTTCCAATCCATGACCGTGTTTAGAGTTATAAAGATTTTAACAAAACAACGCATAAATCGTATGGTTAAACCTTCGCAACTGACTAATTTTTTAAAATTTCTATATGTTGTGAATCAAATACCTTTATAAAGCACTATCCGCTTACTTTCATACGTAAAAAATTATTTTCCAATCCATGACCCCTGTTTACTTTTGTAAGGATTTTACCAAAACATTACACAAATCGTATGGTAAAATGACTGATTATTTAAAATTTACGGATTTTGATGAATTGAAAATACCGCTGGAAAGTTCTATCAATTTACTTTCATGAAGAAAAAAATGATTTTTCAATCCATGAACCATGTTTAGAGTTATAAAGATTTTAGTAAAACAACGCAGAAATCTTATGGTAAATCCTTCGCGTATCACTAATTCTTAAACTTTCTAGATTTTGATGAATCAAATATTGTTGGAAAGCTATATCAGTTTACTTACATGGAGAAAAAACAATTTTTCAATCCATGAACCTTGTTTAAAGTTATTAAGTTTTTAGCAAAACAACGCACAAATCGCAAGGTAAAACCTTCACAAATCACTGAATTTTTGAAATTTCTAGATTTTGATGAATCAAATACTGGTGGAAAGCACTATCATTTTACTTTCATAGAGAAAAAAATGATTTTTCAATCCATGGCCTGTTTTTAGAGTTATAAAGATTTTTGCAAAACAAAGCATAAATCGTATGGTAATACCTTCACAAATGACTAATAATATGAAATTTCTCGATTTTGATGAGTGAAATAACATTATAAAGCTCAATCCGTTTACTTTTGCATTGTAAAATTATTTTCCAATCCATGACACTTGTTTAGCTTTATGAGGATTTTACGAAAACAACGCACAAACCATTTGTATGGTAAAACCTCACAAACTCGGTTTTTAAAATTTCTAGATTTTGATGAATCAAACACTGTTGGGAAGCTCTATCATTTTACTTTCATGGAGAAAAAATGAATTTTTAATCTATGATCTGTGCTTAGAGTTATAAAGATTTTAGTGAAACAACGCTTAAATTGTGTGGTATAACATTCGCAAATGACTAATTTTTGAAAGGATTATTTAAAATTTCTTGATTTTGATGGATCAATTACCATTTGAAAGCTCTATCGGTTTACTTTCATGGAGAAAAAATGATTTTCCAATCCAAAACCCTTGTTCGAGTTATAAGGATTTAAAAAAAAAACACACAAATCGTATGGTAAAATCTTTGCAAATCACCGATTTTTATAATTTCTAGATTTTGATGAATCAAATACCATTAGAAAGCTCTATCACTTTACTTTCATGTAGGAAAATTATTTTTCAATCCATGACCCGTGTTTAGAGTTATAACGATTTTAGCAAAACAACGTATAAATTGTACGGTAAAACCTTCACAAATCATTGATTTTTAAAATTTCTTGATTTTGATGAATCAAATACCTTTGGAAAACTCTATCAGTTTGTTTTGAAGGAGAAAAAATGAATTTTCAATCAATGACCTGTGTTTAGAGTTACATAGATCTTAGCAAAATAACCCAAAAATCGTATGATAAAACTCACAAATCACCAATTTTCCAAAATTTATAGATTTTGATGAATCAAATACCATTGGAAAGCTCCATCAGTTCACTTTCATGTAGCAAAAATTGTTTTCCGATCCATGACCCTTTTTATGTTTTATTAGAATTTTACCAAAACAATGCACAAATCGTATGGTAAAATCTTCGCAAATAACTTCTTTTTTGAAATCGTAAGATTTTGATGAAACAAATACAGTTGGAAAGCTCTATCAGTTTACTTACCCATAGATTTTTTTTCCAATCCATGACCTTTGTATAAAGTTATAAAGATTTTAGCAAAACAACGCACATATCGTAAAGTAAAACTTTCACAAATTACTGATTTTTTGAAATTTCTAGATTTTGATGAATCAAATACCGTTGGGAAGCTCTATCATTTTACTTTCAATGAGAAAAAAATGATTTTCGAATCCATGACCCGTGTTTAGAGTTATAAAGATTTTAACAAAACAACGTATATATCGTATGGTTAAACCTACGCAACTGACTAATATTTTAAAATTTCTTGATTTTGATGAATCAAATACCTTTATAAAGCTCTATCAGTTTACTTTCATATATGAAAAATTATTTATAAGGATTTTAGCAAAACATTGCACAAATCTTATGGTAAAACCTTTGCAAATCCCTGATTATTTAAAATTTCTGGATTTTGATGAATTGAAAATATCGTTGGAAAGTTCTATCAATTTACTTTCATGAAGAAAAAAATGATTTTTCAATCCATGAATCATGTTTAGAGTTATAAAGATTTTAGCAAAACAATGCAGAAATCGTATGGTAAAAAATCTTCGCAAATCATTAATTTTTTGAAATTTTTTGATTCGATGAATCAAATACCATTGGAAAGCTCTATTAGTTTACTTTCATATAGGAATAATTATTTTCCAATCCACGACCCTTGTTTAGATTTATAAGGATTGAAAACAACGCACAATTTGACTGGTAAATACTTCGCATATCACTGATTTCTTGAACATTCTAGATTTTGATGAATCAAATCACGTTGGAAAGCTATATCGGTTTACTTACAGGGAGAAAAAACAATTTTTCAATCTATGAATCTTGTTTAAAGTTATATAGTTTTTAGCAAAATAACGCACAAATCGAAGGTAAAACCTTCACAAATAATCGAATTTTTGAAATTTCTAGATTTTGTTGAATGAAATCTTTGGTGGAAAGTTCTATCATTTTACTTTCATTGAGAAAAAAATTATTTTTCAATCCATGACCTGTGTTTAGAGTTATAAGGATTTTAGCAAAACAACGCATAAATCGTATAGCAAAATCATTGCAAATGACTAAGTTTTTGAAATTTCTAGATTTTGATTAATCAAATACCTTTTTAAATCTCTATCCATTTAGTTTCACATAGAAAAAATTATTTTCTAATCCATGACCCTTGTTTATTTTAGAAGGCTTTTACCAAATCAATGCACAAATCGTATGGTAAAATCTTCACAAATTATTGTTGTTTTAAAATCTCTAGATTTTAATGAATCAAATACTATTGGGAAGCTCTATCATTTTACTTTCTTGGAGAAAAATGATTTCCAATCTATGACCCGCGTTTAGAGTTATAAAGAATTTAACAAAACAACGCATAAATCTTATGGTTAAACCTTCGCAAATAACTGATTTTTTGAAATTTCTTTTGATAAATCAAATACCTTTATAAAGCTCTATCCGTTTACATTCATATAGGAAAATATATTTTCCAATCCATGACCCTTGTTTAGGTTTTATAAGGATTTTACCAATACATTGCACAAATCGTATGGTAAATCCTTTGCAAATCATTGATTATTTAAATTTTCTAGATTTTGATGAATAAAAAACAATTAGAAACCTCTATTAGTTTACTTTCATGGAGAAAAAATAATTTTCCAATCCATGACCCATGTTTAGAGTTATAAAGATTGTAGCAAAATAACGCAGAAATCGAATGGTAAAATCTTTGCAAATCATTAATTTTTGAAATTTCTTGATTTTGATGAATCAAATACCTTTATAAAGCTCTATCCATTTACTTTTACATAGGAAAAATTATTCTAAAATCCATGACCCTTGTTTAGTTTTTTAAGGCTTTTACCAAAACATCACAAAAATCGTACGGTAAAAACTTAGGAAATTACTGACTTTTTAAAATTTCCAGATTTTGATAAATCAAATACCGTTTGGAAGCTCTGACATTTTACTTTCGGGGAGAATAAAATATTTTCCTATCCATGACCTGTGTCTAGAGTTATGAAGATTTTAGCAAAACAATGCATAAATCGTATGGTAAAACCTTCGCAAATGACAAATTTTTTAAAATTTATAGATTTTGATGAATCAAATATCTTCATAAAGCTCTAACCATTTACTTTAATATAAGAAAAATTATTTTCCAATCCATTACCCTTGTTTAGTTTTATAAGGATTTTACCAAAACATTGCACAAATCGTATGGTAAAACCTTTGCAAATCTTTGATTTATTAATTTTCTAGATTTTGATGAATCAAATAATGTTGGAAAGCTCTATCAATTTACTTTCATGAAGAAAAAATTGATTTTCCAATCAACAACCCTTGTTTAGAGTTGTAATGAATTTAGCAAAACAATGCACAAATCGTATGGTAAAACCTTTGCAAATCATTGATTTTTGAAAATTTCTATCTTTTGATAAATCAAATACCGTTGGAAAGCTATTTGGTTCGCTTTCATGGAAAAAAAATGATTTTCCATTCCATGACCCGTGTTTAGAGTCATAAAGAATTTAACATAACAACGCATAAATCTTATGGTTAAACCTTTGCAAATAACCGATTTTTGAAATTTCTTGATTTGGATAAATCAAATACCTTTATAAAGCTCCATCCATTTACTTTCAAATAGAAAATATATTTTCCAATCCATGACCATTGTTTACTTTTTATAAGGATTTTACCAAAACATTGAACAAATCGTATGGTAAAACCTTTGCATATCATTGATTATTTATAATTTATAGATTTTGATGAATCAAATACCATTAGAAAGCTCTACCAGTTTAATTTCATGGAAAAAAATGATTTTCCAATCCATGACCCATGTTTAGAGTTATAAAGATTGTAGCAAAATAACGCAGAAATCGAATGGTAAAATCTTCGCAAATCATTAATTTTTGAAATTTCTTGATTTTGATGAATCAAATACCTTTATAAAGCTCTATCCATTTACTTTTACATAGGAAAAATTATTCTCAAATCCATGACCCTTGTTTAGTTTTTTAAGGCTTTTACCAAAACATCACAAAAATCGACGGTAAAAACTTAGGAAATTCTTGATTTTTAAAATTTCAGATTTTGATAAATCAAATACCGCTTGGAAGCTCGACATTTTACTTTCGGGAGAATAAAATATTTTCCTATCCATGACCTGTGTCTAGAGTTATGAAGATTTTAGCAAAACAACGCATAAATCGTATGGTAAAACCTTCGAAATGACAAATTTTTAAAATTTATAGATTTTGATGAATCAAATATCTTCATAAAGCTCTAACCATTTACTTTAATATAAGAAAAATTATTTTCCAATCCATTACCCTTGTTTAGTTTTATAAGATTTTACCAAAACATTGCACAAATCATATGGTAAAACCTTCGCAAATCTTTGATTTATTAATTTTCTAGATTTTGATGAATCAAATAATGTTGGAAAGCTCTATCAATTTACTTTCATGAAGAAAAATTGATTTTCCAATAAACAACCCTTGTTTAGAGTTGTAATGAATTTAGCAAAACAATGCACAAATCGTATGGTAAAACCTTTGCAAATCATTGATTTTTGAAAATTTCTATCTTTTGATAAATCAAATACCGTTGGAAAGCTATTTCGGTTCGCTTTCATGGAAAAAAAATGATTTTCCATTCCATGACCCGTGTTTAGAGTCATAAAGAATTTAACATAACAACGCATAAATCTTATGGTTAAACCTTTGCAAATAACCGATTTTTTGAAATTTCTTGATTTGGATAAATCAAATACCTTTATAAAGCTCCATCCATTTACTTTCAAATAGAAAAATATATTTTCCAATCCATGACCATTGTTTACTTTTATAAGGATTTTACCAAAACATTGAACAAATCGTATGGTAAAACCTTTGCATATCATTGATTATTTATAATTTATAGATTTTGATGAATCAAATACCATTAGAAAGCTCTACCAGTTTAATTTCATGGAGAAAAATGATTTTCCAATCCATGACCCATGTTTAGAGTTATAAAGATTGTAGCAAAATAACGCAGAAATCGAATGGTAAAATCTTCGCAAATCATTAATTTTTTGAAATTTCTTGATTTTGATGAATCAAATACCTTTATAAAGCTCTATCCATTTACTTTTACATAGGAAAAATTATTCTAAAATCCATGACCCTTGTTTAGTTTTTTAAGGCTTTTACCAAAACATCACAAAAATCGTACGGTAAAAACTTAGGAAATTACTGATTTTTTAAAATTTCCAGATTTTGATAAATCAAATACCGTTTGGAAGCTCTGACATTTTACTTTCGGGGAGAATAAAATATTTTCCTATCCATGACCTGTGTCTAGAGTTATGAAGATTTTAGCAAAACAACACATAAATCGTATGGTAAAACCTTCGAAAATGACAAATTTTTTAAAATTTATAGATTTTGATGAATCAAATATCTTCATAAAGCTCTAACCATTTACTTTAATATAAGAAAAATTATTTTCCAATCCATTACCCTTGTTTAGTTTTATAAGGATTTTACCAAAACATTGCACAAATCGTATGGTAAAACCTTTGCAAATCTTTGATTTATTAATTTTTCTAGATTTTGATGAATCAAATAATGTTGGAAAGCTCTATCAATTTACTTTCATGAAGAAAAATTGATTTTCCAATCAACAACCCTTGTTTAGAGTTGTAATGAATTTAGCAAAACAATGCACAAATCGTATGGTAAAACCTTTGCAAATCATTGATTTTTGAAAATTTCTATCTTTTGATAAATCAAATACCGTTGGAAAGCTATTTCGGTTCGCTTTCATGGAAAAAAAAATGATTTTCCATTCCATGACCCGTGTTTAGAGTCATAAAGAATTTAACATAACAACGCATAAATCTTATGGTTAAACCTTTGCAAATAACCGATTTTTTGAAATTTCTTGATTTGGATAAATCAAATACCTTTATAAAGCTCCATCCATTTACTTTCAAATAGAAAATATATTTTCCAATCCATGACCATTGTTTACTTTTATAAGGATTTTACCAAAACATTGAACAAATCGTATGGTAAAACCTTTGCATATCATTGATTATTTATAATTTATAGATTTTGATGAATCAAATACCATTAGAAAGCTCTATCGGTTTAATTTCATGGAGAAAAATGATTTTCCAATCCATGTCCCATGTTTAGAGTTATAAAGATTTTAGCAAAACAACATAGAAATCGAATGGTAAAATCTTTGCAAATCAATGATGTTTTGAAATTTCTTGATTTTGATGAATCAAGTACCATTGGAAAGCTCTATCCGTTTAGTTTCAAATAGGAAGAATTATTTTCCAATCCATGACCCGTGTTTAGAGTAATAAAGAATTTAACAAAACAACGATAAATCTTATAGTTAAACCTTCATAATTCACTAATTTTTTGAAATTTCAAGATTTTGATGAATAAAATACTATTGGGAAGCTCTATCATTTTCCTTTCATGGAGAAAAAACGATTTTCCAATCCATGACACGTGATTAGAGTGATAAAGATTTTAGGAAAAGAACACATATTTCGTATGGTAAAACCTTTGTGAACGAATAATTTTTTGCGATTTATAGATTTTGAAGAATCAAATAACTTTATAAATCTCTATCCGTTTACGTTCACATAGGAAAAATTATTTTCCAATCCATGACCCTTGTTTAGTTTTATAGGAATTTTACCAAAACAATGCACAAATCGTATCGTAAAACCTTTTGTAAATTACTGATTTTTTAAAATTTCTAGATTTTGATGAATGAAATATCGTTGGGAAGCTCTATCATTTTACTTTCATGGAGAAAAAACGATTTTCCAATCCATGATCCATGTTTAGAGTTATAAAGATTTTAGCAAAATAACGCATAAATCGTATGGTAAAACCTTTGCAAATGACTAATTTTTTGAAATTTATAGATTTTGATGAATCTAATAACTTTATAAAGTATTATCAGTTTAATTTCATATAGGAAAAATTATTTTCCAATCCATGACCCTGGTTTAGATTTACAAGGATTTTACCAAAATATTGCACAAATCATATGGTAAAACCTTTGCAAATCACGATTATTTAAAACTTCTAGATTTAGATGAATCAAATAACGTTGGAAAGCTCTATCAGATTGCTTTCATGGAGAAAAAAATGATTTTCCAATCCATGACCCATGTTTAAAGTCTTAAAGATTTTAGCAAAATAACTCAGAAATCATATGGTAAAATATTCGCAAATCATTTATTTTTTGAAATTTCATGATTTTGATGAATCAAATACCATTGGAAAGCTCTATCAGTTTACTTTCATATAGTAAAAATTATTTTCCAATCCATAACCCATGTTTAAAGTCTTAAAGATTTTAGCAAAATAACTCAGAAATCATATGGTAAAATATTCGCAAATCATTTATTTTTTGAAATTCCATGATTTTGATGAATCAAATACCATTGGAAAGCTCTATCAGTTTACTTTCATATAGTAAAAATTATTTTCCAATCCATAACCCTTGTTTAGAGTTATAAGGATTTTATCAAAACAACGCACAAATCGAATGTTAAAACCTTCACAAATCACTAATTTTTTGAAATTTATAGATGTAACGCCCCGGATTTTCTCAACTGGAGGGTCACTAAAATATATTTGACGACTCTAATTAATATTTAGTTGTAACGCCCTAGATTTCCCCAACCCCGAGGGTTACTAAAATAATCTCTAAAATATATTTGACGACTCCAATTAATATTTCCCTTACCCTAGAATGGTTTTAAAAATATAACTTATGCGGAAAATAACAAGCGCACAAGGGAAAATGGATTTTTCTTGAAATCTCCATGGTTTTGCTTATATCGTGATATGTGTCGCTACATATTATTTGATCCTTCAAACGAATTCCAAATTCAAATATTTGAAATGTAGATACTAGGGACTACAGACTACAATGCGGTAAATTTTCAAATCTTATCTACGTCGTTTGGTAGGTGAAAATAATACCCAAAGTTGCTTAAAAAACTGTCCCGCCTTAAGCTAGTCAGCTAAAACGTTCATAATAAATTCATACAATGGATTTTTGAGTTATTCTAATTTATATTATTAGACCACATATATGGCTTTCCATAGCCATGTATTTCACTCAAAAAATCTAACCGTAGCATTAGTTATGATTTTTCAAAATAGGGACATTAAACTGGAAATTTCAGAAAAATGAAACTAGGCACTTCTAAGTTGAAACTTTTAACGTCAATGAAACCAACATCTTGTTTTCCATAAATATCACATAATTAAATACTGAAAATCAAACGCTTAAAATATCGTATTTACATCATAATTGACTTGATCATCTCAACGTCAAAACTTAATTTAAATAAGGAAATTCCACGTCATGCTTGCTAGCCTACGCTATCGCATCAACGCTAACCAGCTCAATCTGAAAATTTGTTCGTTTTGGAGTGAGTATTTCATAAGAAACACTTAGTAGCCATACATACTAACATGTGGAAAATTATATGTAAACATAAATGCGACATGCCATAATTTTTAAACGTACATAGGAACATATAAATTGGTAGCCGGCACCACATAAAATGATAAGTGATTACCTTCAATCACTAACATATTAAAGTGATTACCTTCAATCACTACCTCGAAATAGAATTTTCGGTTGAAGTCGTGATGGAGGATGAATCGTTAATGTACCTTTTCCAAAAATCAAACCCGCACACTTGCCTTTTTGTTTACAAGAATCGTGTATTGTAGTAAGATTTAAGTGAAGATAATAGAGAAGTATGGGGATGAAATCTGAAGTTTTAGGGGCATTTTAATATGTGATATATGGACAGATATTTGGGAAGAAAGTGGCCGAGAACAGAGGTTAATTTTCATGCTGCCGAGGTCGAGAATGAATACGGAAAATAAAGCAAAATGGAGGTTGATTACTCACTACTGAGGCCGGATTTCTGGACCGAAAAAGAGGGGAAACATATGAGGAAAAGTGGAACTTTGTTGCTGGAATTTTTGGGCAAAAACAAAATGGACAGTAAAGAGGAGAAATGCTGGACAAAATGGTAAAGAAACAGGATTAAGTTGCTGGAAATTGGGGTCCCAAAAATGGATGAAAGGTTGGAGTCTTCTTGGCCGAGATTGGAAAGTGAGAAAAGGGAAAAAGATGGACCAACTGAGATGTTGGTTACCCTACTGCCGGGGCCGAACTTGTGAGGGAAAAAAAAGTGAAATAAAAGGATGTTTATTGCTTGGAAAGGAGAGAGAATAAAGAGCAGCTCGATGAGGAAACTTATGGTCCGAAACTGTAGAGGAAATGGAGGCACAACTGGGAAACAAATGCTGGGGTTTTGGAGTGAAATAGTGGTGAAACAAATAAAGGGATTATAGGGGCAGAAATCTGGGAGGAAGATTGGGGGAAAAGCAAATTGAATTGAGGGCTGAAAAGTTAGGGAAAGTGGGGGAGGAAATGGGAAAGTTTTGGGGCATTATGATAGGTAGTTTAAGTGGTGGAGAAGTGGGTAAATTGCTGAACATGGGGGGACGGTTATTGAGAAGCAGTTTGGTAGTTTTTGAGGTGAGAAAAATGGGCAGTTTGGATACTATTGAAGTGGTCCTTTGGGCTAAAATCTGGGGCTGAAAAAGGGACAGATTTTTGGGGGTGAAGGGGACGGTTTTATGGGTTTTAGGGGTGGGCTTGGACTAGGAAAAAGGACTGAAAAGGAGCTGTTTTAGGTAGTGGTTTGGACTGGTTTTTCTGGGCTATTTGGTTAGATTTTTGAATAGTAATTGCGTTGCTTGTGCGTCATGTTTCTGGACCGAAACATGTTGGGTTTTTTGGGCCAAAAGAAATGAAGAAAAATCGAGCTAAAGATGGAATTTTGGACCAATATTTTATTGGGTTTTAAAGGGTCGGTTTTTGGACTAAAAATTAGGATTTAGCCTGGGTCGAAATAAATGTTGTAAAATTTCTCGATTTTTAAATTATATGCGTTGGCCAAAAGTTGACCAAAATTAACTCAATATAAGAACATTTCGACCTAAAATTTTTAACAAGGATCGGTGATAAAATAATATTCCATAATCGTCAATCAAATATAAGGCAAGCACGTACAAAAATTTGTTTCGACAAAAATATTTTAAAACGTAATAGGAGGTTCATAACGAGGTCGAAGTGGAAATTTCATTGCTTGAAATTAACGCGCAAAAAAAA
The DNA here is from genome assembly GCA_023638005.1 of Forsythia suspensa. Classification (NCBI taxonomy): domain Eukaryota; kingdom Viridiplantae; phylum Streptophyta; class Magnoliopsida; order Lamiales; family Oleaceae; genus Forsythia; species Forsythia suspensa. Next base: position 46,849,034 of record CM042676.1, read on the forward strand.
AAAATATTTCATCGTTACAACATTCCCTTTTAAAATAATTGTCCTCAAAATTTAACTTACTTGGTTTACGAGGTGCGGGTATTTAGCTAAGATATTTTCTTAGAACATGGACTTTTATCTCAAAACCAATGCAGGCACTTCCTCATAAGTCGTATCATTCTTTAATTCCAATGACTCATAATTTACCATATGTTTAGGATCATGCACATACTTCCTTAACATCGAAACGTGGAATACATCGCGGCATCGCCGAGAGTTCGGTGGCAATGCCAAACGACACATAACACTTCCAGCTTTTCTCAAGAATCTCAAATGGGTCAAGTTGGTCTTAACTTTCATTTCTTTCCAAAACGTAAAATTCCTTTCATCAAACCTACTTTAAGAAATACTTTCACGCCGACTTCAAACTCTAACTCGTTCATCTTTTGGTCGGCATAACTTTTTAGACAAACCTTACGCTGCCTTAATTCTACATCTGATATTGTCTATAGCTTATACCATTTTCTCAAGAAATTCTGGATCCAAAATTCTTCTTTCGTCAACCTCACCCCAACAAATTGGCGAACGACATCAATGACCATCAAATGCCTCATATGGTGCCATGTCAATATTAGTTTGGAAACTATTATTAAATACAAATTCTACCAACGATAAGTGACTTTCACATTAACCATCTAGATCCAGAACCCATGCCATCAACATTTCTTTAAGAATTTGAATGGTTTATTTTTATTGCCCATTGGTTTGAGGATGAATACGCTGTACTAAAATCCAATTAAGTTCTCTTAGCTCCTTGAAAGCTTTTTTAGAAATTTGAGGTAAACCTTTGGTCTCGGTCTGATACAATGAACACTGGCACTCTATGAAGTCAAAAAGCTTCTTTGACACACAACTATGCTAGTTGTTCCAAACTAAAATTAATCCGAATATGTAGAATATTTGAACAGATTTCGTCAAACGGTCTACTACATCCTTGATGGTAACATGACCTCTTGCCGATCAAAGAAAACCCATAACAAAATTTATTGCAATTTTCTTCAATTTCCATTGTGGTATAACCATTGGATTTAATGGCCTGACGATCTTTGATGTTCTGTCCTTCCTTGTTGACACACCAAACACTTAGGCACAAATCAAGCTATACATGTTTCTCCACTAAAATGTGTTACGTGAATCCTTATATATTTTGATTTTCTCTGGGTGTGCGATGTAAGGAGTGGAATGAGCTTCACATAAAATCTCATTTCCCAACCTCTCATCCTTAGGCACGCACAACCTACCTTTAAACATCAAAGTTTTTTGTCCTCGACTATTTCAAATCCTCTCATCTTTTTAGTTCCCACGACTATATGAGCCTTATCGGGATGGTACAGGATAGTGTAGTCATAGTCCTTCACCAACTCTAACCACCATTTTTGTCTTATTTTCAGTTCCTTCTGAATGAAGATGTACTTGAGACTCTTGTGGTCGATGTAAATGTCACACTTGCTTCTATTGGCACATTATCTAGTATCGTCTCTTTCGATGAGGTGTTCGTGAGACATACAAGATATCCTTGATGGGATGCCTTAACCTTCGACCGTAATACCTAAACTCTTCACCTCCTAGTTGTCAAAATATAACACCTTTCTCCAAAACACACAATTGTGGCAAGGTTATTTCTTAGCCAAACTATACTCAAAATTATATCAAAATATATCATTCTACCACAATCAAGTATGCTTCTAAGATCAAACCATCAAAAATTTTATGTACTGCCTTTGATATTTTATATATGTCTATAGGTCATACTAATGACATAGTAACCTCAAGTACACTATTATAATCCTTCAAATACACAAGAATCATACTTGGCAAAAATAATAATGAAAGAGAACTCACAAAGATGGAAAAAGATAATATCTTTTATCATTCACTTGATCCTTCAAGAGAAAGACAAATAAAGAAATAGCGCTTGGCACTCGAACAACTAGAAAGGAAAATTCTACTCTCAACTACTACTATCTCAAATTCATCCGAAATAGAAATCTTACTAGAGTTATCCTATCTCTACTCCTCAACGTCTGAGATAGGCAACGGTGCATCTTCGCCGCTTTCTCATCTCTCGATGGCACTCTTTCGGCCTCGAAAAACTCAACTACGTCATCCCGAGCCTCTTCCTATAGTGTCGTCAACTTCGTGCATAATGCTTCATAATAAATCTCTGGTACTAGGGTAGGCACGGTCGACCCCCACAACAGATCATAAATTATCTCTATTATATTTTCCCACTCTTTTGGCAATATGTCAATGAGATGGCTCCTAGCCCATTGACCGCTAACATTGAAACCATGTCGCCTTACTTCCATCCACATAAACATCATCTTCCGAATGTGTTGAACATGTCGTGTCTTGGTTCCATTGATATTGCACATATCATTTAAGAATTTCATCATTGCCTATTGACCTAAACGTGAACGTCTTTCTATAAGTTCTCTTAGTTCGTACCATGTCTAGAATACCAATTATGAAAATTTTGATTAGGTGGGTATCTAACATCTTTTAATTAAATTCCAAGTACTCAAAAAATAAAAAAATTCGTGAAATTTGGTAACGTTCTCAAAATACTTAGTGCGCAAGAATAAATATCCACATCTCATTTTCAATTTCATCTTTTCTAAACATAACATTTCATCATAATTGAAGTGGATATAAAAATTCGTATATAAGAATTCTTCAAACTTTTCTTTACATCAGAAATGGTGTAGCGCGGCGATGGTGAGTAGCAACTTGAGTCCTTGAGATCTGAATCATTTAAATTTAAAGTTAAAAAAATAAAATAAAGATCAAGTATAGTAGCAATAAAAATTTTGCGAGTCTACAGAAAAGTAAAACCACTCTTTGATAGCTTGTCAAGCTGTAATATCCCAGATTTTCTCAACCCGGAGGGTCACTAAAATAATCTCTAAAATATATTTAACGACTCCAATTAATATTTAGCTATAACGCCCCGAATTTTCCCAACTCGGAGGGTCACTAAAATAATCTCTAAAATATATTTGACGACTCCAATCAATATTTTCTATGCTCTTGAATGGTTTTTAAAAAATAACTTCTGCGGAAAATAACAAGCGCTCAAGGGAAAAATGATTTTTCTTAAAATTTCCATGGTTTTGCCTATATCGCGATAGGTGTCGCCACAAATTATTTGACCCTTCAAACAAATTCCAAAAATTCCTAAATATGAAATGTAGATACTAGGGACTACAGACTACGATTTGGAAAATTTTCAAATCTTATCTACGTCGTTTGGTAGGTGAAAATAATAGCCAACATTGCTAGAAAAACTGTTTTGGGTGCCTTAAGAAAGCCCGCTAAAACGTTCATAATAAATTCAATAATAGAATTTTTGAGTGATTCCAATTGTTGTTATTAGACCACATATATGGATTTCCATAGCCACTTATTTCACTCAAAAAATCCAACTGTGCATTAGTTATGATTTTTCAAAGGAGGGACACCAAGCTGGAGATTTCAGAAATAAATGAAACTAGGCACTTCTAACTTGAAACTTTTAACGGCAATGAAACCAACATCTCGTTTTTCATAAATATTACATAATTAAATACTGAAAATCAAACGCTTAAAATATCGTATTTACATCATAATTGACTCGATCATCTCAACGTCAAAACTTAAATTAAATAAGAAAATTCCACGTCATGCTTGCTAGCCTACGCCATCGCATCAACGCCAACCAACTCAATCTAAAATTTGGTTTGTTTTGGGGTGAGTATTTCATAAGAAACACTTAGTAGCCATACATACTAACATGTGGGAAAATTATACATAAATATAAAAGCGATATGCCATAATTTTTAAACGTATACATGAACACATAAACTGGTAGCCGGCACCACATAAAATCATAAGTAATTACCTTCAATCACTAACATATTAAAGTGATTACCTTCAATCACTACCTTGAAATAGAATTTTTGGTTGAAGTCGTGATGGAGAATGAATCGTTACTACAGCTTTTCCAAAAATCAAACCCGCATGCTTGCCTTCTTGTTTACAAGAATCGTGTATTGTAGTAAGATTTAAGTGAAGGTAATAGGGAAGTATGGGGATGAAATCTGAGTTTTAGGGGCATTTTAATATGTGATATATGGACAGATATTTGGGAAGAAAGTGGCTGACAATGGAGGTTGATTTTCATGCTGTCGAGGCCGAGAATGAATACGGATGAGGGGAACAAAAATAAAGCAAAATAGAGGTTGATTACTCACTGCTGAGGCCAGATTTCTGGACCGAAAAGAGGGGAAACATATAAGGAAAAGTGGAACTTTGTTGCTGGAATTTTTTGGGCAAAAACAAAAATGGACTGTAAAGAGGGAGAATTGCTGGAGAAAATGGTGAAGAAACAGGATTAAGTTGCTGGAAATTGGGGTCCGAAAATGGATGAAAGGTTGGAGTCTTCTTGGCCATGATTGGAAAGTGAGAAAAGGTAAAAGATGGACCAACTGAAATGTTGGTTGCCCTACTGCTGGGGCCGAACTAGTAAGGGAAAAAAAAGAGAAATAAAAGGATGTTTATTGCTTGTAAAGGAGAGTGAATAAAGAGAAGCTTGATGAGGAAACTTATGGTCCGAAACTGCAGAGCAAATGGAGGCACAACTGGGAAACAAATGCTGGGATTTTGGAGTGAAATAGTGGTGAAACAAAAAAAGGGATTATAGGGGCCGAAATCTGGGAGGAAGATTGGGGGAAAAGCAAATTGAATTGAGGGCTGAAAAGTTCGGGAAAGCGGGGAGGAAATGGGAAAGTTTTGGGGCTTTATGGTAGGTGGTTTAAGTGGTGGAGAAGTGGGTAAATGGCTGAACATTGGGGGACGGTTATTGAGAAGCAGGTTGGCAGTTTTTGAGGTGAATAAAATGGGCAGTTTGGATATAATTGGAGTGGACCTTTGGGCTAAAATCTGGGGCTGAAAAGGGACAGATTTTTGGGGTGAAGGGACGGTTTTAGGCAGTGATTTGGACTGGTTTTTTTGGGCTATTTGGTTAGATTTTTGAACAGTGATTGGGTTGCTTACGGTTCATGTTTTTGGTCCGAAACATGTTGGGGTTTTTGGGCCAAAAGAACTGAAGAAAAATCGAGCTAAAGATGGACTTTTGGACCAATTTTTTGTTGGGTTTTAAAGGGTCGGTTTTTGGACTAAAAATTAGGATTTAGCATGGGTCGAAATAAATGTTGTAAAATTTCTCGGTTTTTAAATTAAATGTGTCGGCCAAAAGTTGACCAAAAATTAACTCAATTTAGAACCTTTGGACCTAACTTTTTAAGAGGGATCGGTAATAAAATAATATTCCATAATCGTCAAATCAAATATAAGGCAAGCACGTGCAAATATTAACGTGACAAAAATATTTTAAAACATAATAGGAGGTTTGTAACGAGTCGGAAGTGGAAATTGAAATTAAAAGCTAAAAAAAAAAAATCCCGGTCGTCAAAATAGATTTTGATGAATCAAATGCTGTTGAAAAGCTCTATCGATTTACTTACATGGAGAAAAAATGATTTTCCAATCCATGATCCGTGTTTAGAGTTATAAAGATTTTAGCAAAATAACGCATAAATCGTATGTTAAAACCTTTGCAAATGACAATTTTTTTGAAATTTATAGATTTTGATGAATCAAATACCTTTATAAAGCTCTATCCGCTTACTTTAATATAGCTAATATTATTTTCCAATTCATGACCCTTTTTTAGTTTTATATGGATTTTACCAAAACAACTCAAAAATCGTATGGTAAAACTTTCGCAAATCATTTGATTTTTTTTAAAATTTCTAGTTTTTGATGAATCAAATATCGTTGGAAAGCTCTATCAGTTTGCTTTCATGGAGAAAAAATGAGGTACCAATCCATGACCCTTGTTTAGAGTTATAATGATTTTATCAAAAAAACACACAAATTGAATGGTAAAACCTTCACAAATCACTGATTTTTTGAAATTTCAAGATTTTGATGAATCAAATATTATTGGAAAGCTCTATCGGTTTATTTTAAAGAAAAATAATTTTCCAATCCATGACCCTTGTTTAAAGTTATAAAAATTTTAGTAAAACAACGATAAATCGAAGGTAAAACCTTCACAAATCATCGATTTTTGAAATTTCTAAATTTCGATGAATCAAATATCGTTGGGAAGCTCTATCTCTTTACTTTCATGGAGAAAAAATGATTTTCCAATCCATGACACGTGTTTAGTTTTATAAATATTTTAGCAATACAACCCATAAATCATATGGTAAAACCTTTGCAAATGACTAATTTTTTGAAATTTCTAGATTTTGATGAATCAAATACCTTTATAAATCTCTATCCATTTACTTTTATATAGGAAAAATTATTTTCCAATCCATGACCCTTGTTTAGATTTACTAGGATTTTACCAAAATATTGCACAAATCGTATGGTAAAATCTATCTTAAATTACTAATTTTTTTAAAATTTCTAGATTTTGATGAATCAAATACCGTTGGGAAGCTCTATCATTTTACTTTCATGGAGAAAAAACGATTTTCAAATCCATGACCTGTGTCTAGAGTTATAAAGATTTTAGTAAAACAACTCATAAATCATAAGGTAAAACCTTCGCAAATGACTAATTTTTTTTTTGTAATTTATAGATTTTGATGAGTCAAATGCCTTTATAAAGCTCTATCCGTTTACTTTGATATAAAAAAAATTATATTCCAATCCATGACCATTTTTTAGTTTTATATAGATTTTACCAAAACAATGCACAAATCGTACGGTAAAACCTTCGCAAATCACTAATTTTTTTAAATTTTCTTGATTTTGATGAATCAAATACCATTGGAAAGCTCTATCAGTTTATATTCATATAGGAAAAATGATTTTCCAATCCTCGACTCTTGCTTAGATATATATGAATTCTACAAAAACTACGCACAAATCGTAAGGTAAAAACCTTCAGAAACCACTTATTTTTTAAAATTTCTGGATTTTGATGATTCAAATATAGTTGGAAAGCTCTATTAGTTTACTTTCGTGGAGAGAAAAAAGATTTTCAATCCATGACCCGTGTTTAGAGTTATTATGATTTTAGCAAAACAACGAACTAATCGTATGGTAAAACATTCGTAAATCGTTGATTTTATGAAATTTCTTTATTTTGATTCATCAACTATTGTTGGAAAGCAAGTTCTATCAGTTTAATTTCATGGAGAAAAATAATCTTCCAATCCATGATCCATGTTTAGAGTTATAAAGATTTTAGCAAAACTACGCAGAAATCGTATTGCAAAACTTTCGCAAATCACTGATTTTTTGAAATTTCTAGATTTTGATGAATCAAATACCATTGGAAAGCTCTATCAATTTACTCTCATATAGGAAAAATGATTTTCCAATCCACGACTCTTGTTTAATTTATACGATGTTTACCAAAACAACGCACAAATCGTTTGGTAAAACCTTCACAAGCCACTGATTGTTTGAAATTTCTAGATTTAGATGAATCAAATAGCATTGGAAAGCTCAATCAGTTTACTTTTGTTTATGAAAAATAATTTTTCCAATCCATGACCCTTTATATAGATTTTACCAAAACAACGCACAAATCGTATGTCAAACATTCACAAATCACTATTTTTTTAAAATTTCTAGATTTTGATGAATCAAATACTGTTAGAAAGCACTATCAGCTTATTTTCATGGAGAAAAATGATTTTCCAATCCATGACCCGTGTTTAGAGTTATATTGATTTTAGCAAATCAACGCACTAATCGTATGGTAAAATCCTCGCAAATCACTGATTTATTGAAATTTTTATATTTTGTTGATTCAAATACCATTGGAAAGCTCTATAAGTTTAGTTTTATATAGGAAAGATTATTTTTCAATCCATGACCCTTATTTAGACTTATAAGGATTTTTCTAAAACATCTTATAAATCGTATGGTAAAACTTTCACACATCAATGATTTTTTGAAATTTCTAGATTTTGATGAATCAAATATCATTGGCAATCTCTCTCATTACTTTTATGGAAAAAAAAAAATTTCCATTTCCATGGCCCATGTTTAGAGTTATAATAATTTTGGCAAAACAACGCATAAATCGTTTGGTAAAACCTTTGCAAATAACTAATTTTTTGAAATTTCTAGATTTTGATGAATCAAATACGATTTTAAAGCTCTATATGTTTACTTTCATATAGGAAAAAATTATTTTCCAGTCCATGACCCTTGTTTAGTTTAATAAGAATTTTACCAAAACAACGCATAAATCGTATGGTAAAACCTTCAAAAACTACTGATTTTTTAAAATTTCTAGATTTTGATGAATCAAATACCATTGGAAAGTTCTATCAGTTTACTTTCATGGAGAAAAAATAATTTTCTAATCCGTGACCCGTGTTTAGAGTTATAAAAACAATGCACAAATAGTATTGTAAAACGTTCCCAAATCTCTAATTTTTTTGAAATTTCTAGATTTTGATGAATCAAATACCATTGGAAAGCTCTAGATGTTTACTTTCATGAGAAAAAAATGATTTTCTATTGCATGAACTGTGTTTAGATTTATAAAAATTTTAGCAAAACAACGCACAAATAGTATATTAAAACCTTCACAAATCACTTATTTTTTGAAATTTTTAGATTTTGATGAATCAAATACCATTGGAATGCTCTATCGACTTACTTTTGTATAGAAAAAATGATTTTCGATTCGTGACCCTTTATATGTATTTTACCAAAACAACGCACAAATCGTATGTTGAACCTTCATAAATCATTGACTTTTTAAAATTTGATCTTGATGAATCAAATATCATTGGAAAGCTCTATTAGTTTACTTTCATGGAGAATAAACAATTTTCCAATCCATGACCCGTGTTTAGAGTTATAATGATTTTAGCAAAACAACGCACTAATCGTATTGTAAAACCTTCACAAATAATTGATTTGTTGAAATATCTACATTTTGTTGATTCAAATACCATTGGAAAGCTCTATCAGTTTACTTTCATATGGGAAAAATTAATTTCCAATCCATGACCCTTATTTAGAGTTATAGGGATTTTACCAAAACATCGCATATATCGTATGGTAAAACTTTCCTAAATCACTGATTTTCTAAAATTTCTAAATTTTGATGAATGAATTATCGTTGGGAAGCTCTCTCATTTTGCTTTCAAAAATTTTTTTTCCAATGCATGACCTGTGTTTAGAGTTATAATGATTATATCAAAACAACATATAAATCGAAAGGTAAAACTTCACAAATCAATGATTTTTTGGAATTTCATGATTTTGATACCGTTGGAAAGTTCTACCAGTTTACTTTTGTATAGGAATAATGATTTTTCAATCCATGACCCTGATTTACATTTATAGGGATTTTACCAAAACAACGTACAAATTGTGCGGTAAAACCTTTGCAAATCATTCGATTTTTTGAAATTTCTAGATTTTAATGAATTAAATAACATTGGAAAGCTCTATTATTACTTTTATGGAGAAAATATTTTCCCAATCCATGACATGTGTTTAGAGTTATAATGATTTTGGCAAAACAATGCACAAATCGTTTGGTAAAACCTTCATAAATCACTTAATTTTTGAAATTTCTAGAATTTGTGAATCAAATACGATAGTAAGGCTCTATATGTTTACTTTCATATTAGAAAAATTATTTTCTAATCCATGACCCTTGTTTAGTTTTATGAGGATTTTTTAAAAAAAAAAAAAAAATTTGCATGAATCGTATGGTAAAACCGAAAATTATCGATTTTTAAAATTTCTAGATTTTGATGAATCAAATACGGTTGGAAATCTCTATCGACTTACTTTCATTGGGGAAAAATATTTTCCAATCTATTACCCGTGTTTAGAGTTACAAAGATTTTGGCAACACAATGCAAAAATCTTAAGGTAAAACCTTTGCAAATCAACTGTTTTTTTTGAAATTTCTAGATTTTGATGATTCAAATACCATTGGAATGCTCTATCGGTTTACTTTCATGGGAGAAAATGATTTTCCAATCCATGACATGTGTTTAGAGTTATAATGATTTTAGCTAAACAACGCACTAATCGCATTGTAAAACTTTCGCAAATCATTGATTTTTAAAATTCTCGATTTTAATGAATCAAATACCATTTGTAGGATCTATTAGTTTACTTTCATGGACAAAAAATAATTTTCCAATCCACTACCCGTGTTTAGAGTTATAAAGATTTTAGCAAAACAACACATAAATCGTATGGTAAAACTTTCGCAAATCACTAATTTTTTGAAATTTCTAGATTTTGATGAATCAAATACCATTGTAAAGCTCTATCAGTTTACTTTCGTATGGGAAAATTATTTTCCAATCCATGACCCTTGATTAGATTTATAAGAATTTTACCAAAACAACGAACAAATCATATGGTAAAATCTTTGCAAATTCTCGATTTTATAAAAATTCAAAATTTTGATGAATTAAATACCATTTTGAAGCTCTATCATTTTACTTTGATGGAGAATAAACTATTTTACAATCCATGACTCGTATTTAGAGTTATAAAGATTTTAGCAAAACAACGCATAAATCGTATGGTCAAACCAACCATGAAACCACCGATTTTTGAAATTTCTAGATTTGATGAATCAAATATCTTTGGAAAGCTCTATCAGTTTATTTTAATGGAGAAAAAAGGAATTTTCAATCCATTACCCGTGTTTAGAGTTTTAAAGATTTTAGCAAAACAACGCAGAAATCGTATGGTGAAACTTTTGCAAGTCACTGATTTTTTAAAATTTATATATTTTGATGAGTCTAATACCGTTGGAAAGCTCTATCAGTTTACTTTTATAGAGAAAAAATTATTTTCCAATCCACAACCTGTGTTTAGAGTTATAAAAATTTTAGTAAAACAACGCAGAAATCGTTTGGTAAACTTTCGTAAATCACTGATTTTTTGAAATTAATAGATTTTGATGAATCAAATACCATTGCAAGGCTCTATTAGTTCACTTTCATATTGGAAAATCTATTTTCCAATCCATGACCCTTGTTAGTTTTATAAGGATTTTACCGAAACAATGCACAAATCGTATGGTAAACCTTTTCAAATCACTGATTTTTTGAAATTTCTAGATTTTGATGAATTAGATACCATTGGAAAGGTCTATTAGTTTACTCACATAGAGAAATAACAATTTTCCAATCCATGACCCATGACAAATCACTAATTTTTTGAAATTTTTAAATTTTGATGAATCAAATACCATTGGAAATCTCTATAAGTTTACTTTCATATAGGAAAAATTATCTTCTAAACCATGACCTTTGTTTAGAGTTATAAAGATTTTAGCAAAACAACGCACAAATCGTATTGTAAAACCTTCGCAAATTATTGATTTGTTGAAATTTCTAGATTTGATGAATAAAATCTTGTTGGGAATATCTATCATTTTATTTTCATGGAGAAGAAATGATTTTTCAATCCATGACCTATGTTTAGAGTTATAAAGATTTATGCAAAAAAAAAGAAGCATAAATCGTATGGTAAAACCTTCGTAATTGACTGATTTTTTGAAATTTCTTGATTTTGAAGAATCAAATACCATTGGAAAGCTCTATCAGTTTATATTCATATAGAAAAAATGATTTTCAAATCCACGACTCTTGCTTAGATATATATGAATTTTGCAAAAACAACGTACAAAATCGTATGGTAAAAACCTTCAGAAACCACTGATTTTTTAAAATATGCAAATTTTGATGACTCAAATACAATTGGAAAGCTCTATTAGTTTACTTTCCTTTAGAAAAAAACAATTTTCAATCCATGAACCGTGTTTAGAGTTATAATGATTTTAGCAAAACAATGAAGTAATCGTATGGTAAAACATTAAGTAAATCGTTGATTTTATGAAATTTCTTTATTTTGATGCATCAAATATCATTGGAAAGCTCTATCAGTTTAATTTCATGGAGAAAAATGATTTTCAATCCATGATACGTGTTTAGAGTTATAAAGATTTTAGCAAAACAACGTAGAAATCGTATTGTAAAACTTTCGCCAAATCTTTGGTTTTTGAAATTTCAAGATTTTGATGAATCAAATACCATTGGAAAGCTCTATCAATTTACTTTCATATAGGAAAAATGAATTTCCAATCCACGACTCTTGTTTAGATTTATACGATGTTTACCAAAACAACGCACAAATCGTATGGTAAAACATTTACAAACCACCGATTTTTTAAAATTTCTGGATTTTGATGAATCAAATTCCATTGAAAAGCTCTATCACTTTACTTTCATATAGGAAAAATTATTTTTCAATCCATGACCCTTGTTTAGATTTTTATGAATGAAATACCGTTGGAAAGCTCTATCATTTTACTTTCATGGAGAAAAAGGATTTCGAATCCATAACCCATGTGTAGAGTTATAAAGATTTTAACAAAACAATGCATAAATCGTATGGTAAAACCATTGCAAATTTCTAATTTTTTGAAATTTCTAGATTTTTATGATTCAAATACCATTGGAAAGCTCTATTAGTTTCCTTTCATATAGGAATTATTTTCCAATCCATGACCCTCGTTTAGTGTTATAAAGATTTTAGCAAAACAATGCACAAATCGTGTTGTAAAATATTTGCAAATGACTGATTTTTTGAAATTTCTATAATTTGATTAATCAAATATCACTGGAAAGCTCTATCAATTTACTTTCATAGAGAAAAAACAATATTTCAATCCATGACCCTTACTTAGAGTTATAAAATTTTAGCAAAACAACGCAGAAATCGTATGGTAAACCTTCGCAAATCATTGGTTTTTTGAAATTTTTAGATTTTGATGAATCATATACAATTGGAAAGATCTATTAGTTTACTTTCATATATGAAAAATTATCTTCCAATCCATGACCCTTGTTTAGAGTTATAAAGATTTTAGCAAAACAATGCACAAATCGTAATGTAAAACATTAGCAAATCATTGAATTTTTGAAATTTCTAGATTTTTGTCAATAAATATTGTTGGAAAGCTCTATCATTTTACTCTATGGAGAAAAAAAACAATTTTCCAATCCATGACATGTGTTTAGGGTTATAAAGATTTATGCAAAACAAAGCATAAATCGCATGGTAAACCATTCGCAAATGACAGATTTTTTGAAATTTCTTAATTTTGATGAATCAAATACCAGTGGAAAGCTCTATCAGTTTATATTCATATAGGAAAAATGATTTTCCAATCCACGACTCTTGTTAATATTTTTATGGATTTTACCAAAACAACGTACAAATCGTTTGGTAAAACCTTCAAAAACCACTGTTATATTAAAATTTCTGGATTTTGATGAATTAAATACCGTTAGAAAGCTCTTTTAGTTTACTTTCCTAGAGAAAAAAGATTTTCAATCCTTGATCCATGTTGAGAGTTATAATAATTTTACCAAAACAATGCACGAATCGTATGGTAAACTTTCACGAACCAATAATTTTTTTTTCAAATTTTTGGATTTTGATGAATCAAATACTGTTGGAAAGTTCTGTTATTTTACCTTCTAGGAGAAAAATGATTTTCAATCCACGACCCGTGTTTAGAGTTATAAAGATTTTAGCGAAACAACGCACAAATCATATTGTAAAAAAAAATACCATTGGAAAGCTTTATTAGTTTACTTTCATAAAGAAATATTGATTTTCCAATCCATGAACCGTGTTTAGAGTTATAAAGATCTTAGCAAAATAACGTAGAAATCGTATGGTAATACCTTCCCAAATCGCTGATTTTTTGAATTTTCTTGATTTTAATGAATCAACTACCATTGGAAAGCTCTATTAGTTTTCTTTCGCATAGGAGAAACGATTTTCCAATCCATGACCCTTGTTTAGATTTATATGGGTTTACAAAACAACGTAGAAATCGTTTGGTAAAACCTTCGCAAATAATTGATTTTTTAAAATTTCCAGCTTTTGAAGAATCAAATACCGTTGGAAAGCCCTATGAGTTTACTTTCATGGAGAAAAATGATCTTCAATCCATGACCCGTGTTTCGAGTTATAAAGATTTTAGCAGTCACGACACATAAAGCTTATGGTTAAACCTTTGCAAAATCATTGATTTATTGAAATTACTAGATTTTGTCGATTCAAATACCGTTGGAAAGCTCTATGAATTTACTTTCATATAAGAAAAATTATTTTCCAATACACGACCCTTGTTTAGTTTTACAATAGTTTGGAAAAACCTTCACAAATCACTGAATTTTTAAAATTTCTAGATTACAATGAATCAAATACCGTTGGAAAGCTCTATCAGTTTACTTCCATATATGAAAAATTATTTTCCAATCCATGACACTTGTTTAGTTTTTTAAGGATTTTTCCAAAACAACGCACAAATTGTATGGTAAAATCTTTGCAAATACCTGATTTTTTTAACATTTCTAGATTTTAATGAATCAAATACCGTTAAGAAGCTCTAACATTTTACTTTCATTCAGTTGTAAACTATTTTCCAATCTATGACTCTGTTTAGAGTTATAAAGATTTTAGTAAAACAACGCATAAATCGTATGGTAAAACCTTCGCCAATCATTGATTTTAGAAATTTCTAAATTTTGTTGAATAATATACCATTATAAAGCTCTATGAGTTTACTTCCATATAGGAAAAATTATTTTCCAATCCCACGACCATTGTTTAGTTTTTATAAAGATTTTACCAAAACAACACACAAATCGTATGGTAAACCTTCGATAATCTTAGATTTTATACTTTCTAGATTTTGATGAATCAAATACCTTTGGAAAGCTCAATTAGTTTATTTTAATGGAGAAAAATGGATTTTCCAATCCATGACCAGTGTTTAGAGTTATAATGATTTTAGAAAATCAACGCAGAATTCATATAGTAAAACTTTCACAAATTAATGATTTTTTTAAAGTTTTTAGATTTTAATGAATCAAATACCGTTGGAAAGCTCTATTATTTTACTTTCATAGAGAAAAAAAATATTTTTCAATCCACGACTTGTGTTTAGAGTTATAAAGATTTTAGCAAAACAATGCAGATTTTGATGAATAAAATACCATTGGAAGGCTCTATCAATTTACTTTCATATAGGAAAAAATCTAATCCATGACTCTTGTTAGTTTTATAAGGATTTCACCAAAACAACGCACAAATCATATGGGAAAACATTCTTAAATCACTAATTTTTTTATCATTTCTATATATTGATGAATTAGATACCGTTGGAAAGCTCTATCACTTTGCTTACATGGAGAAAAATAATTTTCCAATCTATGACCCTTGTTTAAAGTTATAAAGATTTTAGCAAAACAACGCAAAAATCGTAAGGTTTAACCTTCACAAATAATTGATTTTTTGAAATTTCTCAATTTTGATGAATCAAATACCATTGGAAAGCTCTATGAGTTTACTTTCATATAGGAAAAATTATCTTCTAATCAATGACCCTTGTTTAGAGTTATAAAGATTGTAGCAAAACAACGCACAAATCGTATTGTAAAACCGTAAATCTTTGATGTTTTAAAATTTCTAGATTTTGATGAATAAAATACCGTTGGGAAGGTCTCTCATTTTAGTTTCATGGAGAAAAAATGATTTTTCAATCCATGACCCGTGTTTAGAGTTATAAAGATTTAAAGAAAACAACGCAGAAATCTTAAGGTAAAACCTTTACAAATCACCTATTTTTTGAAATTTCTATAGTTTGATGAATCAAATACTGTTGGAAAGCTCTATCAATTTACTTTCATATCTGAAAAATTATTTTCCAATCCATGTCCCATGCCGGTTTATGAGAATTTTACCAAAACAACGCACAAATCGTGCGGTAAACCTTCGTAAATCGTTGATTTTTAAAATTTCAACTACCAATGGAATGCTCTATCATTTTACTTTCATGAAGAAAAATGATTTTCAAATCCATGACCCGTGTTTAGAGTTATAAAGATTTTAACAAAATAGCCTTGAAATCTTATGGTTAAACCTTCTCAAATAAGCGATTTTTTGAAATTTCTAGATTTTCTTGATTCAAAACCATTGGAAAACTTTATCAATTTACTTTCATATAGGAAAATTATTTTTCAATCCATGACCCTTGTTTAGAGTTATATGGATTTTATTAAAACAACGAACAAATCGTATGGTAAAACCTTCTCAAATGAGTGATTTTTTAAAATTTCTAGATTTTGATGAATGAAATACCATTGGGAAGCTCTATCATTTTATTTTCATGTAAAAAATGATTTCCGATCCATGACCCGTATTTAGAGTTATAAAGATTTACGCAAAACAAAGCATAAATCGTATGGTAAAACCTTCGTAGATGACTGATTTTTTGTAATTTCATGATTTTGATGAATCAATTACCATTGAAAAGCCCTATCAATTTATATTCATATAGGAAAAATGATTTTCCAATCCACGACTCTTGTTTTGATTTATATGGATTTCACCATAATAAAGCACAAATCGTATGGTAAAACTTTCAGAAACCACCGATTTTTTAAAATTTCTAATTTTGGTGCATCAAATATTGTTGGAAAGCTCTATCATTTTACTTTCATGGAGAAAAATGATTTTCCAATCCATAAGCTGTGTTTAGAGTTATATAGATTTTAGCAAAACAACGCAAAAATCGTATTGCAAAACCTTCACAAATCACTAGTTTTATGATATTTTTAGATTTTGATAAATCAAATACCATTGGAAAGCTCTATCAGTTTAATTTCATATTGGAAAAATGATTTTCCAATCCATGACCCTTGTTTAGATTTATGTAGATTTTACCACTTATTTTTAAAAATTTCTAGATTTTAATGAATTAAATAATGTTCGAAAGCTTTTTAAGTTTACTTTAATGAAGAAAAATGATTTTCAAATCCATGACCCGTGTTTAGAGTTACAAAGATTTTATCAAAACAATGCACAAATACTTTTGAAAAGCTCTAGCAATTTACTTTCATGAGAAAACAACAATTTTCCATTCTTTGACCCGAGTTTAGAGTTACAAATATTTCAGCAAAACAACGTAGAAATCGTATGGTCAAACCTTCGTAAATCATTGATTTTTGAAATTTCTCGATTTTAATGAATCAAATACGATTGGAAAGCTATATTTGTTTACTTTCATATAGGAAAAATTAACTTCCAATCCATGACCCTTGTTTAGAATTGTGAAGATTTTAGCAAAACAACGCACAAATCGTATTATAAACCTCATGAATCATTGATTTTTTGAAATTTCTTGATTTTGAAGAATCAAATACCGTTGGAAAGCTCCATTAGTTTACTTTCATGGAGAAAAAATGATTTTCCAAACCATGACCCATGTTTAGAGTTATAAAGATTTTAGCAGAAGCGTAGAAATCTTATGGTTAAACCTAAGTAAATCCTTTGAATTTTTGAAATTTCTAGATTTTGTTGATTCAAATACCATTGAAAAGCTCTATCAATTTACTTTCATATAGGAAAGATTATTTTCCAATCCATGACCCATGTTTAGAGTTATAAGGATTTTATCAAAACAACACACAACTTGAATATTAAAACTTTCGCAAATCACTGATTTTTTGAAATTTCTGTATTTTGATAAATTAAATACCGTTGGAAAGCTCTATCAGTTTACTTTCATGAAGAAATTTTTTTTCCCAATCCTTGACCCTTGTTTAAAGTTATAAAGATTTTAGGAAAATAACGCACAAATTGTAAGGTAAAACCATCACAAATCACTGATTTTTTGAAATTTCTATATGTTGATGAATCAAATATCATTGGGAAGCTCTATCATTTTTCTTTCACGGAGAAAAAACAATTTTACAATCCATGACCCGTGTTTAGAGTTATAAAGATTTATGCAAAACAATGCATAAATCGTATGGTAAAACCTTCACAAATGACTGATTTTTTTAAAATTGATAGATTTTGATGAATCAAATACTATTGGAAAGCTCTATCAATTTATTTTCATATCCAAAATTTGAGTTTCTAATCCAAGGCCCTTGTTTAGATTTATATGGAATTTATCAAAACAATGTACAAATTGTGTGGTAAAACCTTTGTAAATCATTGATTATTTAAATTTTCTAGATTTTGATGAATCAAATAACGTCGGAAGCTGTATTGGTTTACTCTCATGAAGTAAAATTGATTTTCCAATCCATGAACCTTGTTTAGAGTTATAATGAATTTAGCAAAACAATGCACAAATCGTATGGTAAAACCTTCGTAAATCAATGATTTTTTAAAATTTATAGATTTTGATATCTCAAATACCATTGGAAAGCTCTATCACTTTACTTTCAAATAGGAAAAATTATTTTCCAATAGATGACCCTTCTTCGGAGTTATATGAGGATTTTACCAAAACAACGCATAAATCGTATGGTAAAACAATCGCAAATTTCCGATTTTTTGAAATTTCTTGATTTTAATGATTCAAATACGATTGGAAAACACTATCGAGTTTACTTTCTATAGGAAAATTATTTTCCAATCCATGACCCTTGTTAGAGTTATAAATATTTTAGCAAAACAACGTACAAATTGTATTGTAAAACTTTGTTAAATCACTGTTATTTAAAACAAAAAATTTGACGAATCATATACCGTTGGAAAGCTATATCAGTTTACTTTCATGACGATAAAACGATTTTCCAATCCATGACCCGTGTTTCAAGTTATAAAGATTTTAGCAAAACAACGCAGAAATTGTATGGTAAACCTTCGCAAATCTCTGATTTTTTGACATTTCAAGATTCTGATGAATCAAATACCATTGGAAAGCATTACCATCGGAAAAGCTCTATTGGTTTAGTTTCAAATTGAAAAAATAATTTTCCAATCCACGACTATTGTTTAGATTTATTTGGATTTTACAAAAACAACGTACAAATCGTATGGAAAACCTTCAAAAATCACTTATTTTTAAAATTTCTAGATTTTAATGAATCAAGTACCGTTGGAAAGCTCTATCAGTGTTATTTCATTGAGAAAAAATGATTTTAAATCCATGACACGTGTTTAGAGTTATAATGGTTTTCGCAAAACGATGAACAAATCGTATGGTAAAACCTTCGCAAGTCATTATTTTTTGATTTCTAGATTTTGATGATTCAAATACCATTGGAATGCTCTATTAGTTTGTTTTTATATAGGAAAAATGATTTTCCAATCCATGACCCTTGTTTAGATTTATATGGATATTACCAAAACCACTCACAAATCGTATGGTAAACCTTCCCAAATCATTGATTTTTTAAAATTTCTAGATTTTGATGAATCAAATACTGTTGGAAAGCTCTCTTAGTTTACTTTTATGTACGAAAAAATATTTTCCAAACTATGACACAAGTTTAGTTTTATAGGAATTTTATCAAAACAATGTACAAATCGTATGGTAAAACTTTTGCAAATAATTGATTGTTTAAAATTTCTAGATTTTGATGAATGAAATACCATTGGGAAAAAATGATTTCCAATCCATGAGCCGTGTTTGTAGTTATAAAGATTTTAGCAAAACAACGTATGAATCGTATGGTAAAACATTCGTAAATCACTGATTTTTTGAAATTTCTAGATTTTGATGAATCAAATACCATTGTAAAGCTCTATCACTTTACTTTCATATAGGAAAAGTATTTCCAATCCATGACACGTGTTTAGATGTATAAAGATTTTAGCAAAACAATGCAAAAATCGTATGGTAAAACTTTCACAAATCACTGATTTTTTTAAAATTTCTAGATTTTGATGAATCAAATACCATTATAAAACACTATCAGTTTACTTTCATATAGGAAAAATTATTTTTCAATCCACGACCCTTGTTTAGTTTTAGAAAGATTATCACGAAAACAACGCACATATTGAATGATAAAACATTCGAAAATCACCGATTTTTTAAAATTTATATATTTTGATGAATTAAATACCTTCGCAAAACTCTATCAATTTTTTTCCATGGAGAAAAAACAATTTTTCAATCCATGACCTGTGTTTTGAGTTATACAGATTTTAGCAAAACTATGCAAAAATCGTATGGTAAAACTTTCGCAAATCACTAATTTTTTAAAGTTTATAGATTTTGATGAATCAAATACCATTGGAAAACTCAATTAGTTTACTTTCATATGGCAAAAATTATTTTCCAATCCAAGACCCTTTTTAGTTTTATAAGGATTTTACCAAAACAACGCACAAAATGTATGGTTAAACCTTCACAAATAACCGATGTTTTTTTAAAATTTCTAGATTTTGATGAATGAAATACGGTGGCAAGCTCTATCATTTTACTTCCATGGAGAAAAAATGACTTCCAATCCATGACTAGTATTTAGTGTTATAAAGATTTGAGCAAAACTACGCATAAATCTTATGGTTAAACCTTTGCAAAATCATTGATTTATTGAAATTACTAGATTTTGTTGATTCAAATACCGTTAGAAAGCTTTATGAATTTACTTTCATATAAGAAAAATTATTTTCCAATACATGACCCTTGTTTAGTTTTATAATAGTTTGGAAAAATCTTCACAAATCATTGAATTTTTAAAATTTCTAGATTACGATGAATCAAATATTGTTGGAAAGCTCTATCACTTTCTGATTATATATGAAAAATTATTTTCCAATCCATGACACTTGTTTAGTTTTTTAAGGATTTTTCCAAAACAACGCACAAATTGTATGGTAAAATCTTTGCATATACCTATTTTTTTTTAACATTTCTAGATTGTGATGAATCAAATACCGTTAAGAAGCTCTAACATTTTACTTTCATTCAGTAAAAACAATCCATGACTCGTGTTTAGAGTTATAAAGATTTTAGTAAAACAACGCATAAATCGTATGGTAAAACCTTCGCCAATCATTGATTTTTAGAAATTTCTAAATTTTGTTGTATAAAATACCATTATAAAGCTCTATCAGTTTACTTCCATATAGGAAAAATTATTTTCCAATCCACGACCATTGTTTAGTTTTATAAAGATTTTACCAAAACAACGCACAAATCGTATGGTAAACCTACAATAATCTTAGATTATTATACTTTCTAGATTTTGATGAATCAAATACCTTTGGAAAGCTCAATTAGTTTATTTTAATGGAGAAAAATGGATTTTCCAATCCATGACTAGTGTTTAGAGTTATAAAGATTTTAGAAAATCAACACAGAAATCGTATGGTAAAACTTTCACAAATTAATGATTTTTTTAAAGTTTTCAGATTTTAATGAATCAAATACTGTTGGAAAGCTCTATCATTTTACGTTCATAGAGAAAAAAAATATTTTTCAATCCATGACTTGTGTTTAGAGTTATAAAGATGTTAGCAAAACAATACAGATTTTGATGATTGAAATACCATTGGAAGGCTCTATCAATTTACTTTCATATAGGAAAAAATATTTTCTAATCCATGACTCTTGTTAGTTTTATAAGGATTTTTCCAAAACAACGCACAAATCATATGGTAAAATCTTCTTAAATCACTAATTTTTTTTTTTTTTATCATTTCTATATATTGATGAATTAGATACCGTTGGAAAGCTCTATCACTTTGCTTACATGGAGAAAAAATAATTTTCCATTTCATGACCCTTGTTTAAAGTTATAAAGATTTTATCAAAACAACGCAAAAATCGTAAGGTTTAAACCTTTACAAACAACTGATTTTTTGAAATTTCTCGATTTTGATGAATCAAATACCATTGTAAAGCTCTATCAGTTTACTTTCATATAGGAAAAATTATCTTCTAATCCATGACCCTTGTTTAGAGTTATAAAGATTGTAGAAAAACAACGCACAAATCGTATTGTAAAACCTTCGTAAATCTTTGATGTTTTTAAATTTCTAGATTTCGATGAATAAAATACCGTTGGGAAGGTCTATCACTTTAGTTTCATGGAGAAAAAATGATTTTCCAATCCATGACCTGTGCTTAGAGTTATAAAGATTTAAAGAAAACAACGCAGAAATCTTAAGGTAAAACCTTTACAAATCACCTATTTTTTGAAATTTCTATAGTTTGATGAATCAAATACTGTTGGAAAGCTCTATCAATTAACTTACATATAGGAAAAATTATTTTCCTATCCATGTCCTTTGTCAGTTTTATAAGAATTTTACCAAAACAAGGCACAAATCGTCGCGGTAAACCTTCCGCAAATCGTTGATTTTTAAAATTTCAACTACCAATGGAATGCTCTATCAGTTTACTTTCATGAAGAAAAATGATTTTCAAATCCATGACCCGTGTTTAGAGTTATAAAGATTTTAACAAAATGACGCAGAAATCTTATGGTTAAACCTTCTCAAATAATTGATTTTTTGAAATTTCTAGATTTTGTTGATTCAAAACCATTGGAAAACTTTATTAGTTTACTTTCATATAGGAAAAATTATTTTCCAATCCATGACTCTTGTTTAGAGTCATATGGATTTTATTAAAACAACGAACAAATCGTATGGTAAAATCTTCGCAAATTACTGATTTTTTAAAATTTCTAGATTTTGGTGAATGAAATACCGTTGGGAAGGTCTATCACTTTAGTTTCATGGAGAAAAAATGATTTTCCAATCCATGACCTGTGCTTAGAGTTATAAAGATTTAAAGAAAACAACGCGAGAAATCTTAAGGTAAAACCTTTACAAATCACCTATTTTTGAAATTTCTATAGTTTGATGAATCAAATCTGTTGGAAAGCTCTATCAATTAACACATATAGGAAAAATTATTTTCCTATCCATGTCCTTTGTCGGTTTATAAGAATTTTACCAAAACAAGGCACAAATCGTGCGGTAAACCTTCGCCAAATCGTTGATTTTTAAAATTTCAACTACCAATGGAATGCTCTATCGGTTTACTTTCATGAAGAAAAATGATTTTCAAATCCATGACCCGTGTTTAGAGTTATAAAGATTTTAACAAAATGACCTTGAAATCTTATGGTTAAACCTTCTCAAATAAGCGATTTTTTGAAATTTCTAGATTTTGTTGATTCAAAACCATTGGAAAACTTTATCGGTTTACTTTCATATAGGAAAAATTATTTTCCAATCCATGACTCTTGTTTAGAGTCATATGGATTTTATTAAAACAACGAACAAATCGTATGGTAAAATCTTCATAAATTACCGATTTTTAAAATTTCTAGATTTTGGTGAATGAAATATCGTTGGGAAGCTCTATCACTTTAGTTTCATGGAGAAAAATGATTTTCCGATCCATGACTGTGCTTAGAGTTATAAAGATTTAAAGAAAACAACGCAGAAATCTTAAGGTAAAACCTTTACAAATCACCTATTTTTTGAAATTTCTATAGTTTGATGAATCAAATACTGTTGGAAAGCTCTATCAATTAACTTACATATAGGAAAAATTATTTTCCTATCCATGTCCTTTGTCAGTTTTATAAGAATTTTACCAAAACAAGGCACAAATCGTACGGTAAACCTTCGCAAATCGTTGATTTTTTAAAATTTCAACTACCAATGGAATGCTCTATCAGTTTACTTTCATGAAGAAAAAATGATTTTCAAATCCATGACCCGTGTTTAGAGTTATAAAGATTTTAACAAAATGACGCAGAAATCTTATGGTTAAACCTTCTCAAATAACTGATTTTTTGAAATTTCTAGATTTTGTTGATTCAAAACCATTGGAAAACTTTATCAGTTTACTTTCATATAGGAAAAATTATTTTCCAATCCATGACTCTTGTTTAGAGTCATATGGATTTTATTAAAACAACGAACAAATCGTATGGTAAAATCTTCGCAAATTACTGATTTTTTAAAATTTCTAGATTTTGGTGAATGAAATACCGTTGGGAAGCTCTATCATTTTATTTTCATGTAGAAAAAATGATTTCCAATCCATGACCGTATTTAGAGTTATAAAGATTTATGCAAAACAAAGCATAAATCGTATGGTAAAACCTTCGTAGATGACTGATTTTTTGTAATTTCATGATTTTGATGAATTTATTACCATTGACAAGCCCTATCAGTTTATATTCATATATAAAAAATGATTTTCCAATCCTCGACTCTTGTTTTGATTTATATGGATTTTACCATAACAATGCACAAATCGTATGGTAAAACTTTCAGAAACCACCGATTTTTTAAAATTTCTAATTTTGGTGCATCAAATAAGGTTGGAAAGCTCTATCACTTTACTTTCATGGAGAAAAATGATTTTCCAATCCGTAACCCGTGTTTAGAGTTATAAAGATTTTATCAAAACAACGCACAAATCGTATTGTAAAACTTTCTCAAATCACTGATTTTTTGAAATTTCTGGATTTTGATGAATCAAATACTTTTGAAAAGCTCTAGCAGTTTACTTTCATGAGAAAACAACAATTTTCCATTCCCTGACCCGAGTTTAGAGTTACAAACCTTCGCAAATCATTGATTTTTGAAATTTCTAGATTTTGATGAATCAAATACCATTGGAAAGCTATATTTTTTTACTTTCATATAGGGAAAATTAACTTCCAATCCACGACCCTTGTTTAGAATTGTGAAGATTTTAGCAAAACAACGCACAAATCGTATTATAAACGTTTGCAAATCGTTGATTTTTGAAATTTCTTGATTTTGATGAATCAAATACCGTTGGAAAGCTCTATTAGTTTACTTTCATGGAGACAAAATGATTTTCCAAACCATGACTGTGTTTAGAGTTATAAAGATTTTAGCGAACAACGTAGAAATGTTATGGTTAAACCTCGCAAATCACTTTGAATTTTTGAAATTTTTAGATTTTGTTGATTCAAATACCATTGAAAAGCTCTATCAATTTACTTTCATATAGGAAAGATTATTTTCCAATCTATGACCCATGTTTAGAGTTATATGGATTTTATCAAAACAACGCACAACTTGAATAGTAAAACTTTCACAAATAACTGATTTTTTAAAATTTCTATATTTTGATAAATCAAATACCGTTGGAAAGCTCTATCGGTTTACTTTCATGAAGAAAAAACAATTTTCCAATCCTTGACCCTTGTTTAAAGTTATAAAGATTTTAGCAAAACAACACACAAATTGTAAGGTAAAACCATCACAAATCACTGATTTTTTAAAATTTCTATATGTTAATGAATTGAAGATCTATCATTTTTTTTTCGCAGAGAAAAAACGATTTTACAATCCATGACCCGTGTTTAGAGTTATAAAGATTTATGCAAAGAATGCATAAATCGTATGGTAAACCTTCATAAATGGCTGATTTTTTAAAATTTATAGATTTTGATGAATCAAATACCATTGGAAAGCTTTATCAATTTATTTTCATATCCAAAATTTGAGTTTCTAATCAAAGACCCTTGTTTAGATTTATATGGATTTTATCAAAACAATGTACAAATTATATGGTAAAACAATTGCAAATTACTGATTTTTTAAAATTTTCTAGATTTTGATTAATCAAATAACGTCTGAAAGCTGTATCAGTTTTCTCTCATGAAGTAAAATTGATTTTCCAATCCATGACTCTTGTTTAGAGTTATAATGAATCTAGCAAAACAATGCACAAATCGTATGGTAAAACCTTCGTAAATCTCTGATTTTTTAAAATTTATAGATTTTACCATTGGAAAGCTCTATCACTTTACTTTCAAATGGGAAAAATTATTTTCCATCCTATGACCCTTCTTCAGAGTTATATGAGGATTTTACCAAAACAACGCACAAATCGTATGTTAAAACAATCGCAAATTTTTGATTTTTTGAAATTTGTTAATTTTAATGATTCGAATACCATTGGAAAACTCTATGAGTTTACTTTCTATAGGAAAATATTATTTTCCAATCGATGACCCTTGTTTAGAGTTATAAATATTTTAGCAAAACAACATACAAATTGTATTGTAAAACTTTCGCAAATCACTGTTATTTTAAAAAAAATATTTTGACGAATCATATACCGTTGGAAAGCTATATCAGTTTACTTTCATGGAGATAAAACGATTTTCCAATCCATGACCCGTGTTTCAAGTTATAAAGATTTTAGCAAAACAACACAGAAATCGTATGGTAAACCTTCGCAAATCCCACGATTTTTTTGACATTTCAAGATTTCGATGAATCAAATACCATTAGAAAGCATTACCATCGGAAAAGCTCAATCATTTAGTTTCAAATTGGAAAAATAATTTTCCAAACCATGACTCTTGTGTAGATTTATTTGGATTTTACAAAACAACATTACAAATCGTATGGAAAACCATCAAAAATCACTTATTTTTTAAAATTTCTAGATTTTAATGAATCAAATACCGTTGGAAAGCTCTATCAGTTTTATTTCATGGAGAAAAAATGATTTTAAATCCATGACACGTGTTTAGAGTTATAATGATTATCGCAAAACGACGAACAAAACGTATGGTAAAACCTTCGCAAGTTATTTTTTGATTTCTAGATTTTGATGATTCAAATACCATTGGAATGCTCTATTAGTTTGTTTTTATATAGGAAAAATGATTTTCCAATCTATGACCCTTGTTTAGATTTATATGGATATTACCAAAACAACTCACAAATTGTATGGTAAACCTTCCCAAATCATTGATTTTTAAAATTTCTAGATTTTGATGAATCAAATACCGTTGGAAAGCTCTCTTAGTTTACTTTTATATACGAAAAAATATTTTCCAAACTATTACACTAGTTAAGTTTTATAAGGATTTTATCAAAACAACGCACAAATCAAATGGTAAAACCTTTGCAAATAATTGATTTTTTAAAATTTCTAGATTTCGATGAATGAAATACCGTTGGGAAAAAAATGATTTCCAATCCATGAGTCGTGTTTATAGTTATAAAGATTTTAGCAAAACAACGCATAAATCGTATGGTAAAACATTAAGTAAATCAACGATTTTTGAAATTTCTAGATTTTGATGAATCAAATACCATTGTAAAGCTATATCACTTTACTTTCATATAGGAAACGTATTTTCAATCTATGACCTGTGTTTAGAGTTATAAAGATTTTAGCAAAACAATGCAAAAATCGTATGGTAAAACTTTCACAAATCACTGATTTTTTTAAAATTTCTAGATTTTGATGAATCAAATACCATTGTAAAACTCTATTAGTTTACTTTCATATAGGAAAATTTATTTTTCAATCCACGACCCTTGTTTAGTTTTAGAAAGATTATACGAAAACAACGCACATATTGAATGGTAAAACATTTGAAAATCACCGATTTTTTAAAATTTATAGAATTTGATGATTCAAATACCTTCGGAAAACTCTATCAATTTTTTTCCATGGAGAAAAAACAAATTTTCAATCCATGACCCGTGTTTTGAGTTATACAGATTTTAGCAAAACAACGCAAAAATCGAGTGGTAAAACTTTCGCAAATTACTAATTTTATAAAGTTTCTGATTTTGATGAATCAAATACCATTGGAAAATTCAATCAGTTTACTTTCATATAGCAAAAATATTTTCCAATCCATGACCATTTTTAGTTTTATAAGGATTTTACCAAAACAACGCACAAAATATATGGTTAAACCTTCGCAAGTAGCTGATTTTTTTTAAATTTCTAGATTTTGATGAATGAAATACAGCTAGAAAGCTCTATCATTTTACTTTCATGGAGAAAAAATGATTTCCAATCCATGACTAGTATTTAGAGTTATAAAGATTTTAGCAAAACTACGCATAAATCTTATACTAAAACATTCGTAAATCATTGATTTTTTGAAATTTCTATATTTTATTGAATCAAATACCGTTGGAAAGCTCTATCACTTTACTTTCATGGTGAAAAATGATTTTCCAATCCATGACCCGTGTTTAGAGTTATAAAATTTTTAGCAAAACAACGCAAAAATCGTATTGCAAAACCTTCGCAAATCACTAGTTTTATGAAATTTCTAGATTTTGATAAATCAAATACCATTGGAAAGCTCTATCAGTTTAATTTCATATTGGAAAAATGATTTTCCAATCCATGACCCTTGTTTAGATTTTTGTAGATTTTCGCAAAATAACCGAGAAATTGTATGATAAAACTTTCACAAATCACTAATTTTTTGAAATTTATAGATTTTGATTAATCAAATACAATTGGAAAGCTTTATTAGTTTACTTTCATATAGAAAAAATTATTTTCCGATCCATGACCCTTTTTAAGTTTTATAAGGATTTTACCAAAACAATGCACAAATCGTATTGTAAGATCTTCGCAAATAACTGCTTTTTCGAATTTGCAATATTTTGATGAATCAAATACTGTTTGGAAAGCTCTATCAGTTTACTTACATGGAGAAATTTTTTTTTCCCGATCCATGAAATTTGAATAAAGTTATAAAGATTTTAGCAAAACAACGCACATATCGTAAAGTAAAATTTTCACAAATAACTGATTTTTTGAAATTTCTAGATTTTGATGAATGAAATACCGTTGGGAAGCTATATCATTTTACTTTCAATGAGAAAAAATAAATTTCCAATCCATGACCCGTGTTTAGAGTTATAATGATTTTAACAAAACAACGCATAAATCGTATGGTTAAACCTTCGCGACCGACTAATTTTTAAAATTTCTCGATTTTGATGAGTCAAATACCATTATAAAGCTCTATCTGTTTACTTTCGTATTGAAAAAATTATTTTCCAATCCATGACCATTGTTTAGTTTTATAAGGATTTTATGAAAACAACGCACTAATCATTTGTATGGTAAAACCTTCGCAAATTACCGATTTTTTAAAATTTCTAGATTTTGATGAATCAAAACTGTTTGGAAGCTCTATCATTTTACTTTCATGGAGAAAAAAGTAATTTTTTAATCCACGATTCGTGTTTAGATTTATAAAGATTTTAGCAAAACAACACTTAAATCGTGTGGTAAAACCTTCATAAATGACTAATTTTTGAAATTTATATATTTTGATTAATCAAATAGCTTTATAAAGCTCAATCCGTTTACTTTGACATAAAAAAAATTATTTTCCAATCCATAATCCCCTGTTTAGTTTTATAAGGATTTTACCAAAACATTGTATTGTATTTGATTCATCAAAATCTATAAATTTCAAAAAAAGCGTTGATTTTGAAAGTTTTACCATAACATTTGTGTTATTTTGCTAAAATCTTTATAATTCTAAACACGGTAGGTGATTGGAAAATAATTTTTCTGTATGAAAGTAAAGTGATAGAACTTTCAATGATATTTGATTCATCAAAATCTAGAAATTTTAAAAAATCGATGATTTGCAAAAGATTTTACCATACGATTTTGAGTTTTTTTTTAACTCCTTATAACTCGAACAGGGTTTTGGATTGAAAAATCATTTTTCTACATGAAAGTAAACTATAGAACTTTCAAGCGGTAATTGATTCATCAAAATCAAGAAATTTTAAATAATCGATGATTTTGCGAAGATTTTACCATTGATGTTTTGAAATTTCTAGATTTTGATGAATCAAATACCATTTAAAAGCTCTATCGGTTTACTTTCATGGAGAAAAATAATTTTCCAATCCATGACCCATGTTTAGAGTTCTAAAGATTTTAGCAAAACAACGCAGAATGGTAAAATCTCAAATTATTGATTTTTTTGAAATTTCTAGATTTTGATGAATCAAATACCTTTATAAAGCTCTATCCATTTACTTTTAGATAGGAAAAATTATTTTCAAATCCATCACCTTTGTTTAGTTTTTTAAGGCTTTTACCAAAACATCATAAAAATCGTATGGTAAAAACTTGAAAATTATCGATTTTTTAAAATTTCTAGATTTTGATAAATCATATACCGTTTGGAAACTCTGACATTTTACTTTCATGAAGAATAAACGATTTTCCAATCCATGACACGTGTCTAGAGTTATGAAGATTTTAGAAAAACAACGCATAAATCGTATGATAAAACGTTCGCAAATGACTACTTTTTTTTTTTTTTTTTTAAATTTATAGATTTTGATGAATCAAATACCTTCATAAAGCTCTAACCATTTAATTTCATATAGGAAAAATTATTTTCCAATCCATAACCCTTGTTTAGTTTTATAAGGATTTCACCAAAACATTGCACAAATCGTATGGTAAAACCTTCACAAAACTCCGATTCTTTAAAATTTCTAAATTTTGATGAATCAAATAGCGTAGGAAAGCTCTATCAATTTACTTTCGTGAAGAAAAATTGATTTTCCAATCAACAACCCTTGTTTAGAGTTATAATGAATTTAGTAAAACAATGCACAAATCGTATTGTAAAACCTTAGATATCATTGATTTTTGAAAATTTCTAGCTTTTGATAAATGAAATACCGTTGGAAAGCTATTTCAGTTTGCTTTCATGGATAAAAAATAATATGGAATCCATGACCCGTGTTTAGAGTCATAAAGAATTTAACAAAACAACGCATAAATCTTATGGTTAAACCTTCGCAAATGACCGATTTTTTGAAATTTCTTGATTTTGATAAATCAAATACCTTTATAAAGCTCTATCCATTTACTTTCAAGTCGGAAAGTATATTTTCCAATCCATGACCATTGTTTAGTTTTATAAGGATTTTACAAAACAACGCACAAATCGTTTTGTAAAACCATCGCAAATTTTCGATTTTTTAAAATCTCTAGATTTTGATGAATCAAATATCGTTGGAAAGCACGATTGATTTTCTGTCATGTTAAAAAATGATTTTCCAATCCATGACCCGTGTTTAGAGTTATACAGTATTTAACAAAACAATGCATAAATCTTATAGTTAAACTTAGGCAAGTGGCGATTTTTGAAGTTTCTAGATTTTGTTGATTCAAATACTATTGCAAAGCACTGTCAATTTACTTTAATATAGAAAAAATTATTTTCCAATCCATGATCCTTGTTTAGTATTACAAGGATTTTAGCAAAACAATGCAGTAATCGTATGGTAAATCTTCGCAAATCATTTATTTTTTGAAATTTCTTCATTTTGATAAATCAAATACCATTGGAAAGCTCTATCGGTTTACTTTCATATAGGAAAAATTATTTTTCAATCCATGATCCTTGTATAGAGTTATAAGGATTTTACCAAAACAACGCACAAATCGAATGGTAAAACCATCACAAATAACCGATTTTTTGAAATTTCTTGATTTTGATGAATCAAATACTGTTGGGAAGCTCTATCATTTCACTTTCATGGATAAAAATGATTTTCCAATCCATGACCCGTGTTTAGAGTTATAAAGATTTTAGCAAAACAACGCGTAATTCGTGTGGTAAAACCTTTGCGAATGACTAATTTTTTGAAATTTTTGGATTTTGATGAATCAATTAACTTTATAAAGCTCTATCCATTTACTTTCACATAGGAAAAATTATTTTCCAATCTATGATCCTTGTTTAATTTTATTGGGATTTTACCAAAACAACGTAAAAATCGTATCGTAAAACCTTTGCAAATTACTGATTTTTTAAAATTTCGAGATTTTGATGAATCAAATACCGTTGGGAAGCTCTATCATTTTACTTTCATAGAGAAAAAACGATTTTCCAATCCATGACCCGTGTTTAGAGTTATAAAGATTTTAGCAAAACAACGTATAAATCGTAGGGGTAAAAACCCATAAATGACTAATTTTTGGAAATTTATGGATTTTGATGAATCAAATAACTTTATAAAGCATTATCAGTTTAATTTCATATAGAAAAAATTATTTTCCAATCCATGACCCTTGTTTAGATTTACAAGGATTTTACCAAAAATGTTGCACAAATCGTATGGTAAAACCTTTGCAAATCACTGAGTATTTAAAATTTCTAGATTTAGATGAATCAAATAACGTTGGAAAGCTCTATCAGATTGCTTTCATGGAGAAAAAAAATGATTTTCCAATCCATGACCCATGTAGGGTTCAGCGTTTAGGGTTTTAGGGTTTAGGGTTTAGGGTTTTTTTTTTTTTTTTTTGTAAACACACCATCACGCCCCAGGCGTGGTTGTGAGGCCTCCACCAGAGAGGATGGGGGGTTAAGGAAGCCCCCGTAGATAAAATAACTCAAAGAAGTACATGGGAAGGGGACATAAAACTTGACCTCCAATCAAAAGAGTAAAGGAAATAAGAAATCAATAAATGAGGAGGTACTACCTCCTAACAAAAGTCCAAAGTAAGGATTTATAAATCTCTAACAAAAGACATATAAACCTCTAAGCAAGGGAGTCCAAATCTATCAAACGGACTAAGGCTGCAGTCTTGAGTCGTGGTAGATCACTGGGACAGTACTCGAGTAGAAACGACGATCCCATCCCTCGAAGCAAGAGAATCGACAACTGGTTGCCCCTCGCGGTAGATGTGAGAAACCGTATCGATCGAAAATAAGTAGTCATTCGATATGGCGGAGAGTAGCTGAATAGTCCACGGTCCTCCACCACCGGTAATGCGGTGTATGGCCAAAGTAGAGTCGACTCAATCCACGTAATCGACAATCCAATCCTCGAGCAAGTAGAATCCCATCAAGAATAGCTCAAGCTCGGCCTCCAAGATAGAGCGGTCACCATAGAAGGAGAAGAATGCCCGAATACACCGACTGTCGAATCTCTAATAATCCCTCATTCACTAGCGAAACCATCTTTGACCTTGACCATCGATTGTTAATCTTGTGGGATCCCACCGGTGGAGTGCACCAGAAGACTAAAATAGGGGAGGAAATGGGTGGAGCGAAGTAAGAGATACACCAAACAATAGGGCGATATCGATATCTCCACGCCAATGGATAAACCTGAATAAACGGCCTGTGTGAAGAAGGGAGACAGTACGATAAACTCTCCAGATGATCCGTCTCGGCTCCATAGTGATATCCCGGTACTTCGCATCATTCCTCACTGTCCATATATACCAAAGAATCAAGAGCGGAATAATCGTGCGAATATGGCCCTGACGGACAAACTGCCCCGAAACCGCCAAGCTCGAAAAGAGCAGATCGAAAATCCTCCGGAGGGGGGATAATATGAAAGATAGCAAAGAAGTGGCTCCACACCGAAGCGCAATAGGATTTGTCGATGAATAAATGCTGGATAGTCTCTATAGCAGAACAACACTGACACCGCGAAGCTATATGACACCCAATCCGTCTCTGAATCACTACATCAATCGGGATGAGTCCGCCGCGAGCCTCCAACGAAGAGAAAGAGACATCGTCGGGATGAGAGAACTCTAAATCATGCTATAGGTACCTGTATAGTACACACTTGTCTTGCGAACTAATCGCCATCTTGACTTGGTAGCAAATCTACCATCTAAAGTATCATCCAAGTAATCGATCAAGTACACTGGGAGTAAGAGGTATACTTCCTATCGCGCTCTGCAATAGCACATGGAACCAACTGAAGGAGTCTGCCAATGTTCCATCTAGTATCATCAAATAAGTCATGCAACTGGATGGAGGAATGAGTCAACTGCGGGAACTGATCTGCCAATGTGGAGTCTCCCATCCAACAGTCATGCCAAAAGAAAATGTGCCCACGACCCAATTTCCACACAATGTGGGACTCTGCCTACGGGCCAATGTGCTTGACCTCCTCCAGACGGCCGAAGCGAATCACGGAGCGAGAGCGAGGATGGGATGAGTGTCCTAATAATACTTGCTCAAGATGGCCCGAGCCCACGGTGTCGTTGTGAACAAAAGAGCCACCGAGATTGAAATCATACGTCCATTTAAGCACACGCATAGGGCGACCCATAATAAACCATAAAGGTTTCAAAAATAAGCGACTATAGTCATCCTCATGCGTCAAGTGTATAAGAATATGCTTAAAATCAATAACCCCAAGTTCAAAATCACCAGTAAACCCAAACTTCTCAAAAGAATTGCGTACCTCCACCATGCAGGGTTTACGGTGAGAAAATTTGCCTACAAGTGTGAACTTGAAAGGCTCGGCAAGAGAAGCTTCCTCATCAGCAGTAATAGTCAAAGTTGGTTCTTCGCGATGCAAGAATGGCTCTTTAGCCACAAACTTATGACAAGAAGAATCTGGGGCAGCCTGAAGGACGGAAGCAAATGACTTTCGCATACTCTGTTCAGTCGAAGAAATGGCCTGTCTGTCATCATGGGCTGCAAAGCATAGGTCTTTCTGCCACTATTCAAAGTAGATTGAGCTTCTTGAGGAAAGACATGAGGTCCTGAAGGGTTTGCGATGAGTCGAATTAGGCAAACGGAGAGGAACGAAAAAAAGCAGACGGAATGGGCGGCTGGCAAGTCTGGCGGTGTGCCTGCGCAAGACGCTGTGATAGACGCCTATGTTGTCTTGTGTGATCTGTTGAGAGGGGTGGCATGGGTGCGTCTGCAGAACCTTCTAGAATCGAGTCAAGCGCCACCCTGGGCTGAGAACTAGGGTTTAGGGTTTGGGGTTTGGGGTTTAGGGTTTGGGGTTTCGGGTTTGGGGTTTGGGGTTTGGGGTTTGGGGTTTGGGGTTTGGGTTTGGGTTTGGGGTATGGGGTTTGGGGTATAGGGTATAGGGTATAGGGTATAGGGTATAGGGTTTAGGGTTTGGGGTTTGGGGTTTGGGGTTTGGGGTTTGGGGTTTGGGGTTTGGGGTATGGGGTATGGGGTTTAGGGTATAGGGTATAGGGTATAGGGTATAGGGTATAGGGTTTAGGGTTTAGGGTTTAGGGTTTAGGGTTTAGGGTTTAGGGTTTAGGGTTTTAGGGTTTAGGGTTTAGGGTTTAGGGTTTAGGGTTTAGGGTTTAGGGTTTAGGGTTTTAGGGTTTTAGGGTTTAGGGTTTAGGGTTTAGGGTTTAGGTTTTAGGGTTTAGGGTTTAGGGTTTAGGGTTTTAGGGTTTAGGGTTTAGGGTTTAGGGTTTAGGGTTTAGTAGAGGTTTAGGGTTTAGGATTTAGGGTTTAGGGTTTAGGGTTTAGGGTTTAGTAGAGATTTGGTTTTTTTTTTTTTATAAACACACCATCCTGGGCCCCAAACGTGGTTGTCGGGGCCTCCACCAGGAGAGGATGGGGGGGTTAAGGAAGCCCCGACCATATATAAAATAACTCAAAGAAGTACATGGGAGGGGGGCATAAAACCTGACCTCCAATCAAAAGAGTAAAGGAAATAACATAAACAATAAATGAGGAGGTACTACCTCCCTAACACAAAGTCCAAAGTAAAGACTTATAAATCTCTAACAGAAGATCTATAAACCTCTAACTGAAGGGAGTCCAGAACTATCAATCTGGACTAAGCTGCTGATCTTGCCACGTGGTAGATCACAGGGCCGACTCGAGTAGCAACGACGATCCCATCCCTCTGAGGCAAGAGAATCAGCAACCTGGTTGCCCTCGCGGTAGATGTGAGAGACTGTATCACGATCGAAAACAAGTAGCTGTCTGATATGGCGGAGAGTATCCTGAATAGTCCACGGTCCTCCACCTCTGGTAATGCAGTGTATGGCCAAAGTAGAGTCTGACTCAATCCACAGAACTGACAATCCAATCCTCTGAGCAAGTAAAATCCCGTCAAGAATAGCTCGAAGCTCAGCCTCCAAGATAGAGCATTCACCATAGAAGGAGAAGAATGCCCGAATACACTGACCTGTCGAATCTCTAATAATCCCTCCTCCACTAGCGAAACCATCTTTGACGCAACCATCAGTGTTAATCTTGTGGGATCCCACTGGTGGAGTGCGCCAGAAGACTAAAATAGGGGGATAAATGGGTGGAGCAGTAAGAGATACACCAAACAATGGGGCGACATCAATATCTCCACGCCAATGGATGAACCTGAATAAACGGCCTGTGTGAAGAAGGGAGACAGTACGATAAACTCTCCAGATGATCCGTCTCGGCTCCATAGTGATATCCCGGTACTTCGCATCATTCCTCGCTGTCCAGATATACCAGAGAATCAAGAGCGGAATAATCGTGCGAATGTGGCCCTGACGAACAAACTGCCCTGAAAACCGCCAAGCTCAAACCGGTCAGATCGAAAACCCTCCAGGGGTCGGGGGTAATATGAAAGATAGCAGAAAAGTGGCTCCACACCTGAACTGCAACAGTCGTCAATGAATAAATCTTTGGATAGTCTCGTAGCGTAACAACACCGACACCATGAAGCCATATGACACCCAATCGTCATTTGAATCACCACATCAATCGAATAAGTCTCGCCGAGCCTCCAACAAAAGAAAGAGATCGTCGGGATGAGAGAACTCAAATCATGCTATAGACGACTGTATAGTACACCACAATGCGGACTAATCGCCATGCCGACTTGGTAGCAAATCTACCATCCGAGGTATCTGCCCAAGTAATCGATCAGTACACAGGGAGTAAGAGGTATACTCCCTATACGCTCTGCAATAGCCCGTGGAACCAATCGGAAGGAGTTCGCGATGTGCCATCCGGATCATCAAATAAGGCGTACAAGCGGATGGAGGAATGAGTCAAGCTCGAGGAACCGGTGCGCAATGTGGAATTTCCCATCCAACGGTCATGCCAAAGAAAAGCGTGCCACGACCCAATTTCCACGCAATGTGAGACTACGCTGCGGGCAATGTGCTTGATCTCCTCCAGGTACCAAGGAAGCGAATACGGAACAAGAGCAAAGCGGGATGAGTACCGACAATATTTGCTCAAGAGGGCGAGCCCACAGAGATCATTTGTGAGCGAAAGAGCCACCAGAGCTTTAGGGAGAATGTGTCAACAAGGTCACTGTAATCTCCTAAAGCCTGGACCTCCCTCCTCGAGTGGGAAGGCAAAGATCCTTCCACCTCCTCCAATGAAGTCGATGTGAATGATCTCTCGAGTCCCATAAAGAAACGAGCAAAAATACTCTCTAACTTCTTCAGGACAGCCTTGGGAGGCTTCATAATCTGAAGAAGATATAGCGGGAGCGAAGAAAGCACAGATCGAATCAGAGTAATCCTCCCTCCAGGTGAGAGAAGTCTCGATGCCCAACCAGAAATCCGACTACGTACTTTCTGAATCAAATCATCGTATAAAAAGATCTTGCGAGCCCCTTTATATAAAGGGACACCAAGATAAGTGAAAGGCTGCTGCTGATGACGAAAGCCTGTCAGGTGCTCCAATCTATGTATCTGACTAAGAGAAGATCGCTGGGTAAGATGATCCGCTCTTATCTCTGTTCACCAATCGGGGAAGCTCTCTCATAATGCTCTATCTGAGGCGAGAACTCTCGCGAATAGAGCGCTTCGACCGTTGGCGAATATAATCATATCATCTCGCAAAACATAGATGAGAGATAAGAGCATCTCCTCCATTTCGTATGCCATCGATGGGATGCGCAGATCATCTGCCGAGTAAGAAGGCGTGAGAAGTAGTCTGCTGCTA
This sequence comes from Forsythia suspensa, assembly GCA_023638005.1. Taxonomy (NCBI): domain Eukaryota; kingdom Viridiplantae; phylum Streptophyta; class Magnoliopsida; order Lamiales; family Oleaceae; genus Forsythia; species Forsythia suspensa. The sequence continues at coordinate 46,886,401 of CM042676.1, forward strand.
TAATAAACAATGATGGAGAGATGGGATCACCCGTCCCGAGCCCTGTGAAGAAGGAAGAAACCCAAGGTCCGCCGTTAAGCGAGGCAGAAATGACACTGCAATACATCTCCGTATCCGATCAATCCACAAAGCATCAAATCCAAAGCCCTCCATAATGGAGATCAAGAAACCCCAATCCATGCGGTCATAGGCCTTAGCCATATCTAACTTGAGGATAACATTACCCCCGCACCTTCGTATCAAGTGTATGAAGTAACTCACGTGCAAGGAGGACATTATCAATGAGGCGATCCGCAATAAATCCGCTCGAGGAGGTGAAATAATCGAGGTAGAATAGTACTCAAACTTGAATTCAACGACTTTGTAACCAACTTATTAAAAACCGTATATAAGCCGATAGGACGGAACTCGACCACCTACATGCATTATCCCGCCGGGAGCGGACGATAGAAGTCGTCGAAAATCCTCTAGGAAAATGTCCCCCTCAAAAAATCAAGATCGCCAAACACATCCGCCGAAACAATATCCCAACACTCACGGAAAAAGTGCGAAGAAAATCCATCCGCCTCGCAACACTGTCGGGATCAATCACGAAAACCGCTTCCGAACCTCGCCCAAAGTGGGCATCCGATTAAGCCGCAAATTGTCTTCATCGGACACCAATCGAGGTATAATATCGGTCGAATAGGATCGACGGTGAGGTGGGTGATAGAGGCTTCTTTGAAAAAAAAAAAGAAATCGCGAGAAGGGTTTAGGGTTTGGGGATTGGGGTTTGGGGTTTGGGGTTTGGGGTTTAGGGTTTAGGGGTTTAGGGTTTTGGTTTGGGGTTTAGGGTTTAGGGTTTAGGGTTTAGGGTTTAGGGTTTTAAGTTTAGGGTTTAGGGTTTTAGGGTTTAGGGTTTAGGGTTTAGGGTTTAGGGTTTAGGGTTTTAGGGTTTAGGGGTTTAGGGTTTAGGGTTTAGGGTTTAGGGTTTAGGGGTTTAGGGTTTAGGGTTTAGGGTTTAGGGTTTAGGGTTTTGGGTTTAGGGTTTAGGGTTTTGGGTTTTGGGTTTTGGGTTTTGGGTTTTGGGTTTAGGGTTTTAGGGTTTTGGGTTTTAGGGTTTAGGGTTTAGGGTTTAGGGTTTAGGGTTTAGGGTTTAGGGTTTAGGGTTTAGGGTTTAGGGTTTAGGGTTTAGGGTTTAGGG